>BSBM01000624.1:1217500-2457500 GCA_027924585.1 Larix kaempferi | reverse complement strand
ATTATTTTTGTTAAAATAAATGTTTTAACCATCCCGCCACTCACTTCATTGATTCCCTCCTTTAACATCTTTGCTTTTCTCTCATATAAGACCTCGGATTCATGTACAGTGCAGAAGTTTGGTGATCTTCATTCCAAGATGGGTATAAGCTATGGAGAACAGGAAGCACCATAGAGGATTTGGGTCATTGGTTTTTGCCACGTTTGGAATTCTTTTGCATTGGGTTTTCGATAGCATGCAGATTATATAGGGATATGATACTTGGGTTAATGCTCAAGGCTTCAGTTAACTATGGTTGAATTCGCCCCACTCGAGCTGGCATAGTCCTTTGGCATTTAATGTGGGAATGCGTTCCCTCCCAAGGAGTTCCCTCCCCACTTGAGCTCTGGTCGTGGTGTATGTTCTGCCCATTTGAACTATGCATTCGAGTTAGATTTGGACCAGGAGAAGAGTGTTAGCGGAGAGCTTAACGGATTTCGAGTTGTGCTTGCGAGGAACAATGGTAACCTTTTTTCCCAAAAACCTGCATTTTTTCATTCAGGGTTTGCTAATACATGGAATATCCCGAGGTTGATTCTAGGGTTTGGTTTTATTTGGATGTATTCTTGGGTAGATTCTCTAGCCTGAAATGTTATTGTATTCTTAGTCACATTCTGTACAAACCGGCTCACGATCAAACCGATTAGGATGACAGAGAGCCCCATCAATGGCATCAATCTTGTTAGTAGCTCCAATGAGAACTACTTGACATCGAGAATCTAAACCATCCATAAGAGCTAGAAGTGTGGATACAATAGAATTATGAATATGTTCTTGTTTTCTTGACCATACTGGAGCAAGGCCGTCTATTTCATCAAAAAAAAAATTGAATGTTGGTTCCTTTGAGCTTCTTCAAAGAGCAATTTCAATTGTCATTCAACTTCCCCAACCCACTTGCTGAGTACATTTGGCCCCTTTCACATATAGAAGTTAACCTTCTGTCCTTCCTTATATGTCAAATCCCTTGCAATCAATGTTTTCCCTGTTCCAGGAGGACCACACAATAAAACACCCCTTGCAGGGGTGATGTGGTAATTGGAAAAGAAATTAGGATAGAGAAGAGGGAAAAATACTATTTCTTTCAACGCATCAACATAGTCAGAAAGACCACCAATGTCATCAAAACTCATTGTCTCATCAACCTGTAGAGGTTGAATGTCAGCTCCACCTTTATAACTATGACCTGCATTTTGTGCTCCTGTGACTCCAGAACCAATAGGATCACCCTGATGGCCCCACCCAGAAGTTGCCACATTCAAACCCCATGCAGTTGTGTTATTCATGTCCAATCCACCACAAATCCATTATAAACATGATGAGGTTGTACTCCAAGGTTTTTGAGGGTATTGTTTACCTTTCGGTGCATGGTGTATTGTAAACTAGTAGTTTATCTCATGAAAACCTTTTCAAAATGACCAACATATGGTGCCATATGTTGTGGTTTTGTGGAATAGCCAAATTTATGAGCACAAAAGGAAACTTTATGCCATGCATCTCCTAGCTGTGTTTTTTTGCTTTGTATTTTTTCTATCAAATGTTGACTTCATCCTTTTATCTCATAGCTACAATTTTTATTTATGTTGGATCTATTGTTCAATCTACATTTTTCATGATTTGGAAGGATCTACAGAGCCTAAAAACCCTTACTCTGAAATCCCGAATTAGTCAAACTGTAACTACCATTGAGTGGGATTGACGTTTCAAAGTTACAAATTGATCAAATTGTAACTTAAATTGAGTAGGACTATAGTTTCAAATTTGAGATGAAAAATATGTCAAAATTACCCAAAAAACTACTATAAATACCAAAAGAGAAAGATATTTTGTTAACACATAACCCAATCCCTTCTTGACATAATATATTGGTTTCAATATTGCTACCACTCAAGGATGATATACTTGACAACGCAGGTATGCTTCACACATTGAAATCCCAATTAGCCATAGTCGACCAGTTCCCCCATATCAAGCTAACAATTGGCTCAATTTCATAACAAATTGTAAGTTCCCAGGCTAGAAAATCCTAACCTCCCACAATCTTTGTAAGTTCAGAAACCAAATAATCCCCTATCCCCATAATTTCTTGTAGCAGCACCATCTCAGGTTGAATCTAGCACCTCTACATTGATATATTTTTAGGAAAACTTGACAAAATAAATGGCTAATATCCTTACTACCTTAGCCATTGAGATGAAACAATTAAAAGATGAATGGGTTCGTAGCCAAATTCTAAAGACATGGTGTGTTCTTTGCAAGGACCCACTAAAGTAAGGCCAAATCAGCTAACCCAACACAGTTGATAAAGATAGGAAATAATATAAAATAATTTTATTAATGTCCAACAAATAAGAACAAAAGTAGGTCAATGGGACTTAAAGGTACATATAGTGTAGGTACAATGTGGGTGTGCAAAAGAAACTCCTAGATAAATACTGAAAGCGGGCAGATAAATGTTTCTTGAGCTCAATTCCCATGGATGAGAACTCAAACCACCACATATCATCTTTGTGTGAAATATTTAGCTAAAAAAGGCACTGTATGATGGCTATAAAAGGAACATCGAACTTATTAAGAAAGGATGGAAATTTTTAGAGGTGGTCTAAGGGATTGTTGAGTCGATGAAACCTATACATGTAATGGAATTTTGTGAGATTAAGATTGCAGAGTCATTGCAGATATTTTTCTTCCTCTATAAATTATTTTCCGTTATGTTTTGGCCACGTCTATTCCAATATGTGTAATTATGTCTTGATATAATACAAATATTTGAGCAACAGATTCAATATTATTTGTGTTGTTAATACATATATTGTTGAATGTTGAGATTGTTAGCAGAGGTTTCATGTTTTTATGACCTTTGTTTCCTTATCCATTATCTAAATAAATTATCCAAAAAACAATTGATAATTATCCAAATAATTTAAGCACAATAATCATAAACACAGATAATTGAATTTGCTTTTAACGATTGATGAAATTGGTTGTCATCAGGTTGAATTCCATTTTTTGCACTTCTTTAAGCATGCTCTAGTTGTTGTTTCTAAACATGTCAAACTCCACTTATCAACTTGCATATTTTTTAGCCTAAATGTAACACCTTACACTTTCCAAACTTCATCTATGTATTGCATTAGCTTTTAACCAATCTTGGTACTCCTTCTCAAGTTGAACTGGTGTTATCTACCTGCCTTCTCTTTTTATATACATATTGCAGAGTCACTATTATCAGGTTTGCATCCTAGGTTCTTCAATACAAGAGTAGATGGATGCTTCATACCAATTGTTAAAGTCTGATCCTAGGACCTGTTTGGAGTGACCATCATATAACTTTGAGTCCATCCTCCAACTCCATGGACTCATGGTGTGCCAAGGTCTTTAAAAAAAAATATTGCTCAACTTCTGATTTTTTATCATTTATCATCAATTTTTCCTTATGTAAAGTTGCCAGCTATCATAATCTTCTTTGTAAAACAAATTGTCATCACGACCAGGCTCCCCTTATTTGATATGCTAAATCAACTTCATCAAGGTTAGTAAATTCATAAAAGGTAAGCATGCATCATCATGCTTCAGACTTCAATCAAACCATCATGACTTCTTTAGTGTCCTGAGTTCAGTCCAAATTGAAACTTGATTTTTATTTTTCTTTAAACTTGCTTTTATGATTTTGTCTAGTTTCTATGACAAGAACAAGGGTCTCCTAAAAATATTATCATGATTTCATTCATTGAATAGCTATGGTTCTAGCTAATCTAAGAACCAAATCATCAATAGAGCACATTGCACAGTTCAAACAAACAACACAAAATACAACTAGATGGGAAGATAGAGCTTTAAGGGTATCAAGAAATATCTGTTTTGTTTTCCTTATTTCCAAAAACATTATACAACAAGGTAGAAATTTAGAGACACCGGTGGATAACTGATCTAGACACTACTTTTTCCTAGAAATTTAGGTGGTTTTTATCAAGTATCGCCTTGCTATATTAAGCTAATCATCAATTGCTATGCAGAATCTATAATTGTTAATTGTGTAGGAACTATGTCTGCATTATCTCTTAGTCCCTATTTAACCTATGAAAATTCATTATCTCCTTGTATGGATAATGAATTGAATAAACCCCAAGTCTAGTGTTCCTTCCATTTCCTACCTTCCAAGTGGTTATTTGGTTCCCAACCAATGGGAAAGGATGGACTATACCGATGAGTAAAAATTATTTGTCAATTTGATCCAAACCACCATTGATAGCAAATGAATATATTTCCACATCAAAATATTTTTTCCATTAGAAGTAGAAGAAAGTTATTGTTGGATTCATTTAATTTGAAAGAATATTTATAGTTTGAAAGAACTCTCTCCTTACCTTAGCTAGCATTCATTGAAAGGAAAGGCTTATTTGATTCATATGCATTTGCATGGTTTGAGTCAGTCATCACACCACGAGTTGCACTTCCATCACCCGACTGATTAATACAACCATTAAAATTTAACTCGCTAACTCAACACACTTTAACCTCGCTTGAGGATAAAAAGAATTTGGTGGTTAGGTAGGACATCAGGGATAGGCATCCAAATAAATCCCCCTTGTCATTTTCATCTGAGACATAGTTGTTGTCCTCTAGGGTACTAAAATCCTCTAGTATTTATTGACACGGTCATCAACCAGTTTGTGGAGGAGCCTCCCATTTTTTCGGGGGTTAAGTCGTGAGGATTGATTCCGGATGGACTTTGTGGAATGTTGCACTCCACTTAGCGCCTAAGGCATATTGATCCATTGTTTTCCTTATACTCTACTGTGATGGTGATACAGGGGCGATAAGACAAAAGTATTGAAAACCTTTTCCGACATGTCATGAACGAGGTAGCTTAGTGACTTTTCTTCTAGGGCTCTTTTACTCGGGATCCCTTTCGGTAGAGGGATATCCTTCCATTATTGGTCTCTCATTTCATATTGTTCGACTTGGATTTCATCACCTTGCGAAGGATATGATTTTTCGAGGTCTCCAACTCCTAGTTAGGAAGTTTGCTTGCTATTTCACCTTTTTAGAGGGTGTTTTTTCTTTTTAGTGTTGCTTGTTGGCATTCTAGACACTTTTGTTTTAGCTCGCTTACTGTGACACCGGTCCCAGTACAGTTTTTTGAGCTTGTTTTTTTGGCATGCGAGCCTTGTCTTTTCCTAGCTCCCTTCTACATGCTCGGTTGCTTTAGGGTTTTTGATTTGTTACACAGTCAGTTACCAATTATTTGATGATGTCCTCTTCTTCTAGGTCTTCGAGATGTTTGAGTTAGATGGTCTTCTCAAGGGACTGGACACCCCTTGATGGAGCCACTAACGCTTGACCTTAGGAGTAGTCTAGAGGACCACGTGATCACATCATCTGTGTGGACTTTTCCTTTTACTGTGATGATGGAATTTCAGGTTATATGGAACAATGGTACATTTGAGAGAGAGACGATTGGTTGTACCCCACCTTGGTTGATTGTCTTATGGTCCTTTCATTTTGTTGATAATATTTTTGTGGTACCTTGCCTCTTACCTTTTGGGTCTTTTACTCATCTTGAATTATATTTTGATTTGTACCGCCTTTTATGTTTTTGGTCTTGTGGGTATAACTATGGTAGTTTGACCACATTTGAGGTAATACACCCCCATTGTCCAAATTGTTATGAGTCCTTATACCCACTTCTGTTACCCTCCAGACCTTAGTTAGGAATATTGCTTGATATCATACCTTTTGGAGGTCCTATTTGAGTTACAAGAGGTAGTTACAAGGAGCTATTGCATATAAGAGGTAGTTACAAGGAGATATTGCATATATTTGACATTATTTGACCTTCCATCTCTTTGGCATGTCAAATAAGAGGTAGTTACAAGGAGCTATTGCAATATATATTTGACCTTATTTGTACCTTCCCCACAATGGTTGATTTACTTTTGGTCCTTACACCCTGTTGTTTATTGTTCTTGTGGTACCTTGTCCTTTCATTTTTTTGTGGTACCTTGCCTCTTACCTTTTGGGTCTTTTACTCATCTTGAGTTATCTTTTTATTTGTACCGCCTTTTATGATTTTGGTCTTGTGGGTATAAATATGGTAGTTTGTCCACATTTGAGGTAGTACACCCCCTTAGTCCCAAGGGTTATGAGTATTTATGCCCACTCTTTTCTTTTTTACTTGTACCTTAATGGTTGGTCTTTGTACCCTTTGGTTGGTCCTTGTACCTTACTGGAGGCCGTGAGTCTCTTTGGCCTCAGTCTGTTGGCTTTCAACTCATCTTTAAAGTGATTGTACTGAGCCTTTTGACTGTCATTGACTTTCTTTCATTGACCGTACCATAGCCCAGTCATCTCTTTCTCTCTAGTTTGTACTAACCCTATTATAGGGTCATTTGGTTCCTAAAGGTGACTAGCCTCTAAGAGGCACAATCATTTCTTAAAGTAACTCTTCTGAGTATATTACAGGAAACGTCTACACCCAGGTAATCAAATATGTGGTAAATAATTTGAATTAGGTATTTAAGACTTGTGCTGTCAGACAAAATTGTTGGTAATCAAATTATATGTGTTGGTAAATAATTTTAAGAGTGGTGGAACTCCTCGATTCAACTTGTGAGGAAAATTATTTTGGAGAATAAGTGTCCTGACTATGGGACAACAACAAATAGCTATTCAACAACATCCGAGATATTATGGGCACTAGGTGGGAAAATAATTATAAACCTTCAATTACCAAGTACTATAATGATGAGTGACTTAATGAAAACCATGCAAATTCCATCATTTAATAGGAATATTTGATAAGAGAATATTTGACACATATTTCATGTTAATTTTTAACAAGCGAGCTTGAAAGCAAGCAAGCCTGAAACAAGCGAACTTGGAGCAAGCATGCCCCAAGAAAGTGAGCGTACAAGGTCGAAGTGGAATCCAGTGGGCACATAACCCACAAGTAAACATGGAAATCTCTTCTTAGACCAGAGGAAAACATCGGATCTATACTATTAATGATAATATGAGTTGGTTGGATTATATGCAAGATTGGAAACCTAGGTGGGAGTTGAGACATACTGAAGTATTAGATGTTAACTTATAGGGATCGGATTCTTTTATTAGACTAGTTCCAGAACTTAGAAGAATGCATATGGGATCCAGTATTGTACCATAGATGATTTACAACAACTCCCTGAGAAAAGCAACTGATGCAAGAAATTGGTTAACACACCTCTACCATGATCTTAACTTAATCATGGAAAAGGTCTCTACACATCACCCCAAGCTACAACTAGACCATCAATACTATTGTATTAACCGGATACGTTCTTTGAAAGCATGGCCACATCAAGATGCTAGTCTCTGGTTTCCAAGTACTACCCACACTTATGAAAAATATAAAAAATTATGGTGGGATTTCTTGAGAAAAGAAAATACATATAGAACATATTATACCATGCTAAAGTTTGGACATCAAAGTACACATATACATGAGGATCCTCTATTCTACTGCCCTGATTGGATGAGAGACTAGTGGCAGTCATTTGGCATCAACCTGACAGCATTAGAACCAGCTGTTCTTTATAATCTAAAACGGGACGTTGGATAATCTCTCGAACAAGTCAAAGATATTTTGCAGACAAAGATTACTGAGGATCGAATCCTTGAGTACTACATTTAAAAGAAAGTACAATGGCTTGTCAATACCCGCGTAGATGTCCACATGCATCAGAATAGACGTGTGGTCCTGAGGTCTGTTTATTCAAAGGCATGGGATACTCAATCCAATTTCTTTTGATAATTATATGGTCCCCCATACTCCAATGAATTGTAAATATCTCAAAAGTATTTGGCTATGAGTGGGGCTTGTCCATTCAGACTGTCATAATAAGATTCCATTCGGCTAAGAGAGAACCATTTCAGGCCTTCGAGTTTGGTATCTCTCTACTCTGTGTATGCTCTGCAACTAGCCTTTGTCGTATTAGATTTCAACAAAAACCTTGTCTCTCCTTAAGTCTAGTGTCTATTAGGAAAAGGAATAACATGAATATGCTCTGTGGCTGGACCTCATGGTATAAGTTCACTCTAAAACCCTAATACTTCCTTAAGTATAAATCTTGAGTCTGTATTTGTCCGAGGAATTGTGCTATGTCTGTATTTCAGTTTAGATTTTGAAAAAGATTATACAAGTTTCACAACATTATATAAAATATTGTTTTTGAAGATTTGTGAACACTTATTAGTTATTAACCAAAGATCTTAGTTTTGAAAGTCATAAAAACTTTTAGAAGTTTTCCATAATGGTTAGTTATTTTTATTTTATATTATTATTGCTAAATATAAATATCTTACTAAATGTGAGTGTAATTCAATTACCGAGGTGATGAACCCAAACTGATGGGATGAGAGAGACTTTAGGGCCATGATGACAAAGATAGTTAGACGGTGCATGATATGGGACTCAAGACCCAAAGGAGCAATAAAAGACATCTCATAATTGCTTGAATTTCTACTCCTAAGAAAGATAAAGTGATCCTCTTCCTCATCACTTGAATGCCAACATTTTGAGAAAGGGAATGTGGTACAAGTCACCTTATAAAAGGCGCTACACATCACCTTTTAAGAGGCGCTATGCCTTGCAGTCCTATCTAAAAACATTTCCCATGGTGCAGGTAGAACCAAATAGGTATTTGTCAGATTTGTCTTCCTCGAGCGAGGGGATTTTAGGAACGCTAGAGGAAAGTGAGACATCCAGTAGGTCTACAAGAGTTTTATCGACTAGATGTCAAAAGACCATAAGAAAATTCCATAAACGCATGGAATATTTTCGTGCTCAAGGGGGGTCATGTTGCTATGATTATGAGACAATAGGTGATGACGAGGTGCCCTTGAGGTACATACATTTAGTGAAACAATGGGTACCCAAGGATCTTCCTCAATCGAACACATATTTTTGTGTGGACAAGAGGATATATCGAATTGCACGGTCGTCAATACATGGTTTCGGGTTGTTTTGCATGGATGGCATAAAGGTCGGTTATAGCACATGTATAGAATTGATGGAGTATGTTGGACCCTATTACAACTACAAATATTGGATGCGCCTAGTCTGATATACAAAAATTATGCGTAGATATGGATTGTCAGCAAACTATTTACAGTTGAAAGACAAAGATAAAAATAAAGGAGCAATGTTGTACATGGACGGAAGGTCAAAGGGCATGGGAAATATTGTGGGGTTTATAAACAGTACACAACCAGGGTCTACAATTAGAAACCAAACTGCGAATTTGAGGGGCATGAAGGAAACTGTGTTTTTGTATGTGCCATTAAATCAATATCTGCAGGGGAAGAGTTGCTTATTAATTACAATTTGAATAGAGTAGATACAAACACGGTTACTATGGGAGTTGTACATATAACAATTTACCCAACCTTTTATTAATGAATTTAACATCTTAAGGATTTTTCGTAAGTTTATTTCGTTTAATTTTCCATATTTACTTCGCAGGCTAGTGATCGGAAAAAATCCCTGCCAGCAGATGGTCGGAGGAGTACATCTTCCTCGAGAGAGCAGGTATACATCTTTGTAATAGTAAAAATATAATAAGAAAAAAGAGTTTTTTTTTGCCTTGTTTTTTCATTATTAGTATATTGGTTTGGTTTATATAATGTTATCTATATTTGATGCAGAACGTTGATCGGGAAAGCCAACTGAATGTTCATCAGACGACAACAGCCTCGGGGCAACAGGTAAACCTGATTGTAATTGTACAATTTAAATATGTCAAAATGTTTTCTCATTATATTAATGTTTCAATGAATATTTTGGTTTCGCTTACGTAATTTTCTCTATGTTTTTTATGCAAGCCAGTTCTGTAAGGGTCACAATAGCCTCGACGCAACATGTATACATGTTTGTAATAGTAAAAATATAATATGAATAATAGTTTTTTTTATCTGTTTTTTCATGAATAGTTTTGGATTCGTTTAGGTGACTTTCACTATGTTTTGATTTAGGGTTTTGTAAGGGGCAGATCCCAGATATTAGCAGATCGAGGCAAGTCACATATGACCATTGATCCGATGAGTGGATCACAATCCTCGAGGTTGTAGGTATAATTCATTGGAATTGTACCAATATAATACGTATCATCATGTTTATTTTGTTATGTATTTTTCATGTGTATACTGGTTTCATTATGATAATGTTTTCTACTTCCTTTTTGCAAGGGCCCGATGATCGGGGCAAGTCCACAGTTGTGGATCAGATGACACCATCGTCCATGCATCAGGTAAACCTAGTTTTAATTTTAGGAATCTATCATGATAGATATGTTTTGTTAGCAAAATTTTAGGAATCTATCATGATAGATATGTTTTGTTAATATAATTTTAGGAATCTATCATGATAGAACTCAATAGTGTTTTATATATTTTTGTTGCAGCCTAGTGAATCGCTGTATGAAACAGCATCGCAAGAATATTCAGTAGATCCTGAAGTGGTTGAGATGCTTAACGATACCGACATAATTGGTGAAGACACGGACCCGTTTAATATGATAGACAAAATGTTGAATAAATATAGTGCGGAAATTGTTTCTCTGCTAATCAAGGTTCCGCAAAAAAGCTAGATTAGAGCAAGGATTGAATTGTTGGAACAGAAATCTGAATCCTTGCGAATAAGTTGAGGAGTCTTGAATCATAAAATAATTCATTTATAAATTTATAATTTTCTCTTTTATATGATAGTACTGAACGTATAAGACGTGGTTTGTATTTACATAATTATCAGAGACCACACAATAGTGGTCAAGGTGGTGTTGGCCCCAGCGAGGCTTGTGGAGAGACGTTGCATCATGAGCAAGCGACTCCACGTCCATCGGCTCCTTCTCCATTGTTGTCGAATGAACAGTCGGCAACGCGTTCTGAAACACAAAGGACCCCAACTATGAGCGCACCATCCGCTAGTGACCGACTCACACCAGATCGTCTAGAAGAAGGGGTCAACACCGAGACTCCTAGTAATATTGATATTGCCCTAGCTGCATTTCCATGATATTCCCGTGTCACTAGCACGGATACAATGGAGGCAACATTTTTGGTGGACCAAGATCTCGTACCAATAAAGATCGAGAAGATCCTAGGTAATTAATATACGTTGATCAAGTTAGTGTTTATAATTTCATTGTAATATACTGATAAAATGTTTTTTTTCAACTAATTATGATCATGGCATGATCGTTTTGCAGGAAATGATGTTTTCTATAAACAAATGAATGACTTTTCCTTGGAGATATTTGGGCCCACCATCCAAACAAGGTGGGATAGACAACCGAAATATTTAAAAGATGACCTCACTAATCAGTTGGTTGGCATGTTCGGCGATAAGACCTTTAATCAAGCCAAGGTCCTGAAAAATGTTGGACAACATATGAAGGTTGTTCGAGACCAATATAGTACCCACCTGGAAAAAAACCATAGGTATGAGCGCCCTCAAATGATTCCAGCAATGGAGTGGAAAACTCTAGTGAACGATGGAAAGGAGAGGGCTCAGAGAAAAGAAGGAAAGATAACACCAGGCACAGGCAGGTATGTAATACTTTCCGCAATGTAATTCTAAACCTTATTATTATTGATTTCTATATAGAATTTGGAACATCTAACGTATTTCAACACTTGCATAGGCTGTCAGACACATCAAAGGCCACAAAGGAAAGACTGGAAAAAATAGGTCAGCACAAGCTTGGGCCTGGTGGTTATTCGAATTTGGCGGCACGAATTGTAAGTTTCGAAAAACCAATAATGCATACAAATAATAAATTGCAAATTATTTTTCGTTTTATTGCACTGCAAAATGTTAATTAACGACGTTATGCAAATATGCACGCCGACCGATTCAATGAATTGGCCACTGAGGAAGACATGAAGCTTGGCTTCCATCAAGGCTTTGGAGCTGTTGTTGAACGTCGAAAAAGATTCTATGGGCAAACACGGTCTTCTGGCACCAATCCATCTGGTGCACAGGTATATAGAATCTATATAGTTTAATGAAGATTTATTGCACGTGCAATCTATTCGTTATAAATACTTAACATAAAATATTGACTCTGTTTTGAGCAGGAAAGCAATGATCCCCTTGATGTCGGGGAGGGACAACAACAAATTGAATATCATTCTTCGAATCCTGGTAATGAATTTATTCGTATGCTAAGTATAGCATTGCAAATGGTGAACATTAATTGTAGTTCACCATATTTCAACTGTAGAGCATGTAGATGGTGAAACTGTACAGGTTGATCCTGGACAAGAACATGAACAACATGATGTGGCCACACCAGGTAAAAAAACACCTTTGTAATATTTTTTTAAATGAAATACTTGTCATTACAATAGAAAAATACAATGATGTAACATTTTCACATTGTTACAGCAAATCCGAACCCCTTGCTGCGAAATCCACGTCTGGATCGGCACTGTAGGATGCAAACATCAATACAAGCGCCTGATGAAGAACCAAGAACTGGAGGAGAAAGTCCAGATCAAGATGGTCTTCTTGGAGATTATGTACAAGTACTGGAAAAGAGAAGAAAAACCAAAAAGAAGTGACTAGAAAAACGTCGTCTAATTATTTTTTATAATAATTTATCGTCCATGATTTTTGGCCTAATGAATGAATGAATGGTTAAATGGTTTAATGATTAAAAAAACACCTTTGTAATGTTTTTTTAAATGAAATACTTGTCATTACAATAGAAAAATACAACGCTGTAACATTTTCACATTGTTGCAGCAAATCCGAACCCCTTGCTGCAAAATCCACGTCTGGATCGGCACTGTAGGATGCAAACATCAATACAAGCACCTGATGAAGAACCAAGAACTGGAGGAGAAAGTCCAGATCAAGATGGTCTTCTTAGAGATTATGTACAAGTACTGGAAAAGAGAAGAAAAACCAAAAAGAAGTGACTAGAAAAACGTCGTCTAATTATTTTTTATAATAATTTATCGTCCATGATTTTTGGCCTAATGAATGAATGAATGGTTTAATGGTTTAATGATTCAGTGTGGTAAATTGTTACCTTTATTGAATGTCATCTTTTATTGAATGAATGTCTTGACTGAATGAATGAATGGTTTATTGAATGTTATCTTTTATTGAATGAATGTGTTGACTGAATGAAACAATGGTTTAATGAATGTTAACCTTTATTGAATGAATGGTTTATTGAATGTTATCTTTTATTGAATGAATGTGTTGACTGAATGAAACAATGGTTTAATGAATGTTAACCTTTATTGAATGAATGGTAGATGAAAGTTCATGATGAAATATGCATGAATTTGCACGTAATTTTTTTTTCAAGTACATGCATTGGGTATGGGAAATTGAGAGTGATGTGAGGGGGGGAGGGGCCATAAGAGCTTCCACCTTCACGTGCTTGGCCTTGTTCAGTAGAGAATATTAAATTATTCTCGAAACAGAGAGGAGCTCAATGAGTGGCTACGATGTTGGATTTCTACAAACCACTCGCGTGTCATCCAAATTTTGACAATTTCTTGGAGCTTGTTGTGATGTTTGGTTGCTCCTCATAACCAATTTCGGGTTTCCACAACTTCAAAGGCTAAGTAAATGATAGACCGGAACCAATATCCTTCACCTTCTCTTTAATTTCCTTGGAATCTCCTTGAGAATATTTGAATGAGGTATGTTTCAAATCCTCTAGATCATTTGCATCCTCTCCATTATGTCCAATCTTCCTGCAATAGAGAAGATATATCACCTCATTTTCTGGGGAGAATAATGTGGATAGTGAAAATTAAAGAGGATGAGAGGTTGTTTGTATCACTAACCCAAGGCTAATAGATTGTTTAGAGAGTTATAAGAAAGCTAAAGGTCAACGATGTCAACGAGGTGGACGTAAGTTGATGCTGACATCAAGGGAAACTCCTATTTAATTGTTGTCGTTTATCTTCCAAGTGAATTTTTCCTTAGTGTATATGTATTAGGGATTGGTAAACAAACATTAATTATAATGGGGGTTCATTGGAACTCCATAACAGTCGTTGGAGAAAATAGATGTTGGATAGTTCATGAAGGTTGTGTTTGCACACATACGTTACCATTCAAATTGACATTGTTAAAGAGATTGAGTGAGATGCAAGCATTGGAGAATCGTTTATAGATGTCCACAAACAGTCTCAACTAGGTTGTATTGGCCTACATTGAAGGCACTTTTCATCTATAAACAGCCTCATCAATTCCTCACCGTCTACAGATTTCTTCTTAATGAGAAGATAAGCTAACTTGTGAAGAATATCAATGTGTCGTGTGATTATTGTCTTAGCCCTTTCATAGGCCGACTAACCAAAAATAAAGCGTAAGAACTTAGCTTCTATATCTGTGTTGATTTTGTTTTCTTTTACAGTGCTTTAACTTTTTGAAATCCAAAATCTGACATAAACTTTAACTTAACCTGCTTTCCCTAATAAAGGATTTCCACGACCCCCCTCCAAGGGATAGTTGTCTAATAGCAAGTCTTTCAACCATATGCCTGGAAACATGACAAACTTGTTGGAAGTCTTTTGAAGGGCTCCAAGAACAAATTCCCTTCCAATAAAAATTAAGACCCACCCTTCAAATTTGATCAGAACATAATAGGGTTTTTTTTTTAAATACCATACGATCGTCGGATATCCAACCCCCACGTCTAAGATATCCGACATTCTTTCCATACCACCAACGGCAAAGAACGTCGGATATCGGTCATTTTCACATGAAATGGTCATCGGATATCCGACCCCCACGTCTAAGATATCCGACGTTCTTGCCATACCACTGACGGAAAAGAACGTTGGATATCGGCCATTTTCACATGAAATGGTCGTCGGATATCTGACCACCACGTCTAAGATATCTAACATTCTTTCCATACCACCGATGGCAAAGAACGTCGGATATCGATCATTTTCACATGAAATGATCGTCGGATATCCGACCACCACGCCTAAGATATCCGATGTTCTTTCCATACCACCGACGACAAAGAACGTCGGATATCGGCCATTTTCACATGGAATGGTCATCGGATATCCGACCACTACGTCTAACATATCTGACTTCTTATTAAGTGCTAGTCGTCGAATATCTGACTTGATATTGTCGTCGGATATCCAACGGTCAGCCTTCCATCGGATATAATCTGACTTTGGACCGACGTTAAAAAAATATGAAGGTTGTCGGATGGTCAACATCAAGATGTAGAAAATTTGACATTTTGGCCGACGAATTTTGGGTCCAAAAAACCTAGTGACTAACTAGTCAACTACTAATTAATGCACTAGTGACCAGTGAGATTACAATTCTTAACACATAGAATTCCATAGTAAAATTGGCCAATGCTATGTTTCAATGTTAACTACAATACCCAAAAAATATTATAACATACGATTACAAAATTCTCCAGAAGTGACTAGGTAATGAAATTTTATTTTAAAATCACTTGGATAAAATAATGTTCATGTATAATCTCATTCACTTTAACTTTACTTTAATGGAATATGGAATCTTCTTTTCACTTGGATACTTCTTTCACTTTAGACTTGTCTATGTTTATCTTTCACGACTTATGGGTCACTTCACTCTAGAATCCATTATAACTAGGATAAATCTATATAATCTTTCAAGCAACAAATACTTACTATTTATTAATAACTCATATATGTATTTTGATTCAATGGACATGTATGATAAGTCATGTCATGCATGTTTATCATTAATTACAATATAATAATTATTGAATGTTACCTTAAATGACTACTATTATAATATAAATTATTATATATTATTATATATGTGTAATATACTTAGGTATATTACAAAGGGGGAGTCCAGAGCAGGTGGGTAGAGCTAGTAACTATAATCCATATCACAAAAAAACTCATATCACAAAAAAACAATATATATGTTCAATTTAAAATTTTAGATAAAAAAAAAAATTTAAAAGTAAAATTAACATAAATCTATCTTAAACTCTATATAAAAAACATTTACATGAGTCTCATTTTTTGAGGTTTAATTTTTTTATATTAGTTTTTTTTACACATCAATAAAAAAAATTACAACTCAAGAAATTGTATCCTCTAAATGCTCTCTTAGTCTTGAATAATATTACAAAATTCTCCAAAAGTGATTAAGGTAATGAAATTTTATTTTAAAATCATTTGGATAAAATAATTTTCATGTACAATCTCATTCACTTTAACTTAACTTCAATGGAATATGGAATATTCTTTTCACTTTTGGATACTTATTTCACTTTAGAATTGTGTATGTTTGTTAACACCCAAAAAGTGCTCACTAGCTCATTCCCTTATTCACATGACCCATTTGTCCACTTTTTCCACCATTTGAGCCTCTGAAACCATCAAAACGTCACCAAAAAGACCATAATACACCTTTTTCCCCTCAAAATATATATTATTCCTCAAAAAACCCTAAAAAAGGGTCCAAAATTCCAAAAAAATATTAAAAGGGAATAAAAATATAAAAAAAATATTCAAAAAAGGAAAAAGAGGGAAAAAGAGACCTAAACCATGTTGGTTAATACCATTGGTTTCCTCAAAACCATAATAGTATTCCCCATCACCAAAAACTATAAAAAGGTGATAGGGGCTCCTCACTTTTCATCCATATTTCATCATATCCTCATGCTGCCAAAATCCATCTTGAGCTTTGCCCAACCATTGAAGCACTGGAGAAGAAGAGACCATTGGACATTGAAGCATCTCAACCTTGGAGCTGCCCAAAACTCGCCATCCTCACCATTTGAGGTAATACAAGAGTTTTAATTTTTATTTACATGCTTATGAATCAATTTTGTTTATTGTTATTAATCTAGAATTCTTTATTTTACTGTTTACTACCATCAATCTATAGTTTATATTTGCTTATTTACATTGCTTTATTTGAGACTACTGCTACTAGTTAGCAGGTGCATCCTTCCACATGCTTGGTTGAAAAACCAAGCAACAGTTTTTGGCGACTCTGCTATTTTTCGAATTTTAAATTTTTGCTTTAGATATTTATTTTAGTTGTTTTTCCCATTTAAAACTATAGATCTGGCATACTAGTCAGCTTCTTGATAGCTGCCCTAGCCATTGGCTCTTTCTGCAGCCCGAAACAGCCCAAAATTTCAATTTTTGGGTTCGTTTTTCGTCGGTCGTTCTTCGTCCGTACATCGCGACTTTCAGCACCCACAGTCGCATGGTCCATCGCAACTGTGAGCCTTTTTTCCGCGCGGTCCATCGTGACTTTTCAAATTTTTCCTGCGCCGCTCATTGTGGCTAGGAACCCTTTTCCCGCACGGTCCATCGTGACTATTTCGCATTTTCCCGCGTGGTACATCGCGACTGTTTGGCATTTTTCCGCGTGGTTCATCCCGATTTTTTACCACCGCGTCACGATTCACATCGCGGCTTTTTCCCACATAACCGTGTGACTCATCGCAGGTTTTGACCCGACTGCCGTAATATTTCCTATTTCGTTTCGGCCAATTTTTTCAAAAAAAAATCGCCCAATTAGCCCATTTTTCCAGCATCAATCTCTGTAATTTTTCACAACCCAGTGTGTCATTATTGCAACATTATTAAATTGATATTCATTAGATACTTCATTTATCTTTTTGAAAATTTTCAGTTAATTGAAAGAAAGATTTTTTAAGTATTTCTGAGATTCTAAGATTTATACATTGCAAAGTTAGAACCATATTTCTAAAAAATTGCTCAATATTTTGCCCAAGAAAGACTCTAAAATCCATTTATTTTCACATCTGTTATTCGCTTTACTTTTTAAAGAATCCATTTTTTTTTAAAGGTTATTAAAGCATTTACGTTTGAAACGTCTTTCATTTTTTCGCAAATTAGAATCCTTATTTTAGTTTGTGATTAAATCGCCCATGCGAGGCACATTATTTTGGTATACACCTACACCAGCACACAATCTGTCACAATAATTTCAAGTGAGCCTTAAAAGTTACCTTAACTCAACCAACATTCTAACCCCACTTGGGGAACACAAAAAGAATTTTGTAGCTAGGTAGGACTGAGGGGATAAGTATCCAAATAACACCCCTCTCTCATTTTTCATGTTGAGACATAGTGATTGACATTTAGGGTACCAAAATCCCTTATTATTTGTTGACACGGTTTAACACCAATTCATCGAGAAGGCCTCTCCTTTAGGAGGGTTGAAGTAGCCAGACTGGTTCCGGAAGCCTGAGTGGAATACCACAATCCATCCGGTAACTGAAGGATACATTTCGTAGTTCTCGTTGTACCACCCTTATGGGAGTACAGCGGCGATAGAACCAAACTACAGATTCACCCAACCGAACGTGTCATGAACGGGGTATCTTAGTGGCCAAAATTTTAGGATTGTCTACCCAGTGTCCCTCCCGGTAGGGGGATATCTAGCCTTTGATTCTACAATTTATATTGTCTGACTTGGATTTCATCACCTTGCAGAGGATATACCTTGTCAATTCATATTACTTTTTAGTTAGGTGTTTTCATGCTCCATTACCTCCCTAAGGTCATAGAGTATACCTTTTTCTATTTTTAGGAGTTGTTTGCATGTTGGTTTCCTGACCACATTTTTTTATTACTCCACTTACTATAGCACAGCTGTTATAGTAAGTGTTTTTAGGTTGGTTTTTTTGGCCTGAGTTCCATTTATTTTTTACGCTCCCCTCTTGCACACACGGTTGCATTAGGGCTTTAGAGCTTTCCACTCACCACCACCTAGTAGTTTTTATTCACCAACTGTCACCATTGATTCCCCGAGACGTTCTCGACGCTTCCAGGGAGACCCCCTGCAGTACGGTTCCCTTGACTCCACACGTCATCAGAATAGAGCCCCGTCATCCGATTCTAACGCGCCTCATTTCACATCTGATTCTGAGGCAGAATCCGAAAATCCCACATACACCACACCCACTAGCCCCATGGCTGGTTCGTATTATGACAACTTTTTCACAGGGGTTGTTGGTGGAACATAATCCACCCCCGCCACCACAAAAACCACCACGGTAGCCAAAACTACCACACCTCCCTTAGGGATGCCTAATATGGGACCTACACCTACATTAGGTATGCCTACCATGGGACCCCTTCCCAATACAGGACCCCCACCTAAATTAGGCATGCCCACTATGGAAACTATACCTACTATCCCCGCTACCACTCAAATTCCAACACCTCTTGGACATCTTCCCAACCCATCTGTGGCTCCCGTTTCACTTGGTGGTGCGGGCCCCTCCCACACTCTTATGGGTGGAGGGAACATACCTCCCATGAAAAATATCCCCTAGGGGGCAGTGGCCTAATACATAACGCCACCACCAGCACTTATGCCCCCATGACAACATCACACCCCTCTGCCAGTCTTCCATTTATGGCTAGCCTTAACCTACCAGACTTGGCTAGGCTAACAAATGATCCCATCCAACATGACCCTACTTGGCCTCCCATCCCCACAAAGCTCCCCTCAGACATCCCAAAATTTGAAGGAAAAGCTGGGGAAGACCCCCAAAACCATATCATGTCGTTTCACCTATGGTGTTCCTCAAAATCCATAGTAGATGATTCTATTCGACTCAGACTTTTACAAAGAACTTTCACTGGCTCTGCAGCCAAATGGTACATTGAACAGCCACATGGGACGCACCCCACGTTTACATCCCTCGCCTCAACTTTCCTTCAATTCTTTCAACTACCTGTACACTATGATGCTGGAATGGAAATACTTTTGTCTTGTAGACAGAACACCGCTACACACATCACCGATCATATCCATGAGTGGCGTAAGCGCCGTAGTCTCTGCAAGATAGTCCTTCCAACATGCTTGGAATGGCTTCTGCAAATGTGTCCATCACTTCTTCCTCGAAGTGTCATCAATCTAAAGAACACCAAACCTCTCCCTGAAGTACTCGAACTTCACCCTGGCTAGTGGCTTCATCAGCACATCTGCAATCTGCTCGTCCGTCGCAATGTACAGGAGCTTCACAGCTCCTCTCTGCACCATATCCCTGATATAGTGATATTTGATCTCTATGTGTTTCGACCTGTCATGAAACACTGGGTTCTCGGACAGCTTCACACAACTCTAGTTATCACAAAATATACTAGTAGCATCCAACGAGAGATCAAATAACTCATACAGTAGCTTCCATAGCCATATTACCTCACAACTAGCTGAACATGCTGCAACATACTCTGCCTCAGCTATACTCAGTGCTACGCAGGACTGCTTCCTGCTAAACCAAGAGATCACACCTGATCCCATACTGAAGCAGCACCCAGAAGTGCTCTTCCTATCTGCAACACTTCCTGCCCAATCTAGATCAACATAACCATGCAGGTTAAACTTTTGATTTGCATCATACTTGAGCCCATAGTCAACCGTACCCTTCAGGTACCTCAGAATATGATTTACAGCAACCAGGTGAACACTCCTCGGATATGTCAGGAACTGGCTCAATGTGTTCACCATAAAGCAAATATTTGGTCTCGTGTTCGTCAGGTACATCAAGGACCCAATCATCTGACGATACATAGAGACATCAACCGGCTCAGATGAAGCATCACATAGAAGCTTCAGATTCGATGCCATAGGTGTGGCCATGCCTTGCAGTCCATCATCCCGAACCTCTTCAAGATCTCTACTGCATACTTCCCTTGTCCAAGGAAGATTCCATCTGCACTCTGCCACACCTCCATGCCAAAAACAAATAGTGCATCATCCCCAAGTTCTTCATCTCGAACTTGGCAGTAAGCTTCCATTGCGTGTCAGCAATCAATCTATCCTCACCTGTTACAAATAGGTCATCCACATACAATAGTAGTATCTCTGGATTGCCTTCCTCAACCTTGTAGTAAAGGTTGGAATCCGCTTTACTCTTGGTAAAGCCCAAAATGGATAGAAAGTTGTCTATCCTACCATACCAAGTTCTGCACATATATGACTCCTTGTCATGTGTCCCAAAACCAAGTGGCTTCTCCACATACACTTTTATATTTCTCTATGATGCCATCTGCAGCATGATTGATCTTGATAGATCCATATGGAAGTCATAACAAACTTCCCTTTAGGTCTTGGGACCACATCCCAAGCATCATTCTTCATGATCGACGGATCATGGCATTCTTCCCATATCCTGGGAACTTCAATATCTTCAATAGATAATTTTGTTGCTGAACAAATGTTGTAGTTGTTCTTTTGTAGGTGATGGTATACGATCTTTCCTACACAACAAGTTAAATTACATGATTAGAAAACATCTCATAGTTTTCAGAACAAATTCTTACACATAAAGAAATATTTCATACAGTCATACAATTATCTTAGCCAATACAACATTTATCCATATTCCGTAACTTTCTATATGCCTTCCAATCTCTACCAGAACATTGTTAAGAGTGTGCACAACTCCTAACATGTTAGCAAAGAGGTTTCATTTTAGATAAGTAGCAATGGAATGTTGTACAGTGCCATAGGCCACTTACCCATGTATATTAGTAGTATATTGTTCATCAATGCAACTATTCTAATATGCATAATACACGACCTAATTCTAGGAACATAAGCATATACATCATTGAATAACATTATGTAAGAAATGACAATCCAAATACTTATCTTTGTATGGTTGCTGGGTGGACTCCCTCTGAATCTTTGCAACTTCATTCTGATGTGGATTGTGAGAAGTGGTCAACTCCCTCTGAATATCTGCATCCTTGCAGAAACTACTAAAGTGTGCTCCTTTGCTTTCTTGCAGGAACAACTGGAGTGTGCTCCCTTTTGATCTTTGCTTCCTAGATTACCTATCCTTGAACTTACATCCATCCTTCATCACTATGCATGCTTATTAGTATCATCATTGTGTTATCCTTGTAATCTCATACATTCATTAGTATATTCTCAATACTATCAAAACACAATAATCTTAAGCATGTATAGTCATGATCATTTCAAACATAAATATTAAGCATTAGTATTCAAGGTTTTAGGGAAGTCTTCTTTTACTCATACATATTCTTATTTGATCATAGGACTCTTCTGGTTAGTTGAATCATCAATCAAGATAAGAGATATAATATGCATAAAACCCGTGATTATTCAAACCTATACCTTCATGATTCTTCTGGTTAGTCATATCATCAATTATGGTAAGAAACATAATATGCATACAACCATGACTATTCAAACCTATGACTTCATGAATAATCACTATCAACAACACAACAGTATAAGAGCCTAACACAAGGTAGGATTCTAGCTTGATATAGTAAAAACATACCTAGATTAGCATGCTAGCTAGTTATGTCTAACATACCCGCATAATTTCTTCTAGTTCTCTTTAGTGACTTGTGCTAGTAACCCGCATGCCTCATAGGTTAACCAATGTAGGACCAAGTTATACATACCTCGAAAGTAGATCTTCTATGTGATCCATGACAATGGATGAATCTTTGTCTTCATGTCACCATGATCATATGTTCTTGAAGTAGAACATGATTTGCCTTTCTTGGTGTACCTTTTATGTTAGCAAACAACATAAACCTCATACAACATCACAATGCATTAGTACATTCATAAGTGTCAAAACCTTAATCAATGAATATCTTCTATTAAGGTGATACGACAAGTCTAGTAATTAATCAAGATTGTACTGTAATGATATGAAGACAAACATATGATAAACTTAACCATGAAACATACATGTAAGCCATACCTGTCAAGATTGCTTGTAATATTCTTATGGAAGGCCTTAGCCTCATCTCCCTCTGAAACAGGAACTTCTTCACTTATGCAGGTGACCAATCCATCCTCTTCTAGGATTAACCCAATCCACTTGATTTGCAGGAACTGGATCTGGAGCTGTAATAGGGTTTGTCAAAGAAACCTCAAAAATTCAAACTTTGAATTTCAAACTTCCGAAAGGATAGAAATATGTGCCTTGATCAGCTGATCGAGCTGGTATATTCAGAATTTGAAAATTGCAAAGTTTCACTCCTCAATTTTGCCTTTGAAACTTTCGATTTCACTGGATGTGACCCCGAACTAGGGTTTCATGAATCCCACTATTCTGCCCAATCAAAAGGTTTGATCCAAAGCTCTAAGCTTCTATTTTTATGAGGAGCTTCCAGCCGTGGTCACAGATTTCAAAAATTCCCATTTTTGCAGAAGCCCTAATTTTCCACTTTTTTGATCCAAGTCTCGAACTAGGGTTTGATTAAGCTCGGCCTTATTCCCAACCAAAAATTATGATCTTGGTCTCTAAATTTCAATTTTGATGAGTAGCATTCATCCGTGGTCTCCGATTACAAAAATTTCAACTTTCTCCGAAGCCCTAAATTCTGGAAGCCATGAATGAAGGTACTCAAAAATAATTTTGTTTTGACAGAAATATGTACCTGATTGTTTCTGGTGTAACTTCGAACCTTTTTGATCCACAGGGTCTGAAAATTTTTCCTGAGATAGCCCGACCTGTTATCTTTCCATCCCGACAGGTCTGACCTCAATTGGATTCTCTGAGAGAGAGTTATGCCAAGTGTCGCAACATGACCTTTTTATGGGATAATACAGGAGAGCGAACTTGTATGGCGTGCCACGTGTCACTGGTTCAACTTCGGCCTCTGAAAATTTTTCCTGAGATAGTACATTCTGTGTAATACCTGTCACGTTTTACGAAATTTCATTTGGAGCTTCTTAGCCCAAGTTATGACCTTTTGCCCAAGGTCACCTGATTTTGACTCAGATCTGGAAGAGGCAAAAACCTATATTGTACAAATCATAAATCACAAAGTACAACGAATTAGAGGTTTTCCTTTGGACACAAGGTACATGGGGATCTGATCTTCAACCTGTAAAAGTTTCAAATCCGAAAACTTTTCCAAAATGGATTTATAGCGAAAGTGCTACGATGACTGGTTTTTGCTATATCAATCCCTAGCATCGTAAGTGCAACAAGTGTCATACATGCCATATCATGCCTTCTTTCAGGCTAGCTCTGATACCATGTTAAATTTTCAGAATTTACTTCAATCTGATCTAGGATCTTAACTGAGAGAACAACATGTACAGCAAATCTACAGCATATCAATCATGGACAAAATAATGCAAGCACACAAGAGACACAAAGTTTACTTGGGGAAAACCATAAAGGTGAAAAACCCCAATAACTTCCTCAGAGATAGATAGAGCAATGATACAACCAGAATACACGAGATAGTCTTCTCCTAGCAGAAGAGCCTCCTCCTCCATAAGTGCGCCACTCTCCAAAGTGTGATTGAGAGAATAGAATGTGTAAAATGAGAGAGACACACTCTCTATTTATACACTAACTTGACTTTACCTTTACTCAACTAGGTCGGCCTCAACTTAACCACTTAACATAATGCTGACTGGGCCGACCCCCACTAGGGTGGTCTAATAACCCTTTGACCCACATGGTCGACCCCCAATAGGGTGGTTTAATAAACCTTTGACCCACATGACTTATACAGGGCCAAAAATCCAAAAGTGTTATCTCAGGAAGGTGAGATTCAGGATTTCAATTTTGGGACTAAAGAAAAACCTAAAATAGTGAAAATTTCAAAAAAAATGCCATCAGAAGAAGAAAGTAAATATGTTGAATTGATGAAGAAATTTTCAGATGTTTTTGCATGGAGTTATGAAGATTTGAAAGAATATGATACTTCCATTATTCAACATAGAATTCCTATCAAACCAAATGAAAATCCTTTTAAGCAGAAACTCAAAAAAATGAATCCCTTATTGCTCCCAGTAAATGAAAAGGAGGTTAAGAAATTATTCGATGCTAGAATTATTATATCCCTTAGATTTTCAAGATGGGTGGAAAATTTGGTTTATGTTAGGAAGAAGAATGGAGAAATAAGACTTTGTGTAGATTTCATAAATTTGAATAAAGTATCTTTGAAAGATAATTATCCTTTGCGTAAGATGGATCATATTTTACATAAAGTTGTAGGAGCAGAAATGATATCTATGTTGGATGGTTTTTCAGGGTATAATCAGATCAAAGTTCTTCCAGAAGATCAGGAGAAAAAAACATTTACAATGCCTTGGAGAAATTTTATGTATGCCAAAATGTCATTTGGAATAATGAATGCATGAACAACATTTCAAAGAGCCATGGACATTGCATGTGTTGAAGAAAAAGACAAATTTGTAGTGGTGTATATGGATGATATCACAGTTTATTCAAAATCAGATGCAGATCATTTGAAACACCTGGATAAAGTATTTTTGAAGTGCGGAAAGTTTGGTATATCCTTAAATCCTAAAAAATATAATTTTTCCATGAAAGAAGGTAAATTATGAGGTCATATAATATCAAGGGATGGTATCAAAATTGATCCTAAGAGGGTGACAACTATTAAAAATATTGGGATACCAAGATGCAAAAAAGAGATTCAGTCTTTCATTGGAAGGGTAATTTTTTTTAGAAGGTTTGTTCCAAGCTTTGCAAAAATCTTAAGGAATACTACAAGCATGTTAAATAAAAATAATGACATCAAATGGACTATAGAAGATAAAAAATCCTTCACAGACATCAAAAAGGCCCTCACAGAAGCCCCTGTTTTAATCAGTCCATATTTTTCAAAGGAATTCATTATATTTTCTTTTGATTCACAACATACCATAGCTGGCGTATTATTGCAGAAAAATCAAGAGAATATGGAACAACATATTTCCTTTTTCAATAACATTTTGAGAGATGCAGAATTGAAGTATGATATCATGGAAAAACAGGGATCAAATCCTTAAAATATTTCAGAGTTTACATATTGCATTCACACATAATTGCCTATGTTCCAACTACTGTGGTAAAAGATATTCTCACTCAACCAGACCCTGAAGGAAAAAGAGCTAAGTGGATTGCAGTATTATTAGAGTATGATCTAGAAATCAAACCTACAAAGCTAATTAAAGGACAAGGTTTTGAAAAGATGATGACAGAGACAAATTATGCTTTTTTGGATATGAATTTCATTTTTTTATTTTTCAATTGAAACAATTCCGTATTTACCAGTGCTCAAATATTTTTGTTTATTTCCTTGGTATAGTGACATTATCTATGTGTTACAAAATCTACAAGCACCTCCTGAGCTGAGCAAAACTAGGTCAAGATCTGTGAAATTAAAGGCAAAAAAAATTTGTATCTTAAACAAATATATGTATTGGAAAGATCTTGGAGGGATTGTATTGATTTTTTTACTGGATAATGAGGCACAACAGACCATGAAGGATTTTCATCAAGGAGTATGTGGAGGTCGTCATTCATGGAAAGCAGCGGTCAACAAAATTTTGAGAGTAGGTTTTTTTTGGCCAATTATTTTTTTTTATGTGTATAAAGAAATTTCAATTTGTCATGAATGTCATATTTTTATGGAAAGATAAAACTTTTTCCTTTACCATTAAAGCCAATTTCAGTAGAAGCACCTTTTCAACAGTAGGGATTGGAATTTATTGGATAAATTAACCCAAATTCTTCTGGTCAACACAAGTGGATCTTGATTGCCAAATATTATTTCACAAAATGGATTGAAGCCATACCTACCAGGAATGCCACAGGTACAATTATTATTAATTTCTTAGAATAAATTATTCTCTCAAGATTTGGATGTCCTAGAAGAATAGTGACAGATAATGCACGGGATTTTAGATTGAAAAAGATGATTAAATTTTGTCATAAATATCATATTCATTTGAATCATTCAACTGCTTATTATCCTTAGGGAAATGCATTAGTAGAATCTTCAAACAAAAGTTTGGTACGAATTATCAAGAAGTTGTTAGAAAAGAACAAAAGAGCATGGCATACCAAACTTAAATATACATTATGGGAAGATAGAATAAGTACAAAAAGGGATATTGGGACATCACCATTTCAGTTGGTTTATGGAACAAAAGTATTTTTTCCTATTTCATTAGGTCTACTAGTCATGAAATTAATACAGGAGGTGGCAGAAGAAACGAATCATATACAGATAAGGTTAAATCAGATGATAGAATTCCACCAGATGAGGGAAAGAGCATATGAAAAAGTTCAAGTACACCAGGAAAAAATGAAAAAGACATTTGACAAGAAGATTAAAGAAAGGAATTTTCAGATTGATGATTTAGTTTTAAAATGGGATGCTAGAAATGAAGAAAAGCATGGAAAATTTGAAAACTTGTGGAAGGGCCCATATATTATCACTGCTTACAAGGGGGATAATAATTTCATTTTACAAAATAAAAATGGAGAGTTCATTGGAGGAGGTACTGTAAATGGGAGATTCCTCAAACATTATCTTTCTTAAGAGAAAAATAGAAAGGTAATTTGTACATAAAATTGTATATATGTTACTATTTTTCTGAGAAATTTGTATATATATAAGATACTAAAAAAAAAAATGAATAAGGAACTGGTCTGCGAGGTTCTTTTCTACCTCACTAGGAGGTTAGCATCCCCAGTCGGAGCCAGTTGTTGGCACAATATTTTTGAATATTGATTGTAAAATGTATAATCTAAAACTTGGTTTTCAAAATCACCTAAAGTTGGCAAGTAAAACACTAAAAAGAGGGCTTAAATATTTCCTAGGAAAAAAATTCCATATGACTATCGGAGGTGTTAGAGTGAAGCCAAAATGGTTACTGAAACAACTTGGAAACCTTGTATGAAGAAATCAACGGTCCATCTTGAAGCAGAGAATGAGATCAACGGTGGAGGTAAGTTTTGCTGGAAGAAAAAGTGAGATGTATAACGTAATTCAAAATATCTGAAATGATTGTTGCAACACAGTTAAAGAGGGAGAAGATCAACGGTCGTTGATTGTTTGGAAAATAGATCGACGGCTTGTATTGGTTTTACATCACCAACATGGGCGTAAAAGTGGAATCGTAGGTGCTTGCGAAATTGTAAACAACCATCCACGTGTCAATACCACGACATTTCGCAAGTTGGGAAGGTGGTAAGGGAAATATCCTTCCACCGTTGTGAAACCACCTTTCAGAGGGTATAAAGGGACAAGTGCACTTGAAAGGGGTGACATTTGTCATTTAGCATCTAGTGACTGGGACGTGTCGCGTGTAGTGAGAAGTCGACAAGAGATACCTTTTCCAGCTCCTCCATTGCTAGGTAGGTTTTTCAAAAAACTTGTGCAGATATTTCAGAAGTTTCGCATAATGGAAAGTCATAGTGAAGTAGGAGTCCAAAGTGTTGAATTCATAAAATTAAAGGAAGTTCTAGAAGACAGAGATGGCGATATATATGGTACTATTATGACCAGAAATTCGGTTATAGAGATAAAGAACAAGCTAGAAGATTTGTAGAAAGAAAATGTAGATGCACATAATGCTCATAAGTGCAATTTTATTCACTTCTTCCCTGAGAAAACCCTAGGTTTTCCAGACTTTGTTTCCTGGTGCGCTAAACATTTCTCCCAAACCGAAAGAGTCATTATGAATTCATCAAGAAATAAAATTTTATGTCCTATTAATTCATCAATTGTCCAGAAGTCGTTAGAAATATCATCGTCATTTTCCCAAAACTTAGAGTACTTCATCGAAGAGAATTTGGTCATCTTATACAGACAATCCACCCCTGAAAGCAAGCAGGCCTTCCTATCAAATAACCTTAAACCATATATTGCAGTTGATAATACACCTTTCCCATTAGACATTACCCTTTTCAATGAAAATTCACAGCTTGTTTGTAATATCCGAACCAAGAATAGGCCAGAATATTAACTCCAAACTCCCACATTAATCAGAATTTTAACGAGTAATTTTTAACAATTTGTATGGTGTGCAGGGTGTTAATGTTGAGTACTGGTTTACTGGTGAAGGATGATGGGAATGAATTTTGATTATGGTTTTTGTATGAGGAATGTACATTAGAAAGGTAATTCAAGGACAAATAGTAAGTCCTATGCGCCAGGTACTGGAGCCTTTTACTTTTCAACAACAGACAAGTATGTTGCCTACTTTGAAGCTTCTTGGGCTTCCAGCATATGCATACTAGACTCGGGTGTTGGGAAGGATTATTAAAATTATATTTCAGGGAGGTATTTTGGAATCAATAATCAGCAATTAAACACTAGATTAAGAATTGGGAGGAAATTGTTGTGACTTGGGTTGTTGAGCTAGTCTTAATGGTTGACTTCAAAAGTAGGGTAAAAGCATCCCAAATTATGTAAATCAGGGTTGGAAATTTTTCTTTGGCCTGTTAATTACCAACATCAAGTTACAGAATCTTTATTGGGTTTACAGAACTCATTTTACAGTTGAAACAATAAAACTAGTTATTTGGACTGCTCAACTAGCTCGACTTCTAGTGGACCCAAACACAATGCGACCTGAAATAAATGGAATTATGAAAAAATTTATGTATTAATTATGACCTTAATGACCTGAATCAATTTACAGAATTACAATTGGATTCATATAACTCTTTTTACATCAGTTATGGAAAAACTAGTCAATTTGAGAAGCCAATCTAGCAAGGGTGCACAAATAGAGTTATAAACATCCAAAGAAGGGTTTGAATTCGGATTTTAACACTTGGGATGAGATTAATGACAAATTTAATACATGAAATATGTGACATAAATTACATTCACTCTCCCTTTGACTCTTAACAACAGTAACACGAGAAACTAGTCATTATTTTCATGTCTACTAACTAGTAATTGAGTAGAGTGAACAATCAGTCTCTGAGACTTCCAAGAGTCATATAAATGATATTTTAAGGCTGTAATAAACTTATATTACAGAATAAAATTCATTCATCATTTAATGGCAGCATTAAAAGACATTAATTAACCATGATTACATAGATCCCTCTAATACAAGGTTTCTTGTGTAATGAAGCAAAACTCTTGGACCAGAAGATATGAGAAGATGGTATAAGAATAGATCTAAACCAAAGAGAGAGGATGAGCCTTTATAAGCTCATGAACAATAGAAAATCTATGATATTCTTCTATGAGAAGTGTCTCCTTTGATATCCTTCTCTTCACTAGAAAACTCTTCACAATTTGGCTCTGATTGGACTAGATCTCAACACAAAATTGAGGAGCTCGAATTCTTCCTTGTAGAGGGATGATAGAAGCATTAATTTAAGACTTTAATGGATGAAATATTATCTTCATTGGCTGCACAATAGTCTTCAATACCTGTAATAAGAGTCTTCATGGCTGAAAGGGGAAGAAGGGGATCATAGCAGAAGAGGGGAAGTGAAAGAATGGGGCACATCACCCATTGATTGGCTTCAGCACATCACCAAATCTTGAGAAGCTAAAATGCTTCACTCATAAACTCACAATGAAAAAAGTTGTGAAATGTAGTTGGAATCCTTCTTTTATAGAATTGAGGGTGACCTACTGAGCAAGTTGAAGAGCTTGGTGACCTATGAGAATAGGTCACCCATGATTGGACATACCTTCCTTACTTTTTCCTTACAATATTTTCTCTCATTTAGAAAATGTGCCCCCCTTTGTCTCCACATGTTTCTTGCTTTGTAAAAGTTTCTTGATTTGTAAACTGGCCTCCCTTTTGGAAACTGCGCCCTCCTTTTTCTTTTATGGTTGTTTCCAATTTGAAAATTGAGCTCTCCTTTAGAAACTGCGCCCTCCTTAGATTTTTCTGGTTGTTTCCACATTTTTGTTTTTGGCATGTTCTTACACCTTCTCTGCTTTTCCTCTATTTCTATTTTCTTGCTTCCAGTTCTAATTTGGAAACCTTATCCTTATGAGGGATCACTCTTGGCCCACTTGCACACATATTATCAATTCTAATTACCAAAATTAATTTAAATTCATAAAATTCATTTCTCCACTTGACTTAGGATAAAATTTATTCTATGCATGCTTAGTATAATGAAATTATTTTCCTTAGGGGTTATTTTGTCCCCTTTTACCCATGGTCACTGAATTATCCCAAAATTGGGGACATGACAATCCTCCCTTCCCAAAATTGCATGTCCTCAAGCAAAATATCCCAAGAGTCCATCATGCTTTTGCTACACTACTCTGATCATAATCATCTCTCCAAAGACAAAAACTACCAGGATCCCATTTCTTGTATGACACTCCCATGGATCTAAATACCATCCAAAAAAATACACTAGGAAAAAGAAGGCCTAGATTCCACTGCTTCAACTACAAGTTTCCAGGTAGCAGTGTCATGTGTGGAAAACTGTCCTCCCATGGAATACTAGGATCCCACCGATCATACTACATCTCACCATGTTATGTAGAATTTTGTCCTACGGATAAGCCAAAACTCTCTTAACTTTAAAGCAGACTTTAAACTAACTTTAAAGCAAGAAACAAGTCAAAACAAATGCTACCTTGGATCCCTAGATCTAACGAACATCTCAAGATTAAAATGCTAGAAAGAGTAGAAGGATTTTAACTAACCTTCTATCCAAATGCTTGTTTTGTAGTTGCTCCAATCTCCAAGCCCTCACAAACGAACCTGTCAAAATGGAACCAAGACACAAGAATGCACTATTCTCTAGCAACCTGAAACATGAGTTAGAATCTAAATCTATGAAAGATACAAATCATATCATTAAAACAAAATTAACACAAATGATTTGGGAAAACAAGACAAGTTATTCCATTACAACTTGAAGAATACTTACAAAAGGTGCTTGATGTCCAAGCCAATCCTCCAGCTCCAAGTGTCTTCTCCTCTAGCTATCTCCACAATGCTATAAGACCATAAGTTTGGTACTCTCAAGAGTCCTCCCCTTTCCCAATGGAATGCCTCTCTTTTATAGTGAATGGTGAGGTTAACCAACAAGAGAGATGGGTGGATCTAGGGAGAGATAAGTGGATCAGGGTTTCTAATCGAAGGAAATGAGTTGGGATCGAATCAGGGACCTCAATCTTCCATTATCTTCGAAAATCCAAAATCCCACAAGCCAAGGGAAAAAGGCTATTAAAAGAGTACCACGCTCTGCAAAGACTGCAGAACGCGGTACTACCGCATTTTGGGGAAAGATCATAGCGCGGTAGTGTCTAGTACCGCGTATTGATAAAATAGCAAGGCGCTGTAGTGTGTGTAGATAAAGTCTTAGGTGGGTCAGAACTTGTCAGGGTAGATTCATCTTCAAGGTTGACTCATCATCTGCCTCTTCTGGATGGCTTAAAACAATAGGGAAAATGTCGTCGACTCGTTTTATGATAGAGATGCGACACTGTGAAACATGGAGATATAACAGATGCCCCCTAAAGTGTGAGGTCAGAAGGGACTGATGGCCGAAAGACTTTACGAATATAATGTGCAGAGATAGCATCGAGGAGAGCGACACTGAGCTGAAATAGAAACAAAGTGTTAGATATACCACCGAGGCGGGCATTCCCATGCTCGAAAACAGATGACTCAAAGCATGGCTGTCGACCGATACATTGCAGATCCATGAGTACTGAGATGATGTAGACTGTGGACAGATCATGGCTACTATGAACAATCGTAGATCCATGAGACAATAATGACACAGCCACGACCAATACAATAAGTGGATCTGTGTGACAATACAAGGGACATCTCTATCGCAGCCTGGACGCAGTCGAGATACAGCGATGCGCCCCAGGGTCTTCTACCCGATCGCAAAAGATACGAATCTAACCATGTGATTACAAGGTGTTGAAGTCGAACATGGTAGAAACCATTTGATTACCGGCCAATGATGTGGACCGTTAACAAATGCGAGGGAGATCACCAATGGTGACGATGATTCCCAAGGTATCAATAGTACATCTCAACGAAATGCGAATGAATGAGTTGACGTCGAGCATCCGAGAGATCGCTTGATCAGAGGTCAATCATGTGAACCTACTGTCAAACACGATGAAACCTACCATTGAGGCATGCAGGTACCAAGGTACTAATGGTTGATCTCTAAGTCTAATTCCCGGATAGTGATTTGGTGTCAACAGGAATAGACTCGTCGAAGGTGGGCCATGATGATTCCCACATCATGGACACGAAATCGGCACAGATGATAAGATGATGACGCAATGGAGTATGTACTGACACAGCGGAGGCCTGACACAATGAATGACTCGAAACAATGCAACCCTTTGAACATATAACGGCATGTAACAGGACTTGGCAGCGGGGATTATTGATAAATAGAGGATAGACACCGGATGAGTGGACTCGTGGCCAGGGAGACGACTCATGATGATGACTGTAACTTAGTGAAAAATGGATACCCAAATATAGACAAGAGACGGACACATGCCATGTTCAAAGGTAACGACTGACAAGCTGCCATGAATAAACTTGACTTATCCCCCCATATTTCCCCGACATGATGGACGAGTACCTCTTTCTTGTTTTGCGAGCTTGAAGAGGATAACAGATGCTCGGTGTAGCTCATCTCATGGATGAGTCCAATCTCACATGTTTTACGAACCTGAGAAAGGAGAGGTTCGTCCCAAAGTGGGTCCTTCGATGTTAACATTTTAACGAGTCCAAGGAAGGAAAACTCGGTAGTTTTTCATATTTAGAGAGCCTGAAAAGCTTAAAGGAAGCTCCATAATGTACTTTTTCGTAAAATTTAGTCCCTCGATCCCAAAAAAGTGTAAAACAATTCCCGAGAGAACTCTCCCAGCCGAGATTGACTGAGGTATACCTTTCTCGTAAATAGTCTAGACGGGCCGAAAAAGGGGTAACCTATCACCGAATAGACGACCTTTCAAATACTTTTACAAGTGTGAAAGAGTCAAGATCACTTGGCAATCTTTTCAATTTTAAGGAGTCTGAAAAGAGCTTAACTATGGACTCCTATGGTCTTTTTCGTAATTTTAAATTATTCTGGTCCGAAAAAAGAATAAAATACAACCAGGATAATACTTTCCTCATTGTTTAACGAGCATGAGTAAAGCTGACCGTACTCGACACCGTTTACTCGAGTTTGACAAGCACGACACAGGTGTAAAAGCGCTTGGAATCTTTTTCAAGTTTTAAATCCAGAGCACGAAAAAGATAAAGTATGCTCAAAATGAAGGTCAAATCATTAATAAACACCAGTGTGAATGTATCGCATTTTTAGCGAGGATCCTGTCAATAAATGTTCAAAAGCTGGACATTAGTAATGTGAACAAGGGTTTATTTTAACTATTTAAAATAGTAATTTAAAAAAATGTGAAAAAATGCTATATAAGGAATGGTAAAAAAATAGAAATTACTATTCATTTGTGTTTTTTACCCAAAGGAGACATTTTCACCCATTTAGGAGCAAGATTTCAAGGATCCATACCGGGAGTTCTGGGACACCATTTCGACAGCCGTCTGTGCCAGGTAAGAGTGCTTGAGCCCCTCTTTCATTTTATGTAAGAATTTTTTGCTTTCACTAGGAAAAATTTGATTTTTTAGCGAGCCCTTTTGGGCAAGAATCGCCCTTCACACTACCGCGTGGGGGCTCTATCGAAAAACGTGGTACTGTGTAACAGTACCGCACTGTATCCCCAAACCGAGGCGCGGTAGTGTGGACTGCCGCGCGCTAGAATATCCCTCAGACGCGGAAAAGGCGAATTTTGAGTTTAAAAAATCAAATTTTCTCCAATTTTCTGTTGGAACTAAGTTGCTAAATAGTTACTAATTGTTTTGTTTGACCTTTTGCAGGGATTTGCAACTTATTCGGAGCAAAATGGTAAGCTGGAAAGAAAGAGAGCACGAAGCGGATGATTTTGCAGCCGAAAATGACTTACCAATCGTGACCGCATTGCGAGAATGTGGTTTGCTAAAGTTCTTCAAAACCAAAGGGATTCGTCAGCAACCCAAGCTCCTCACCCATCTTATCCAATTGTGGGACCCTGACATTCGAGCTTTCCGAGTGGGAGAGCATGTGCTTGAAATCCAACTCGAGGATATTTATTTCCTTACGGGCCTCTCGAAAAGAGGGGCCCGGGTGAACTTTACTGGATATTCAGGTTCAGAATCAAGCACAGATGACTTGATTGCTCAGTATTGCCAGGCGGGTTCGAGTAAGAAAAGTGGGAAGGTGGCCATAAAGGAGGTCATAAATATTCCCGTAAAAACCGTGCTATTCACTATCACGCGTGCAGCGGGAAGCGTGAGTCCACATCAGGCATCCCGCACACAAGTGAATCTCGCAGCAGAGTGCATGGGAGGAACAGTTTTCAACTGGTGTGAGGCAGTGTTGTCCAATCTGAAAGAACAAGTGCACAAGTGTAGGACTGGGAAAAATACCCATTTTGGCTATGGGAGCATCCTGGTCACTTTCTTTTTGGCGAGGGTGCCACTACTGCGTCCATAGATATCTATGCGCCCTCGTCCACCTACTGAGCCATGGATGGCTCGATGGAGTGACTATGTTGGATGCCTCGGGGGACCTCAGCGGCTAGCCTTTGGCGAGGACTTCTTCTCTTGGCTAGAGGAGCAGATAGTTATGATTGATGACTATCCCTACTCAGGGGTAGATTTCCGTGAGGACATTGACTTGGCATTGCCAGAGGATGATGACTGGGATGACTCTGGTATGACCTTCATGGACATGTATTTTTTCCTTTTTGAATATTTAATTTTTATTGCTTTTTTAGAATGTGTAAAAGATGCCTAATGTATATTCGCATGCATGTTGCAAACCGTGGACCACAGAGACCAGCTGGGTACTCTCCACTACGTCGGGGTGGTGTCGATCGTCAAGCTGTTCCTGACGAAGAGGAAGATGAAGATGAGGCAGGAGGTGTTCGGGACATTGAGAGAAACCTGCAGGGATTGACTCATGGTATCCCTGCTATGCGGATGGATGACATCCCTTACCACCTCCAGCGGCATACTGTAGGTGTACCTGGTCGTATCAGTCGACTTCTTCGCAGGGTGGTTCGAGCTGTAGTGTGTTACCACCACCAGCGGGAGGAGTCCGATGAGGGACATGATAGGTCTCCTAGATCTCCATAGATGGTCTTTTGATCTTTTTGCGGCATGTACACGATATGTAGGCTTTGAGGGCCAATTTTTGTATATGGGATTTGATCCCCAATTTTGTCTTTGACACAAACTTTATGTATTTTGGAAAAAACACTTTTATATACAGTGATATGGACCTATTTATGATCTAAATATTTACAATGACTTGTGCATTTTATTTTTTATGATGTTTTTATGTATGGGCAAGATGCCAATCCAAAATGTAATTATCCAAAGAATCAGCAATACAATTGAATTCTCTCGGTATGTGTTGATATGTGATCAAATTAGATGACCGTTCCAAGAGGCGTACTCTTCGACATAAACGAAGTAGTGTAGGATCGCGAACTGTGTAAACACGGTTTAGATGAGAAACCACGAGTTGGGAGTCTAAAAAGACTGATAAGGAGTCAATCCCGAGTGAAGCAACCTCTGTCAAGAGACCAATGACTGCATGGTACTCCGCGATATTGTTGGTTGCAGGACCTAAACAATTGGCTCCTGAAGAAATCAACTCACCAGTGGGGGAATAGATTACCCATGCTGCGGAAGCGAGATTCCGGGTATGTCGTCTTGCACCGTCGGCGAATCCAAAGTAGGCAGACATCTGCGCATAAAGTCACGAGTCAAAGTAAGAGTGGATACATGAGGTCCACGCGTACACTAAAAAGAAAGCAAAAAGCAAACTAAGTACATTATGTACAACAAGTAACCCGCGTAGGGTAACCTCACGCGTAGAAACGTTTGAGGTATAACCCGTTGCGGGGCCGTGCCAATGGCGTACCATCACAATCGATTAGTTCATAGGCTCCTTTTTCTAAGACACGTTTTACAATGAAGGGGCCATACCACATAGATTCAAGTTTACCTTTTCCAAGCTTATCATGCATCTGATCATATGTAAGTACGAGGTCACCCTCATTGAAGATCCGAGGTTGAACGGATTTGTCGTATTGAGCTTTGACGCGTTTTTTGTGAGCTTCATTAGCCAAAGCGGCGTCGCGGCGGGTTTCATCTAGCTTGGCTAGGTATAGAAACCGTTCCTCTTCGGAAGTAGTGTGTGGAAGTAGCTTTATGGCTATCTTGAGTGATGGAATTTCACATTCAATCGGGAGAATGGCTTCTAGGCCGTACACCAGTTGAAATGGTGTAAACCCAGTAGCACTTTTCACTGAGGTTCGGTATGCCCACAGTGCTGAGAAAAGAGCTGAGTGCCAATTGGATTTCTGGGTACCCACAATGCACTGAATCATTCGTTTCAGGACTTTATTAATGGCTTCAACTTGGCCATTAGCTTGTGGGTAATACGGGGTTGAGTTTTCGTGGCGAAAACCCAGTTTGGCGCTTAGTTCTTCGATCATATGGTTCCTGAAATGGGAACCATGATCGGTCACAATAGACCGAATCTAGCTATAATATGATTGAATATGAACTGCGCTGCTGTTTTGCCGTCTTCAGCATACGTAGGCATCGCTTCAGCCCATTTTGTAAAATAGTCGACAGCTACTATGACATAGCTATGCCCCCCGGCTGAAGTGGGCTTGCAGTGCATAAAATCGATGCCCCATTTGGAAAAGGGGCCGACGGCAATGATAGGATGGAGTGGAGCAGGATGCGAGCGTGCTTTGCTATGAAAGAATTGACATGGCGGACACTTCTTGACTGTTTCAATGCAGTCTTTGAAAATTGAGGGCCAGAAGTATCCTGCTCGCAGTATTTTATGGGCCGTAGCCATCCCAGAGAGATGACCACCACATGCTCCAGCGTGGCAGTCGTTGAGAACGCGTTCCGCCTCATCTAAGGTCAAACAGCATCGAAGGACAGTGTCGACACCACGTCGATACAGAGTATCGTTCACTATAAGGTAGTATTTTGCGTGATGTCTGATACGTCGCCGTTCATCGCGGGTGAGATCGGGACGGAAGCGTTGGGTTTGGAGATATAAGAGAATATCCCCATACCACGGATTAGACGTGCTAATGAGGAACAATGATTCGTCGGGAAGAGAATCAATGGGCTCGGATTGCTCAGTAGCACGGGGCAGGTTACAAATTAACTCAGCGAAGACCAGAGATTTCTTAGACTTGGCTTTGACAAATTCCAAGTCAAACTCTTGAAGGATGACAATCCAACGGGAGTACTTGCCCCCAAGCACTTGTCGTGTGAGGATATAGTACATTGGATTGAAATCGACGATGACGGTGGTCCGGCGGAGTAAGATGTAGTGACGGAATCTCTGGACAGCAAAAACTGTTGCCAGAGCCAGCTTTTCAACATGTGAGTAGCGAGTTTCAGAGTCAAGAAGACTCTTGCTGAGATAGTACACCACATGTTCTATGCCATTGTGGTCTTCCTAGACTAACACCATACCAATGGTGGAAATCGAGGCTGCGAGATAAAGGATGTAGTCCTATGTGTAATTGGGGGGTTGAATCACAGGATCTTTCGTTAAGGCTGCCTTTAAATTGTCAAAGGAGCGTTGGTCTTCGTCATCCCATATGAAGGGAACATTCTTCTTGAGAAGCCGCATGTAGCCTTTTGTTATCTCGGACAGATTGCAGATAAAACGGCGTAGAAAGTTTGCATGCCCTTGCAAACATTGAAGTTCTAGAATATTGGTAGGTGAAGGCATGGCTATGATAGCTGCTACCTTTGCGGGATCTAGACGTATCCCGTCTTTGGAGACTATGAAGCCCAACAGTTTTATGGCTTCTACACAGAAGACGCACTTATGCGGGTTCAAACGTATATTGTAGCGCCGGCACCTTTCGAAAATGGCACTCAAGTGGTCTGGATGGTCTTCCCGAGTTCGAGAATGAGCGGGAAGGTCATCAAGATATGGTTCTACAATATGTTTGATGTCATGAAATGCGTATGACATCGCCCGTTGGAAAGTTGCCCCGGCATTTTTCAGGCCAAAAGGTAACTTTCGATATGCAAAGATCCCCCAAGGGCAGATAAAGGTCGTTTTGTGCTGGTCGGCTGGGAGGATATCGATCTGATTATAGCCAGAGAAGCCATCCATAAATGAAAAGATAACACTTCCGGCACAGTTATCGATGATCTGTTCGATAAACGGAGTTGGGTAGTTGTCCTTGGGACAAGCCTTGTTCAAATCACGGTAATCAACACAGACTCTAATCGTTCCCTGTTTCTTGGCTACGGGAACGATGTTGGATACCCATTCTGTCAATGGGACAGGATAGATAAAACCAGCACGCAAAAGTTTTTCAACTTCTTCTTTAATGGCGGCTGCCTTACGAGGATGAACGGGTCGAAGCTTTTGCCGAACAGGTCGGGCGCCAGGGAAAGTTGGAATTTCGTGGACCATGATCGAGGGGTCAATTCCTGGCATCTCTTCATAACTCCAAGCAAAAACATCGCGGAAAGTTTTAAAGTAGGCACTATAGAACTCCGTTTCGAGGGGAGTACATGTTTTGCCAATGTGTACGTTTTCCACGATACCAGGCTTCACTGAAATATCGGTGGGAGTGGTTGCCATAAGATTGGCCAAGTTTCCTTCTGAAAATACCTTGTCGAAGGAAGTGGGGAACTTGGCTTGAACCATCCCAAGTGAAGTGCTGGGTTTTGTATCAGGCTCAAGTGGTTGAATAGTGGGGAATGAAGATCGATGATGAAAATCTCCCCATGGTGGCTCATCACCGCACATAACCTCCATAATTGATTCGTCGGTGGGAAAAATCAAATTGAGAGGATCAAAAAGTGGTGGATGTGGATGAGTTTCAGCCGAGAGCTGTGCCACGGTGTGATCAGTAGAACAGTCGACCCAATCGGTGGCTGATTGGATCGCGCTGTATGCTGCGAGGTTTCTGTTTAGAGGCATAGAGTTGCCGTAGTCTTCAATCTGAGAGGGACTCGGAATCACCCATGAATCATTGGACGGGGTGATACTCGATGAAATCATGGTAATTGGTTGAACATGGATTCCAAGCTCTGGAAAAACTCCAATGAGGGATGAATCCTTCATGAGACCAACACCAACGTCTTGGAACCGGTACCGTGGTTGATCCAATAACGGGACGGTGTTGGCGGAGTTTGGATGGGAGTCTGGAATACAGTAATCCAATTAATCAATAGTGACAATTTTCCCTTCATGAGGAAATTGCACAATCCGGAAGACTATAGATGCTATGGCGGTCATGGCATAAAACCAGTTCCGTCCAAGGAGGAGATTGTAGTCCAATGGTGCATCTACGACTTCAACGTGTACGGATACTGTTTTGCCCCCCAGTTCAACACCAATTGAGGGAATGAGTCCATAAGGTTGAAAACCGTGTCCATCAAACGCCCTGAGAGTAGTAGGAGTAGTGGTGACCTCGGGTGAGCCTAAGGCTCTCCAACAGTTCAAAGACATGATCGACATGGAAGCACCTTCGTCTAATACTGTGCGATGGATGGTATTTCCATGGATTTTTGTATGTACCTGGAAGGCTAACTGATGAGAAAGCCTAGGTTTGGCGTGCTCCAAGTTAAACATGATGGAGTTTGAAGTATCCGGGTCCATTGCCCCCAGTGCTGAAAGTAGGGTTCTACGCTGCGTAGGGCAGTGTTGGAGAACCTCGAGAGTCGACATGGCGCAAGGTGCCAAAGCCAAATCCTCAACAATGTTGTAGTTTTGGGCAGCTCGCGCATTCGGATTAAATTTCGCCTTTCGTATGGTGCCCTTGGGTGGGCGTAGCACTGTGTCCATGAGTGGTCTCTCGATATGGAGATGACCATTAGGGGGGGGAATAGGAATCGAATCTTCAACGGGAGATTTGCCTTTGGCTATCTCCGATTGTTTGTTTGAACTTGGAGGGTTGTCATATGTCTTTGAACGAGTGATGATATGAACCTCTTCGTTACTAGTCATCAGGATTTCGCGGTTTGTGGACGTCTCTCTGCGGGTGGGATTGGTCGGGTTGCCCCCTTGTGGGGATTCTTGGGCAACCATTTGCTGTTGTTGTTGGGGGAAAGGGTCAGTTAACACTGCTGGGCGAGAGGATCCTTTAACGAACTTGTTGACCTCATCCTTGTAGGGACAGTCACGCGTATAATGATCATCTTGACAAATCAAGCAGGGAAACTTGGCTTTCCGACGTGGTTTCTGGTCATTCTGGGTGGGTTGTGGCTTGGGGTTCTCCTGCTGGTTTTTCTTGGGTTTTCCACGATTGTTTTTCTTCTTTCCCCCGGATGGTTGTGATGTAGATTGGACTGTGTTCACTTCGGAGGAGACAGCAGGAGAGGTGGAAGCTTTTGAAGCGGCCTGGGTAAAAGCGGGGGAAGCAGAAGCTTGTTGTCCCGTCGAGTTGGTAGCAGGCTGTGTCTTGACTGAACCGACAATACCATCAATGGGGGGTTCAGTGGTAGGCTTCGTTGGATCAGTGTGAACGCGGGAGGCATGTGGAAGAAGTTCATGTAAAGTACCGGATTGAGTGTATACCAAATCCATGTACTGGGCTGCCGAGATGGCTTGTTCTTCTGTAACTGGTCCGCGCATAGCGATATCTCTGGCTATGGGAGGCAAAAAGGATTTTGTAAACCAATCAGCAAGTAGCTGATCCGGAATAGGTGCCTTTATTAGCCTACGGCATCTTCGCCACTCGTGGATGTGATCTGAAATATGTGTAGAAGTGGTTTGACGCAGTGAAGTTAGCAGTTCTGTTCCAGTCTCATACCGGATGGGGAGCTGGAAATGTGTCAGAAACTGCATAGCCAAAGTGTTGAAATCACGAAAAGAGTGTTGTGGCAACTCGATATACCATTTTGCTGCCATTCTGGTGAGCGTACGTTGGAAGAGCCGAAGTCGGATGGAATCATCCATCAAGGAGTTGGATGAACACCAAAGATGGAAGGTCATCACGTGGTTCTTGGGGTCTTCCCCGGGCTTAGCATCGAACTTGGGAATGTCCGATGGTAGTTTGGCTGGAATAGGTGGCCAATGAGGTTCATGCCATATAGGATCGTTGATAAGCCTCGACAAATCAGGTAAGTCAAGTGTGGCCAAAAAGGGAAGTTGACGGTTGGTCTGCGGGTATGAGTAATGACCATGTGGTGCAGAGAACCCTGGAGGGCCCTGCATAGCATGCTGTTGTGGGTTATACCCATATGTGTTTCCCGTGGGATACTGCTGGAAGTTCTGCGGATAGTAAGCCATCTGGTTAACCGGTTGATTGTAAGCAGCCGGTTGGTAAGTGTTCTGCTGAGTGGGTATGGTACCCTGAGGTTGTTGATACCCAGGAATGGTTGTTGTTCCTTGTTGGGGAAAAGTTCCTTGGAATTGTTGTGTTCCAGGGATGTTACCACTATATTGTGTAAGTGGAGGATTTCCCATAGCAGGGTTGGGGGGTGGCTGCGACGGTGGTGTCCATGGAAGGCTCCTTCCTGCTTGAGGAGCGAGTGGAAATTGAAGTGATGGGTTCCATGGAGTTGTAGCAGCTGAAGGGTAAGGGAAGCCAGAATTCAAGTTGGGGGAAATCTGAGATTGCCCCCCAGCTTGGTTCCAGTTTCCAAAAAGTGAGTACCCCCCACTCTGTGGGATTTGAGTATCCCAAGAAGGAAGTATGCCTGACAGGGGTTGTTGAGAGTAAGACCCGGTTGGAACACCGGAATAGGGTTTCCCACTGCCAGGTGGATTGTACATACCGAACTGAGTAGACGCTGCTGGTTGGGAAGTTTGTTTGATCGAGCCAATAGGTTGTTCGCCAGCAGTTAGGTTGGATGGCCCTATATGAGGAGGCTGTTGACTGGGAACTGGGTTCCCAACAAAAGGTTACCCCCCAGCTGGTTGGGTTGATGGCCCACCAGGGAGGGTTTGTATGTTGGAGTTAGGGACCATTGCAGTCGGTTGTCCACCTCCTGAAATAGTATAAATGGTGGCTGAAGGTGATCCTCCGGTCGAAACGGAAGATCCAGCAGTATGACTAGGTGTTCTTCCGCCGCTAGCCAAATATGATATCATGGATTGGCCAACGGCGCCAAAAGTACCGATTTGCGGAGGAGGTCGTCCATATTGGACAGGTGAGGACGGAGAAAAAACTGGGTTATCCCTCATAGAATGTGCACCAAACATAGGTGATGACAGCAAATGTGGGGAATTTAGCCCAGGGGTATCGGCGTCGTCCATAACGTGTTCAATGATAGGAGGACCAACGAGAACTAGGTCCGAGTTCATATCCTGACAAAGATTTTGGGGATCCGATGGGAACCTAGGTGTAGTAAAGTCCAAAGGTCCTGAGCCGTCTGCAAAGGAGTGATGAAATTCTGTGCTAGACGGGACGTTGGGAACTCTATAGTCAAAAGAACGAGAAACGGGGGGGTATCTAGACGCTGTCGAAAGCATTTGCTCTATGCTGCGTCTAAGTTGTGCCGATGCTAACGGAGAGTTCGCTAGGCTAACCATACTAGACTGGATGGAAGCCATGATTTCGTGTCCCGGTGGGAGGTTGGGTAGAGCTATAGTACGAGGTACGTTACTAGAAGAACTCGTTTCCTGTGGATGAACACTGGGTGACGTAGTGATAACAGGCGGAAGATTTTCCTGGGAAGTGATGAAACCATAATCAGGTTCAAAGGGTGTGTCAGGAAGTCGAGTATCTTCAATGATTTCAACGTACCCGCCTGGGACTGAAATCAAGCCAGGTATGTCCTGGTCGGACCCTTCTATGGTGCCAACAGATTCGTATGTATCATTGTGAAAAGTGTCTGATGGACGGGAAGTGCTGACATCCGGTAGAAGGATGAACTTTGGTCTAGTACTCTGGGTTGTACTAGGTTCAGTTGCGGTAACTGTGTCCACTGTGATAGATAAATCTGGAATGACAGTGGGTGAAGTGACAGTGGAGGTCTCAGATATGCTAATGGTTGCAGAAACTGCAATAGATTCTGAGACTGTGCTGTGAGTGGCAGTTACGGGTGGAACTGAAGCCGTTGTACGTATCGGCGGTGGAATGTTCCCTCGACCAGCACCGCGGCCAGGAGGAGCAGGAATGCGTGATGCAGGCGGACCAGTAGTCCATGGCGGTGGTGGTGGTGGAGGGCTTTGGCCCTGTTGTCTTCGTGATCTTCGTGGTAGATCTGACATGATGACAGGAAAATGAAAATCGGAGGCAGTATCGTAAACAAAGAACTCAAAAACTCTAATGCAACCGAGTGTGTAGAAGAGGAGCTAGAAAAAGCAAGGCTCACAGGCCAAAAAAGCAAGCTCTAAAATCTATACTGAGACCGGTGTCTCAATAAGTGAGCTGATCAAAAATGGCCAGAATCCCAACAAGCAGTCCCTATAAAGAAAAAAAAAATGACCCTATACAAAGATGAGATAGCAAGCAAACTCCTAACTAAGAGCTAGAGACCTCAACAGGCTGTATCCTTCGCAAGGTGATGAAATCCAAGTCGAACAATACAACATGAGAGACCGATATAAGAAGGATATCCCTCTACCGAAAGGGATCCTGGGTAAAAGAGCCCTAGTAGAATAGATACTAAGCCACCTCGTTCATGACACGTCGGAAAAGGTTTTGGGCACTTCAGTCTTCCGAAGAAGACAGCGATCGATGTTGCCTTAGGGCTAAGTGGAGTGCGGTATTCCACAGAGTCCGTCCGGTTCTCAATCTCACGGCCGTTTAACCCCTGAAAGTTGGAAACAGTCAGGAGGCCCCTCCACAAACTAGCTGTGACCGTGTCAATAAGTACTAGAGGATTTTAGTTCCCTAAAGACAACGACTATGTCTCAGATGAAAATGACAAGGGGGAATTATTTTGATGCCTATCCCCGGTGTCCTACCTAACTACCAAATTCTTTTGATTTCCTCAAGTGAGGTTAAAGTTGGTTTAATTAGGGTGATTAATTTTAGTGGTTGTCTTACTCAATCGGGTGGTGGACGTGAAACTTGATGGTGTTGTGACGACTCAAACCATGCAAATGAGAATGAATCACAAATAAGCCTTTGTCTTCAATGAAATCTAGCTAGGGTAAAGATAGAGGTTCTTCGATCAAATATGCATGAAATTTTTCACAAGCAAACATCAAAGCAAGAGATTTTTCCTTTTCGATTTATAAACAAATCCAAACTGAAGTAGACACTCTTTTCAATGCACTGATTTTACAATCTACAATGCTTCTACGATGAGAATTTCTGTGGCAAAATTAATGGTTCATTTCCCTATGCAAAATACCACTAGACTTTTTCAATTTAAACAATAAAATTGCTCTCAACTAATGATCTTTTTAATTTACTGAAAATGATAATGATAATATGACTGTAAAAGCTACAGTATTCAGTAACAGAGAACAATGGTGTTGAGTTGGTTGCGGTGAAAAAATCAAACCAATGTAATCAAACTGGAAAAATGACCAATATGTCAAAAATGCCACTAATTCAATCAACAATCAAGCTCACAAACTGGGAAATAAGCACACCATGCAGACTGGAAATTGACCAGGATGCTAACAGGCAACAGTAAACACTATCTAAGGCAGAGAGAGACTCTGGAAACCAAGCAAAGATAAAAAAAATTAAAAGCTTGCAGACACTACCACGGGTCAGGGTCTGACTGTAGCGCGGCACTGTGACAGTACCGCTCTGGTACTAAGGCAGAGAACGCGGTACTACCGCGCTAGAAGTAGTTCTGAGGGCGCGGTACTGTGGCAAGGGAAGGAAAAAGCGCAACTTGAGAAGAAAAAATAAAATTTTCAGGGTTGTTGCTAACCCAGGGGACTCAGTGATCAAACAGGGAGAAAATCACAGCGAGGAGTGGTGAATAAAGGTCAAAAAAGACCGAGATTCAAACTGGTTTGAAGTGCAATAAAAACTCACAATGCAAAGATAAATGACTGTGAATTGAATCAATCAAGCAGTAATCAAAACCAGCGGAGTCGCCATTCTTGTTATGTAGAATTTTGTCCTACGGATAAGCCAAAACTCTCTTAACTTTAAAGCAGACTTTAAACTAACTTTAAAGCAAGAAACAAGTCAAAACAAATGCTACCTTGGATCCCTAGATCTAACGAACATCTCAAGATTAAAATGCTAGAAAGAGTAGAAGGAGTTTAACTAACCTTCTATCCAGATGCTTGTTTTGTAGTTGCTCCAATCTCCAAGCCCTCACAAACGAACCTGTCAAAATGGAACCAAGACACAAGAATGCACTATTCTCTAGCAACCTGAAACATGAGTTAGAATCTAAATCTATGAAAGATACAAATCATATCATTAAAACAAAATTAACACAAATGATTTGGGAAAACAAGACAAGTTATTCCATTACAACTTGAAGAATACTTACAAAAGGTGCTTGATGTCCAAGCCAATCCTCCAGCTCCAAGTGTCTTCTCCTCTAGCTATCTCCACAATGTTGTAAGACCATAAGTTTGGTACTCTCAAGAGTCCTCCCCTTTCCCAATGGAATGCCTCTCTTTTATAGTGAATGGTGAGGTTAACCAACAAGAGAGATGGGTGGATCTAGGGAGAGATAAGTGGATCAGGGTTTCTAATCGAAGGAAATGAGTTGGGATCGAATCAGGGACCTCAATCTTCCATTATCTTCGAAAATCCAAAATCCCACAAGCCAAGGGAAAAAGGCTATTAAAAGAGTACCGCGCTCTGCAAAGACTGCAGAACGCGGTACTACCGCGTTTTGGGGAAAGATCATAGCGCGGTAGTGTCTAGTACCGCGTATTGATAAACTAGCAAGGCGCGGTAGTGTGTGTAGATAAAGTCTTAGGTGGGTCAGAACTTGTCAGGGTAGATTCATCTTCAAGGTTGACTCATCATCTGCCTCTTCTGGATGGCTTAAAACAATAGGGAAAATGTCGTCGACTCATTTTATGATAGAGATGCGACACTGTGAAACATGGAGGTATAACACACCAAACATTAGTAACAAGATAAAATCATCATCATATGAAATGCTAGGAGGGATGAAAACATCATACCAACACATTGGAAAATTATCCTTTCCAATGCAACTCTGAAACTTTGAAGGCCCCTCAATCAAGATATGCAAATCTCTAATGTAGGTTTGAATCAAAGGAATACTATCCATCACCAAATATGCTTCCAAAAAGTGAGGCCAAAACTCCACAAGTCTTTCCATTCCAACCAAAGAGTTCTTATGTGACCAACGCACACAAGAAGCAAGGGTGTTATCCATGAAGCTCAAATGACAAGGGTGAGGATCCCATGTCCTTTAATGTTGCTCCAAAAGAGAGTAAGTTATATCAAAATCATCCATATGTATGTATTCCTCAAATGAAGAGATATCATGATCTCTATGGAACTCAACAGGTGCTTCCCTCTTCATCCAATGGCTCAACCCTCTGCCATTGATCCAAGGGTGCAAGACTCCATCAATTGACCCAAACCTTGAATATAAGTCTAGATATGTTTCTTTCTTGTCAAAAGAGGCTGCAAAAACCAGCATGGGATGCCTCAACTACTTCTAGGAAGGGAACATATCATATGCATCAATTATAGGAGCCTCCTGCTCCTCATGTGGCACAAAAAGGAAGAATCCATTTACCCAATTTTCATCCTTACAAGTGTAGGATGATGAAATTTGAACCAATCTTGTCTCAACACAAATTCCCTTAATTGATATAATGGATGCATCATTTATATCAAAAATTGGTCCAACCTCGAGGAACTCTTATGATTCTTCAAGGTATGGATGTACTTCTTCATGTGAGAGCTCAACTTCCTTCTGAAATAAATCATGTGCAAAGGATTCATCATTTGCATCATAAAAAATTTCAAGAACATGTGTGTCAACATGTTCCTCATGACCCACCAACTCATGAGGCTCCCCCATGGACTTTTGTATGTCATTACCCAAGACGAATTACTCTCAGGAAAACAAGAGGATTCAATAAATCTTTGCAACTCTTGTTGGAGTTGCTCTATCTTCATCTGGGATCCTAAGAGGACACTTTGAGTGTATCTCAAATAATATTGGGTGGAAATCAAATCATATTTGAGATTGTGGTTCTCTTCTTCATATTTACAAATCCTTTCTTCATCTTGTAGTGATGCTTCCTGCAACAACTCAACAAGCTCAAACATATCATTTTTGTCAAAAAGCAATTGTGAAAAATTAGCTTTGATTGTTGACATTTCTTTTTGGATCTTATCCATGGCTTCAAAGGAAGATTGGTCTTCCATTAAATCATATTTCCAACAAGAATGTGACACTGAAACCTATGTGTCATGGAGAATTTGTAAGGCCTCCTTGATATTCCTCTCACTCATCTTCAAGGGCCATCCAAGGAAATGAGGTTCTGGCAGTTGAACCTCCTCTTCTTCCCTCTTTTGGGAATCAACTTCATGAAGTTCAATCAGTGTTTTGAAAGATGATCCCTCTCTTGCTGATGAAATATCTTCATCCTTAAGCTGATTAACAACATTACCTAGGCTACAACTTGGGTGCTCATTCATCCTAGGTGCACTAGGAAAATTTTCTCTTAAAATTTCAGCCTCTTCTAATTCATGAACCCCAACACTAGAGGGATCAACCAAACCAATGTTCCCACTAGAAGTGGCTTCCATATTTGGATGCAACAAAGGCATACAAAAATCATATTTGCATCAATACCTTTGTTCCCAATTCTCCTCCTCATGTAGTGTGTTTATGGCAGCATGCTTCTTCTCCAAATTTTTCGATTCACACCCCACTAATGTGTGCTTGTTTTATGCTTCCTTATGAAGCTCAAGAGTGGACTGTAAATATGATATGTGGTCTTCTTTTGGATATGATCCAAAATATGAATCACCACCCTCAACATACCCAATGTATTCTATACTAATCTTGAAATCACCCACAAAGAAGTTGGAGGTGCATTCACCTTCCTTGCTGCCAACAAATTCATTGAATGTTGCTCGGTCTTCTGTGCTACATTGTTCTTATGATGGATGCAACAATTCATAATTTTCCTCATGATATAAGGTGGAGGGTCCTTCTAAGGGATGCAATGAAGAGTGACTCTTGTGAAAATCGGAATTTTGACTGCATTTTTGTGGCTCCTTTTCATCCTTTCCAAGTGGCAAATTTGCATAGGCATGATTTTCCTCCTTAGAGTCCCCATGAAAACTCACATCTATAGGTTTTTCTTCCTTATGCTTCACTTCTCCATGAGACTTGTATGGATCCACATGTAGGGCTACAACTTCATATTCACTTTTTCCTCCATCTTCTCCACTTGAAGTACCAAGTGGCTTTTGGTTTCCTTCATTTCTTTTGCATGGATGTGAGGACACATCTTTGTCCTTCCCTTCCATCTTAGCTCCTAGGGGCAAAAATATTGCCTCCGCTTATTTGCACACACTATAAACCATATGTGCAATACTTATTTTTCTATCTCTGTTGTAGTTGTCAAAACCCAAATTTTCCGAAAAATTTTAAAATTTTAAAATAGCATGAAATATTATAAAATGCAGTCATTTAACTGTTTGTTTAGCTTAAGTGATCATAACTGTGTCTGAATGATCTTTTATTATATTTAAATTTTAATATGAGTTTCTTTACAATTACTGATTGTTTTTCTGTTTTGTAACCACAAGGGGGAATTGCCATAACAGACTGGGCTTACTTAGCTTCCGAGCTAATGCAACAGGTTTTCTTTCTCTTACAGATATACAGGTAATGTTCGGGTCGCTGCAAATAAATCTTTAAAGTATTATAAAACAAAATGTTGTTCCAAATCATTCAGTAGAAGTATAAGCATGCTAGCCAGGTTATCCAGTGTTTAAAGGTAGCATTCTTCCTATGACCTCCTCAAGATCTTACTGTTATAAAATTAGAAATTACTAGAGAATATGATAGCTATGTTTCTTGAGAACAAATGAATTAACTAACTCTATGGAGTATTTGTTCTTTGATGATATCACTGTAATGCAATTATACTTCATAACTAGCACTGTAAAATACAACTGGGTGACCATACTCAGACCAGTTTTTACTCACCCATTGTTATTGCATCAAGTCATGTTTAGAGTTAGAATATATTTGATGTGCAACTTCAATTGTAAAGGATCTGAAGATATCAATATATACTTTGCTTGTTTCTAGCAATTACAAGGTATTCTGTCAATTACATGTCTCCTCTTAACATTTTCAGGATTTGTTTAGATTGAAAAGCTATTCCTATTTCTATGATTGACAATGGATTAAGAACTATAAGCTATCTTGATTAAACTCATTGAGTCTTAAGGATGACAAGAGTCTACTTGTCATCACAAGAAATCTGAAACAATTAAGTGATTGTTATTATATTGTAACAACAAGTGAATTGGACTAGAGTAACCCTAATCCAAAATTGCGAGTTATGTAACTTGAATCCTACAGTTGAAGTCGCCTAAAGAAGGAATGGAAAGTCCTATACCATCAGTGTAAAGCTATCGCAATTAGCATTATGGTAGCATAATTGTAAACAGCTATCTCATAGACTTAAAGAAATGATCTATGTCTTGTCACATGAGATTAGGGTGATTGGCAATGCCATGATAGGTTTTATGAACAACATACAACTTACTTGATACCTACATCCTTAGGATTTTTTAATAGTTAAAGATCAAATCCTCTATATTTTAAACACTTAAAGACTTGATTTTGAACGCTATTATAATGCATAGTGTAAATGGAATGTAAGGCAAGGTTTCATTAAATATTATGCAAGGTTCAAGGTTATGGTTCTAACTCTTTGATTTTGTAAATATGATAGGTGATACTATGGTATCGTGTTCATAATGGATATTCCAAACTATGATTTTGTTTTGAAAACAAATGATAGAGAATCTCATTGCAAGACTATAGCTCGTCGACCCATTGCATGGAAATTATTAAACAGCTACGTGGTTGCTCCAGGGCCACGCATTTGTGATATTAAAACGTTGACTAACCCTACTTTGTCATTTATCCTTTGCCTTCGGGCTTGGTCGCTCTGCGAACCCTCCTGGTCTAGTCTCTGCTATTACTGTGTGCTAGCAGCTTCTATGTTGCCTCAGGCCTTCATGTTTGTCCATTGTATCGTTTGGAACTCATTATATTTTGCTGTTGGCAGCTGTAAGTTTGTTATGAACCTAGGGTTTATCCTTTTGTTATCAAAATTAACCCTGTCACGGCATGGCCATAACTCTCGGCTTGGTTTTGTTAAGATACCCTTTGCTTCTGCCAGCTTGTTCATTCGGTGGCAAGCGTGGGGTTTTACACTTATTGTGTTCGTGGTTATCAGGTCATTTACTGTGTTTGCAGCCTCCTTCAAACGCTGGTAAGCTACTGTATTTCCCCTTCGTGTTTCAGTTAAAAGAATTTGTTTTTAAAAATAAAAATTGGTAACTGATACTATTCTATCGTTTGCAGGTCCTGGCTCCACTTGCAGTATGGATGGCATGAACTTCGGCAGTTGGTTGTTTTCCCCGGTAAGCCTGGTTTTCACCATGGTGTTTCCTCCTTGCTGGTTGTTTTAGGATGGTTAGGGTTTTGCCTTTGAGTAGTGCGGCTCTGAGATAACTCCAGTTCTAAACAGTCTTCCAGCTGTGTGTTAAGTGGACTCTTAACAGGTTTAACCCTGCGTTGTGTAATGATGTTATGGCTTCGGTTAATGTTGTCATTATTCGCCTTCTTTTGGTATTTAGGGTTTTTCTGAAGAAGAATTATTGTATAGCTAGAAAGATAACAAAGACTGTAACCTATTTGTAGATGAGGTTACGGCCTCGTTCCTTTGTTTTATTTTCGTTACTGCACTCTTCAATAGTTCAGGGTTATCACCTAGGGTTTTGAAATTTGACTTATTATAAAGTTTTTCCTGTATAATGGGCTTGTTTATCGCATGCGTTTTAGTTCTATAGCTATATACAGTTGTAAGTAAGTTTAAGTTTTTAAACCACTTATACTGTGAATTCGTGACGCGGCTGTAGGTGAAAATATTGTCTTAACTATTTAGCATTAGTTTTGCTTGTACAAGCTGGTCTGTTAGGGTTCTACCCGAATTTGGCAGTTGAGGTTTTGTTTAAATGCTTGTTCTATTATTGCAATTATGACTCTGTTGGTAATTTGAGAGCCAAGTGAAAGATGTTAATATGATGTTTAAGCTCGACAATGAGCTAGAATATTGTTCTGTTATCCCTATTGTTTTAAATTAATAACTAGGTTATTTAAACTGTTGATATATGCTCTGTGATAAACTTCTATTAGGGTTTTTGCACATTGATTTATTTGATAGGTTATGACTGGATAACTTTTAACTAGGGTTTATGCATTGATAAAGATAACCTAATCGTGGCTACAATTCTTCTGCAATGTTAATTATCAGGGTATAAATACTGTAATTTTATTGTTAAAAGTTTACTATTGTTTCCTATGATTGTTTATTTAATTTTGTAATATACAGAGTACAATTATTTTATATGTAATCCTTGCTTATCTATTCAACAGTTATAATTAAACTAGGTTTATAATTATAACTATAAATTATTACAAAAAGTATTAATATTATACTGTATAAATTATAGTTACATTAATAGTAATACGACACGGATATTACTTCATACTAAAGATACAGAAAACACGGTAACTCTTAACAATCTTACTAGTGATATTCTGAGATATTAACTTTACTAACTAATTACTCCTCAGACATTTAAAATAAACACATAATACATTCATTCATACTTAATCACATAAATAAATAAATAGCAGAACCTGTTTAAGCTGTGGACAACAACAGCAATGGGAGGCAGTTCCTCCCTACCAACTCCTAGAAAGTGCTCAGACAACAACTTCTCAGGACCCCCGAGCTTGCTCTGGTCTCCCTGGCTGGAACTAGGTGCAGCAAAGTAAATTCTCTCAGCCAAATAACCTATAATGGAACCAAGTTACTGCAGCAATCCTCTCAAACAACTTCCTTACTGTAATTCCCTCTTCCTCAATGGATTTCCTGAATAACATTCACCTGAATGAATTCTTTCCTGGAAAATTCGAGCCCCCAGCTCTGCTCATTGAGTTCTTTTTAAAAGATTTCCTAGGTCTTTGTTGGGTTAACTGTCATTAATGAGCCACCTGCTCTGATTCCACTTTCTTGGGGAATCATGACCCCAAATATAGGGAAGTTGCCACCTGCAACTTAGGAAGTGTTTGAGGATTCTGCCACTTGTCTTTTGCCTTTCCACCTAGTTCCATCCACCAGTTTGACCAGTAACCTCTTTTTAACAGCTCTCCCATGCTGTTGTCTCCACAGTTTATTTATTAATAATAAAATATTCTGAATTACACTCCACTTCTGTTGACTCTGTTGAGTCATCAATCCCTACTTAGCATTAATATTTAACATAATGTCTCAGGAATATAATAAAACAATTACATAATTTTTACAAAATTGGGGTATGTGACAGTAGTGGTCTATGAAAAACCTCTTTATCTCCAAATCACAATACTCTCTAAAGGTTAGGAGCTTCTGAATCTCCTTCAAAGCATAGTACTCCATGAAGTACACATAGGATTTCTTTGGATTCCTTCCACTGAGTATTCTTCCATAATCCCATGTAGAAAAGGTATATCAGTTCATATGTCCTCTTCTAACATCATGTCAACAAGGTGATCATATTCAAACCTCTGAAAACAATAATCTCCCACGGAGGACATCTCCTCTTCTCCATCTGGCTCAAAATCACATTCTTCAATTATTGGTAGGAGCCTCATACTGCAACTTTTGAAGAATTAGATATGCAATATTATTCAATCAAGGAGATTCTTTATTTCCATAGGGGTGGATAAAATTGCTCTGATACCACTATAATATCCCAACCAAGAATAGGCCAGAATATTAACTCCACACTCCCACATTAATCAAAATTTTAACTAGTAATTTTTAACAATTTGTATGGTGTGCAGGGTGTTAATGTTGAGTATTGTTTTACTGTTCAATGATGATGGGAATCAATTTTGATTATGGTTTTTGTATGAGGAATTTGAAGTAGAAAGGTAATTCAGGGCCAAACAGTAAGTCCTATGCACCACGTACTGGAGCCATTTACTTTTCAACAACAGACAAGTTTGTTGCCTACTTTGAAGCTTCTTGGGATTCCATCATATGCATACTAGAATCGGGTGTCAGGAAGGATTATTAAACTTATATTTGTGTTCAAGGAGGTCTTTGGGAATCAATAATCAGCAATTAAACACTGGATTAAGAATTGGGAGGAAATTGTTGTGACTTGGGCTGTTGAGCTAGTATTAATGGTTGACTTCCAAAACAGGGTACAATCCTCCCAAATTTTGTAAATAATGGTTTTAAGTTATTATTTTTCCATTTAATGACCAGAATCAAGTTACAGAATATTTATTGGGTTTACAGAACTCATTTTACAGTTGAAACAATAAAACTAGTTATTTGGACTGCTCAACTGGCTCAACTTCTAGTGGACCCAACACTGTATGACCTGAACTAAATGAAATTATGAAACTTGTTATGGATTTTTTATTACCTTAATGACCTGCATCAATTCACATAATGACAATTGGATTCATATAACCATTTTTACATCAATTATGGAAAAACTAGTCAATATGAGAAGCCAATCTAGCAAGGGTGAAAAAATAGAGTTATAAACAGCAAAAGAAGGATTTGAATTTGGGTTTTAACACTTGAGATGAGATTAATGACGACATTAAGACATGAAATATATGACATAAATTACAATCACTATCCCTTTGACTCTTAACAATAGTAACACACAAAACTAGTCATTAATTTCATGTGTACTAACTAGTAATGGAGTAGATTGAACAATCAGTCTCTGAGACTTCCAAGAGTCATCAAAATGATATTTTAATGCTGTAATAAACTGATATTACAGCATAAAATTCATTCATCATTTAATGGCAGCATTAAAAGACATTAATTAACCATGATTACATAGATCCCTCCAATATAAGGTTTATTGTGTAATGAATCAAAACTCTTGGACTAGAAGATATGAGAAGATCGGAGAATAATAGATCTAAACCAGAGAGAGAGGATGATCCTTGAGAAGCTCATGAACAGCAAAAAATATATGATATTATTCTATGAGAGGTGTCTCCTTTGATATCCTTCTCTTCACAAGAAAGCTCTTCACAATTTGGCTCTGATTGGACTAGATCTCAACACAGAATTGAGGAGACCGAATTCTTCCTTGTAGAGGGCTGATAGAAGCATGAAGTTCAGAATTTAATGGCTGCAAGATGATCTTCAGTGGCTGCAAAATATTCTTCAATACCTATAAGAAGAGTCTTCATGGCTGAAAGGGGAATAAGGGGATCATAGCAGAAGAGGGGAAGTGAAAGAATGGGGCACATCACCCATTGATTGGCTTGGGTGCATCACCAAACCTTGAGAAGCTAAAATGATTCACTCATAAACTCACAATGACAAAAATTTTGAAATGGAGTTGGAATCCTTCTTTTATAGAATTGAGGGTGACTTGCTGAGCAAGTTGAAGAGATTGGTGACCTATGAGAATAGGTCACCCATGAGTGGACATACCTTCCTTGCTTTTTCCTTACAAGCTTTTCTCTCCTTTAGAAACTATGCCCCCCTTTGTCTCCACATGTTTCTTGCTTTGTAAAAGTTTCCTGATTTGTAAACTGGCCTCCCTTTTGGAAAATGCGCCCTCTTTTTGCTTTTTTGGTTGTTTCCAATTTGAAAACTAAGCTCTCCTTTAGAAACTGCGTCCTCCTTAGCTTTTTCTAGTTGTTTCCACTTTTCTGTTTTTGGCATGTTCTTACACCTCCTCTACTTTTCCTCTATTTTTATTTTCTTGCTTCCAGTTCTAATTTGGAAACCTTATCCTCATGAGGGCGCCCTCTTGGACCACTTGCACACATATTATCAATTATATGTTGATGTATTTGTAACTTCGGGATGTATTTCACATATGTATATTGTATTCCTATAGAGATGTTATTATTCCTCTATACGGAAGTGTCGTCATTTATATTGTAAGTGTCGTAACTTATACTTGATGGGTTATTAGACCACCTTGATGGGGTCGACCCTGTATAAGTCATGTGGGTTAAAGGCTTATTAGACCACCCTATTGGGGATTGGCCCTGTCAGCATTATGTTAAGTGGTTAAGTTGTGGCCGACCTAGTAAGGTTATTAGGCAAGTCAAGTCAAGTATAAATAGAGTGCGGGAGGCACTCTATTTGATCATTCACTTCTACACTAATTGGAGAGTGGCGCACTAGTGGAGGAGGAGAAGCTGCTGCTAGGAGACTATATCTTATGCTTGGGTTTTGTATCATTGCTCTATCTATCTCTGAGAAAGTTATTGGGGTTTTTCATCTTTATGGTTTTCCCCAAGGAAACTATGTGTGTCTATTGTCTCTTGTGTTTGCTTCTTGTGATTGATATGTTGTACATGTTATTCTCTCAGTAAAGATCCTAGAGTATATTGAATTGATGCTCAAAATTAACATGGTATCAGAGCTAACATGAGAAGAAGACACTATGCAGTTGCGGAAGCTAGGGATTCTTGTTTTTTGGGTTTCTCTCCATAGATCTTGAAAGGCAGGAGGCTAGATTGACTCTCCTCAGAAAGGCGCATCTTTCTGTTGAAATGGAATTCAATTCTGAGCATTTTCAGAATTTGACCTAAACATTAGGGTTTCCACAAAAAAGTGGAATTTCTTAAATCTGAGACCATGGCTGAATGCTCCTTGGAAAAATCAAAGTATAGAGATTTGGATCGAACTTTTTGGTTGGGTGAAGCTATGGGAAAATCAAACCCTAGTTTGGGGTCATGTCTAGTGAAGCCGAAAATTAGGGTTTCTGCAAAAAGTTGGAATTTCTGAAATATGAGACTATGGTTGGAAGATCCTTTGAAAAATCGAAGTTTAGAGCTTTGGATTGAACCTTTTGGTTGGGTGAAGCTCCTGGAAACTCAAACCCTAATTCAGGGTCCTCCCTAGTGAATCTGAAAATCTAAAAGGAAATTTTGAGGGGTGAAACTTTGCAGTTTTCAAATTCTGAGTATACCAGTTTGATCAGCTCATCAAGGCGCATCTTTCTATCCTTTCAGAAGTTTGAAATTCAAAGTTTGAATTTTTAGTGTTTTTCTGACAAACCCTAATCCAGCTGCATATCCAGATTTCTGCAAATCAAGTGGTAAGACCTAAATCTTTTCTATTTCCATTTGAAGTACTCTTTAAGATGTCTCACCACACCAATCTTGAGCATAAGCTTGAAGGAGTTGATAACTTCGAGCATGGAAGTATAGGATTGGGCTAATCCTAGAAGAAAATGAGTTGGACACTTAGTGAAGAGGTTCCATTTCTAGAGGGAGATAAGGCCAAGGCTTCACACAAAAAGATCTTGGTAAAAGCCAAGAGAATCATTGTTGATTCTATTAAGGGCCATCTCATACCCCATGTGTCTTCCCTAAGGACACCTAAGGAGATGTTTGATTCCTTGACCAAGCTGTTTGAAGGGAAGAACATAAATCGGAAGATGACATTAAGGAATCAACTAAAGAACATCCAGATCCAGAATGCAGAGACCATGCAGTCTTACTTTTCAAGGGTCTCCCAAATAAAAGAACAACTTGAAGTTGTGGGAGAAGATATAGAGAATGGAGAAGTTTTAATGACCACTCTTAAATGGCCTTCCTAGGTCATGGGATTCCTTCATCCAAGGAATTTGTGCTAGGAGGAAACTTATCTCATTCAGTAGGCTGTGAGAATGCTCACAGGAAGAAGCTCGGATTGTAGCTCGAGAAGAAAAGATGGGGAATGAAGATCAAGCTCTCACAGCACATACCAAGAAGAGGACACTTTTCCTCGTATTTTCCTAAGAACAAAAGGAACAACAACAACTACTACTATAAGCAATCTGATAGGTATGACTTACAGGTATGTTTTGAAATCTGTTCATGATTAAGTTTATAATATGATTGTCTTCATGTTATTGAGTTTAGTAACAATCTTGTCTAATTTTAGACTTGTCTTATCACTCTAGTAAAAGTATGAATGCATGATAGAAGACATTCATTGATTAGGGTTATGACACTTATGATTGTATTATGATTATAATAATGCACTGTGGTGTTGTATGAGGAGAATGTTATCCGCTAACATGAAGGTACAAATCAAGTCCTAGATCAAGACCATGGTGACATGAAGACAAAGACTCGTCCATAGTCATGGATCACATAGAGGTATGTATAATTTGGTTCTACAATGGTTAACTTATGAGTTATGCAGGTCATTGAATAGAACAAGAAAACATTGCCAGACATAACTAGTAAATATGATGACCAGGTATTTTTTTCCTATATCAAGTTAGAATCCTACCCTATGTAAGGATCTTATACTTTTGTATGATTGATAATGATTATTCATGAAGTTATAAGTTTGAGTAATATAGGGTTTATGTATATTATGTTTCTTACTCTGATTGATGATATGACTAACCAGAAGAGTCCTATGGTCAAATAAGAATATGCATAAGTAAAAGAAGTACTCCCTGAAACTTTGAATACTATTGCTTATTATTTGTGTTTGAAATGTTCATGACTATACATGTTTAAGATTATTTTGTTTTGATATTATACTAATGAATGTATGATTATGTATGAGATCTTGAGGATGGCACAATCATGACACTAGTGCACACTTAAGCATGCATAGTGGTCAAGGATGGATATAAGTTCAAGGACAGATAATCCAGGAAGCAAAGATCAAGAGGGAGCCCACTCCAGTAGCTCCTACAAGGAAGCAAAGATTGAGAGGGAGTCCACCCAAACAAATATAAGTATTTGAATTGTCATTTCTTGTATATTTGATTGTTTAAATAAATATTGTTCAATGATATATATGCTTATGTTCCTAGACTTAGGTTGTGTATTATGCATATTAGAATAATTGCATTAATGAACAGTATACTACTAATATGCATGTAATGGGTAAGTGACCTATGGCACTATACAACATTCCATTGCTACTTATCTAGAATGAAACCTCTTTGCTGACATGTTGGGAGTTGTGCACACTCTTAACAATGTTCTGGTAGAGATTGGAAGGCATCTAGAAAGTTACGGGATATGGATAAATGTTGTACTGGCTAAAATAATTGCATGACTGTATGACATATTTCTTTATGTGTAATAATTTGTACTAAAAACTATGAGATGTTTCTAATCATGCAATTTAATTTTCCTTGTAGGAAAGATCGTATACCATCACCTACAAAAGAAGGACTACAACATTTGTTCCGGCAACAAAGCTATCTATTGAATATATTGAAGAATCTTAAGTTCCCATGATTCGGGATGCAGTAATGGAAGAATGCCATGATCGAGGAATACCAGTCGATCATGAAGAATGATGTTTGGGATGTAGTCCCAAGACCTAAATGGAAGTCTGTTGTGACTTCCAAGTGGATCTATAATATCAAGCATGTTGCAGATGGTAGCATAGAGAAATACAAGGCGAGATTTGTAGCTCGTGGCTTCTCCCATAAAGAGGAAATAGACTATGAAGAAACTTTTGCTCCTGTAGCCAGATACACTTCCATCAGAAGAGTACTTGCTTTGGCTGCAGTGATGAAATGGAAGATACACCAAATGGATTTCAAGACAGCATTCTTGAATGGTGTAGTCAAAGAGGAAGTGTATGTGGAGCAGCCACTTGCTTTTGAGACACATGACGGAGAGTCATATGTGTGCAAGTTGAAGAAATCCTTGTATGGCTTGAAGCAAGCTCCTAGGACTTGGTATGGTAGGATGGACAGTTTCCTATCCACTTTGGTCTTTACCAAAAGTAAAGCGGATTCCAACCTTTACTAAAAGGTTGAGGAAGGCAATCCAGTGATACTACTATTATATGCGGATGACCTGTTTGTTACAGGTGAGGATAGATTGATTGCCGCTACAGAGAGGAAGCTTGTTGCCGAGTTCGAGTTGAAGGACTTGGGTATGATGCTTTACTTTCTAGGTATGGAGGTGTGGCAGAGTGCAGATGGGATCTTCCTTGGACAAGGGAAGTATGCAGTAGAGATCCTGAAGAGGTTTGGGATGATGGACTGCAAGGCCATGGTCACACCTATGGCATCAAACCTGAAGCTTCTGTGTGATGCTTCATATAAGCCGGTTGATGTCACTATGTATCGTCAAATGATTGGGTCCTTGATGTACCTAATGAATACGAGACCAGATATTTGCTTTGCGGTGAACACATTGAGTCAGTTCCTGACGGATCCCCAAGGTGTTCAACTGGTTGCTGTAAAGCATATTCTGAGGTACCTGAAGGGTACAATTGATTATGGGTTCAAGTATGATGTGAATCAAAAGTTTAACCTGGAGGGTTATGTTGATTCAGATTGGGCAGGCAGTGTTGCAGATAGGAAGAGCACTTCGGGGTGCTGCTTCAGTATGGGATCAGGTGTGATCTCTTGGTTTAGCAAGAAGCAGTCCTACGTAGCACTGAGTACAGCCGAAGCAGAGTATGTCACGGCTTGTTCAGCTAGTTGTGTGGCAGTATGGATTTGGAAGCTACTGTCTGAGTTATTTGATCTCCCATTGGATGCTACCTGTATCTATTGTGACAACCATATTTGTGTGAAGTTGTCTGAGAACCCAGTGTTCCATGACAGGTCAAAGCACATCGAGATCAAATATCACTATATCAGGGATATGGTGTAGATAGGAGCAGTGAAGCTCCTGTATGTTGCGACGGATGAGCAGGTTGCAGATGTGTTGACGAAACCACTAGCCAGAGTGAAGTTTGAATACTTCAGAGAGAGGCTTGGTGTTCTTCAGATTGAAGATACTTTAAGGAAGAAGTGATGGGACACATCTGCAGGAGCCATTCCAAGCATGGTGGTAGGAGGATCCTTCCCATGGCTGTGGATGTAAGCGTTGTCTAATGAGCATCAGAACAATGCTCCAGTTACTGCTTTGGATATGCATCAGTTGGATGCTTTACATGATCAAGTGGATCATGTGTGATGATATGTATCAAGTGGATACATTGTATGATCAGGTGGATCATGTGTTTGCATATGTATCAGGTGGATACATTGTATGATCAGGTGGATCATGTACTTGTATATGTATCTGGTGGATACATTGTATGATCAGGTGGATCATGTGTTTGCATATGTATCAGGTGGATACATTGTATGATCAGATGGATCATGTATTTGTATATGTATCAGGTAGATACATTGTATGATCAGGATGATCATGTGTGATGAGTATCAGGGCGATGCTCTGGACGACATGCATCAGGACAATGCAGTGATGATGATCAGGATGATGTATGGTGAGTATCAGGTTAATACTTTGTGGTCGTGGACAGGTTGTGCATGTAGCATAGAAAAAATCCTGGGAGATCCTATAGTCTGAGCTAGGATGCTCTTTCGAGGTTTTTCTACAAGAGGCATGTAATCATCCTTGGAGATCCGATAGGTTGAGCAGTAAGCTCGTAATCAGTCCTGGGATGCTCTGTAGAGTTCTTGCAGGTTGAAAGACACTCTTTAAAGGTTTTTCCTAACCACATGTAATCAGCCCTGGAGATCCGATAGGTTGAGCAGTAAGCTCGTAATCAGTCCTGGGATGCTCTGTAGAGTTCTTACAGGTTGCAAGACACTCTTTTAAGGTTTTGTGGTGGAGGTCACATGTAATCAGCCCTGGAGATCCTATAATCTAAGCTAGGATACTCTTTAGAGTTCTTGCAGGTCGCAAGACACTCTTTTAAGGTTTTGTGATAGTCAACATGTAAAATATCCTATAGTATGAGCTAGGTTTTGTTGACGCACGTAATAAGTCCTGGGATCCACAGTATGGCTAGTGATGATGAAGACCTACAGGTGGTAGGCCTACATCCAGCATGAAAAAGGGCTGGCTCTATAGAACTTCATATGACGAGTAGATTTGAGATTGATTGAGATAGCAGCAGCAGTGACGATGACGATGATCCAATGATGATGATCCAGAGAAGAAGACTTGTGCTAGTAGATCTGTGTCGAGAAATACCTTCCTAGTTAAGAGGGAGTGTTGATGTATTTGTAACTTCGAAATGTGTTTCACATATGTATATTGTATTCCTATAGAGATGTTATTATTCCTCTATACGGAAGTGTCGTCATTTATGTTGTAAGTGTTGTAACTTATACTTGATGGGTCATTAGACCACCTTGATGGGGTCAGCCCTGTATAAGTCATGTGGGTTAAAGGGTTATTAGACCACCCTATTGGGGGTCGGCCCTGTCAGCATTGTGTTAAGTGGTTAAGTTGAGGCCGACCTAGTAAGGTTATTAGGCAAGTCAAGTCAAGTATAAATAGAGTGCGGGAGGCACTCTATTTGATCTTTCACTTATTCACTTCTACACTCATTGGAGAGTGGTGCACTAGTGGAGGAGGAGAAGCTGTTGCTAGGAGACTATCTCTTATGCTTTGGTTTTGGATCATTGCTCTATCTATCTCTGAGGAAGTTATTGGGGTTTTCACCTTTATAGTTTTCCCCAAGGAAACTCTGTGTGTCTATTGTCTCTTTTGTTTGCTTCTTGTGATTGATATGTTGTACATGTTATTCTCTCAGTAAAGATCCTAAAGTATATTGAATTGATGCTCAAAATTAACATTATAACTACCAAAATTAATTAAAATTAATTAAAATTAATAAAATTCATTTCTCCACTTGACTTAAGATAAAATTTATTCTATGCATGCTTAGTATAAGGAAATTGTTTTCCTTAGGGGTTATTTTGTCCCCTTTTACCCATGGTCACTGAATTAGCCCAAAATTGGGGACATGACATTGTTTTGTCATTAATCTGTCAGTTTCGCGGGCTTGATAATGACCTAGTGATCACTGAAATTCAATTAGGTTTGCTTTTTAGGTTGAGTTCAAGTTTACCAGGGATGGAGTCCAATCAAAGTACATGTCTTAAATTTGATGAATTCCTAGCTGAGAATATTCATTCTTGGTTAGTGAATTTCCACACTTCAAAACATTTTAGATTCGAATCATATTTGATGAAAATATTTATGTTTTCCAGTGAAGGAAACCTGCATTTTCCAGAAGCAGTTTTTTCAGCTACAGTTGAAAATAATATGTTCAATTTTATGAATTTGGTGTTATCATAGATATATAGGGTAATTTTTTAAGAAAATTTGCCAAGAGTATTTCCATAAATGCAAAACCTATTACAGTTTAGTCCAAAAAAAGCAGTGGGTGATTGGTTTTGTTAAAACAACACACAGTTATCATGCTCTATGGTTTTGTAAAATAGCCATATGTTTTACTAGCATTCTTGACACCGAGGGTATTCACCTTTGAATTCATCACGAAGAAATTGATAGTTGAGAATGATCTTTTTTTTACTTTCAAAAAATCTTCAGATATGAAATTCCCATTGAAATTCGGTCCTTTATCATAAAAAACAGAAGTGCTCTTTCATTTTTAGAGAAACAGTTACAAATGATTGATTTCGAAAAAGTTAGTGCTTTCAATTATGATCCACGCCATATCATATCAGAGAGGAGGCAACATAATAAAAGAAGAGATTTCAATCATCAAGAGGTTGAAGTATTAGTTGCAAAAGCTAATTTATTGCAATATGAGTCTGACACAGAGTTTTCTGGAAATTCACAATCCAATTCTTCAGCATTAGCAATTTCTTCAACTGAGTTAGTACATACCCCTAGAAAAATTGAAATTGCCAGCAAGAGAACTTTTTATGAGACCATTAATATGGAAGTGGAGGAACAAGGAGGAATCAAGAGACTGAAATTAAGTCAAGAAAACGAAATAATTATCCTAGACAGTGAAAAGGGGAGGGAGAAAGAAAATTTTGAAGGACCAAATGTTAAGGTGTTTGATTACAAGTTTGATGAAGCAAAGGCCACAAGTTTAGTTGATAAATATCAATCCACGGCTGAGTTATATGTCAAATATGGCCAGGATAAACAAATTTCATATAATAAAAGTAAAAAAATGTTTCCCAAAGTTAGAAATATATCAGAAACAGAGGTCACTTTGATGACTACCGGAGATCATACAAAAAATACCTTAAATTTGGTTGTATCCTCTGATGAAAAGGTTACATAAATGAAAATAAATATGCAAAAGATACAAGTTCCGGATAAAATCCATTAGCACAGACAGAGTGGAGAGGTGATATATACAGACCTAATGAAAGCCACTTTGAATATTTCCAAACTACAATGCACAAAGAATAGGTTGGATATCCAATTGAAGGAGGAGAAAACTAAGAATAAGGCTCATTAGCAGCAGATTAAAAAGCTATAGGTTTATTTGGTATAAACAAATGATGACCCAAATAAGGGTCAGGAAAGCAAGAAGCTTCTGAATGAAAAAGAAAATACCATCTAGTTATTAAAAAAGAAACTCAAAAATCCAGCAACTCAATTAATTCAAGCATCTGAATTAACAGTTCTAGAACAAGAGCGGGAAACTTTATCACAATAACTAGATGGTTGTAAAGCTAAGCTGCTTAAATTTGAAGAAAAAGAAATGAGTTGGGAAAAAGAGAAGCTAAATCTTGGGACTCGGGTTGAAGATTTGAAGAAAAAACAAGTAGATACAGTACATGAAAGAAGATAGCAGGACAAGAAAGTGAAGAGACAAATACAGAGAGACTTATTCAAGCTATGTCTCAAGTGAGCTTGAAAGAATTGGAAATTAAAGAATTAAAGGAAGAAAATCATAAATTAAATCAAGAAAATCAAAAGAAAAATAAGAAGAAAGAAAGGAACTTGAAAATAAGAATGAAGATCTACTTGATAATAATCAAAATTTAATGTCTCAGGTTACAAGACAGTTCCCTCTGGAAGGTGCAAAGCATTTAATTTGGGATTCAATAATAAATGAAACTGGCAAATTCAGACTATTTTTAAATTTTATGAAAACAAAAGAAACAGTGGCAAATGAGAGCACGCAGAGTTGTATAGTCATGAGGGCAACTTTGGATAAAAATACAAAGGAAACAACTCAAAATACCATTGAATTCCTCAACACTCTAACATAATATTCAATATAAAAGCATTGGAAATCAAAAATAGAATAGCAGTAATAACTTGGGCTAGAAAAATCCTGGGAAAGCATAATCATGTTGAAAATGTCTTAGCCAAAGTAAACCAAATGAAGCAACAGGTTGAGTCCTTCAAAATTTCATTTGCATATGTGATTCAGAAAGGACTTCCTTCCTTTTGGAATAAAGAGAATAAGTTGATCTCCCAAAATGTGTTGGTTGTGGAGCCAGATCTTCCAATCTCATAGATGATGATTCAGCCGTGTTTGAACCCCGGGTTCGGTTATGATCCCGGCACAATCCCTAGGGGGTCTGGGGGAGTGTTTCACTCCCCCGGCTGGGGGGCCAGTGGGCCCCCATCAGGGGTTCGAGGGAAACACCCCCGAGAAAATTTTTGTGGTTGTTTTCGCCAACAGTTTACGGGCCCATGGTTTTGGGTAACCCGTGGTATTTTCCCATTGTATTTCCCTTATAAAATAAAGACATTGTAATATGGCTAGGGTTGATGTATTAGGTATTATGCATTGTAAATATTTGTGAGATCGTAAAGAGAGACTGTGAGACAGTGAAGAGGAAGTGCAGCGGTTGTGCTGCAGATTGTATCCCTTCACTTTGCTGGACGGTATAATAATAAGGACTGGCAACTTCAGTGTGGACGTATCCCATCTTGGGTGAACCACAATATATCTGTGTCTCTCTTGAAATGTGTTTGTGTGATTATATTTGCATTTCTGTTTATTGTTATTGCTTTGTGATCCTGTTTTTCTAACAAAATGAATATAAAAATTTGTTGTTTGAAATCAGAATGGATCATCAGAAGTTTGAATATGTGACCCATGTTCTGACATGAAAATTTGTATTGGAAAAGCTTGCAGATGAATTTGAAATATTAAATCAGTTGGTGATGATAGGAGCAAAGTTGCCTCCAATATATTTTGTAGATCATGTGGAGATGAAGGTTTTATTTAAAGAGATAACCAACTATGAAATCCCCTCTTCAGAACAGTGGAAAACAGTGGGAAAATATGGCAAGATGAAGTACAATTTGCACACATCAAGACTCTTGTCCGAACAAGATATTTGTACTAGAAGTTGAAGCTGATTAAAAGACACAAGATTGTTATGTTTTGAATTATGAAATATACATTTTGACATAAATAGTATGTAATAAGTAGTTGGAGTTTCCTATTTTTAGAAATAGATAGTTATGTTTTGGCTCAAGAATCTGTTTTCATGTATAAATACACATTTTGGCAAGGTAATCAGGGTTGGAACCCGAAAGAGAGACTTATTTTGTATCGAGCATATACAAGAATTAATAGAAAAATCCTACGGAGTTGAGCACACCTTCCAAAGCAAAGATTCATGTGTTATCTATTTACAGTCTGTGATTTTCTTTTCCTTATGTGATTGTCCTACATGTTATCTCTTTCATTTTGTTTTCTTTCATGCTTAAATGAGATTTTTTGTTTAGATAAGAATTCATGTTATCATGCTCTGATTTATGGGGATCTAATTATTCACAAACCTTTCTTCTAAAGTTAATGTTGGATTCATCTAAAATCGGTGCCCAATATTAATGGACTGTTTCTTTTTCTTCTAATACCACATGCAAGAAAGAAATCGACTATGAAGCAATAACTACCTTGCCTTTGCAAAATAATATATTGTTTAAAATCTACTTATCTTTGAATGGTCTCTGATTTATGACTCCATGCCCAATGATATCCTTATGTTTCGGCCTTTTTCAACATTAAAGCATGTATCTGGAGAAAACACTCATTGCATAGGATAGATCAGGGAGAGTATGTGTAAGAAATAAAAGACTCTCGATCAGTTTCCTATACAAGGCACTATCCACCAAAGGTGAAGAAGAACCATCCTCAAGGCCGATACCTCAAAGAAAAAGAAATGTTGTTGGTTTGCATTTTTTCATATGAAACCTGTCAAGTAGATCTGATGCATATTTGGACTGTGTAATCTTGATTCCTGAATCACTTTGAGAGACTTCAAGACCAAGAAACTACTTTAACAATCCCAAATATGACATAGAGAAGGAATTGTGCAAGGTTTTTTTGATAGATCTAATGCATGAAGAGAGACTCCCTGTAATCAGTAAATCGTCAACATAGAGGAAAATTGGGAGAATAGAGTTACCATCATGTCTCATGTAGACATTCGAATCAGAATTGCATCTCTAAAAATCTTGTGACAACAGAAAGGAGTCCATATTAGCATACCATGCTCGGGGAACCTGCTTGATCCCATATAAGGACTTCCTCAATATGTGCACTAATGAAGGATCATCAATGTATCCTTCAGGTTGCTTCATGTAGATATCCTCCTCTAGATCTCCATGAAGAAAAGCACTCTTCACATCCATGTGAAGCACCTCTGAGTGCTTGGATGCAGCAAAAGCCAAAACAAGACGGATGGATTCCATCTTTGCAATAGGAGTGAAGGTCTATGTATAGTCAATACCTTGAACTTTTGAGAAACATTTAGAAACCAAGCGATCCTTGTACTTGCTTGGTACTCCATCTGAGCCCATATTTGTTCTGTATACCCACTTACATTAAATAAGATTCCTTCCGGGAGGGAGAGAAACAAGCTCTAATACCATGTGAAATTCTACAGGGATAGATCACTGAGCTTGAAAAAACCTCACAATTTCACAATGTTATTACTGAGAAGAATTAGAAAGAAACATTGATCAATTCACTCATCAAACTGAAACACAGATGAAAAACTGTTGTTGATACATTAATCATACATAAGCTGGAAATCAAAGATGTTACAATAGAATGAATTCGATACACTTGGGAGGATTCAAATTCACATCAAGTCTAGGCTTAGTTTTCATTGGAACCATCTCCCGATAAGGTTTAGTGGCCACCGATGATGAATGATCAGTTAACTATGGTAGAGCTGAGCATAACCAAATCATGTGGACACCAAAATAGTGGATTAGACTCCAAGGGGGCACATAACTAACTGTCAGTGGTCAAAAAGGGAACTCGTATACTCAATAGCAGCCAAACTAGGTGCAGTAGTCAGTTAACTAAGCAATCAAAGGGACAAGGCACCCCAAATCATGGAACTAACTATGTAGACTCCTAAAATCATGCATGAGGGTGCATTGGAACTCCAGTGATGTAAAAAAGGCACTCTAAGTGGATACAAGGGATAATGATGGCCAAAAAGAAGCTCTAGGGAGGGAAAAGTAAGGACTAGGTGCTAGGAGACTCAAATGCTAATGCATGGATGCATGAAGTGCTACATGGAATGCATGTATGCATGAAAAATATATGCAAAGAATGCAAGACCAAGATAAGATGGTGAGAATATTCCAACAGAGATATGCCATCAAGTTGGCTACTCTACACTTAGATGGTGAATCCAATTATTGGCGGTTTCATGTCCTGGAAACACTTGGGCATGATCAAGTGACCACTTATGAAGAGTTCACCAGAATATTGGTTGAAAGGTTTGAAAGAAGAGATCCTAATATCACCTTCAGGTAACTAGCACATGTGAAGCAGACTGGAACTCTTGAAGCCTACATCTCTGAGTTTCAAAATTTAACTATGATGGTCACTAATATCTCAGAAGCTAGATTGATCTTGTTGTTCATTGAAGGGTTAGCAGAACCTTTGAATCGTTTGGTGAAGGCCTACATACTCTCTACCTTGCAATATGCATTGAGTAGAACCATAGATTTGCAAGACTCTAGTCTAAGGACGAGATTTCCTCCTAGAACTGTTGTTCTTGCTTAATTCAAGAATCAAAGGCCACCCATGAAGATTCCTTCTGGAAATTTCAAGAAGGACGATTACTCACAAGATAAAGATGAATTGAGAAGAAGGAAGTTGTGTTTCACCTATCACGAACCATGGGTTCTAGGACACAGATGTGCTAAGGGAAAATAAAACTACATTGAAGTTTACTCATAGAGTGAAGCTGATGAGGAAGAAGAAGAGGACCCAGTGGATGCTGAAGTGGCCTATGAGACTACAGAAGAAGAACCTACCCCTGAGGTGAGCAATATTGCAGCACTTTCGAGAGTGCCTCGCTTCCATACACTCAAATTCAAAGGGGTGGTCCAAGGACAATCAGTCACTGTGTTAGTGGATGGAGGAGTGACCCAAAACTTCATTGATCCATCTTTAGTCGAAATAAGGAAGCTACCTACTAAAAATTTTGGAGGCTTCACTAATATCATTCCAGGTAATCATTCTATGGATTGTTCTAGATGGATCCCTAAATTGCAAATTACTATAGGATATCACACCATTGCAAATAGCTTTTATGTTGTGAATGTGGTTGATACTAACATGTTTTTGGGAGTGCAATGGTTGTATTCCATTGGGAATCACTCAATAGAATACCAAATTCCTGATATGACTTTCAAAGGTGAAGATGGAAAGGAGGTAATGTTGAGGGGGATCAACACCTACCCAAAACAAGTGGTGAGTGCACATAGTATGAGATCCCTTCTGAGGTATGTAGATATTGAGTGGGATACAGAATTCCTAATCACCACTAAAGGTACCTCTTTGGAAGTAGCACAATATCCAGAAGACATTCAAAAATTGCTCCAAAAGCATAAGGTATTTGGGGACTTTCCTCATGGTAGGCCACCTAATATGGGAGTGGACCATAGAATTGAGTTAGATATAGGCACACCACCTATCAAAGTCCATCCTTACAAACACCCAAAAATATTCAAGGATGAGATACAATGAACCATCAAGGAACGGCTTGACTTGGGATTCATTAGACCGAGATCAAGTCCCTTTACTTCATTTGTAGTCCTTGTGAAGAAGAAAGATGGGACCATGTGCATGTGCATAGACTATAGAGCTCTCAATAAGAAGACTATCAAGAACAAATATCCTATCCCAAGGATTGATGAGCTGATGGATGAACTACCTGGAGTCAAATACTTCTCAAATATTGACCTTCTCTTTGGTTACCATCAAATCAATATGCAGGAGGAGGACATACAGAAGACAACTTTCATGTGTCATCATGGACACTTTGATTTCCTGGTTATGCCTTTTGGCCTAACTAATGCACCTGCAAATTTTCAATATTGCATGAACAGAGTGTTTATCAAGAATATCCGTAAGTTTGTTCTTGTTTTATTTGACGATATTATAATCTATAGTATAACTTGGGAGGAGCATTTGCACCATTTGGATGTTGTACTAACAATCTTCGCAGATCAATCTTTCTATGCAAAACTATCCAAGTGCGATTTTGGCATGACTGAGATTTTGTATCTTGGTCATGTGATTGGGAAAGAAGGATTTAAGGTTCACATGGAGAAAATCCAAACCATTTTAGATTGGCCAAGTCCTAAAAATCTCACTAAATTGAGAGGATTTATTGGAATATGCACTCACTACCGGAATTTTGTCAAAGTTTTTTCAAAGTTGACATCTCCATTGACAGACCTTACTAAGAAAGGAGCCTCCCATTGGTCAGAAGAAGTTGAACAATCATTCAATAAGATGAAGGAGGTAATCATTAGTTGTCTTGTTCTTGCACTTCCATATTTTTCTCAACCTTTTGTTATTGAATGTGATGCTTCAGGGAATGGGATTGGAGCAGTCTTGATGCAAAACAAGCATCCCCTAGCCTTAGAAAGTAGGAATTTGCAACCCCATGAGAGGTTATATTTAGTATATGATAAGGAGATGTTAGCCATCATGCATGCACCGGTCAAGTTCAGACAATATCTTGTGGGTGGTAAGTTCATCATCAACTTAGACTGATCATAACAGTTTGAGACACTTCTTGACCCAAAGGAGTTGAATGATAGGCAACAAAAGTGGGTAAGAAAGTTTCAAGCATTTGAATTTGACATTGAATACAAAAAGGCTAAGATGAACACTGTAGTTGATGTTATTTCTAGAAAACCAACCTTTGCATTGATAAATTTTCATGACGATTGGAAAGCACAACTTGGAGTAGAGTATACAAAGAATCAGTTTGCTTGTGATTTATTTGATGGACTAATTAATGATGATACTTACAATATTCTCAATGATATCATTTATCATAAGGATAGGATCTTTTTGGTTCTAGAATCCTCATTAAAGAAGAATATCCTCGATTTTGCTCATGATGCGCCCCTACTAGGACATCCAGGGTTTGTGAAGACATATAGGAAAGTGGAGGAAAGGTTCTCTTGGAAGGGATTGAAGAAGGAAGTGATGGATTATGTTAGATCATGTTTGGAATGTCAGAAAAAAATAAGTAGAACATACTCATCCAGCGGGACTCTTAAAACCACTTCCTATTCCTGAGCAGAAATGGGAAAGTGTATCGATGTATTTCTTCATGAGGCTTCCCAAAATCCAAGGTAAAGACAGTATTTTTGTTGTGGTTGATAGATTGACTAAATATGCATATTTCTTTGTTGTCACAACTAATATTGAGGCCATCCAAGTAGCTTAACTTTTCATTAGAGAAGTCTTCAAACTTCATGGCATACCCAAATCCATCATCACTAATAGAGATAGCAAGTTCACTAGCAATTTTTGGCAAGAATTGTTCAAGTTAGTGGGGACAAGTTTGGACATGAGTACAAGATGCCATCCACAGATTGATGGCCAAACAGAAAGAGTGAACCAATGGTTGTAAGGATACTTAATAAATTATCTTACTGGTCAGCAAAATTCATGGACTACTTGGCTCCATTTGGGATATTTTTGTTACAATTGTTAGTTTTTCATCATTTAATTCAATATGATCTAGGATCTTAACTGAAAGAACATGTACAGCATATCAAGCATAAGAGACAAGAGACAAGAGACACAAAGCCTTTCACCGGGGAAAACCAAGAAGGTGAAAAACCCCACAACTTCCTAAGAGATAGAATAAGCACCAATACAAAGATCACCAAGATGAATCCCCAAAAGATAAATGGCTACAACAGCTACTCCTCCTCCACTTGTGCGCACTCCTCCTCTCTCTCACAAATGCGAAGTGAGTGAATGAGAGAGTCACACTCTCTATTTATACTTTTACTTTCACTTGACCTTTAGTCAACTAGGTTGGCCCTAACTTAACCACTTAACATAATGTTGACTGAGCTGACCCCACTAGGGTGGTCTAATAACCCTTTAACCCACATGACTCATATAGATCTGACCACATCAAGGTGGTCTAATAACCCATCAAATATAAGTTACGACACTTACAATATAACTTGTGACACTTGCAAGTGCAAATGACGACACTTCCAATAGGAGGAATAATACATCTCCGTTGGGGATACAATAAAGTAAAAATGTAATACATACAATATACAAGTGAATATATTCTGAAGTTACAAATACATCAACACTCCCTCTTAACTAGGAAGGTATTCTCTTGACACAGGTCATCAATACATATAGGCACAAGTCTTCAATTCTGGATCTAGATCATCGTCACTGGATCACGAAGCATCATTGTCACTGCTGTTGTACTCGTCATCTCGATCACTGGGCTATCTCTCAATTCTTCTCATCATGGGAAGTTCTACAGAGCTAGCCCTTTTTCATGTTGGTTGTAGGCCTAGCCTCCTGTAGGTCTTCAACATCTCTGGCCATCCTGTGGAATGTGCATCAACAAAACCTCGAAAGAGCATCACAGGACTTTTACGAGCACACAGCTCAACCCATCGGATCTCCCAGTATCTTTTACATGTGACCACCACAAAACCTCGAAAGAGCATCCGAGCTCAAACTATCGGATCTCCCAGGATCTTTTACATGTGGTCAGGAAAAACCTTAAAAGAGTGTCTTGCAACCTGCAAGATCTCTAAAGAGCATCCCAGGACTTTTACAAGCACACACCTCAACCTATCGGATCTCCAGGACTGATTACATGCCTCCTGTAGCAAAACCTCAAAAGAGTATATGAGCTCAAACTATCGGATCTCCCAGGATCTTTTCTATGCTACTTGTAGCAAAACCTCGAAAGAGTATCCGAGCTCAGACTATCGGATCTCCCAGGATCTTTTCTATGCTACCTGCACAATCTGTCCACGGCCAACCTGTAGCAAAAACTCGAAAGAGTATCCGAGCTCAAACTAGCAGATCTCCCATGATATTTGCTATGCTACCTGCACAATCTTTCCACGGCCAACCTGTAGCAAAACCTCAAAAGAGTATCCGAGCTCAGACTATCGAATCTCCCAGGATCTTTTTTATGCTACCTGCATAATTTGTCCATGGCCGCGGAGTATCATCCTGATACTCATGATCATACTAATCATCATCATCACATGATCACCCTGATCGTATACACAGCATCATCCTGATGCATATCATCACACATGATCCAACTGATCATGCAAAGCATCCACCTGATGCATATCATCACATATGATCATCCTGATCGTGCATAACATCAACCGTAGCATCGTCCTGATGCTCATCACACAGCTCTTACATCCACAACCATGGGAAGGATCCTCCTACCACCATGCTTGGAATGGCTCCTGCAAATGTGTCCCATCACTTCCTCCTCGAAGTATCTTCTATCTGAAGAACACTAAGCATGTCTATGAAGTACTCAAACTTCACTCTGGCTAGTGGTTTGGTCAACACATCTGCAACCTGCTCATCTGTCACAACATACTGGAGCTTCACTGCTCCTCTCTACACTATATCCCTGATATAGTGATATTTGATCTCGATGTGCTTCAACCTGTCGTGGAACACTGGGTTCTCTAACAACTTCACACAACTCTAGTTGTCACAATAGATACAAGTAACATCCAACTGGAGATCAAATAAATCATACAGTAGCTTCCTTAGCTATACTTCCTCGCAACTGGACGAACAAGCTGCGACATACTCTGCTTCGGCTGTACTCAGTGCTACGCAGGATTGCTTCCTACTAAACCAAGAGATCACACCTGATCCCATACTGAAGCAGCACCCCGAAGTACTCTTCCTATCTACAGCACTGCCTGCCCAATCTGAATCAACATAACCCTCCAAGTTAAACTTTTGATTCGCATCATACTTGAGCCCATCAACTGTACCCTTTAGGTACCTTAGAATATGATTTACAGCAATCAAGTGAACATGTCTAGGATCCGTCGGGAACTGGCTCAATGTGTTCACCGCAAAGCAAATATCTAGTCTCGTGTTCATCAGGTACATCAAGGACCCAATCATCTAACGATACATCATGGAATCAACTGAATCTGATGAAGCATCACTCAATAGCTTCAGGTTCGATGCCATAGGTGTGGCCATGGCCTTGCAGTCCATCATCCCAAACTGCTTCAGGATCTCTACTGCATACTTCCCTTGTCCAAGGAAGATTCCATCTGCACTCTGCCACACATCCATACTTAGAAAGTAATGCATCATACCCAAGTCCTTCATCTCGAACTCGGCAGCAAGCTTCCTCTTCGTGTTGACAATCAATCTATCCCTTCTTTCTAGGAGAAGCCACGAGGCACAAACCTTGCCTTGTACTTCTTTATGCTACCATCTACAGCATGCTTGGTCTTGTAGATCCACTTGGAAGTCACAACAGAATTCCCTTCTGGTATCGGGACCACATCCCAGACATCATTCTTCATGATCAAATGGTTCTCTTTGATCATGGCATTTCCATTACTGCATCCCGGATCCTGGGAACTTCAGATTCTTCAATATCTTCAATAAATAGTTTTCTTGAACTTCGTTGCTGGAACAAATGTTGTTGTCCTTCTTTTGTAGGTGATTGTACACGATCTTTCCTACAAGTCAAATTCAATTGCATGATTAGAAACTTCTCATAGTTTTCAAAACAAAATCTTACACATAAGAATATATGTCATACAGTCATGCAATTATCTTACCCAATGCTTCAATACAACATTTATCCATATCCCGTAACTTTCTATATGCCTTCCATCTCTACCAGAACATTGTTAAGAGTGTGCCCAACTCCCATCATGTCAGCAAAGAGGTTTCATTCTAGATAAGTAGCAATGGAATGTTGTACAGTGCCATAGGCCACTTACCCATTACTTGCATATTAGTAGTATCTTGTTCATTAATGCAACTTTTCTAATATGCATAATATACATCCTAAATCTAGGAACATAAGTATGTACATGAATGGACAACATTATTTAAGTAATCATATGACAATTCAAATACTTATCTTTGTTTAGTTGTTGGGATAGAAAAGCTAAAGCAAAAAAGGTAAAAGCATAAAGCAAAGCAGAAAAGGAAAAAAGGATGAAAGCAAGCTTTCCTTATCCATCCATGAGGGTGCATTATCTTAGGATACTTGATCCTCAAGTCATCCTCCATATATAAGAGAATCAGAGCGCACCACAATCACATCTTTTGACAATTCGAGAATTGGATTGAGTGCAATTGTGCCTCAGTGACTTGGGAGATGTGCCCCTAGTCTAAGATGGGAGATGTGCCCATGCTTCCTGTGAGAGGATGATGAAATTCAGAAATTTTCAATGAGTTTATTGTAGTTCCTGAAGTATGAATTAGTGGAGTATGAGCTTATGACAGATATTTGATATCTCTCCTTGCAGATCTATGAGTGATTTCTTAGTCTTTCTTGATGAAAGAGATTGTTCCTGATGTATATTATTCTTGAGAATCATATGATGTATGGATCAACTACTAATGGATGATATGACTATAATAATGGACCTATGATGTCAATTCTGAAGTTCTACTGAATAAAATTCTGATTCCAATACCTCTTCTTGCACCTAGTCTAGATTTCAATGAAATTGAGCTAGTTTCCAGAATTTGTGTTAGAAATGAATGAGTAGTGTTACAAATGAAGTGATTTTTGTTTCTAATTTTAATTAAGATTCCATATGACTCATATCAATATTAATATCATAAATTCATGAGCGTCTCAGACTGTTTTGGCAATCCTGAATTTGTCCTAGTTGTGCAATCCTCGAAGACAATTTTTCTTGTATGTTTGTGAGACTTCCTCATAACCTTCCCAAACTTGCTGGAGTGAAACTAGGATTTTCATTGAATGTTATTTGATTTTATTTATCCCCCCAAAGTCATAATACTTCACCTTTGATTCTCAGTCCATGCTTAGTTGATGTTCTAGTTTGCATATACTGGGGTGACCAAAAGCATTGGAGTAGAATTCAGCCTGGATGATGTTTGAAACATTAATGGTCCCAATATGTTGTGCAAAGGTTTTATCAAATGGACTAGTCCTCATCCCCTCCAGATTTCATTGATTTCTCCTAGTCTCCATAGTGCATTATCTTTCCCTGAATCTTGTAGGAGAGTGAGTTAGTGTATCATTAATCCTAGTTGGTACCTTACACACAAGTATAAATTTCACTTAATCTCCTACTACTATTTGATAAATATACTTAAATAACAAACTTTGATGATGAATCTAGGATGTACAAGTTACTTATGGATATTACTATGTAGACCTTAAAGTTTAAGTAAATCCCCATAGTGTTAAAGATTGTTCTTCTAGCAATTGTTTTTATAAATATGTATATATTAAGAGGAATAAAGATTCAAGTTGTTTTGGTTTAATCATTAATACTATTTTTTTCATTCTTTTATTTAAAGGAAAACAAAAAGTGAAGTTGTATGAAATTTAAAGCTAACTAACCACATACAACTTTTTTATTTATATGTATACTATCATATGCTACCTAAAACAAAGAAAACACTTTATTCAAGTGTAAGAACTTTTCTAATGTAACCATGTGAGAAGCAAGATAAGGAACATACCCATATCCACATATGCAAAATTTACCTCAGTAATTACCTGGATATGAGGAACCAACCGACCTGTTTGATTTGGCAGCAAGAAGTGTTGAAGAAAAGAATGGCATTGTGGATTGGTTACCTCTTGGAACCAAATTTCAATATAGTCTCTATGTATATCCTCCTCTTCTGAATGATTGGTTTTTTGTAGCACATGAAGGAGTTGTTGATATGCATGTTGAGAACTCCTCTATCTCAGGTCACTCTCCCTCAGATGTAGTCCCTAATTTTTTATCTTCCTCAGCATGTTTGCAAGGAGAATATTTTTGTAGCTCATGGAAATTTGATTCTTCTATTATGTTAGGAGAGGTAGATAAGTGGTTAACTATTGTCAAAATTTTATCTTCTTGAGAAGAAGAGATCCCAACTTTCAATAAGATTTGAGAGAGTTATTCCAAAATTATCATCTTCTTTGAATCCATTTTGTCGGTTGATAAGTCCTATCTCACACATGGATTAGTGTCTGGGGTTCTTACAGCACCCAATGAAATAATAACTGAAATTTAAGAATCCTATTGAAACCAAAAAAATGAAAAGCAATTAATTCCAGACCTAAAGCACACTATTCAAAGCAAACTTGAACTCATCTTGATACTTTAGACTTCATTGGCATCGAGTTATCTATTCACAAGAGTTATCTCTAAAAAGGAAACAAACTTGCAAGAAAAAAAGCACACTTGCAAAAAATTAAATTGCAAGAAAGTAAACAAACTCAAACTTGCATGAAAATAACAAAGCTTTGGAGAGACCTACAAAAGTGGATGTGTCGGGCTATTACACCACAGAAAATCCGTAGTGAGTTCGTATTTGTGTCTCACTATTTCTCCTCCTCTAAGTTGTGTAATTTAAAGGCAACCTACCTACCTACCTAAACTCCAATCCCTTAGCACATCCCCGACGACGACGCCAAAAATGTCGGGTAAAATATATGTTTTTTTTTATTTTGACACTAAATTGTCAATCGGGGCTCGTAAGCTTCGAGGTGTCGGAACTATATGTGCAGGAACGAAGCCTAAACTAACTTAATCTAGCCTAATTTAGCCCAATTTAATGTCGACAACGCATCCAAATAATAAAAATATTAAGTAAACTAGGATAGCTCGTCACCTTGGGAATAAATACGACATGGAATGACCATATCTCACGAGTTAGGCCATTAATCTATCCATTGCGGGAATTAGTACAAACGAAAAATCAAAACCCTTATCAAAAGTAGCAAACTAGTGCAATAATCTATGTTGCAAAAATTAAAACTAAGCTAAAAATAATAAATGAAACAAAGACAAAATGAACTAAATGAAAATTATCTAAAGCAAACTCTATGCTAAATGTACCTATGCTCAAAATCTGTTCCTCACAAATTGTGACAGGATGACAAAATACAAATTTTCCAATTTACAAATGACATGAAATTCATTGGAAACTACAAAGATTTCTAAATATTTACAAATTAAAAAATATAAAAAATTAATTAAATTACAAACATTCTCAAATTTATATAATATTCATTTACAAAATACAAAAAATTTGAATATTTGCAAATTATTTAATTACACAAATTTATTTAAACAAATTACAAATTATACATATATATTTACAACCTACAACTTATCTAAGATTTGTTACCATACAACATTATATGTACATATTGAAAAATGAATAAACGTTATTGCGCCGAGGCGCTCTACAACCCAATATGAGGGAGATATTGTAACATGTGTGGAGTGTTTGTCAAGTTTGTCGAGTGTAGTATGAGGGAGATATTGTAACATGTGTCGAGTGTTTGTCGAGTTTGTCGAGTGTTTGTCAAGTAACAAAATAATAACCAAACAATAAAAATAAAATATTGTAACGTCGACCATTAATAAAAATAAAAAGATATATATTTTAATTAATTGCACCTCCCAGCTCCTCCCCTCCACGCGGACCCAGCTTCTCCCCTCCATGCCGACCTCCATGCTCCTCCCTCCACGCTGACCTCCCAGCGCGAGCTTAAACAAGAATAATCCATTCAACAGGGAATTTGATCGCAACGCTATGAACTGTGTGGTTGACTGAATCCTCTATCTTTTATGCATTTAATGCTCTTTGTTATCCATGTCGATACCATATAAACAATGTGCAATCCTCAAACCCATAACTACAATCCCATTCATCAATCCGCTGAGTTCCCAAATTCGATCAAACGTTCAATATAAAATAAAAAAACAAAGTTCTTCCCGTAAGAAATAGATTGATTCGTTTTACGACAGCATTCAATCCTTTAAATAAATTCAGCACAAGGTTTATCCTTCTTAAAAATAAATTCGTTACCACCAATCAAGGTAAACAGATTTGGAATTAGATTTGATACGATAGGGTTCAATCCTTCAAATAAATTCAATACAACCCTCATCCCTTTTTAAAATAATTTCGATACAGCCGTTTGATATAAAAATAGAGTTCATCCAAAATAAAAGAAAATGAATTTGATCCATCATACTACAGGGTTCAATATTTAATAGATCTCCATTCCATTTAAATTAAATTATAATATAAATTTAAATTTAATATTTAAAACTTAAATTAAATTAAATTAATATTTAAAAACTAAATACTTGCATTATTTTATATGTATAATGTATATACATTTATAAATACATTACCGTTTATATACATTTTACCGCCAACTATAATAATGTGTAATTTAAATACATTAAATACATTACACTTCACATACATTTTACTTATTGTGATAATGTGTTAACACTCATTTTTGTTATGAAATAATGTATAAAAATAAATAAATAAAATCACATTTATTATGGAATAATGTCTTTGAATTGCATATTTTATCTGTATGCATATTTAATAAATAAATATAAAATAAGATCGTTTGTATTACAATGTAATTAAAAACTTTAACATTTCTCATTATTTGAAATTGTGAATAAAAAAAACAAATATTATTGTATATTTATTTTCAATATTAAATATTAAATTGAAATTTAATAAAAACTAATTTATATTTATATTTAAAATTAAATTTAAAACATATATCAAATTTATATATTAATTTAAAATTAAATTTAAAACATATATTAAATTTATATATTAATTTAAAATTAAATATAAATTTAAATATAGTTTAATATTTATATTTACTTTAAATTTAATTTTAAATTTAATTATAAATATAAATGTAAGTCGTGATTCAAAGATATACATATATTTTATCATTTAACTCCCATACAATTGGGTGTATCTCATTGGTAGCACATTGTGGTGGTCATAGGTAGGTCATGGGTCAAATCTTGTGGATTCACCCTTCCCCCTTTTTTGTCAAATGTAAAATGGTTCAAGTTTATATATAAGTTCTTTACTATGTATAATAAGAACTACATGTGGTATAGTGGTAAGGGTGTTGGGATAATGGGCATGAGGTCCAAGGTTCTATCCTCCCTACCTTCTTTTTTCTCAAAATATATTGAATTTTGAAAATATATTGAATATTATACTTGCATAGATTTCAGTTTATGGTTTTTTATACTTGCATAGATTTCAGTTTATGGTTTTTTATACTTGCATAGATTTTAATGTATGGATTTCAGTATAATATATTGAATATTCTCCTTGCGTAGATTTTAGTGTATGGTTTTTTATAATTGCATAGATTTTAGTGTATGGTGTTTTATCATGGCATATTCTTCATTGTAGCAGTTATTCCTTGGACGCATTGTTTTCATGGTAGATTTCAAGGATGCAAAAATCTCAGTGTGGATTTCATAGATGCATTAATTTCAGGGTATATGTTAATGCTTGATTTTTTTATATAGATTCCAAACTAGAAATGGAAGATGTGCATGCGGAAGATGCTATGAGACAAACAGCAGATCAACGAGAAGAACAAAGAAAACGAATCGCAGATCGACAAAAAGAATATCGAAAAAGAAAGTTAGACAGATTGACAGCAGAAGAACAAGAATAACAAAGAAAACGAAACACAGATCGACAAAGAGCATATCGAGAGAGAAAGTTGAAGCAATTTGAATAACAAAGAAATCAAAATGTAGAACGACAAGGCAAATATTCAACCCATATACCAGTAGAACCAACTGTGGGAGATGCTCAACATGTAACGGTCAGAGATCGACATGTTGATGACCCTCGATACTGTGTTTCGGCAGAATGGACAAAGCAATGAACAAATATCTTTTTGTAATGTGTTAATGAATATTAGAGATGCAATGAGTGGTCTAATAGAGGATTGGAAATTACTGATGACTCGTACAGATACTTCCTTACATGCTACAATGAAAAATTCATTACATTACTTACATTATGATAATCCTCATTATGAAAAAGTACTTACTTACATTATGATATTCCTCATAATTTTATCTGTGTTTTCAACTTAATCTGTTCCTTACAATGTTAATCAAACTCCAGTTTTGTGTCACCGCCCACGACTTGAACCAACCTAGATCCAAATCCTAGGCTCTCTCAAGCGCCGAGACGGATCAAATCTCCCGAGGTGCAAACCTCGGCTCAGGTATTGCACTTAAGGAAAGATTTGCACCCCGGGAGATTTGATCCCTCTCGGTACATGATAGAGCCTAGGATTTGGATCTAGACTGATTCACATAGACTTCACATAAAAATTCACACATACATATTCACATAAAGTTTCTATGAAATTTCAAATCAATGCCGGGACAGGGAGATACCACATGGAAATTCATGTTTCCGGTTTGGGCATATGATTTGATAACCAACGCACAAAATTATGTACATAGAAAAAACTAATAACCTTAAACGGACAACGCGATGGGTAATTAAAGAATTGTAAAAAAAACGATATGTATAGTTTTTACAGAAATGTTTTATATATAAGTTTGAATGGGCATTGTATACCGTTTTGAAAAGGCGTCTATATAAATAATATCATAGTAAGGAACTGGTATCCTGGGCATGCTAAGAAGTCTATTTACTGATAAACATTTCTACTATAAAATTACCTTCAAGATGCAGCGCCTATATTTGAAGTTGAATTGATTTCTGAACATCTACAACTGAAAATCGAACGCAAGGCAATTTGTAATTGGAAATCATATGCAGAGAAATTTATCTAGCTAATCTAAACAACAACATTGAAAGCAAAAAAAAATGAGAGAAACATATGATCCACAGGTGGCCTTCGTGAGGATTAACATAACCATTTCCGGAAATGATCTGCATTAGCTAATAATCAAATACAAGTATTCAGAGTATTTTGTATGGCGTTCAACTTCTACCAAGGAGGAATCATCTAAATCGAACTCCCAACAGAGATGACAATTGTCTACCTGCATGAACACCCATGGAATCTCTCTCTCTATATATATAATCCCCCAGCTCTTAAGTCGTTCAAACACATTTCTAATTTTGGAAAACTGGCCACAAACAAAGTCTGAGAAAATTAAGTCTGATTGGGAACGAAGGTAAGTTAAGTCAGTGAATTGATTCATCATCAAAAATCAAGTCTAGTGCGGAACTCAGTACCAGGATAGATGCGGAACTAAGTACCGGAATAAGTGTTAGAATGCCACAAGTAAATTCTCACAAAAAGAGTATAGACAGACCCAAGATCAAGAATTCCACAATCACCATGAATAATGCATCACAAATTAATAAATTAAATGTATTTTAATTTTATTGTTTTTAATTGATAGATTAAAGTGAAAAACAATCTTTTGAATGGTAAATGTATCAAATTATGATGAATTGTGTTGCTGTGATAGCATAATATAGTCACGAAAGGAGCAATTTTGAGGCCTATCAAAGTCATCTATTACCAATGCTCTGTGTTTAATATAATGACTAGGCACTCTGTGGTCCATATAAGTTTCTAACATAGTTGTCTTGTGATTAGGATTTAAACAGTATATGCCAAATGTCACAAGAGATTTTAGGGGAAACAGATCCAGGTGACAGTCATCTATCTGCAATGTGAATATTGAGCAAGAGAATGAACAAGAGAGATTTTGATTAAGAATTTTAACGGTTTTTTCATAATTGGCATTGTTGCCTATTGTTACTGAGGGGCTTTTATTAAATAATGCAAGAGTTTCGATGAGGCTGTAAATGGATTCTCAGATGATGGATAGACTTGGATGGTACCAATGGCATGGAGGAAATAATTGTTATCATAAACACATCTCCAAGAAATATGTTGGGTTCTAAGTTTTCATTTACTGAAGGGATTCCATTTCTTGGTTTTCGCATTCTATGTGCAAAATCATCTATGTTATTACAGGTTGATTGCTTGTTCTATCAAAATATATACTTTCCATCCTCAATATAATTTAAGTGAACTTATGTATCAAGTATTTCTATTGAGAAAATTTTGTCATGTCTCTGGTGTGTCTACAGAGTATCTTGAACATTCTGACCTGATGTTTTTTTGTTTCAAAATAATGAAGTCAATTTCGTACTTATTGAATGTGCAGAATGTATCCCCAACATTACTTGTCTAGTTCTTGTGGGAACATCGTTTAAAGTGGGCAGATTGTGGCATCGGTATCTATTATGCGGCCACTTTAAAGACAAATCCTTTTAAACTTCCTGGTTCATAATCCAATTGCTTTGGAGCTGGCCAATTCATGCCTCCCTTAGGGAAAACTATACAGCATGAAGAGGTAAATTTATTGTGCTCAATAAATAATTATTCTTCGGAGAATGTTCATGGACTGTGACATGACTGCATCAGTTAGGTATTATGGTTAATTGTTTTATAAGAAGGATCTTTTTCTAAATTAGTTATATATGTTTAATATTTAATCTTGGAATGATTGTACCAATAGTTCTTCGAGATGGTCAAGTTGGAGGGAAATGGTCTTACACAAGAGCAAGTTGTCCTCTCAAGAGATATGGTTTTATTGCAAGTATTATCTTCAATTTAATCCAAATCGTACTAAAAGAGGCTACATCCAATTAGCAATAAGATTTAATTGATTTGTTTATTTTCTTAATTTGGCAGGTCTGCAGTGGAATTGGTGAAAAAGCAGTTGGATCCCATGCGCAACATGGTGAAAAAGCAGTTGGATTCATCGTTTTCAGATGATGCTCCTTTTTCTGAGTGGTCGCACTAGAATCAAAAATAGTGAGTTTGGTCTCTATTAAGCGTGCAAATAAATTTTTGCTATTGATTTTGAAATGAAATAAAAGATGGGAAATATATTGTAGCCATGGACTACATGAATTTGTAGTGAGTGATATTTGTGATAATGCATGACTAATTGGGATGTTTAAGAAAGTTGTATGTATAAGATGTAGGATGGTTATATTTCAAGTTGCACATTAGATCTTGCTTCTTCCCTTCATGTTGGATTGGATAGAACTCCGACTTCTATCAATCACGGAGGCAACTTATTGAGGTCAAAATCTATGTTGACTATTGCTTTCCAATTTATTTATGAGAAAGATATGCAAGATAATATTGCCACTATGGCCCGTTAGTATGTGCACAGTGTCAGCGCATATGTGCAAAAATTTGTTATATAATTATCTCCTTTGGGAACCATCCCTCGTCTTGGGCCAAGGCCACTTCCCAGCACCCTAGAAGCACTCACACTTTCCCATTGGATTTGGCAGATCTACAGGTAAAAGGGCACATCTAAATTTGTTTTTTATGAACTATATTAAATCCCTTATTTAGATAGTAAGTACAATTATTTTAGACAAATTCCACATAGGGTTTGAACTTTTTAAAGATAATTGTGAAGATAGCATGTTGAATATACTTTGGAAACATCATATGCTATCATGTGATGTTCCTGGAAGGTATGCACTGCAAAAGGATCAGAGATGCAAGCATTTAGAACCTTAAGCTTTGATTCTTGAGTAGAGATGCAGAATAAAATTTATCTTGATAATTGCAGGGTTGATTGTTGCTTGATGGAGATTATGTAACACAATTATTTGATCTAAGATTGTAATAATCCACACGTATTACTAGTATTTCATTGCATCTTTCATGTTACCTTATTTAAAATGCCATGGCTGTGATAAAAATAATATCATATTCATTGTTGGCCACCTCAAGGAACCTTTTATGACTGGACTATAGCCTTACATTTTCTTGTTCATTTAATTACGATGCCAATAGAAAATAACTAATCCAACATTATAAACATTGAGCTACCTAGTTGTATGTGAATTTTGATATGTTTATCTTTGAGAACAGGTGATATTGGATTATAAGTGTAATCCAAGCTTATTTTCTTGAGGATCTAGATGTAATGGCCATTGGCCCATTTTAATCACTAGCAAATGGGTGTACAAGTGAGGAATGAAAAGAAGAAGAAAAAAATCGTGTACAACCCTTATTAGTACATTCTCATTACTCTAATTATTCAGGCATGCAGAGTTACCTTAATTTGTCTTAGTGCTCATGGTATTTAGAATTCAGAAATATGATTCTTCCAGGTTATTGATTAATATATCTTCTCATGTGTTTTGTGGTATCATGCTTTGAACATTCTTAGATAGGTTCCTGAGACAACATCGAAAGGATTTGGAGTAAGACCATAATCACTTATTTGGGATTGCCTTCCAGTGCCGCCTAATTGTAATAGGATTTATGCATATTCAATCAAGGTAACAAGAATAAGAATTGTATGAGGCAGGGCACACTGTCATCCAAGAGGGTGGCATGGTGAATCTATGATGTTGCTGTAGCATTCAAATAAGAGGCTCATCAGTCCCTCGATGGATGAGTTCACCTAGAAAATAAGAAGAAAATAAATGAAGACACAATGGATGAGAATCTAGACAAATTCAAGGATAATGCAAAAAAAACATGAGAAGCTAGAAAGGTTGCACATCGAGAAAGAAGGAGAATCATCAGACCAAAGAACTGGGCAAGTCAACCGAACAAATACTGGATTGCAAGTTAGACTTGATTATGAATGAGCTCTACAGCAAGCCAATCATAATTTTAGAGGATATGAGCAGTGAAACCCCTCCAGCAGACCCCACTACATAAGTTGTGTTTCTGATTCCATGTTATCTATGGCTTTATTTGGGAAGTATAGCTTAAGCAAGTATGAAGATAGTAATAACTTGAAATTTATTTTCTATCTGTAAGGTTGTCTTGGATTCTTGACCAATTATTATGTTGATGTCATGAGGTTCACAATTCAGTTGTCTGATTTCATAGGTTCCTCTTTTCTTTTTAATATTTATTAAATCATTTTAGCAAGTGGATTCCCTTACTGATAACTATTGATATGTTTACATATTTAGCTTACCTTTATTGTTGGGTGATAGTCTTTATGAACCTGAGTTTCACACATGTGTTTTTACTCTTAAATTTATATTCATGTTCTTGTTAGTTTGCCATTATTATCTGCAATAGAGGCTCTGTAAATGATGCAGGAGCATTGGCCCCTAAGAGAAACAGTAGAATTTGATCGACATAAGAAGAACCAACCAGGGGGAGGTGCCAACGACCACTGGTGCGAAGTAAACTGGCAGTCGAAGCAAGGAAGTCGAGTAGAAGTTGTCGATGTGCGGTCAGGAGGAGAACGATCGAGAGTCGACAAGGTATAAGGTTGACATTGGTAGAATAGCAGTGAAAGAGGTCGAAGGTCGACGAGTTGTCGAACAACGACACCGACGGATTGCGACAAAGGCCAAGCGTGGAGGATGGGGAGGACTGGCAGCCGTGGAAGTTAATAGGATTCGACAAGTAAGGTCGAGGGATGACAGAGCGCAGTATGGTCAAGACTTGTGATGGGACCGATAACTGTAGCATATTCAAATATGTAGGATTCAAGGCAACAGCCGTTGGAGGTTGTTGGAGAAGTTAAAGGCAGTTATGAAGGTGGTTTGGATCACGCCAGATGTAACCACAGGTGGAGGTTGTGTAGCATGACCAGAGGGCGCTGACAATTGCAGGTCTGCAGGATCAGGCAGAATTCGACGGACAGAGGAAGGATGTCTCGGGGAACGAAGTGGACCTCGAGAGCAGCAGCAGAGCAGAGTAGAAGAGCAGTGTGAAGGCACAGAGGAGGGGATCGTTCATCCATTTCTCATCGAGTTCTTACATTCAACAGAGACCGTGAGAGGGAGGAGGATCACACATAGCCGAGAAACACACTAAGAGACAGAGTTTCATTTCTGTATATTGTAACAGGCTAAGGTCGACTAGTTCATTTTCTTTGTAGTTAAACATTGTAATTTGATTCAGTTTAATAGAAGCCAGCTTTTGGAATTCAGTTCACATCTAGTCTTTGTGAGCACCCTGTGTGTTGTTGTGTGTCATAGTTAAGAAAGAGGCCCCTTGTCGAGACCAACCTTGTTCCAGTTTGGTATCAGAGCCCGGAGCGGAATCCAGTTGAGCAGTCGAATCTGGAGAGCCAGAAGAGTCTACGAGTACGTGAACAGCTCTAGCTGCAGTTGGGTAGAGTTCTACACAGTTGTGGAAGTCCGGTTGCGATTAGACGAGTGAAGATTTCAGCTGAGGTTGAAAATGGCTCAAAGAGGCGTTAATGTCCGAGGTGTAGGATGAATAGCATGTGGCGTAGTAGTCACATTTGATCGTGAAATGTTTGACAAGTGCATGCGAACAATGATAAGTTTGACCGGTGAGGTCGCAGCAATCAAAGAGAGCCATAAGCGTGGATGCATTCCTGATGCACTTGACCATAGTGACGAGGAATTCGAGGAAGTGGAAGCACATGAAGCAGTTGAGGAAGAACCAGAAGATAAATTCACCAAGCTACTGACATAGATGAGAGGTAGAACAAATATGGATGTACCTACCTACTAAGGAAGTCTCGATTCAGAAGACTTGATAGATTGGTTCAGAGAGATGGAGAAATACTTCGACATAGGGCAGATAGAGGATCCTAAACGGGTTAAAACTGGATGTCTGAGGTTGAAGGGTCATGCCTCATTGTGGTGGGACAATGTGCAGGTTGACAGAGTCAAGAAATGCAAGGAGAAAATCAAGTCTTGGGACAGGATGGTTTCCAAGCTGAAAGGGAAGTTCTTGCCCAGTGACTATGTGATTTCCTTGTTCAGGAAGTTGCAAAACTTTCGACAAAAAGAGATGATTGTGAAGGAGTACACGGAAGAGTTCTATAGATTGTCGATTCGGTCAGGTCAAACCGACAAAGGAGAAGAAGCTATCGTGAGATATGTAAATGGCTTGAAGTATCGCTTACAGGACGAGTTGAGCCTATCAAGGTTCAAAGCGGTCGGTGAATCCTACCAGTTAGCTTTGAAGGCAGAAGAGAAACTGTCGAGGAAAACCACATTGACCAGAGGTAGGATGACTAATCGAGGTGAGAAGACTGTTTCCGTGAAGGTCCAAAGTAGCGGAACCAGGAGAGAAGCCGTCGAAGACAACCGACGTGTGGAAGGGATAGCGGCCAGAGAGAAAGCACAGGGAAACCGATGGGACGGTCGAGAGACCCGCGATCGGGGTGCTTATGGTCGAACTGGTCCGACAGAAAAGAAAGGAGCTAACAGACCAACTGTAGTATGTTATAAGTGTCACGGAGTGGGACACAAATCCTACGAATTCCTAGAGAATCTACACTTGGAGGAAGAGTCGAAACCCAGACGCCGACGAGATCAGAAAGTCGACGAGAGGATGGAATCGATATCCAACAGTGGTGAAGAGGGTAGAGGAAGATGTCAAACTATGATGGCGAGGAGAACGTTGGTTCAGGACGACCGAGACGATGAGAAGGAGCCGACACAACGAAAGGCTATCTTTCGAACTAGAGTGTTGATCGGCGACAGGTATATCAAGACTATAGTCGATGGTGGCAGTACATAGAATCTTGTGTCGACGGAGCTCATCGACAAGTTGGGTTTGAGATGTCAGCAACATTGAAATCCATACAAGATATCTTGGTTACAGAAGGGACATAATGTAAAGGTAACTAGACAGTGCCTGATAAAATTTAAGGTTGTAAATATTGAAGACAGTGTACTATGCGACGTAATCCCAATGGATGCATGTCATCTATTGTTAGGGAGACCGTGGCAATATGATCGGAAGATGATCTATGATGGTCGAGCCAACACAGTCACACTGTGGAAAAATGGCACGCAGAGGATGTTGAAGCCGAAGTAGGAGGACCAAGACAACTGCAAGAAGGGCGAAAACAACTATTGGGAGAAGCGAGTGCTGATGTGCTCAGCCAAGGAATTCCTCGTAGAGGAGGAGAAACAGTCGGGATGTTTCGCCATCATTCTGAAAGGACCTTGTGTCGAAAGGTCGATGATGGAAATAATTCTGGTCAAAGTCGAAGGGATGCTCAACAAGTTTCAGAGCATAATCATCGACAAGGCGTCAATGGGATTGCCACCGATAAGAAGCATATCGCATCAGATCGACTTGATTCCAGGATCGAGTTTGTCGAACAAGGCACCACATAGAATGACTCCAACAGAGGGTCAAGAACTCAATCGACAAGTCTAGGAGTTGTTGGATAGAGGATTGATCAGAGAGAGTTTGAGCTTGTGTGCGGTACCAGCTGTACTAGCACCAAAGAAGGGTGGAGAATGGAGGATGTGTACAGACTCTAAAGCTATAAACAAGATCACGATCAAGTATAGGTTTCCATTACCGAGGATGGAGAACTCGATGGATTGTTTGAGTGGAGCAAGATACTCCACCAAGATCGACCTGAAGAGTGGTTATCACCAGATTAGGGTCAGAGAAGGAGATGAATGGAAGACAGCCTTCAAGACGAAGGAAGGTCTGTATGAGTGGTTAGTCATGCCATTCAGATTGACTAATGCACCCAGTACATTCATGAGGTTGATGAATGAAGTACTGAAACCATTCTTGGGAAAGTTCGTCATAGTGTACCTTGACGACATCTTGATATTCAATTGAACCAAAGTTGAACATTTGGAGCATATTCGACAAGTGTTGCGGAAGCTATAGGAAGAGAAGATGATGGTGAACCTGCAGAAGTGCTTCTTCATGAAGGAAGAACTGGTGTACTTGGGATTTGTAATCTCGGGTAAAGGGTTGGTGATGGACCCAGAGAAGGTAACGGCTATATTGGAGTGGCCAGAACTGAAAAGCACGACGGGAGTGCGTAGTTTTCATGGACTTGCTAGTTTTTACCGGAAGTTCATCAGAGGATTCATTCGGATATGTGCACCATTGACCGAGTGCATGAAGAAAGGGGAGTCTAAGTGGACAGAAGCTGCCCATAAAGCTTTCGACAATTTGAAGCATAAGGTGACTGAGAGCCCAGTGTTAGCACTCCCATATTTCGACAAAGTGTTCCAAGTTGATTGCGACCCGAGTGGAATGGCAATTGGAGCAATGGTGAGCTAGGAGGACCGACCAATTGCATTCTTCAATGAGAATTTGGATGAAGCGAAGCGGAAATATTCAGTATACAACCAGGAGTTCTATACTATTGTCCAAGCATTAAATAAGTGGAGGCATTATTTGTTTCCCAAAGAATTTGTGTTGTACACAGATCACCAAGCAATGAGGCACTTGAATACCCAGTCGAAGTTGAATCAGCGGCACATGAAGTGCGTTGAATTCCTATAGGATTATACCTTCATGTTGCGACGTAATTCGGGCAAGTCGAACAAGGTTGCCGACGCACTGAGTCGAAGAGTTGCATTGTTGAACATGATGACAGTTCAGGCAATAGAAATAGAGTCAATGAAGACGGAGTATGAGACCAACGAGGATTTTACGAAAGCATGGAAGGCTAGTCGCGAAACATGGAGCATCGACAGAACTCCATACTTGGATTATTTTATCCAAGAGGGACACCTATTCAAGTGACAACAATTGTGTATTTCCATAGGATCCGTAGGGGAGAACCTAATCCGAGAACTCCATAGTGGCGTATTAGCAGGTCATTTTTGCATCGACGAGACCAAGGCGTTGGTTGAAGAAAAATATTATTGGCCAGGAATGACGACAGATGTCGATAAGTGGGTACGATAGTGTCAAACTTGCCAGTTGGAAAAGGGAAGAAGTCAGAATAGGGGCCTATAGGCACCATTACCAGTGTCGAATACCCCATGGGAGCACCTAAGCATGGATTTTGTGCTAGGATTTATGAAGACGCAGCAAGGTAACGACTCAATATTTGTTGTAGGCGATAGATTTTCGAAGATGGCACACTTTATTCCGTGTCGGAAGACAAGTGACGCCACAAGCATTGTTGTACTATTCTTCAAGGATATAGTCATATTGCATGGGTTGCTGAAGAGTATAACGTCGGATAGAGATACCAAGTTTAGGGGTCATTTCTGGAGAACCCTATGGAAGAAACTGGACACGAAGTTGCAGTTTAGCTCGGCATACCATCCGCAGACAGATGGATAGACCGAGGTGGTGAACAGAAGTTTGGGAAACCTTATGAGATGTTTGATGGCCAATAGACCCAAGCAGTGGAAGAACGTGTTGGCGCAAGCAAAATTCGCGTACAACAATTCTGTGAATTGGTCGACAGGTATGATCCCATTCCACATTGTTCAGGGTCGAACCCCACATGGAGTGGTGGATTTGGTCAGGATACCGACAGAGATTCGAAAGAGTGCGGATGCAGAAACATTCGTAGAGCATATGAAGGAAGTGCATGAAGATGTGTGCAAGCACACTGAAAAGAGAAACGCGGCATACAAGTTGAGAGCCGACAGAAAGAAGAGGCTACAGTCATTCAGCGAGGGATACTTAGTCTATGCACATTTGAGGAAAGAGATATTTCTGACAGGAACATATAACAAGCTGAAGCTGAAGAAGATTGGACCATGTAATATTCTAAAGAAGATTTCAGACAATGCTTATGTATTGGAGCTACCGAAGGAATTGAGCATATCTCCTACGTTCAATGTCTCAAATCTGTACAAGTATGAAGAAGGTTCAACCAGCAGCAATGGGGAAGTGTCGAGTATCGACTGGACAATGCAGATTCTAGGTCGACACGACAAGGAGGAAATCGTCGAAGTGTTAGAGGAACGCGAAGTCAGGCGCACTCGAGGTTTGCGGAAGAAAGAATACTTAGTCCGATGGAAGGATGATGAGTTGCAAGAGGCGACATGGATTTTCGAAGAAGAAAACAGGAGACTGGAGGAGTAGTCGAGTTCTTTTTCACCTGGGGAGTCTGATGCAGGAGCATCGAGGCTGAGGCGAAACAGTCGAATTTGATAGACATAAGCAGAACCGACCAGGGGGAGGTGCCGAGGACCACTAGTGTGAATTAAACTGGAAGTCGAAGACAGAAAGTCGAGCAGAAGTTGTTGATATGCGGTCGGCAAGAGAAGGGTCGAGAGTCGACAAGGTATGAGGTCGACATCGACAGAATAACAGTGAAAGAGGTCGAAGGTCGATGAGTTGTCGAACGGTGACATCAACGGATTTCAACGAAGGCCAAGCGTGGAGGACGAGGCGGACTGGAAGTAATGGAAGTTAATAGGAGTTGACCAGTAAGGTCGAGGGATGACAAAGCGCAGTATGGTCGAGACTTGTGATGGGACCGACAATTGTAGCAGAGTCAGAGATGTCGGATTCAAGGCAACGGCTATTGGAGGTTGTTGGAGAAGTTAAAGGCAGTTATGAAGGTGGTTGGGATCACACCAGATGTCACCACAGGTGGAGGTTATGCAACACGACCATAGGGCATTGACAACTACAGGTCTGCAGGATCAGGTAGAATTCAGTAGACAAAGGAAGGACGTCTCGGGGAATGGAGTGGACCTCGGGAAGAGCAGCAGCAGAGCATAGTAGAAGAGTAGTGCGAAGGCACAAAGGAGGGGATCGTTCATCCATTTGTCATCGAGTTCTTACATTCAACAGAGACCGTGAGAGGGAGGAGGATCACACACAGCCGAGAAACACACTGAGAGACAGAGTTTCATTTATGTATATTGTAACACGCTAAGGTCGATTAGTTCATTTGCTCTGTAGTTAAACATTGTAATTTGATTCATTTTAATAGAAGCCAACTCCTAGAATTCAATTCACATCCAGTCTTTGTGAGCACCCTGTGTTTTGTTGTGTGTCATAGTTAAGCAAGAGGCCCCTTATCGGACCGACCTTGTGCCAGTAAAGTTGATTGTCCATTTGTTATTGAGGCTCCAGGGAAACTATTGAAGGAAAAAGAAGTCCTCAGGAAACTTTTTACTCTCCACAAGTTGACTATTTGATTTATTTAAATCCTTTTAACATGAAATGGAAGTGGGCCATACTAAACATTTTTTTGCTACGAAAATGAGAACTGCTTATATTAACGGGTTCTAGACTGAATGGGAAGGTACATATACACAAAATTTGTCGGGGGTACTCTGGATAAGGTTTTGACCATTGTTTCTCCATAATATCATTTGGGCCTCCCAAGATCAGCCTGTCCACTAACTCTTAGAAAGTTACAAAACTGAACTATACTTACTATTAAAACAGATAAGCAGTGGTATTACTACTAGTTGCAAAACTTGAAAACTTATTATAACAGAAAAATGCCAAATAGATGAAGATATTAACCGATCCACTATAATGGACTTACTACTATACCATAATGTATAATTTACAGTTAACATGTTCAAATTTTAAACATTAATCTATACTTCCCAAAGAAAGACGCAGATATCATGGAATCAGAAACACAATTTACGTAGTGGGGTCTGCTAGAGGGGCTTCACTGCTCATCTCCTCTAAAATTATGATTGGATTGTTGTAGAGCTCATTCAGAATCAAGTCCATATTACACTCCAGTATTTGTTTGGTTGCATTTAATAGTTCTTTGGTCTGATGATTATCCTTCCTTGCTCGATGTCCAGCCTTTCCAGCTTCTCATGGTTTTTTTGCATTATCCTTGACTTTGTCTAGATTCTCCTCAATTGTGTCTGCATTTATTTTCTTCTTTTTTTCCAGGTGAACTCATCCATCAAGGGACTGATGAGCCTCCTATTTGAATGCTTCAATAGCAACATATATTCACCATGCCACCCTCTTGGATGATAGTGTACCCTGCCTCTACATACAATGCTTATTCTTGTTGCTCATGGTAAGAAAAAACTCATGGTAATTCAAGCAGAAATGTTTTCATGCAAAAGAAAATATTTAACATAATGGATACCTAGAGCAAGAAGCCTAGTTTTTAAGTACAAATGAATACCTTCAACACTGCATTTTGACATTGAGACTAGCCCAGATATTCCACCTCTGTGTTGATTTTGATCATTGTTGAGCATTGGTTGTCATTGATGTCAACTACAGATAAAGTCAAGTGTTTGATTGTCAACTAGTGTCAAAGAGGATATCAACTGATTCAGTTTGAGTCATTGAAATCAATTGATGTCAAAGTGGATACAACATTCCTGGAGTAGTATGAAGAAGTATATGGAATCCACTTTGAAGCAGTACATGCGCAAGATGAAGAAGAACATGAACACCAGAAGTATATGCACATGCGGTGAAGGTGACAAACATATATGCAACGTTGGAGTATATATTGAAGTGCATTAAGTCTGAATATGTGTATCAAGGATACAACATGCATGACAAGTTTGAAGAAGTACATAAGAAGATACATCATAGAGATCCAGTTCAAGAAGGAACACAAGTAATGTATCCTACAATATTTGGTCCTTGCGCAGAAATCAAGTCCACCAAGTCATACATTCACATGGTAGCAGCTAAGGAGTTGATTGGAAAATGGTACAAGTGCTTAAGGATCCAAGGAGTTGGTGGAACAAATGGTACACGTATGCAATCAAGCCTGATCATTGCTTGGTTAAAATTTGGAAGTGCGCAAGCAGTTGTTGGTTGGACAATCCTGAAAGAATGCAAGCATATCCAATTAGAAGATGCTTTCAATAAGTGGAATGCACAAAACTTCCTAGAAAGGTACATTGGTTGAAGACCATCTATGAGAAAATTCCACAGCCGACAATATAGCACGTGTGAAAGTCCCACAAGTGATGACAAAGAAGAAGTCAAAGACCTACTAAATAGAAGTTGGTATATGCGCAGAATTCATTAAGTATCAATATACCAAGTGTGCATTACCCACAAGTGATAAAGCAGAAAAGGTCAAAGACCTATTTAGAAGAAGTTGGAGAATGCGCAGATCCCGCAAAGTATTAACATCAAGGGCTCATTACCCATAAGTGTTGGTACAACACAAGTCATGGACATGCCAAGATGAAGTAGAAGATTGTGCACATACAATAAGGAAATGGTACATCAAGAGCGCAATGGTACACCACCAAGGTGCGAAGTCCCACTAAGTTGTGGACCTTGAGGGCACTTGATACATCAAAGATGACACATAAATAGTGTAGATTATGACATGTGGCATATGCACAATCCATCAAGTATGGAAGAAGAATGCCACGACCAACTTGTGAAGATACAATCTATGCATGACATGTATAAATAGAGATGCAAGTTGGAGATTGAAAATAAGCTTGATGGCGAGAGCATAAGAGCTTCGAGTGCAAGTTTCAATTTTATTTTATTTTTGGGGGCATCAAGGGGCTTGTGGACAGAACATAATGATCTAGAGAAGAGTCTTATGCATACATACAGTAGAATGAATATTTGATGATGCGCAGAATGACGCGATAGAACTATGATAGATGTGTGAATACTGAAATGAAGAAATACTGAAGTATGCACAAGTGTTTGATATTTTAGTCAGAGATATTGTAAAGACAGAAGGACAGAGAAAGAACTAAATTTTATCAGATATTGCGCATATGTCTAGCTGAGGCATATGAACAGAAGTGAGTGTGTGAAGTTGAGAACTCCATCCAATGTGCAACAACAGAACAACAACATGATATGATAGGTGCATTATGATGCAGATGATTTGATACAAGTACGTTAAACTGAACGGACCAATTATTTGATGCACAGGACATCACAAATTACCTAGGAGACTATACACCACTTAAATAGAATGGACACATCAGAAAGTGTGCAGTTCCTTCTGTTACTAGTGATTCAGTTTTTAACAGCAAACTATCAATTGAAAGCACAGTATCAGTTGATCATTGCAGTCACGAAGAGCAGATCGTTGAACTAGAAACGTAGATTGTAGAATTAGCAGAGAACACAGTATATGAAGTATGTCATCAGCAGAAGTGTGAGTAAAGAAGTTGTAGCTAGGGTTTTACCCCTAGCTTGTGCAAATGAGCACCTACTAAGGAAAATGGACTCCTTAGTAGCAGTTTAGTAAATGTAAATAATTAAACTAAAACAGGAATTAAATTACTTCTAAAACATGCATGAAACATAAACAACAAATTTAAAGAATGGCTTTTTGTATTGATATTACCTTCAATGTGAAGGTTTGATGAAGCCCTTTGCAATGTCCAAGAGGATGCTCCAAGCTTCAATATGCTCCTTCTCTTTCTCCAATGGTGGGAATGGGCCAAAGGTGGCTCTCAAGGTGAAAGTAGTTCAATGGTGAACTAGGGTTTCGAGATAGATTTTGGCAGAGTAAGGGTGCTTGTGATTGTGGATATGGAATAAGGGATCTCCATCACCTATTTATAGTTTTTTGGTGGTGGAGTGCTGACCCATGGTTTTTGGGTAACACATGGTTTTGGGCAGCTGTATAGGGTTTTTTCCTCCTTTTCCTCATTATTTTATATTTTTTATTCCCTTTTTAGGGGGTTTTTGCTATTTTTGGAGGAAAAGGGGGTTTTTTAGCCTTTTTGAGGCTATTTTGATGGTTTTGTGGCCTTTTGGAGGCATTTTAGGCCTTTTGGAGGCTTTTTAATGGGATTTTTTGGGTTTTTAAGGGAAATATGGTAGGAAAATGGACAAATGAGCCATATAATGTGGTAGATGAGGTAGTGAGCACTTTTTGGGTGTTAATAGATTGCCCCCTGATGTGCGAGGGCAGGAGCTCATCGTATGGCCGATGGACATCATAAGTCATGAATGGTTTTCCTGGGGTGTGGAGAGAAGAGAAGAAACAAACTGAAGCCCAGAACAACGATCCCGAACAACTGCAAGAACTAAAAGTACATAACCTCAATAATGGATGAGGAATCATCTGATCATATGGACGAGGCGGGCATTCCCATGCTCGTATCAGGATATAACATAACAATAACAATGGGGTCCAAAAAATGGGGACCTGAAATATACATGACCTCAAATACTGACTGAGGAATAATCTCAATATATAGACGAGGCGGGCATACCCATGCTCGTATCAAGATACATAAACAGAACTGTGAGGCCCGAAAAAGGGGGACCTGTAAGATACATAGCCACCGTGTACATCATAAGAGTCCAGAGGGGACACAAAATCTGGGACATACTGCTGGGCGGACCATGTCTGAGCTGAAAAATTGATACACTGGAACAATCAACAGTGCTACTGAGTGTGGTACCAAAGGGGCTGATGAGCTGTTGGATCAGAGTGACAAGGGGTACACTCACAATGGTACACGAAACTGGAACTGATACTGGGTACTCAAGGAAGCATGTAACTGGATGGCTTCCGAATACAAACGCCAACGCAGCCCGGACATCCACGGGAACATACAACTGGGCGTTCCGAAGTGACTCACCAATGTGCTAGAGTCAAGGGAAATCCAGGGTCTTCGACTAAAAACTGATGGGATATAATCCTACGCGATCCTCAACGATGCGATCAAGGTGCTGAAGTCGAGCATGTGAGAAACAACCACTCAGAGAGGCAATGATGACTCCTCTCAGAATGATCCGTAGGCACTTACCACAGATGGTGATAAGTCCAAGGCGTAGGGACCTCTGGGCCTATCCTCTGGAATAGAGGTGTTGTCGTCGACAGAGGGAGACCTGCAACTATCAAGGCAATGATGTTTCCTTGACAGGAGCACGAGGTGGAGAACCGAAATGTAATAGTACTGATGGCAGGACTGACAAACTGTGGGGGGACAACTGGGCAAGTAGAGTGGGTGGACTCAAACTTCCTTTGTTCAGAGTATGATAATGGGAATGATATGGCAGCATATGAAACTGACTGAGGGGAAAGGGATCATAGCTGTAATGGATCTGGGAGGATAACTGGGTTGAGGGAGACTCAAGCTGGGGTAAAACTGGCAGGAGACTGCAGGATACTCTGAACAAAGGCGACCTGATTGGGGGTGCTGCCGAGATGATCGATCATAGTGCCTGGAGGCACGGGATGACTTCTTCATGGGTTAAGGAACTAGAAGAAGCGTGTGTAAAATGGTACTGTCGTGTGGATTTTACGAGCCCAGGACAGTTCATGCTCGTGGTTGCTTTCAATTTTAAGGAGTCTGAAAGCGATAAGAAGACTCTGAAGTAGTGGAATGGTACTGTCGTGTGGATTTTACGAGCCCAGGACAGTTTGTGCTCGTGGTTGCTTTCAATTTTAGAGAGTCTGAAAGCAAATAAGAAAACTCCAGGGGGTTGCTTTTTCGTATATTTAGTCTCCAAGGCCCAAAGAAGCATAAAAGGATGCAATGAAGAACTCTTCTAGCCGGTGTGACTAGAGTATTCCTTTTTCGTAATTAGTCTACCAGGTCCGGAAAAGGGTTAAACTTATACCAGATAGACGCCCTTTCAGGTACTTTAACGAGCATGAAAGGAAGTAAGATTGCTCGACGATCTTTTCATTCTTTTAGGAGTCAGAAAAGAGCTTAACGGAAACTCCCTGAGTGCCTTTTTCGTAAAGGACTTGTCCGGCCCGAAAAAGGGATAAAATGATACCGAACAAAAGGAATGGCCAGGCAAGGAGGAAGTGTTCAATCAAGGATCAGTAATGATGATCAAGAACAAGGGTAGGGGGGAACACTGGTGGGCCTCCTTGCGGGGTAGATGAAATGGTGGCAAAATAACGAAACATTTGCAGTATGACAGGAGTGAATAGCTCATGTAAAAATGTGGAACAATCCGATAGCGACCGATGTGGCGCGCAAACCGAGGCAGCAAGGTGTCGGGACACAATGTTGAAATTGTACCGAGTGAGAGCGAGAAATGGTCTCAAGCATCATCACGAGCTCGGAAAAATGAATCCGGCGATATAAAGGGTGTAAAAAACGGGTAACGGCCGATGTGGCACGCACACCGAGGCGACGGGGGGTGTTTTAGAAAAAATGGGCAAAAAATGACGGGGTAAAAATAATGCAACGAGGTGACCATCATGACGGTCTCGTCGTGTTGATTCCAGTGGTGGAAACGGTTCAAAAAACGGAAAGACAAAAACAACAAGAAAGTACACTGTACAACGCAGACCAACGAGGCCGCGAGTTTCTTTTATGGGTAAAAGCGCTTGAGATACAACCCATTACGGGGGTTGCACAAAGGACGGCCTTCGAAGTCAACTAAGGTGTATGCCCCCTTGCCGAGGCAGGTCTGCACAATGTAAGGGCCTTGCCACATGGATTCAAACTTCCCTTTGCCAGTTTTGTCATGGGCTTGGTCATAGGCGAGGACAAGGTCCCCTTCATGGAAAGTTCGAGGGTGTACATGTTTGTCGTAACCAGCTTTGGAGCGATTCTTGGCAGCTTCAATGGCTTGGAGAGCGGCACGACGGTCTTCATCGGCTTGTTCGAGTGTCAGCAAACGCTGCTCGAGTGGGGAAGTGTCGGGGAGAAGCTCAACGGCGATCTGTAAGGCAGGAATCTGACACTCGATGGGGAGGACAGACTCTACACCGTGAACTAGATGAAATGGTGTAAAACCAGTGGCGGTTTTGGTGGAAGTACGGTAGGCCCATAAGGCAGGGAACAACATGTGGTGCCAATTGGACTTATGCTTGTCAACTGTTCGTTGGAGGATGGTTTTGAGAATTTTATTAATGGCCTCTACTTGACCATTCCCTTGGGGGTAGTAAGCAGAGGAAAATTGGTGTTCATATTTGAGGAGGGTGGATAACTCACGCCAGACGGCATCTTCGAAGTGTGAACCATGGTCAGAGACTAACTGCTTAGGAACCCCGAATCGAGCGATGACATGGTTGAAAAAGAAACGGGCAGCAGTATCGGCGGTACAATTGAAGGTAGGCATGGCTTCCGCCCATTTGGTGAAGTAATCAACAACGACAATAATATATTTGTGGCCGTTGGCAGACTGGGGTCTACATTCCATGAAGTCTATGGCCCACTTACAAAAGGGGCCAACGGTGACGACTGGGTGTAACGGAGCAGGAGGTGTCCGGGCCTTGGGGGCAAAAAGTTGGCAGTTATGGCAGTGTTTGACTGCAGTGATGCAGTCGGTGAAAAGTGTGGGCCAGAAGTATCCGGCGCGGATGACCTTTTGGGCAGTGGCCATCCCTGAGAAATGACCTCCGTAGGCACCGCTATGACAGTCGTTAAGGACGTGTTCAGCTTCCTCGTGTGTAAGGCAACGACGAAGTACTGTGTCAACCCCGCGCCGGTAAAGGACACCGCCTAAGAGGAGATATCGAGAGGCCTAGTGACGGATGCGACGGCGTCCATTACGGGTAACTTTGGGTCTGAACTTCTGTGTGCGCAAGTATAACAAGATATCACCGTACCATGGATCATCGGACGAGATAGTGAACAGGTGATTGTCGGGTAACTCATCGGAGATTGGTTTAGCCGGGAGAAGGGAAGGGAGATCAGTAATGAGCTGGGCAAGTGCGAGGGCTTTAGTGATCTTAGGTGTTTTGAAGGTAAGGTCATATTCCTGGAGGATAATGACCCATTTAGCAACACGACCTTGCAGGAGCCGCCGGTTTAGAAGATATACCATGGGGTTAGAGTCGGCGACGACTGTGGTATGACTCATTAAGATGTAGTGTCGCAATTTTTGGACGGAAAAGACCACTGCGAGGGCAAGTCTCTCCTCATATGGGTAACGTAGGGGTGGACCAGACAAGGTCTGGCTGACGTAGTAAATGACATGCTCCTGGTGAGAAGCGTCTTCTTGAACCAAGACTCCGGACACGGCATGCTCGGAGGCCGAGACGTATAAGATGAAGTCCTGGGAGAAATCCGGAGGGGAGATCAGAGGGGCTTGTGTGAGAGCCTTCTTGAGGGCTTCGAATGCAGCTTCTGCTTGCTCATCCCAGACGAAGGGTATGTGGGTACGGAGCAGGCGCAAGAAACCGTGAACGGTGGTGGTGTAATCAGGAACGAAGCGTCGAAGGAAGTTGGATCGCCCCTGCAGACTTTGGAGCTGCCGGAGCGTGCGAGGAGAGGGAAGGTCTAAGATGGCTTGGACTTTTAGAGGGTCAACAGAAATTCCTTTCTGGGAAACAATGAAACCCAACAATCGGCCTGCCGGAACGCAAAAGACACACTTGTGTGGGTTCAAGCGGATTTGGTATTTGCGACAACGCAGAAAAACTTGTCGAAGGTCGTTAAGGTGGTCTGATCGTTTCCGGGAACGAGCTGTAAGGTCATCAAGGTAGACTAACAGGATATGGACCAAGTCGTGAAAGCAATAGTCATGGCCCGCTGGAAAGTGGCACCAGCATTTTTGAGGCCGAATGGCATGACGCGATAGGCGAAGGTGCCCCATGGGGTAGTAAAGGCAGTTTTGTACTGGTCTTCCTTACGGATCTGAATCTGATTGTATCCGGAAAAACCATCCATGAAGGAGAGGACTTCATGCCCTGCACACGCATTGATGAGCTGGTCAATGAATGGCGTGGGGAAATTGTCCTTGGGACAAGCGCGGTTTAAATCGCGAAAGTCAGTGCATACTCGAATGGTGCCTTGTTTTTTGTTAACGGGAACAAGGTTTGAAACCCAAGTGGTATAGGCAATAGGATAAATGAACCCTGCCTTGCGCAGTTTCTCAATATCGGCCTTGACAGCTGGGAGCTTTGAGGGATGAATGGGGCGCTGTTTCTGACGAACGGGGGGTACATCAGGCCATGTGTCAATGTGGTGCTCTATAATGGCGGGGTCAAGACCAGGCATTTCGGTATAGGACCAGGCAAAGACATCACGGAATTCTCGGAAGAGTTTTCGGTACTCCTCAATCTCTTGTTCACGGCAGGAAGCTCCTAAGGCAATGCATTCATTCACGCCAGGGGGGTCAGAGATATCTATGTGGATGACGGGTGAGATGTTGGCCATGTTACCTTCCTCGAAGGCATCAGGAGTAGGAATAGGGTCCTTGAACCAGTCGACCTTGGTGGGGAGGAAGTCTTTGGATTCAACCGCGTATTGGGTAGCGGAGCTAGAGGAAGACGCTTCTGGGATGAAGTAGGAACGATGATGCATATCATCCCAGGGATAATCCGGGGCGGTAAGGGCCTCAAGAATCTCCTCATCGGTACGGAAAGTTTGCGTCGTCAAATCGGTTGACGAGGGGGTAGTGGTGGAAGAGATCATATAGATGGTATTAACCTCTCCGGAAGGTGAAGAGTCTGGGGGGTAGATCTCCTCAATGGTAGGTGGTGCCGTCTCAAGATCCAGATTGTTCATCTCATAGAGAGCCGCTCTGTAATCCGGGAGATCGGGACAATGATGAGAGTAATGCCCGTAAACACCGCATATGGCACAGGAGTGGTTGGTGCGTAGGGACTTGTCTTTAGGCTTAGGAGTGGGGTTTAGTTCGACAATTGGGATGTTGGGGTCATCATCGAGCATTTGCATGTGCTTCTGTAATGCTGGTAACTGTGGGCATTGGTGGGTTGCATGGCCCAACTCGTCACACAGCGAGCATTTGGGAGGAGCACGAAACACTGGAGGGTTTTTGACTCTCTTGGGAGGTGGTACAGCAGTGTAAGGTTGTGGACCTCTGCCCCCAGTGGGTTTGGGAGGAGGAGGGGGAGCCGTGGAGGACGAAGGGGTAGGGACACCAGGAGGTGGCTGGGAGGTAGTAGCCATGGGTTGCACCGGTTGGAGGACGACATCTGGTGTCGGCGGGCGAACGGGAGGCGAAAGATACCATACAGGTAATCCCAAAGTTAACCCAGGTAGACTAAGGGTAGCCATGACCGGGGCGCTTACTACTCCCGATGGAGGGACTAGGAAGGGGATCGTATGGATCGGTGTAACACCAATGTGGCTAGGTACCAATGGTGGTTTTGGCAACAAGGGTGGTTGATTATTAGGTGGTTGGTTATTGTGGGATAAGGTACATAAGTCAGACACTTCCGTGTGGGCTGATGGAGGCGGAATAGATTGAAAGGTGGAAGTCATCGGTGCGTCTGAGTAGACTCCAGGCCCCGTAGAGGAAACAAACGAGGTGGTGGCACGAGAAACAGGTTGTTCAACCATGGGGAGAACATTTTCAGGTGCCGCGGGAGCACTGGGATCATAGTAGGTGAGCTGGTCAACTTTAACCACGCGTCCCTCATGGGGGAACATCATGGTGCGAAAGACGGAAGAGGCAACTGCCCGCATGGCATACATGTAGCTGCGGCCAAGTAAAAGGTTATAATCCAATTGGGCATTGATTACCTCAATGTCGATAAGGACGGTTTTACCACCTAACTGGACGGGGACATTGGCTAGGAGGCCTTGAGGCTGAGCCGAACGACCGTCGTAGGCGCGTAATGCAGTGGTGGACTGCTGGAGAGTAGGAGATCCCAACTTCTGCCATACGAATGTAGACATAACGCATGTGGAGGCACCTTCATCGATGATGCATCGATGGATGACAAGATTCCGGACGGAAACAGAAACTTGGAATGCTAGGGAGGAAGGCAGGCATGGTTCGGATTGGTCTAAATCAAATGCCATCAAATTCGAATCATTTGGGTCAATCCCCCCAATGGCAGAGAGTAAAGCCTTGCGCTGGGAAGGGCAATTCTTCAAGACTTCTAACGCAGACATGGCTGCGGGAGATTGGGCTAGGTCGTCTACAAGGTTGTAGTTTGACGCAGCACGCGCATTGGGGTTATTGTTGATACGGCGAAGTGGGAAACGAGGGGCTTTGGGAGCGCCATCTAGTGGAGGTGGAGGTATACGTAACGCCTGATCAGTGGGATGGGCGTTAGTGGGTTTATCAGCTGGAGGGGCTTCAGAGGTGGAGCCATATTGGTTCTGACGGGTCTGGAGGTTGACATCAGCGGAAGACATCATCAATAAGTGGTGGGTACCGGAGTCAAACATGGGTTGATCAGGAGCAGCGTAAGTGATCTGTTGTTGTTGGGGCACGTTGGCTTGAGGGGGAGCCAACGGCTGAGTGTTCACTACGCCTTGGGTTGGTAAGGGGTTTTGCAGCACCAAAGGGGGTTGCTGAGGTTGGGGGGGGTTGGGCGGTGCTTGGGGAGCCGCATGCCCTTGGCGATGGGCCTCATCAACCCAGAGTTACCGAGCTCGCTCCAAGTGTGGGAAAGCGTGTGTGTAGTGGCCGTATACCCCGCAAATAGAACAAGGATGGTTTGTTCGCAAATTGGGGTTTTTGGCCTGCTTGGGCAGGCGATCAGGGTTTTGATTAGCGGGGGCCGCATTGTTGTTGTCGGGGGGATTAGCCGGTTGACCGGCTTGGTCTGCAGGTTGGTTGTTCCCACGATTACGGCCCTTGCCGCGGTTCTGTTGGCCCTGGTTGCGTTGGTTGTTCTGGTTCTGCTGCGGATTTTGTTGGGCGTAAACTTGCCCTTGGGCAGCAGGTGGATTCTGAGGTTGCGCAGGTGCTGGAGCAGGCTGCGGTGGATGATATGCAGGTTGAGGCTGAGCAGGTGCAGCAACCTGAGGGGGTTACTGATATGGCTGCGGAGCAGGTTGTGGGTGTGCCGCAGGGGCTGCCTGTGGCGGGTAATAAGCTGGTTGGGCTAGGGAAGGCGCAGGAGCTGGTGCAGCCTGCTGGTGGTAATAAGCGGGGTGGGCCTGAGGAGGCGCAGGAGCTGGAACCTACTGGTGATAATAGGACTGAGGTGCGACCGGGGGGTTATAAGCAGGGGGTGCATGCCCGAAGCACTGAGGTGGACAGCTGGGTCCATGGGAATGATGGTGATGTGTCATGGGAGCATATGAGTTGGTGGCCCCAGACTGTGAGGTGGCCCGCGAAAGGTCGGGGCCCGGGGTTGGACGTGCTATGGAAAAGGGTTGAGGATGCGAAGACACACGGCCAATGATCCCGTCTGCAGCGTGGGATGCCCCCGGCGCATCGTGCTGGCAGGACTCGCCGCGAGGGGCGTCAGGTATAATGGTATAAAGGTAACCCGACTGGGCGTAAATGAGGTCGAACTGTTGGGCCTTAAGGATGGCCTCTTCTTCAGACTGGGGTCTTTCTGATGCCACATCCTTAGCAATGACAGGGAGAAGGGACTTGAGGAACCAATCTAGGAAGATACGGTCGTCTAGTTTGATCTTGCATAAGCTACGGCGTCGACGCCACTCATGGATGTGGTCCGTGATATGGGTAGCCGTGTTTTGTCTACAAGATAGGAGGATCTCAACGCCCGCGTCATAGCGGACAGGCAACTGGAAGAACTGCAGGAAGGTCGAGGCAAGGGAAGCAAAGGTGGCATGGGTCCCATGAGGTTGCTCGATATACCACTTGGCTGCAGAGCCAGTGAAGGTGCGCTGTAAGAGACGGAGGCGAACAGAGTCATCCACTATGGAGTTAGAGGAACACCATAGGTGGAAAGACATGATATGGTTTTGTGGGTCCTCACCGGCCTTGCCCTCGAACTTAGGGATGTCAGAGGGGAGCTTGGTAGGCATATGAGGCCACGTAGGGTCGTGTCGAATAGGATCGTTGGTCAATCTGGCCAGGTCAGGTAGGTTGAGGCTAGCCATGAATGGCAAACTGGAAGAAGGATGTGACACAGTAGTGGGTTGGACCAAGTTAGGGCCCATGCCCCCAAGTGGAGGGACAGGATTTGGGGTGGTGCCCCCAAGTGGGGGAACTGAGGTAGTGAAGGATGGTCCAGCACCACCATGGGTAGTGTGAGCCACTGATGTAGTGGGGATAGGTATTCCCGCTGCGGGAATAGGTACCGTGAGGGGAACGGTAGATGGGGGCCCCTTGGAGGGCATACCCAAAATAGGTGTAATAACTGGTGTAGTGGTGGATGTGCCACCAACGGTCCCTATAACAAACGGAGTGGAAGTTGTGCCAGCCATGGGGCTAGTAGGGGCAGTATAAATAGGGTTCTCAGACTCTTCGTCAGAATCGGAGGTAAAGTAAGGGGCGTCACTATCTGGTGACGGAGTCCTACGTCGCTGACGAGTGGAGTCAAGTGACAAGGCTCTAGATCGGTGATGAGTGGTATCAACGGATGATGACCTGAATCTATGACGGGTGGTGTCAAGTGAACCGTGCTGTGGGGGCTCGCCCCTGAGGCGCCGAGAATGTCTCGGGGACTCAATGGTGACAGATGGTGTCAAATCTCTGTGGGTTGAGGTGAGTAGAAAAACAGCTCAAAAATCCTAATGCAACCGAGTGTGCAGAAGGAGAGCTCAAAAATAAGGCACTCAGGCCAACAACCAACTCAAAACACCTATTGTAACAGCTGTGCTACAATAAGTGGAGTAACAACAAAGATGGTCAGAATACCAACAAGCAGTAGGTTTCCTAGAAACATAAAATGGTGGACTCACTAGACCAAAGGGAGGTAAAGGAGCATGCAAACACCTAACTAAAAGTATTCTGACTCAACTAAACATATCCTCTGCAAGGTGATGAAATCCAAGTCAGACAATATGAGTAGGAAAGCCAAGTGGCTATGATATCCCCCTACCGGGAGGGACACCGGGTAGTCAATCCTAGAAGAATGGCAACTAAGATACCCCGTTCATGACACGTCCAGAAAGGTGAATCTGCCGTTTAGTTCGTTGACCGCAATACCCCTATACAGGGATATCCCGCGAACCGCGAAAGGTAGCCCTTCGGTTACTGAATGGATTGCGGTATTCCACTCAGGCCTCCGGAACCAGTCTCTCGACTTCAACCCTCCTAAGGGAGAGGCCCTCTGATAAACTGGTCGTGACCGTGCCAAAAAGTACTAGGGGATTTTGGTTCCCTATTTGGACAACAACTATGTCTCAAGTGAAAGTAACCGAGGGGTGTTATTGGAAGCCTATCCCCCCGATCCTACCTAACTACAATGATTCTTTTGTGTTCCCCAAGTGGGGTTAGAATGTTGGTTTAGTTAGGTACTTTTTAAGGCTCACTTGATTTATGTGACAGAGTGTGTGCTCGTGAGGTGATGAACCCAGAATAGAAGTGCCACAAGGGGGGCAACTTCTAACTATCAATAATACTGAAATTGAAAGTTTAACTTGCAAAATTTTCTGATTTAAAAATACTGAAATTTTAAAAAGATTCTGTAAAAGGAACAGAAATTATGTTGCAGAAAGGCTGTAAGGAAGTTGGACTGCAGGTAGGACAGAGGGCTGTTCAGATGCAGAAAATATTGCAGCAAAAGGGGCTGGGCTCAAAACAGGAAAAATGCAGAAATCAGACCGCGGGTCTGTGGCGAATCAGAACAGGCAGACCGCGGGTTTGAGGGAAACAGACGCGGTCAGGTCGCGGTTTTCGGGCCAACAGAAGCAGTCGGGACGCAGGAAACAGGGAAAAAGACACAGTCGGGTCGCGGGAAAATGGCTAACAGACGCAGTCGGGACGCCGGAAAGGGGCTGAAAGCCGCAGTTGGGACGCGGGAAAATGGCTGACAGGCGCAGTCAGATCGCAGCAAACAGGCTGATTAGCCACGGTCGGATCGCAGGTAACAGACTTGAATCCGCCGGCAGGGCGTCGGAAGCAGTCTGAGAGCCGCGGTCGGGTCGTAGGTAAAGGCCTGAAAGACGCGGTCGGGACGCGACTGCAGAGGGAAAAGACGCGGTGTGCGGCGGCCGAAAGGGACAGCCGAAAGAGAAAAAATTTTAAACGGAAACCAGAAATTCAAAATCTAGGGGAGTCGCCAAAACTGTAGCTAGGGTTTTACCCCTAGCTTGTGCAAATGAGCACCTACTAAGGAAAATGGACTCCTTAGTAGCAGTTCAGTAAATGTAAATAATTAAACTAAAACAGGAATTAAATTACTTCTAAAACATGCATGAAACATAAACAACAAATTTAAAGAATGGCTTTTTGTATTGATATTACCTTCAATGTGAAGGTTTGATGAAGCCCTTTGCAATGTCCAAGAGGATGCTCCAAGCTTCAATATGCTCCTTCTCTTTCTCCAATGGTGGGAATGGGCCAAAGGTGGCTCTCAAGGTGAAAGTAGTTCAATGGTGAACTAGGGTTTCGAGAGAGATTTTGGCAGAGTAAGGGTGCTTGTGATTGTGGATATGGAATAAGGGATCTCCATCACCTATTTATAGTTTTTTGGTGGTGGAGTGCTGACCCATGGTTTTTGGGTAACACATGGTTTTGGGCAGCTGTATAGGGTTTTTTCCTCCTTTTTCTCATTATTTTATATTTTTTATTCCCTTTTTAGGGGGTTTTTGCTATTTTTGGAGGAAAAGGGGGTTTTTTAGCCTTTTTGAGGCTATTTTGATGGTTTTGTGGCCTTTTGGAGGCATTTTAGGCCTTTTGGAGGCTTTTTAATGGGATTTTTTGGGTTTTTAAGGGAAATATGGTAGGAAAATGGACAAATGAGCCATATAATGTGGTAGATGAGGTAGTGAGCACTTTTTGGGTGTTAACAGAAGTTTGAGAATTAAAGTGATGTATGCAGCGCAGTGAAAGAGTACAGTTCGCATATGAAGGTGCGCACAGTAGAATCATCATCAAAATCTCTGAAGAAGTGCACAGATTTGAAGTTCAGTAAGGCAGTAAGATATATTAGACATGAGGGCAGTTGGACGAGGAATGGAGACAGGGAGTCGCAACTTCCTTCAGGTTGGTTCCTGTAAAAAAAAGCAAATAGGGGGTTAGCACCTCCTTCCAGTTGGTGCGTGAGAAAACACAGGGAGCAGAATCTTCCTTTAGGTCGATGCCTGTAAAACCAAGGGGTTGGTGCCTCATTCCAGTTGGTGCTTGTAAACACAGGAATTCGGTGCTTCCTTGAATGTATTATTTCTCATTATAAAGAAGAATTTTGTGGTTTTCTCCCGTTTGGGTTTCTACGTAAAAATCATGTGTGTTATGTGTTGTTATGTGGTGCATATATGTATGGATGTTTACTTATTGATGCATAACATAAGATAAATATTAAGTAAAGGATAATATGTTAAAGAAGGTAAAGACTGATAATAACTGCACTAATATTGATTCACCCAAAAACAAGAATGTTATAGGAATGAAGTGGGTATTCAGAAACAAACTAAATGAAGATGGACATGTTGTCAGAAACAAGGAAAGATTGGTATGTAAAGGATATGTGCAAATCGATGGAATAGATTTTGAGGAAAATTCTGCCCCCATGGAGCGAATGGAATCTATTAGAATTTTCCTAACCTATGCCTACGCAGAAGATGTCAAGGTATATCAAATGGATGTAAAATCAACTTTTCTAAATGGAGATATTGAAGAAGAGGTATACATTGAACATCCAGATGGTTTCTCACTCTCAGGAAAGAAGGATTATGTTTGAAAGCTAAAGCAAGCTTTGTATCGACTCAAACAAGCCCCTAGAGCCTGGTATTCAAGGTTGAATAAATATATGTAAACCCGAGGATTCAAACGGGGGAGTGTAGACAATAATCTCTACATCAAAGTCGAAAATGAAAAAATGATAGTCGTAGAAGTATATGTTGATGATATCATTTTTGGAATAAATGATGATATAATGATTCAGCAATTTGTGAAAGATATGCAAAAATAATTTGAAATGTCTATGCTAGCAGAACTGTCCTTTTTCCTTGGGTTGCAAATTTCACAATTGAATGATGGCATCTTTATCTCCCCATATAAGTATATAAAGGAGATGTTGAAAAGATTTAACATGGAATATTGCAAGCCAATCTGTACACCCATGGTTACTAGATGCAAGTTGAGTAAAGAAGATGAGGCTAAAGAATTTGATCAAAGGATTTACAAATTGATGATTGGTATTCCATTATATGTAACTGCTTCTAGACTAGATATCATGCAATTTTTTGGACTTATCGCAAGGTTTTAGGCAGCACCCAAGGAAACGCATGTTCAAGTAGTCAAAAGAATTTTCAGGTATTTGAAAGGGACTATGTATCTTGGTCTATGGTACCCAAGAAGAAAAAATATCGACTTAGTCGCGTACACTGATGCAGACTGGGCTGGAAGTATTGATGATAGAATAAGCAATAGTGGTGCAGCATTTTTCATAGGAAACTGTCTTGTGTCATGGTTCAACAAAAAACAACCATCTCTGGCTTTATCTATAGCCGAAGTAGAATACATTGTTGCAGCTTCTTGTTGTTCACAAGTATTATGGATGAAATAGACTCTGAAGGATCTTCAAGTAAATATAGATCATCCAATACAAATACTATGCAACAACACAAGTGCTGTCAGTATCTCCAAAAATTTGGTTATGCATTGCAAAACTAAGCACATCCCCATCAAGTATCATTTTGTGAGAGAGAAAGTAGCTGAAAATGTGGTCAAATTAGAATATGTTGATACTAAGAAACAAATTGCATATATATTTACAAAACCTCTTCCACAAAGTACATTTGAATATCTCAGAGAAAAACTGGGTGTGGTTCTCAATCCTCAACACAATGAAAACCTAATCAAAGAATCATAAATCTAAAAGGGATCGGCACTGTGCAATTGACAAGGATGACAACATGATCACTCGCAAGGAATAGTGAAGTATTGTGACAAGAACAAGAGATAAATATAACAGAGTAATGTAACATCTTCTGAAAGGATATCATTACAGAAGCAATGAATCATGATGACAGGGGAAGTTATCCCTGTATATAGTCATGATAAACGCCAGCACAAAACAAACAAGAAGAACTCATATAGCGCAATAGAATGGCACCTCTTTTCCATTGATGTCAAAGGGGGAGAAATGCATGAATATGAGGCATAAAATGCACATTAGAAGTTGACATCAATAGCATGAATATGAGGAATGGAATGCACATTAGAAGCTGACATCAACAGCATGAATGTGAGGCATGAAATGCACATTAGAAGCTAACATCAGCAGGTCAGAATGAAAGGAGAGATGCATGAAGCTATTATATATGTGATGATAGAAGCGATCCATGAAGTCAGCAGGACAACAACAACAAAAAGGAGGGAGAATTGCAGACATCAAAGGAACAGTATGAAACTACAACAGACGTGAAAGAGTGTGAAGAATATCACTTGGAGCAATGCAGATAGCAAAAGAAATAGCATGAAGCTACAACAGACGTGAAAGAGCGTGAATATGAATGAAAAAACGGTCTGCGCAGATGTAACAAAAAGCATAATGGTTCGTGGAAAGAATTGGTAGCATAAGTACTAACAGCAAACGCAATAGCCATTAGCCAAGGACATATGTTAGAACAATGGAGTCCCAACGGAATGGTGAATCACGGTAACTGAAGCCCTGCTAAAACTGAAGTGGCCCAAGATCTGGAAGGAGTAGAGAGTAATGTCACTCCTCACAAGTGACTCAAATAATGAAAGACTAAGTTGTTGGACCATCATTTTGGTATCTTTTTCATTGTTAGATGTGTCCATTTTTTACCACTTTGATCATCCCTTTCACGTCGTTATTGTTCCTTTTTACCATATTCTCTCATATTCTTCAAGGGAAGTTCCATTACAAGCTTATGAGGCATTTGATTGTTAATTTTAATGATTTCGCTTATTTTTTATGAATTAAAGAAAATTATAATTGGTTTTGCTAACAATGGTTATGGTAGTTCAAATATAGTAACCCAAGTGCAAATCTGGTAACCCTCCTCCATCTTTGACATACTTGCAAGTTCCCAAGGAAGAATCCAACACATGCATTTTTCTCCTAGCATCATTGAGATGGTTTCATGTTGGTTAGATCAATTCCAACATCAATAAGGCCAACATGGTCACGTGGTCAAGATTCTAGTCAAACTTTCTTCCAAACGAAGACGGTCAACATAAAGCGTGATCCTCGCTAACAGAGAAAGCTATTCTCATGCATTACATGTCATGAGAATATCATGAAATCGTATTTATATGTTATATGTTGATTAAAACCGGCTAAGTTGTTATCTTGTAACTTCTATTTTCCATTTTTTTCGACTTTGGGACAGGGGAGTCGGTTGTGGTTCATAACACAACCTCTTGGTATATATACATGTAATCTAACGATGATAAGATATCTGGTGAATAGTCAATAGATCTATGTTGTGAACCAAACTTATGCATTTGTGATTTCGAACCTTTTTCCTATAATATCAAAGTGATGTTGTTCAAAATATAATCATGTGGTTTCCTCTTAGCTCTGTAGTTTTTGTTGGAGAAAAATAACTTATCTGTGGAAATATTCTCCTCCTACTGACCTAGAACTTGACTTCATGACTCTAGTGGGCCAAACCTCACTCATATTGACCACCCGAGTCACCCTAGAGCATAATTCTAAACTCTAAATGTCCCAAACCACCTCATCTGCCACTAATAAAAAAACCTAATGTCCATTTTTGGATGACCTAGGCGTATTCCTAGATTTGGAGGTTCCTTCCTTGATTAATGGGAACTTTTCCTTTATTTTAGGATGACTAGAGTCTCGGTTCAGTTCATAACTGAAAGTGCTCCCATGATTTAGCTCCTATATAACCTTGCATGTCTATATTTATCCATCAGCGCCTTTGTTGGGTCTCCTTAGGTTTTTGCATGCTCATTCAGTCAGTTAACTGAGCATCCTTCCGTCAAAACTAGTTGTTTTGAAGTCATGGGTCAATGTAAGCATTAACTAATGGTGCTTGGATCTAGTTAAGCTTGACTAGTCTCTCTTACATTGGATGAGCAATTTGAGTTGCCTCTTAACCTAATTCGAATTTCCTTCCATTAAATATTGTTCACCTCCATTTATTCAAATTAATGTAATACATCATTCTTTTCTTCTCATCTACTTCTAGTTTTTGTGTAATGATCTATGATATCTCATTTGTTACATGATTAGTTGCTTTTTTATTTGATTTTCACTATATATCTCTTTAGTTTATGTGCCTAGATCTATATGTTCAAATCTTATATGGTATCAGAGCAGTAGGGATACAAAGCTAGTTAGTGTACTAGTGATTTTTTGTTAGTGATCAAGCTTTTGCAAGATAAAGAAGGGATTTTGTAGCCATCAAAAAGACTTTTGCAGCCACCAAAGAGCTCATTTACAGCCATTAAAGTGCTCATCTACAGCCATCAAAGTGCTCATTTGCAGCCATCAAAAGTGCTTTTGCAGCCATCAAAGAGAGCTCATTTGCAGCCATGGATCTCTTATCCCCCTAGATCAGTTGTTACACAATTGGTATGCTTGATCCAGTTTTCTTGAAGGAGGCCCCAGAAGCTTCACAACACATGTCCTATGAGGACATCTGTACATACATTGAGAGGATGAAAGAGGCCCCAAAAGATTCACAACATATGGAGTACGAGGACATATGGACATCCATAATCCACCACTCACTGAGGAAGACCCTTTTATAGGCCTAGAAGAAGAGGTGATCTACAAATTTATTCTCTCCAAATTGAGTTTTGATTACAGTATCTTTTCTACTTTCCATTCTACTAAATTGCCTCTTGGAGCCTCCTACAAAATGCCTTCTTTGGATTCATTTGTTGCCTCACTCCTTAAAGATCAAGATAAGCTCTCACAAATGGGCCTCCAAAAGACCTCAAAAGTGCATGCACTTGCATCCAATGAGGGGAAGAACGGTGCAAGCAAGAAAAAGCCTCCATGCAAAGGCAAAAAGGAGCAAAAAACAAGGATTTCTCATGAATATTTTGACTCCGATGATGGCAAGATTGAAGAGGAGAAGCCATGGTGTCCTTACAAGTACAAACAAATTTTTGAAGAAAAGGAGCGCTACAAGAAATCCAGCTGCATGTATGCACTTTCAACAGTTTCTACTCCATACATTATTGATTCATAATACTTTGGATAACTTGTCCCAAATCATGTTCTATGTGAAGAAGCCATTGGAGAACTTGTCTCGAATCAAGTTCTCATTAAAGAATAACTCCAACATGTCTCTTGAGACTTCGGAGCTACAACTTTTTCTCCTATTGCTCACCAATTTTTCCCATGTGTTTTTTTCCCTCTTTCCCATCTTTTAGAGAATTTTTATGTGTGCATGGGTACCTAATATGGTTTCAAATTGTTGGGACCCATTTTTATTTTTTATTTTTTCACCTAGTCAAGCTTAAAGGGGGTGTTGGAGCAGAGTACCTTCTCCATAGCATTATTCTCCTCCTAGTGACCTAGACCTTGACTTCATGACTCTATTGGGCCACACCTCACTCATATTGACCACTTGAGTCACCCTAGAGCATAAATCTAAAGTCTAAGGGTCCCAAACCACCTCATATGCCATTGATAGCAAACACTAATGTCCATTTTTAACTTACCTAGTCGCATTCCTAGATTTGAGGGCGCCCTCCTTGAATAGGGGAACTTTTCCCTTATTTTAGGATGACTAGAGTCCCAGTTCAGTTTGTAATTGAAAGCGCTCCCCTAGTTTAGCTCCTAACTTACCTTTCATGTCTATATTTAGACATTAGCACCTTTCTTGAGTATTCTTAGGGTTGTGCCAGCTCATTCAGTCAGTTAACTAAGCATCCTTCATTCATAACTAGTGGTTGTGAAGTCATCAATTAGTGTAACTCGGTTAAGAAGAGTAAGCATGGCTAACTAAGGGTCCTTGGCTCTAGTTAACCTTGACTAGTCTCTCTTACACTAGATGAGCAATTCGAGTTGCCTCTTGACCTAATTCGAATTGTCTTCCTTTAAATATTGTTCACCTCCATTCATTCATGTTAATGAAATACATCAATCTTTTCTTCTCGTCTACTTCTAGTTTTTGTATAATGATATATTATATCTCATTTATTACATGAATAATTGCTTGTTGATTTGATTTTCATTGTATATCTATTTAGTTTATGTGCCTGGATCTATATGTTCAAATAATATAGGTTTCCTTAGCAGCGCTATCCATTTGGGAGGGCCCCTCGATCTGGCATGTGTTGCTTCAATTTCGTAGATTAGTCTGTAGTGTTTTCTTGTGTGTATATTTTCTAATCCAATGTGTGTTGATCATTTTACATAGATTAACATGTTAATTACAGTGTGTTTCATTTACATTCTTTGAATTGGTAGCATCTATCATTTTTAAAACTTGTTGTGTTGCTTGAGATTTTAGTTGAATTCATTTACATGTTACGAGTGAACAATGTGGTGTGGTGACAACTACAAGACTACTCATAAATATTCTATATTGAACAAATCACATTCCATTCGATTACAGGAACATTTTGGTTAAGGAATCAAAGCGAAATATTGTAATAAGTGACTTGAGTTATTGTGGTTTCAGTGAATTTTGAGTAGCTTGATGTGATCATGTTGGTTTATATGTAAATACTTTGATTTCTTGTTATTACTTATGAATGAAATGAACATATCCACTAGTTAAATGGTATGAATAGAAGCCTCTTCTTAGAGCAATACCATGAACAAGATTGTATGTATCATGGTATAAGAACCTGCCACAAAGCTTTATTAAGTATTACTCATATCTATGAATCAAACCTTAAGCCATAAGTTTATTAAGTATTCATAGGATTGTGAGTGTTTTCATTTTCATTCCTTAGATTGGAGTTTTGTTTGAAGTTTGGATTAAAGATTGGCTTTTACTTTTGACTTCAATAAATGGACTAAGAATTAATCAGTCACCTTGCACATACAATGTTAACAAATTCACAATCTTTCGCTCTAGGATTGATAATAAAGTAAATGCAACATGATGTATTTATCAAACATATAAATTGACTGACATTTGTTGGCACCATTGTTGGGGAATTGTTAAAGGGTAATTGCTCAATTCATGGTTTTTTGATAGTTGCATAGAATATAAATTTCATGTTTGGTGTGTTTGGGTTTTCTCGATGCAATATTTTTTACGAAGAGGAGTGAAAACAGTAAGATGTGCAAAGACAACCTCACTAAAGAATCTTTGTGGTGTAACAACATGCCACATTCATTTTAGTGAGTTTATACAAATCTTCGTCATGTTTATAATGAATTAATAGAACTAGGACAATAAAGGTAGATTTTGTAAACTTGGAAAAGTAGATTCTATAGCTCCAACCACTTAATTTCATATAAGAAAAACCCCATATACTAACCGATTGTATGGAAGAAAACAAAGAGCATAATATACAGGTATAACTCCTTCAACCAAAGGATTTAGAAGCAGAAGCTCAACCAAGTGCATAATTACAGAAACAATCATTGCTCCTACAATTGAAGAAGAAATCGAGATACCAAAAGTACAAGCTGAGGAGAATCCATTGATTGAACCATCAGAGTCTATCTTGGATTCACTTCCAAAACCCCTCAATTTTCAACCTTTTTGGAGATATAGCAGAGCAAGAGGAATGAGCATCAAACGTAGGTGGGAATGACACGGTAACTTTTGGGTTTCCAATTCTTGACTTGGTTTCGAATGTAGCCATGAAAAACATTCCAACTTTTGTCTTGCAACACTTCCATGGTATGGTTGTTGAGGACCCTGATTCTTTTCTTTTCCAGTTTGGCATTTTGTGTCCTAGATATAATTATGTTAATGATGCTCAAAAACTTAAATTATTTCCTACAACGCTGAAATATATTGCTTTAAGATGGTTTATGGGATTAGAAGAATGTAGTATCAGATCTTGGGATGACATGAAAAATACCTCCTCAAGAAATACCAAGAATACTGTAAAACCAAGGATTCACAAGAGGAGATTTTTAAGATGGCACAACATGAGGATGAAAGTCTTGAAGACTATGTTGAAAGATTCTTGTATAATCTTCAAAAATCCAAATGACATAGTCTAAATAATCATACAAATAGAACTATCTTTCTGGAAGGAATTCAAGAGGAATTTATAGATGTGCTTAACCTTATGGGATCCAGTGATATTTCTTGTTTACCTTTTGCAGATCATATTTGTAATTTGTGCAGAAAATACTCAAGAAGTCGAGCAAAAACTAGTAAGGGGCCTCGAGACCGTCTTTTAAGAGTAACGAAATCAACCACTGTAAGAGTAACGAGGGCATAACTTGGCAATCTACTTTAAAATTTTAAAAGTGATATCCTTGGCACTTTAAGCACACAAGTAGACACGTTAAAAATTAAGAAGAAACCATAAGAAGAAAATTAATCCTTATCTATTTTATGCTCTATATGTAGGAAAAACCATTTTATAAAATAGTTTCCACTGAATAATATTTAGATTTGTGCTCTATATGCAGATAAGCATCCCACCAAAGAATGCCCTCATTGCCTAGACTTCAAGCATTTTCCAAAGGAGAGAACTAGGAAGTTGTATCACTCTGCTATGTTGCACCAAAGAGTTCATGGCAACCAAGAGCACAAGACCCCTCATCACAATTTTTACATCTTATTCAAATAATCCATATCCTCTATAGTGGAATTCCCCTATTCCCTAGTAGACTTGGCCTCCTCTACAAACTCAAAACCAACCTTAGAAACAAGGATGTCAAGAAAATGCTTATGGGAACATGCCACCTTACCCTCCACCACAACAATCTTCAATACCCTACACACAGTATTCTCACCCAATTCAATAATCATATCATCCACTACAAGCATGGATGAATCATCACAACCTTACATTGCACAAGCTCCATAAACTTCAATTCCTCAACCTCAACAATTACAATTACCTAAAAATCAAATCCCTCCATGACCTACACAACTACCACCACATCCTATCCCTAACCCCAATAACGAAGTAACTCATTCTGGTTTTAACACTGAGGTACAGACCTTTCCAACTTACTTGGTCACTCTGGTACTAATGCAAGATAATTATTTGAGATCAAGAATTGTCCTTGAGAAGAAAGACTCTTCTATCATCATTGAAGAAGAACTTGAGGAGGAAACTCCTAATCAGTTATACAATGATTTTCACCATAATGATATGTCTATCCCAATAAAACAAACATCCTCTTCTCTACATTTAGAGCATCCTCAAACATACAAAGCTCCTCCTTACTCGAAAAGGCTAACTTTGGAATAACTTGCCATTCACTCTAAATTTGATCTAAAAACTGAATTGAAGAATGTTTGTGTAAAAATTCCCTTGCTACAAGCCATCGAAGATATACCAATCTATGCAAAAAACATTAGGGAATTATGTATAAAGAAACCTGGAAGAAAGAGAAAAGATCCCCCCACAGTTCAAGTTATTGGTCAATTAGATGAATTTATGTCTAGTAAAATATTAATGGAAAAGTATGATGATCCAAACAACCTTGTAGTTACTATCTATATCAACAACATTCCAATTGAAAACACTTTAATTGACTTGGGGGATGCAATCAATATAATGACTACCATGACCATGGAAAATTTGCAATTGAATAGTCTTTGACCCATACCCACAATAATAGAGCTAGCAAACATATCCAAATTTAATCCTATGGGTGTGTTAGATGATATCGTTGTAACCTTAGACTCTTGGGAGTACCTTGTGGAATTTTTGGTTATACAACCTAAGTCTAGCATGGGTGGTCATCATTTGATCTTAGGAAGACCTTGATTGGCTATAAATGATGTTTTCATTGGTTGTAGATCTAGAGAAAAGACCATATCCAATGGAGTATCCATGAACAAGCTTACCTTATTTCCACCAACAAGGCCTTTAATAGAAAATCCCTTGTGGATGGAAGATACTTAAGGAGATGAAGAGGTAGTACAACCCATTTTAACTATTGAACAATCAAGGGAATTCAAAGATCAAGCTGAAGAAAATTTGCTTAGTCAATATCATGAGTTATCTTCTTCACATGTTCACATATTAAGTGTCGACTTTCAAGAAAATTGTGATTTGACAAGCTTACCATCATCTTGAAAATCGTAACTAACCATAAATGCAATTTCATAATCTTATAGCACTCCCATTGAAATTATTCAAGGTAAATTTTTTTAATATTAATTCTCAACTTGAACAAAAGCAACAAGAGCAATTAATCAAAGTATTGGAAGAACAATTTGGTGCATTTGCAAGGGATTATAAAGATATGCAAGGCATTCATCTTGAAACTTGTATACATTATGTCTATATCCAGGAAAATGCTAGACCTATTAGGCAACCCTAGAGATGCATGAACCCTACCCTTAAAGACATTGCAAAAGAGGAGTTACAGAATTTACTTAATGCCAATTTCAATTATCCAATTTATGATAGTCAATCGGTCTCACCTCTTGTAATTGTACCCAAAAAGAATGGTAAATGGATAACTTGCATGTATTTTAGAGAACTTAACAAAGCCACTCTAAACGATTATTTTCTCCTTCCATTTATCAATCAGGTTTTGGATACGTTATCAGGTAAAAAGTATTTCTCGTTTCTGAATGGTTTTAGTGGTTATAACCAGTTATAGATCGCACTAGAACACCATGAAAAAACCACGTTCACCTATTTGTGGGGGACATTTGCTTGCAGAGTTCTACCTGTTGGATTATGCAATACCCCCACCACATTCCAAGGAGCGGGATTGCATATCTTTTCTTATTTGATTCACGACTGTGTAGAGGTTTACATGGATGATTTCACTTTTTATAGTAACTCTTTCACAAAAGCACTTGAAAATCTTGAAAGAGTTTTGATTAGATGTCGAAAAACTAACCTTGATTTAAGTAATGAAAAATGTCAAATGCTATTAAATGAAGGCATTTTGCTTGGACACGACATTTCTTGTGCAGGTATTAAAGTTGATCCAACAAAGATTGAAGTCATCACAAAGCTCCAAGTACCAAAATATCAAAAGGATGCAAGAATCTTTTAAGGCCATGTCGGCTATAATAGGAGCTAAATCTATCCAAGGGGATCTTACACAAACTCCCCCCACATCTCCACTCATGATTGTGATAAATGACGTATAATTTATTCACCTACAAGTAGTGGGGATTTCAATCGCAATATCATATCTAATAAACAATTAAAAGTGTTTCAAAAATCTTGTAGCTACAACAAGAAAGGTATTGTAAGCACTCATGGGAAAAACAATGTACCGCTTAGCTTCCACATTAATGTGCACTGGAAAATTCTAATCCTAACACTACTCATCATAATGTATGATGAGTATTACTCACTTCCTAGTAATATAAAGGGATACTATTGACATACAACATAGAAAATAGGATTTTTAGACTGGCAAGCAAGCAAGAAATACTAAACAAGGATTTTAGAGTGAGGGAAATATAAGAACTTGTAATGTGCTCCTATTGAAGAATTTTCCAACTTGTATTGTTAAGCTAGAGGATTGAGAGGATGAGGATAATAGATTTGAGTAACCTGAACACAAACCAAACAAAACTTTATCCCTACTCTACAATTGGAAAACCCTAGATCTAGCTCACTAAACAAGATGAAAACCTTGTAATCTACACATGAAACCAACCTCAACTCAATATATAGAGGGGGTGAATAAAGGGATTCCATTACAAGTAAAAATATATTAAATCCAATATATCCATACCTTGTTAGGATATTTTAATACTCCATCCTTGTCCTACCTAGCATTATTTATTTTTCCTAGTTGTTGATTATGCCATTTGCCCTCTGGTGGTGTGCAAATGTCATCCAGGATCCATCTACCACCTTCTAAGCCCAGCATGCATCATTTTAGGACCACTTCAGTTAGTTCCCTATTTTATAGGAACCAACTTAGTGTTCCAGTGCAGTCCACCTGAGTTAACTGACTCTTGTGGGGGGGTAGAGCTCCATATGCCTCTAATTGTGGCCTCATGTGCCCATTTTTTATTGACATGCATGAAAAACTCACTATTCTTCCCTCCTTAGTTAGTTAACTGATTGTGACTTTAGTTAGTTGAGTTTAGGTTTGGTTCAGTTCAGTTTGAGTCTTCCGGAGCACTCTAGTGGTGATAATCCCTGTGCTAGACCAAGTGAGGTTCGAATTATCCTTAGTGATTTGAATTCTCTCCATTGTAACATCATTGTTGATTATACTAATTATTGGACAGTGTGACATTATTCTGCTCCTATCTGAGTTCTACTACATAATTATTTCTCTGCTCTTTTTTACTGTAGTTTTCACTCTTATTCAACTTTTCTGCTCATTCTTTCTCTATGAGGTATACTCAGCTCTTAGATCTGCTGTGACATAGAATTTTACATGGTATCAAAGCCATTGAGCGAATAGGTTGAGCAGTTGCTTTCGGTAGTGCCCCAGAATCCTCTGGATTTCCACAGCAAATCCCGGTGCCATTGCATTAAATTCATTGGAGAAATCCAATGAGGTCTAGCCAGCTGTGAAGGATCCGGATAAAAGTTCCTACTATCCCAAAGCAGTGCTCAGTAGTAGTCTACCTCCATTATTGAGAGTGTTTTGCAGGTTATTCAAATTTTTTGAGTACAGCAGCAGTTGCAACAATTACAACATTTTTCTGCACATGTGTTTCCGCACCAGTGTTTCTGCAGCAGTTGCACATGTGTTTCCGCACCAATGTTTCCGCAACATTTTTTGAGTACAGCAGCAGTTGCACTTGTGTTTTTTTGCACCAGTGTTTCCGCACCAGTGTTTCTGCACCTATGTTTTTCTACACCTGTGTTTCTGCACTCAATTTGCTTAGCAGCAATTTCACCTTGTATTCTCTCCAGCAGTTGTAATGGACAATTCAAACTCTCCTCTCTCTCCCAGGATCCTAACACCCTTCAATTACCTTGATTGGAGGGTTGATATGCAGATGGTATTGCACGACAAATCATTGTACAAGGTAACAATGGGGAAGGATCCCAAACCACAATCAGCTGTGGAGAAAACAAAGTATCGGAGAGATTGTATGAAGCATTTGGTTTCATGTGTATTCATATTTCCAGAGATCTACTCTTCCACATCGAAGGATTGAAGACTCCAAGAGAGTTATGGTTGAAGTTAGAGACCCTCTTCGGAAAACAAGATGAGCTAAGAGGCCATATTCTGGAAAATTATTTGATTTCTCTTCAACCCAGCAGTTTCGAGACCATCCAACAATTCTTTTCAAAATTCAAATCTCTGGTTATGCAATGCAAACAGTGTGGCATTGAGAAGAAGGATGAGCAATTGGTGTTATCCATTCTAAGCAATATAGGTCCTGAATTCTCCATCTTTGTCTCTACCTTCCATTCTAGGCGAATATCAATCACTGGTTGGAAGATGTCCTCCTTTGATATTTTCATTGAATCTCTCACCTAAGAACAAGATAATTCAATCCAAATGGGCGCCTTGATGGCCTCCAAAAATCAATCTCTTTTGGCTGGAGAACCAAAAAGTGCGAATGGGAAGGGTAAGCACAAAGGAAAGGATAAGAGGCCATCTAAACCCAAGCAGAATGCCAAGTCAAGTCCATCGGAAGGAGCCTCCAGCTCCAAGACGGACAAACAAAAGGGATTTGATAAATCCAAGTGTTCCTATTGCAAGAAAGGAAACCACCCAGAGAAATCTTGCATGTAGAAGAAGATAGATCAGATGACCAAGCTTCTTGAAAAACAAAACTTTGCCCTCCCAAAAGGTGCAAGAGAGACTGATTCTAGAAGTGAGTCTGATGGTCATGAGAGATGCCATGCACTGAAGGCTGGATTTTAAAAATCACAAGCCCTTCTCATAGATTCAGGAGCCTCCAACCACATGGTTGCCTCCAAAGAATCATTTTCTTCTCTAGATCTCAAATATGGTCTGATTATTCACATGGGAGACAACTCTCAGATCTCTGCTAAAGGGAAGGGCACAGTACATATGGAACACATTAAGTTCAAAAATGTTCTATTTGTGCCTTCTTTGTCAGCAAATTTGTTGTCTGTATATTAAATGACTCACACAGGTTCACCGAAGAAAGTGGTCTTTGGTCCTGACACGGTTGATATTGCAAAGATCTCTACTGGGAAGATTATAGCGAAAGGGTTTGCAAACCATGCCTCCAAGGCATATGAATTCTCACATTTTTTGCCATACTCTCTGCCTACCCCATCGGAATCTGATGAAGATCCGAGTGATATATCTTCTAATGAAGATGAGGATCAAGATCTTGATGTTGAGAATAAAGTTCAAGGAGATTTAGATTCAGATTCAGATTCAGATACAGATCCAACACATGCTCCCCAATCCATGGCCAAGGCCAATACGGGCTCACAAAGTCCTTGTAACTGTTGGGAACATAGTTGGGGATCCATCTTACCATAGAACCACCAGATCTCAATATCATGCAAAACTTGCACTATGTCATGGAGATCCACTTCTCTTGGAGAGGTGTTACATGGTGGTGGGGTTTGATCCACAATCTCTTGGAGAGACTTGCCATGGGGGATCTACAACTAAGCAAAAATATCGGTTGTATGAAAAAAGGTACTCAAAGGTTCATGATTTGGACCACAATGAGCCATTCGCTCCAGTATCAAGAAGGGTTCCTGAAAGACTTGTTTTGGAAAATACAACTTCTACACAGTGGGAGGTACACTAGAGGAGCAGATCCACATCTAGCACCTGCATTGCTATCCTACATAGGAGCAACCTGCCAATATTTTTGCAAAGGCTTTCACTGAGGAAAGTTTTTTCCTTCTATGCTTGGTATGAAGGTTGTTTGAGTTCCCTACTGTTGTTCTTTTGAGGGGGGGTCTTTTTCCCATGAGTTTTTTCCCCATTTCCTTGGTTCATGGACAATTCTTTCTTTTTATCATTTATTTGATTTTATGGGTGACCTTTGGTCTCAGCAACCAGGGCCCATGATGCAAATGTATGGATTAAGGGGGGGTGTTCGGATATTTTAATACTCCATCCTTGTCCTACCTAGCATTATTTATTTTTCCTAGTCGTTGATGATGCCATTTTCCCCCTAGTGGTGTGCATATGTCATCCAGGAACCATCTACCACCTTTTGATCCCTGCATGCATCATTTTAGGACCACTTCAGTCAGTTCCCTATTTTATAGGAACCAACTTAGTGTTCCAGTGCAGTCCACCTGAGTTAACTGACTCTTGTGAGAGGTTAGAGCTCCATATGCCTCTAATTGTGGCCTCATGTGCCCATTTCTGATTGACATGCATGAAAAACTCACTATTGTGCCCTCCTTAGTCAGTTAACTGATTGTGACTTCAGTTAGCTGAGTTTAGGTTCAATTCAGTTGAGTTTGAGTCTTCCGAAGCACTCCAGTGGTGATAATACCTATGCTAGACCAGCTGAGGTTCGAATTCTCTCCATTGTAACATCATTGTTGATTATACTGATTATTAGACGGTGTGCCATTATTCTGCTCATATATGAGTTCTACTGCATAATTATTTCTCTGCTCTTTTTTACTGCAGTTTTCACTCTTATTCAACTTTTCTGCTCATTATTTCTCTGTGAGGTATACTCAGCTCTTAGATCTGTTGTGACATAGAATTTCACATACCTTACATGATGAAATGGCTCCAAATCCCTTCTTCGCAAGGTTTGCTCCTTTTAAGGCTTTCTATGGTCCAATGATGTTTGAATGGTCTTTGAGATCTTTCTTGTAATCTTCCTCGAGCATGGGCAAGTAGAAGCAATGATGCAAGCAGGAAATCCTTTGAATGGGAAGAATAAAAAACCATAATGGCATAAGTTCAATATCATGTCCAACCAAAGATCCATACTGATGTGTAAACAAGGTGCTCTTATAATATTAGGGTTACTCCTAAGGGTTTTCCCATGAAGAGTAGGTCCACATTCTAGAATAATATTGGAATATCCATGCTTTGGGTGCACTATCACTGGTCAAAGTGGATTATGTGAAAAAATGCATGCACCCTAATCAATTTTGACCATATCAACTAGCCATACATCTATACCTTTGTTGAGTTTTGTCCTCTTCCAACACATGTTTTCTTCCTTCAGTGCATGACCACGACTTTTCTTTTAGGAACTTGTGGGTTTCCCATGAATTTCCTTCATGAAACCCATAGGCACATTTCAAAAAAGTGAAAAAATAATTAAAAGCACATCAAATGCATGGTCTTAAGTGGAGGAAATGGGGTTTGTACATGTTTGAAACCCTAACCTCCATTCCCAATTGTTTTGACTTTTCTTTTGGGAACTTGTGGGTTGTTGTAACGTCCCCATCTTGACCCTATTGCATTAAAATGTAAATGATGTAATATTGTTATAAAATCATGGTGAGGAGCTCAAGGCCAAGGCCCCGCCATTGATTTATTGATGCATATGGTTCGCGTGCTAGCCAGGCACATTGGAATTTCAAACATCATGTAAATATGCATTTTAATAAATACCCACAACTAGCTATGCAATGCAACAAGAGATGGGGGCATGATTTTTCAAGGAATTGGGAGGGAAATATTCAAACCCTTGGAGCCAATCAGGTCAAGCCAAATGTCAATGAGCTAACCCATCAAACCCTCAACTACCCATATTGAATTTTGTACCCAATCATTCATTCTCCCAAGAGTTGGTTGAGGTAGTTAATGCCTTAGGGAATGGGAAGTATGGTTGTCCAAATTCGAGTATGGGCAAGCCACCCTGCATGGAAAATCGTGTTTGGCTTCCTTGGCAAGAAAAGAGCCATGAATTGCTCCCCAATCCATTATCCATCAACCAGTTTTGCTCTCTCACGAATGGGGAGCTGGCTGGGCGTTTTTCCCCATCGAAATTAGGTGTTTTCCTTCATTCTCAGCTGGGAGAAGGGCGTTTTTGTGTTGTATACCAGTGGGGAAGAAGGGGAATCGAATTTGGGTTCCATAGAGACCATTTGGCTGTTGAATGCTTGGCTAGTTGGGAGAGAATTCATTTTCCTCCCTGTGAATGTTTTTCCCCATTTCACAACCCGTTTTTGGCTGGAAACAATTTGGGGAAAACCCATGGCCATCCTATTTGTAAATCCCATTGTTAAACATGTGTATCCATGCCCAATGACTGTGTTTTGTTGTGTGTGCAAAGAGTATGTTGGGGTATGGGTATGGATATCCATTGGTTTAGCTTGAGCTTGAGTGCAAGCATCCTGGGTTCAGATTTAGCTTGATAAACCTAATTGTGGACTGGCTCGGGTTAGATGCATTGACTACTTGGTTGTGTATGAGCTGGAATGTTCCTTTTCCCTTGTAGAATCATGCCCATCTCGGGGGTGGCAGTTGTGTTGAGAGAATTGATGAACACAACTGGCTTATGGTTGGGTGGAACGTTGCAACGACATAGCTAGTTGCTTGGGACAATTACACAACGAAGATAAGTGTTTTTCTGTCTATGTATTTACTTATGCAATGTTTAAATTGATGACTGTTTTTGATATGTTGGATGAGCATGAATTGTGTGTGGATGTTGTTTTAATTCCGTTGTGCATACTTGCTTGATTTGCATCTGCACACTCTTATTTTTAATTGTATGAAACTAATGAATTTGGCTGAGTTTTATGAAAATCCCCCTAGATTGTTAGCATGCTCCCTTCCTCGAATTGGGTCCGCGGGAGGGTACGTTACAGAATGGTATCAGAGCAAAGGTTGCAACATTTGGGCCTTCATGGGCTACCTATCACAGTTGCAGAGGTAAGTATTCCTCCTTCTCAACATTGATTATTAAGAAATTTTCAAATTTTGAAGAAAAAAAATTTCTAAGTGTTTATGAGTTTTCCGCCAATGTTGTGTCGGCGAATCTCGCTGAGTTGCGCCGAAACGGTTGGTGAAACTCGTTGAGTTGCGCTGACAAAGTTTGTGGAATTTCAAAAAATTTCTAAGTATTTTTAAAAAAAATTCTTAGTGTTTTTGTTTGGTTGTGCCGACGCGTTTCAACGAGTCTCGTGGAGTTGAGCCGATACGTTTCGGCGAAACTCGCTAAGTGGAGCCGACACGGTCGGCGGAACTCGCCGAGTTGTGCTGATGAAGTTTGCAGAAGTGCCCGGGAAAAGGAAGAAAAAAATTTTCAAATTTTTTCTAAGTGTTTTTCGGCGTCAAAGAGGAAATTTCGGCAGAACTCGGTGAGTTGGTCCAAAACGGCGGTAGAACTCGGCGAGTTGCTCCGCAACAGGTCGAAAAAGACAGATGAGTCCGTCGACCAGCGAAACCCGGCGAGTTGGCCCGAAACGGGTCGGAGGAGATCGACGAGTTTACCGATCGACAAAACTCGGAGAGTTGGCCCGAAACGGGTCGGAGGAGATCGGCGAGTCCACCGATCGACAGAACTCGGTGAGTTGGTCCGAAATGGGTCAGAAGAACTCGGTGAGTTGCTCCAAAACAGGGAATTTCAGCTGTTTTTTAGGGAGATTTTTCAGGTGCCAAAAGTTGAAAAATGCCATGAAACATATGCGCAAGATTGCGCGAAATCGAAGGATTTAAAAAAAAAAAAGAGGGCTCTGCCCTCGACCCGCCCTGCAGTGGCAGAAGCCACAAGGGGGAAATCCCCCTTGACCCCCGTCATCCCCCGGAGATAGTCGTTGAAAGTGTGAAATGCATTCTCTATGCTTGGGATGAGAAGCAGGAATTGCATAGAAGGTTGTGGAGGCCTTATTAAGAGTAATTGGTTGTAATGTGCATTGCGAAAGAGCAATGGGAGCAACAGGGCAATGTCTATGCTTGGAATGTGCACATTGGAGGATTAAAGAGAGAACTTCCTCACCTTAAACTATTTATGTTTATAGCATAAGAATTGAATATTTGGAAAATATCAAGAATGACTGATTATACGTATGTATATGTTGAATTGTTAATTCATGAGAAGATCATAGCTAATGATTGCTTGTATGCTTGGTAGGAAAGCCAAGAAAAGGATCAGCTATGATGTGGAGGAGAAACTCCATGTCATAATGAGGAATTGGAAAGGGAGAATTCCTTAACTCCTCTCTTGCTATTGTATTTATATTTTTCTGAGTTTTATATACTGAAAGTTATGGCATAGGGATGCTGGAAATGCAAGAGAGTAGCAGAATAAATGCATATGAATTAGTGGGCATGATTAAAGAGTCATTGCATATTGCATGTGAATTGCTTATGCATGAACATGATGTTGCATACGGATAAAGGTAGTGAAAGTTAGACATGCAATAGCCCATTAATGGTGTTGCCTATGGTTGATCACCAGTAATGTTGTTGATAATGGTTGTACGAATCAGACCATAGAAGCATGATTGAAAATGCAAGAGGATAGATAGATGCAGTGAATATGTACTAGCTGGAATACTAACAGACATTGCATAATGCGTGTGAAAATGTTTGTACATGTATATGATACTGCATATTGGTAAAATAGTGAGGTTTTACATATGCAATGACCCCTTAAGATCATTATGGTGGTTGCTAATAATTAGTTGTGTTCGCATTGGTTGTAGGACCAAAGAAAACCGAAGCATGGATAAGGATGTGGATGATGTTGTTGCATATGACCAACAACCTTATGAAGAAAGGTTGGGGCAACAAATCTACGATCACGAGGTTGGAAAAAGGACTGTGAAGCCTTGGTAAGAGGCCAACTGACCAGGTAACATCAAGCGATGTTAATGACAGCCATGCAAGTAATGGTTATTTATGCTTAATTGCATGAATGTTGAAGGGAGATTTGGTAAGATCCCTTCCACTATGTTTAAACTATGTTGATTGGTTTGCATATGATACTGAGTGCCTGAATTTGAATATAATCCTACCAAATATGGTTAGGTGTGGGTAAGTGAAGGCAAGGAGCCTTACACCCTATAGTTTCTTAGAAACCTCAATGCATTCATATGAAATTATATCATACCATTTTTGTATGTTGGTTGTGAGTTTAACAACCAAAGCAAGTGATGACTTATGGTCCTGTTGTGGTAGTGCATGCTATATAAGATAGTCCTAGTTAGGCCATAATGTCTTTGGAATGCATGACATGATAGTATAGTATGCACGAATCAATGACATTGAGCGGATATGCCTTTAAAGATTTGGTAAATATTGGGGATATGCATTAGGTGAATGCACTGGAAAATTTTGTGTAAACATTGTAGATGTGCATGCATGAGTATGGGTGCATAGATTGAGATGCATTGTGTGAATGCATGGTTGTGATATATATGTTTCAATGCAATTGGATAATCGATGAAATGGTGAACCATTGTTAATACTGAGACCATTTCATTAGCTGATGTGAGTGCAAGAGAATGATTGCATAAAGAAAGTAGTCATGTGATGGGCTACCAGAGCACTCTGTTGGAAGGACAGAGTTGCATGGAATGTGAAGTAATGAGTATTTACAGTTTATTTAAATTGCATGGATAGTGTGGTTGTGTCTTACAATTTTATTATTATGATGATGCATATATAGATAGATAGCTATATGTTTCATTGCAGTTCAAATGTTAACAGTTGAAGGTGTTTGAAGTATTGAGCGTTATAATTCTGAGATCACTTCAGTGACTATTGTAGCAATGAAAAGATTATATGCATAGATACTCATAACGTGTTTGGCTGATTGAAGTTCAGATTTCAAATAGGAAAGTCTTGCGTATGGCAATGAGGATAAGTCCATAGTAAAGATTGGGATCTACCATGTATAGAAGCCAAAGGTTATGAGAAGGTTCTCATGGTTGTAACTTATGCATGAAACAAATCTGAAAATTGTCTGATTTAAGTTTATGAGAATAACCTCGTGGTTGCAAATCTAATTTCTGTAGGAAAAACAAATTTGTAGATTTCAGATTTGAGAATTTGCTTATAATTGCTAATCATTGTTTGGCTTATATAAAATTGTGTCAGGAGGACATGTTGTAGGTGGATGTTCATGTATGGTAGCAAGGGTGAAACCATAATGGACAGAGTGATACAACTTACGAGAGCCAAACAATATGAGGATGGCCTCATAGTTAAACCAATCCATTTCTGTAGGAGGACAGAATTGTAAATTCATGTTTGAATTTAATTATTAATGCTATTGATTGGTTACGAAACAATCAGATTTGAAGTTATTGTTAAACGTTGCTGATTGTTTGGCTATTTGATAAGTGTGCCAGGATGACACATTGCAGAAAGACCATGTGTGATGGCCTACAAAATCCAAACTAGATGGGAAGGACCCCATCCTTTGGAAATGGGTTTCGGGTGAAACGCCATAGTAAGTTTTGTTAATGTCCCAGCTGCACTGCATGTTGGAAAGCCATGTGAGTGAGATGTTGAAATTATGCCAAGAAGGCATGTGTGGATCATGGAACATGAAAATATTGGGGTGGAAAACCGAAGTACTGTTGACTCAAAGAAGGGAGCCCCCATTCTTTGCAAATGAAGGAAAGATACATCTAAAAAGGGATAAGTATTTTGTAACCCAAACTCAGAATATACATGTTTGGCTATTAGATTTAATATGCAGAGCATGTTTTATTATTTCATTATTATTCCAGAATGCTTGAGTATGATTAGGGCCTACATGTCTCACATCCGAAAGGGAGTGCACACCTTTCTGGTGCTGGGTTATGATAAGGTTGTCAATATTGACTACACCCTAAGGGAATGGACACATTCCTGGTGTTTCAATACTTGATAGTGAATGATATGAATTATGCTTCAATTTTAGAGCAGCAATACTGATGAGTTTGCTTATCCATCTTGTGTTGTCGGCTAAAACAGATGCAGTTTGGGTGTTGCACACGAAAAAAGCATAATGAATGGTTATTGTGGAGGTATTGATGAAGGGTTGTTGCATGTCTAATAAACCCATTCAATGCACTATTTTGGCATTATTTGCTTGGATGTTGTGGGTATTGTGGGGCCATGTTGGCCTGCAGTTAAGGAAGTCACCTAAAGAGTTCCTAAAGGGAACCGTCGGTTTTGCACAAGAGAAGGAGTACCATCCTTGTGTGGGTGAAGAATTGTTATGCGCATGAAGGGTTGTGACACGTGTGAAAGGCTGATGCAAGCCTAAGGCAGAGTGGTAGAGACTTGACCTATAATGGTCGGTGGCGCAGTTTCCTTCCATTGGTCGATGACCTAGACGAATGTGCTGGCTCGGAAATGGAGAGGGCCAACCAGGTATGGGACTGGTTGGGCACCACAAATGCTTGGTAAATCCAATCGACCTGAAGGTGTACTGGTTGGGCATTAACTATTTGATGTTGTGGAGCAGTATGCATGCTGGCCAAACATCCAAGTCCATAGGCGATCCCAAGGCTTGCAAAGCGAAGCAGGATCCTGTGGACCAGAAAATAAATGCACAATACAGATAAGTATTCATTTTCATTTATTTCCTGTTTGGAATAATGAAGATTTTAGGTATAAGTCTTCTAACAGCTAAGCTGATACACTATTGTTTCTTTGTTGGAAACCTTGGTCATTGCAGGAAAGCAAGGACCCTGAAAGAACCATAAAATTCTTGGTAAATCCAGAGAGTAACTGGTTGGGCACTAAAATTCTTGGTAAATCCAGAGAGTAACTGGTTGGGCACTAAAATTCTTGGTAAATCCAGAGAGTAACTGGTTGGGAACTAAAATCGTTGGTAAATCCAGAGAGTAATTGGTTGGGCGCTAAAATTCTTGGTAAATCCAGAGAGTAACTGATGCTCAATAAATTCAGAGAATAGTTGGTGGGAGCATTAACCACTTGATGTTGTGGAGCAGCCGGCGTGCTGGCCAAACACTCCTTAATTAATTGATAAAACCCAGTCGACGTACTGGCCTGGCATTGCCATTCGAATGATTGTGGAGTAGCCTACATGCTGGCCCAACATTCGTTATTGTATCCACGGGAAATCCAATGCTTGTAAAGCAAAGAAGGAGCTTGTGGAATAAAGTGAAGACATCTAATACAGATAAGTACTTAGTTATCTTGCAAATTCTTGCTTATGAATATACATGGGTATATGAATTGTTTATGATTTCTTAAACTCTTGTTTAGAAATAAACCCTATGAGAATAAACTGGACATGTGAATTGATTCAATGTTTGAGTGTAGGTATTGTTGGAAGCAAGGACTATGAAGGCATCATAGGGATGCATGTGGACATATAATCGTCCTAAAGAGATCAATATGAGAAGTAATGAAAGATGGTGCTAGTGGAACTATGTGGGTCCTAGTAGCCAAAGGTTATGAAGGCAACAATGGGAAAGGGTTCCCTGGTTGAAAATCCTTAGACAGACCTTAGACACTAAGTGTCGTAGCCCAAGGGAGGGCGAGTCAAGCATTCACATTGAAGTGAAAGAGGCTAAGGAGCATAGAACCACAAGTGATGGTGTGGCTCTAGATTGGAACAAGACTAAGAGGGGGAAACTCTTACTCTTCTCTTTCCTTTTGATTGATGCATCTTAGAAACAAAAGATTGTTGAGTGCATGCCATAGATGAAAATAAATTGTGTTTAACTGCTTGAAATGAATTGTGAATGCTGACATAGTTATTTCCCTGTGAAAGGATGAACATGAATGAGCTCATGTGTATGTTGGGAAAGCATGAAATGTGTGGAAGTCTCATGAGTGAAGAATGGACTTTCCATGTCAATTGGAAAAATAATTGACTAACTTTAATATTGTGATATGCTTGTCCTAACAGGAATTGCCATGATGAATCTCACAGGTGAGAAATCGAAAGCCATTAGTTGTAGCTGTTACCAGCCAAGTGTTGCTAGTGAGCAAAGTGAGAGCCAGCTGTGCACATTGATCATGGAAGCAGGCCAAAAGCTATTTGTTTTGGCTGAAAATCTTCCTCAAATAGTTGCCAGGACAACAAGAAAGATGGCATCCATGAAATTCCAGACTTGTAGATCAACTGGAAGGTGAATAAAGGGAAGGGATTGCTCTGGGGCAATGCCCACCTGTAGAGCTGGAAGATCAAAGCCAACATGAGCAGCTTGAGGAAGCTAAAGGACTCGATCTTGAGAGTTCAAATTCAAGAGATGAAACGCAGGACAGACCTGCCGCTAGTTGTGAATTTTGAGGCATGTGTAAAGTGGGTATATACTCCGAAGTGTTGGAACACCGAGAACGGTGTTATTATAAGGGGAGGGGAAGTAACGTCCCCATCTTGACCCTATTGCATTAAAATGTAAATGATGTAATATTGTTATAAAATCATGGTGAGGAGCTCAAGGCCAAGGCCCCACCATAAATTTATTGATGCATATGGCTCGCGTGCTAGCCAGGCACATTGGAATTTCAAACATCATGTAAATATGCATTTTAATAAATACCCACAACTAACTATGCAATACAACAAGAGATGGGGGCATGATTTTACAAGGAATTGGGAGGGAAATATTCAAACCCTTGGAGCCAATCAGGTCAAGCCAAATGTCAATGAGATAACCCATCAAACCCTCAACTGCCCATATTGAATTTTGTACCCAATCATTCATTCTCCCAAGAGTTGGTTGAGGTAGTTAATGCCTTGGGGAATGAGAAGTATGGTTGTCCAAATTCGAGTATGGGCAAGCCACCCTGCATGGAAAATCGTGTTTGGATTTCTTGGTAAGAAAAGAACCATGAATTGCTCCCCAAGCCATTATCCATGAACCAATTTTGCTCTCTCACGAGTGGGGAGCTAGCTGGGCATTTTTCCCCATCGAAATTAGGTGTTTTCCTTCATTCTCAGCTGGGGGAAGGAATCGAATTTGGGTTCCATAGAGACCGTTTGGCTGTTGAATGCTTGGTTAGTTGGGAGAGAATTCGTTTTCCTCCTTGTGAATGCTTTTCCCCATCCCACAACCCGTTTTTGGTTGGAAACAATTTGTTAGGAACCCATGTCTTTACTTTGTTAGTATATTGTTGTTGGACGCATATGCTTTGTAAGTCGTCCCGTAGTATTTGTTGATCAATAGTTTGTGTTATTGTTGTTGGCGCATATGCTTTGTAAGTCGTCCGTAGTATTGTTGATCCATAGTTTGTAGTGGCACATGGTTTTGACCCATAGTATTGGCACCTAGACTTAGTATATAAGTGTGTGTTGAGACCTATGAAGGCACCGTGAAGTTATTGTATTGAGCTTGCTCAAAGGAGGTTGCCCCCTCGAAGTGGCCTGCGATCAATATAAAAGTGATTCTAAGTTCTGTCATTTCTGCTATCTCGTGTTTTCATTAATTAATTATTGCAGGTTCATCACATCTGGTATCAGAGCACTTTCTTGGGCTCGCAGAGTGAAATTTCTGTCAATTTTTTTTTTTCGCATCTGTCGCAGCTTTGGATCTGGGAATAATCCCTATCCACTTAACTGTGGGAAGTACTTGGGCATAAGCCCTAAAACTCATTGTGAGGAGTACCACAGGAACCCCGAAGTAGCTGGCCCATTGAGAGGACCTACCAGCGAAAAGGGTAACGACCCCTACCTGATTGACTAGTTCCCACCCGTGAGGTAAACGAGGAGTTGTCATTTGTGGCAAAGCGGTTATCAGTTTTACCTGAGCCATGGAGTGAGGGGTACTGCCCCAATATGCAAGCCGTAAGACAGCATTGGTAGCCGAGTGAAACCCCTGAACTGTTAGGAAGCCGCACATACCTGGGGTCCATATCTATTTTCAGCTGAACTGTTGTCGATCACTGCTGCGCCGTTTCAGATCCAGTCGTTCAGATCCATTCTGAAAGTCGTTCCAGATCCAATTGTTTTCAATCCATTCGGCGCCGTTTTAGATCCCTCTGTTTCTGCTCACTTCCGGACCATTGCAGATCTATCTGTTTCAGATCCCTTCCGAGCCGTAGCCGCTCCATTCTATAAAAAAAAAAGTATAAAATTCAGTTTTTTCTCCATATCTCCCTTGTTTTCACTCTGTTTCCCTTGAAACTTACAAGGAACCCCTGTAATCCCATTATGCATATTTCATTCCTGAGGACCCTATCCCCAATTCCACTTCCCAAAGCCCGAAATCCCACATTTGTCTATTTTTAGGGTTTGCCATAACTTCCTCAGATTTCACCCAATCACCTTCAAATTTTACCACAGAGTTCCTCTCCGAATTCTGCTTCTTTGTCCCCCTCTGCCAAATTTTCCCATTCTTTCACCCTGCTTCTGAAATCCTCATTTTTTGCTTCCCTGTCTATTCGATAGTGTCCAAAACCTAGTCAAACCCCAATTACCCTTCAGATTTTTTCCCAAATCCAGATTTTCCTTTACTGACGCAGTTTCTGTTTTTTATTTTGTTTTTGATGACTTCACAGGAGCTCTCACTAAACTTCGCCAAATTGGCACTGTGAGAGAGTATCAAACCGAATTTGAGAAACTAGCCAACCACACTGAAGGATTGTTTGATGACTTTTATCGGAGTTGTTTTATCAGTGGTCTAAAGGATGCCATCCGCTCTGAGGTCAAAATGTTATGTCCCAACACAATGATGGAAGTCCTAGGGTTGGCTAAGTTGGCAGAAGACAAGATTGCAGCCCAACAGTGCTCCAAGCCCACTTTTGTTCCCTTCCGAAATATGGGTTCTCAACGACCACCCATACCGCAGGCTCCTCGACCAACTCCTATCAAGCGTTTGTCTGAAACAGAGATGCAAGCACGCAGAGAAAAGGGGCTTTGCTATAATTGTGATGAGAAATTCATTCGGGGACATAGATGTGTTCCGCAAAAGCTCTATCTCTTGGATGTGGATTCTCCGCCTGCCTCTGAAATTGGTGACGAAGATCCAGATACAATGGATGCTCAGGTCGACATTCAGGAACCGCCTATTGACCCTCCGTCTCAGGATGACCAGCCAAAGATATCTCTCCATGCTTTAGCTGGAATCACCACCCCCCAAACAATGCGGGTCAGGGGTTACTTCAAGAAGCTTTCTCTTACAATACTCATTGATTCTGGTAGCACTCATAATTTCATTCACCCTCGGATTGCCAAACAAGCTGATTGTTTTATCCATCCTTGCTCCAACTTTGAAGTCATGGTTGCCAATGGGGGCACCTTACCTTGCAAAGGGAAGTGTCGAAATGTGCATATCTCTATGGGAGATTATACCTTGCGCTCTGACATGTTTTCCTTGACCTTAGGCGGATGTGATGTGGTTTTGGGCACTCAATGGCTACGCACACTTGGCCCTATCTTATGGGATTTTGCTGAACTTTGGATGCAGTTTTCCCTCAATGGACAAAAACACACATTGACAGGATTACAACCAGGGTCTCTCAGCATCATCAGTTCACATCGCATGGAAAAACTCCTCAAGAAGAATTCACTTGGTGTCATCGCTCAGATCCATTCCATTCAGATGCAACCATCAGCGGTCTCCACTACTCCTTTAGATCTACAACAAATTCTGGATCGATATACAGGTGTCTTTGCTGAACCAGTGGGATTGCCACCTTTAAGGCCAGAAGACCATCGTATTCAGCTCCTTCCTGGCAGCGTTCCTCCCAACATCAGGCCCTATCGCTACCCATTTCACCAAAAAACGAAGATTGAAATGCTCGTTCGGGACTTATTGAAGCAAGGTATTATTTGCCCAAGCACTAGTTCCTTTTCTTCTCCAATTCTTCTTGTCCGCAAAAAAGATGGGTCATGGCGCCTCTGCATTGAGTTCCGAGCACTTAATCACCTCACCATCAAGGATAAGTTTCCAATTCCTGTTGTTGATGAGCTTCATGGGGCTCAATTTTTCTCCAAGTTGGATCTTCATTCTGGGTATCATCAAATTCGGGTTCATGTGGATGATATCCCTAAAACAGCTTTCTGCACACATGATGGCCATTATGAGTTTTTTGTCATGCCCTTTGGCTTCACTAATGCTCCTTCCACATTCCAGGCCTTAATGAATAAAATATTTCGGCCCTACTTGCGGAAATTCATTCTGGTATTCTTTGATGATATCCTCATCTACAGTAAAACATGGGATGAACATCTCCAGCATCTGGATCTTGTCATGCAACTTTTCTCTGACCATCATCTCCACGCCAAGCAGTCTAAATGTGTTTTTGGACAGAAGGAAGTTGAGTATCTCGGGCACATTATCTCAGCACAAGGGGTTCGCGTGGATCCTGCCAAAATCGATGCCATGAACAATTGGCCGCATCCTCAGACACTCAAGAGCCTTCGTGGTTTTTTGGGGTTGACTGGATACTACCGCAAGTTTGTCAAGGATTATGGGAAGATTGCAGCTCCATTAACTGCTCTATTGAAAAAGGATGCTTTTACATAGACACATGCTGCTCAGTGTGCATTTGACAAACTGAAACAAGCTATGTGTACTACACCTGTTCTAGTTATGCCCGATTTTTCCAAGCCCTTCACTATTGAGAGTGATGCTTGCGGCAATGGACTTGGTGTTGTTCTCCTTCAAGATGAACACCCCATTGCGTTCACCAGCAAAGCCCTTTCAGGTAAGAATTTAGCTGCCTCCACATATGAGAAGGAAATGATGGCTATTTTGCATGCAGTACAGAAGTGGCGACCATACCTATTAGGGAATCATTTCTGCATCAAGACTGATCACCAGAGTCTAAAATATTTCTTGGAACAACGTGTCTTCTCCCCAGCACAACAGAAACGGGTTAGCAAACTCATGGGTTATGACTATGAGATCACTTACAAGAAGGGTAAAGACAATATTGTGGCAGATGCTCTTTCTCGCACATTTATCTGTTCAACAGGGTTATGTCAATGACTCTTCCTTATCTCAAATCATCCAATGCTTGACCAACAACCCTTCTGCTGTACCACATTACTCTTGGGATGGTGCTTCTCTGAGATACTAGGGTCGTCTGGTGCTTCCCCAGAGCACAGATCTTCAACAGGTTGTCTTCTATGAACTCCATGCTTCTCCATCGGCAAGGCACTCTGGGTTCCTCAAAACGTATGAACGGGCAAGGCGTAACTTCTTTTGGCAGGGCATGAAAAGGACAATTCAACAGATGGTGGCTGAATGTGATACCTGCCAGCGCAATAAGGGTGAAACAACACTCCTTCCAGGATTGCTCGAACCCTTGCCCATACCTACATGGATTTGGACAGATATTTCTATGGATTTCATTGAAGGGATCCCTAAATCTGGCGGGAAGACAGTGATTCTCGTTGTGGTTGATCACCTCTCCAAATATAGTCATTTTTGTGCTCTCATCCATCCCTATACAGCCTCCTCAGTCGCTCAAATTTTCTTGGACCAGATTTTTCGTCTTCGTGGCATCCCTTCTTCCATTGTCTCGGATCGTGATGCGACTTTCACCAGTCATTTTTGGACAGAACTATTTCACCACACTGGCACCAAACTGAAGATGAGTTCAGGGTATCACCCACAAACAGATGGTCAGACTGAAATTATCAATAAATGCTTGGAAACTTATCTTCGTTGCTTCACCTCTGAACAACAACATCAGTGGGCAAAGTGGCTCCCTCTCGCTGAATGGTGGTACAATACCTCTTACCACACTGCCTCTAAAATGACCCCATATGAAGCAGTCTATGGTCAGGCACCTCCAGTTCTTCTTCCATACACCCCCAATAGTTCACCAGTTCAGGAAGTTGACACGGTCCTTCGAAACCACGATCAGATTCTTCGCATTTTGCGGGACAATCTTCACATGGCAAGAAATCACATGAAGCAACAAGCTGATCAACACCATTCTGAGCGCACTTTTCAAGTAGGCGATATGGTTTTTCTTCGTCTCCAGCCGTACAAGCAATCCTCCCTGAAACTCAAAGGGCGTCATAAGCTCGCTCCAAAGTTCTATGGGCCATATTGGATTCTTCAGAAGATTGGGTCCGTTGCTTATAAATTGGAACTTCCTCCTTCTTCCCGCATTCATCCAGTATTTCATGTCTCTTGTCTGAAGAAAGTTCTTGGCACCAACATCAGTGGACAAACTATTTTACTCGAACTGGATAATGAAGGATCCATCCTTTTGGATTCGGAGGCCATCCTTAATCGGTGCACTCGTCAGCTTCGCTCTCGCTCTATCACAAAGGTCTTAATTCAGTGGCATGGCATGCAACTAGAGGATGCTACATGGGAACCACTCCTTCAGATTCAACAACAATTTCCACATCTAAATATTTGAGGACAAAGCTTTTTTTAAGGGGGAGGGGATGTTAGGAACCCATGTCTTTACTTTGTTAGTATATTGTTGTTGGACGAATATGCTTTGTAAGTCGTCCCGTAGTATTCTTTGATCAATAGTTTGTATTATTGTTGTTGGCGCATATGCTTTGTAAGTCGCCCGTAGTATTGTTGATCCATAGTTTGTAGTGGCCCATGGTTTTGACCCATAGTATTGGCGCCTAGAATTAGTATATAAGTGTGTGTTGAGACCTATGAAGGCACCGTGAAGTTATTGTATTGAGATTGCTCAAAGGAGGTTTCCCCCTCGAAGTGGCCTGCGATCAATATAAAAGTGATTCTGAGTTCTGTCATTTCTGCTATCTCGTGTTTTCATTAATTAATTATTGCAGGTTCATCACACAATTTGGGGAAAACCCATGGCCATCCTGTTTGTAAATCCCATTGTTAAACATGTGTATCCATGCCCAATGACTGTGTTTTGTTGTGTGTGCAAAGAGTATGTTGGGGTATGGGTATGGGTATCCATTGGTTTGGATTGATCTCAAGTGCAAGCATCCTGGGTTCATATTTAGCCTGATAAACCCAGCTGTGGACTGGCTTGGCTTAGATGCATTGACTACTTGGCTGTGTATGAGCTGGAATGTCCCTTTTCCCTTGTAGAATCATGCCCAGCTCGGGGGTGGCAGTTGTGTTGAGAGAATTGATGAACACAACTCGCCTATGGTTGGATGGAACGTTGCAGCAACATAGCTAGTAGCTTGGGACAATTACACAATGAAGATAAATGTTTTTCTGTCTATGTATTTACTTCTGCAATGTTTAAATTGATGATTGTTTTTTATATGCTGGATGAGCATGAATTGTGTGTGGATGTTGTTTTAATTCCGTTGTGCATACTTGCTTGATTTGCATCTACACACTCTTGTTTTTAATTGTATGAAACTAATGAATTTGGCTGAGTTTTATGAAAAGTCCCCTAGATTGTTAGCATGCTCCCTTCCTTGAATTGGGTCCGCGGGAGGGTACATTACAGTTGCCCATGAATTTCCCTCATGAAACATGCAAGCATATTTTAAAAATGTGAAAAATAATTAAATGCACATAATTTACAAGCATGCTCCTTAGCGAAGGACACATGGTTTGTACACGTGCGAAACCCTAATATCCTTTCCCATATATTCTAACCACCTTTCCTTCATATAAATAAGGGTTGTTTGTTGGGAGAATGGGTAAGATACCATTCTAAGCAAAATTATATTGGAATAGCTAATAGATGAGCATCTATTATATTTGCATAGTTTTTCTTCTTTAAGAGCCCCATGGTTTTAAATTAATTGTTGGCTTTGAGTTGGGCCTAAACACCATATTGTTTCCTAGGCAAAGTAAAGTTTACAAGTATAGGAAGACCATAAGAAGATAAGCGATCCAATCTGGAGGAACCTAGACCCATGTGACAAATGTGTCAACAAAAATCATCAATTACAATCTTTATTTGTTGTTCATTATTGATATATTACGGAGATTTATCTTCTTTCCCTCCCCCAAAACATGTTGCAAATAATTGAATGATTTGCCTTTTAATGCATTATTTATGTTTTAACTAATTTCCTAATAGTTAGTTAGAATCAGTCCATGGTAAATTTATGTGTTTATTATGATTTGCATGTTTATGTCCAATGAGAATTCAGAAGGTTGGTTGTTTGTTTTGTGTGTACATTGGAAGAAAAGACCGGAATAACGTAAGAGCATTTTGGAACTACAAACAAAAGATATACAAGGGACAACCTTTTGATTGAAGGTATTATTCTATTCTATTTCTTTGGGTAGTTACATGTTGATTGGTTTCGAAACTAAGTTAGTTATTTCCATTTGCTCTGTCATTGATTCACCCTAAGTCACTGGGGATTTTTCCATAAAGAACAACCCTACCATGAGACTTATGCACCACCATTCACAGAGGAAGACTGGGAACAATCAATGTAGAGTTCACTTGAGGTCCAAGTATCTACAAAGGACCATTTAGAGGAAGTGGCATAGTCCAATTACTAACTAAAAACTCAAATTTAGGTGTCTCATAGTTATGATTATGCATTTGGAGTTTCACCATATCAACAACTATAAGAATGCTTTAGTAAGATGGTTCACCTGGTTAAGGGGGAACAAAAGAGTTTGAAGTAAGTGGTTCTGATTATCAATAAAATTATGCTGGGGGAATGGGTTTTAAATTGCCACAAGCTGTTGTGGGTTAGCTCAAGTGGGTAAAAGAGCTCTTAGTCTCTATACATCGAGACATTAAGCGGTGAGTTGATCCTTTCGATCCAACAAGAATATTTGAACATATGGACTTGCTTCGATTGTGTTCGACCATGGTTGACATTATTATTGCCCCCGACATTTGATATGCTTCCCCCTTCCTCGGGGTTTGTATTTTTCTTCCTACTTTTACCCTTCTTCCCTTGGTTGGGTTATTTCTTACTCATTTTAGTTTGTTTAGGCAATTTTTGACAAGCATGAGAAAGTGGAGATTGAACTAAGTTAATGTTAAATTAAGATGAGGGATTGAGATTATAAGCTCCCCCTTTGTAATAGGTGGATGTTCGTGGAGCACTCGAGGCATATTGGACCTTTGCAACATAAGCTTGAGGAACTCATAAGGAACACTCGACCCTTAATACATACTGGGACCTTCAGAAAGGGAGCTCGACGAAGCTAGTTTGGAACATAAGTTATCATTTGAGTTATCCCTATAAAGCCATCTACCATATGAGATGCACTCAACATTGGAAATGGACCAACAAGTGAAGCTTTAGGAGCATCAAGTATGATGATATACAAGTAACTTGATTGTGAATAGACATAATCAAACTCTTGGGTCTTGGCTATAAGATCTTTGTTCTTTCTGTTAGATTTTTAACTTTTAATCAATAGTTATCTAGGATCTTACTGAGAGAATAACAAGCACAACATAAACACAATACACACAAGAGACACAAAGATTTTCCTCAAGGAAACCATAAACGAGAAAACCCCGCAACTTCCTCAGAGATAGAATGATCACTAATACAATGTCACAAAAGTAAAACCCAAAAATAGAAATGGTCTTCAGCAGCTTCTCTCTTCTCCACTTGTGCGAACTTGTCCTTCTAGTGAGTATAAGTGAATGAATAAATAGAGAACCTAGCTCTCTATTTATACTTTACCTTTACCACTTGACAAGTTGGCCTCAACTAAAGTTGACTGGACCGACTGCTTTAGGGGACTTAAACACCCCAATACAAATGACTCCTAGGGGAACTAAGGCCCCAACTTACAATGGAGGGTTAACCTCAATGAATTTACATGACCCAAATACAATAATGACTTTCCCGACCGGAGGAATAAACATCTCCGTCGGAGGTACAATAATAAAATACAAATACAATATAAAATATACAAGTGAATATCTTTCGAAGTTACAATTACATTAACATACCCTCTTAACTAGGAAGGTATTCTCTTGACACAGTCATCAACACAAATCTTCGTCGCTGGATCAACAATGCTGGAACATCATCAACAACACTGGATCGTCATCGTCACTACTAATGCAATCCTCGTCATCTCGACCATCAATTGGTGTTATCTCTCAGTTCTTCTCGTCATAGGAAGTTCTACAGAGCCAACACTTTTTCATGTTGGATGTAGGCCTGGCCTTCATTTAGGTCTTCATCATCTCTGCGAGCAAGCCATCAAGTAGGTACAACCCAGGACTTATTATATTGCCTATGCAAAAACCTGTGTACATCCCAAGACTTATTATATTGCCTCTACAAAAACCTGTGTACATCCCATGACTTATTATATTGCCTCTGCAAAAACCTGTGTACATCCCAGGACTTATTATATTGCCTTTGTAAAAACCTGTGTCTCCTACTGTCGCCTCATCACGTCCATATCATCTCAACGTCACTGGAGCACAACCCAAATGCACATCACACAACACTTACATCAACCGACATGGGAGGACAAACCTACCACCATTCGGGAAAGGCTCAGCACTTACATCAATGCACATGGGAGGACCAACCTACCACCATGTCGGAAAGGCTCTGCACTTACATCAACGACCATGGGAAGAAAAACCTCAACCATGTCGGAATGGCTCGGCATGTATATCAACGACCATGGGAAGACACACCTCAATCATGTCGGAATGGTCCCATCCCTTACATCTGCACCATGGGAGCACACACCTACCACCATGTGAGAATGGCACATGTGCATCTGTGTCTTCCAGACTCATCACTTCCCCTTGGAAGGAACCTCGATCTGGAGTACACCAAGCTTCTCTTTGAAGTATTCAAACTTCACTATGGCTAGCGGCTTGGTCAACACATCGGTTATCTGATCGTCTGTTGCAACATACTGGAGCTTCATTGCTCCTCTCTGCACCATATCCCTGATATAGTGATACTTGATCTCGATGTGCTTCGACTTGTCATGGAACACTAGGTTCTCAGACAACTTCACACAACTCTGGTTGTCACAAAATATACAAGTCGCATCCAACTGGAGATCAAACAAATCAGACAGTATCTTCCTAAGCCATACTGCCTCACAACTAGCCAAACAAGCTACGACATACTCTGCTTCGGCTGTACTCAATGCCACGTAGGACTGCTTCCTGCTAAACCAAGAGATCACACCTGATCCCATACTGAAGCAACACCCCAAAGTGCTCTTCCTATCAATGGCACTGCCTGCCCAATCCGAATCAACATAACCCTCCAGGTTAATCTTCTGATTCGCATCACACTTGAGCCCATAATCAACCGTACCCTTCAGGTACCTCAGAATATGCTTTGCAAAAATCAAGTGAACATGTCTCGGATCTGTTAGGAACTGGCTCAATGTGTTCACAACAAAGCAAATATCTGGTCTCATATTTGTCAGGTGCATCAAAGATCCAATCATCTGACGATACATCGTGGCATCAACCGACTCTGATGAAGCATCACTCAATAGCTTCAGGTTCGATGCCATAGGTGTGGCCATGGCCTTGCAGTCCATCATCCCTAACCTCCTCAGGATCTCTATTGCATACTTCCCTTGTCCAAGGAAGATTCCATCTGTACCGTGTCACACCTCCATACCTAGAAAATAGTGCATCATACCCAAGTCCTTCATCTCGAACTCGACAGCAAGCTTCCTCTTTGTGTCTACAATAAACCCATCCTCACCTGTCACAAATAGGTCATCTACATAAAGTAGAAGTATCACTGGGTTCCCTTCCTCAGCCTTGTAGTAAAGGTTGGAATCCACTTTACTCTTGGTAAAGTCCAAACTAGTCAAGAAGCTATCTATCCTGCCGTACCACGTCCCGGGTTCCTGTTTCAATCCATACAAGGCCTTCTTCAATTTGCACACATGAGTCTCCCTGTCATGTGTCTCAAATCCGAGTGGCTGCTCCACATACACTTCCTCTTCCACTACACCATTCAAGAAAGTTGTCTTGACATCCATCTGGTGTACTTCAGCACTGCAGCCAAAGCAAGTATTGATCTGATGGAAGTGTATCTAACTACAGGTGAAAATTTCTCCTCATAATCTATCCCTTCCTTCTGGGAGAGGCCACGTGCCACAAACCTTGCCTTGTGTTTTTCTATGCTGCGATTTGCAGTGATCTTTTAGATCCACTTGGAAGTCACAACATGCTTCCCTTCTGGTCTCGGAACTACATCCCATACATCATTCTTCATAATCGACTGGTAATCTTCGATCATGGCATCCTTCCATTCTTTCTTCTCGGTTGCTTCCTCATAGTTGGAAGGTTCTTCGTCAATGATGTCACACAGCATGGCTACATAGTTGGAGTATGGACTAGGTCTCTTGATTTCTCTGTGCATTCCCTCTAGAGCGCCATACCTCTCTGCATCTTGTATTGCCTCTCGTACCCATGCTGTCTTCCTCTTGTGGGAGTACTTCTCACGAGGTGGATCTATAGGTTCTTGTGGTTCTTCTATTTCACGGTCTTCATGGTCTTCAAGAATTACTCCTTCCATTGCTGTATCTCTGATCCTGAGAACTTCAGGTTCTTCATCTTGACTTCATGAATCTTCTTGAATGGTATAGCTGAATCATCGTCACTTGTTCTTCGAAACAAGTCTCTCTTGTAGTACATGATCTTTCCTACAAGTCAATTTAGTTGCGTGATTAGAAACATTTCATAATTTTTCAAAACAAATTCTTATGCATAAAGACATATGTCACACAGTCATGCAACTATCTTAGCCAATGATTCAACACAACATTCATCCATATCCTGTAACTTCCTAGATGCCTTCCATCTCTACCAGAACATTGTTAAGAGTGTGTGCTACTCCCAACATGTCAGCAAAGAGGCTTCATTCTAGATAAGTAGCAATGGGATGTTTTACAGTACCATAGGCCACTTACCCATTACTTGCATATTAGTAATATCTTGTTCATTAATGCAACTTTTCTAACATGCATGATATACATCCTAAATCTAGGAGCATAAGTATGTACATGACTGAACAATATTATTTAAGTAATCAGATATACAAGAAATGACAATTCAAATACTTATATTTGTTTGGTTGTTGGGTGGACTCCCTCTCAATCTTTGCTTCCTTGCAGTAACTACTGGAGTGTGCTCCCTCTTGATCTTTGCTTCCTTTCCGGAGCTACTGGAGTCTCTGATAGTGTACTCCTTTCTTCTGCACCTTAACCAATGCCGATAGGTTCTTCCATAGAGCATTGATCTTTATTTGTTTTCTAGAGTCCAACTCTGTAGGAGCTTCTCCCACTTCTTTTATGTAATACAGAAAGTCATCTCTAGCTTTATCTTATGAGGTGGAACTTTCTGAATGAACTCTTGTAACTGGTTACCTTCATTACAATACATATTCTTCATCACTTGAAGAATCGTCACTTTCTTCTCCGGTTCTCTTCCTTGGAGGTTCATCATCCTCCGCGGTGTGAGCGTGGTGCCTCTTCTTGTTGTGGGAGCCACTTTTATTTCTGGGACAATTTATGGAGTAGTGTTCCTTCTCATCACATGTATAGCATCTAATATTAGACAGATCTTTTCTGGATCTTCTAAAGTTCTCCCTCTGACTTTGGTGGTGATACTTCTCCTTCTTACTATGGTGGTGCTCCCTCTTGTTGTTATTCCTCTTGGAGTGTGCTGTGAGAGCTTGATCGTCGTTTGCTCCCATCTTCTCTTCTCGAGCTACAAGTCGAGCTTCTTCTTGCGAGCATTCCTCCCACAACTTACCGAATGTGATTAACTTCCTTCTAGCACAAATCCCTTGAATGAAAGAGTCCCATGATCTAGGGAGACCATTCAAGGTGGTCATCACAATTTCTCCATTTTCTACATCTTCTCCCACATCTTCAAGTTGCTCCTTGATTTGAGAGACCCTTGTAAAGTGTGACTGCATGGTCTCTACATTTTGTATCTTCACATTCTTCAATTGGTTCCACAAGGTCATCTTCCGATTTATATTCTTTCCTTCAAATAACTTGGTAAAGGAATCAAACATCTCTTTAGGTGTCTTTAATGATGACACATGTGCGATGAGATGACCCTTAATAGAATCTGCAATGGTTCTCTTAGCCTTGACCAGGTTCTTCTTGTGTAAGGCTTTGGCCTCATCTCCCTCTGGAACTAGAACTTCTTCATTTACATATGTGTCTAGTTCATTCTCTTGAAGGATTAGTGTAATCCTATACTTCCATGCTTGGAAGTTATCAGCCCTTTCAAGCTTATCCTCAAGCTTGGTGTGGTGAGACATCTTTAATGACAACCTCAAATGGAAATAGAAAAGCTTTTAGGTCTTACCACTTTGATTTGCTGAAACTGGTTCTGGAGCTGGCTAGGGTTTGTCATAGAATTCAAACTTGGAATTTGAAACTTTTGTTTGGATGGATAGATGTGTTTGACTGAGGCGAGCAGGCTGGTACACTTGGTTTTTGAAGATTCCAAAAATTGACTTGCGAAATTATGATCTACAATTTCTGGTCCTTTCTGGTTTTTTGGTCCAGATTCAAATTAGGGTTTGACTTTCTGGGAGTTTTACCCAACCAAAAACTTCGATCTTGGTCTCTAAATTTCGATTTTGATATGGAGCACCTCCCTATGCTGATTGCACTCCAAAATTCCACTTCTGTGAAAATCCCTAATTTCCCGCTGTAGTGACATGCCAAAAAGTGAAAATGCTCAGAATCAACTTCTGCTTCGACAGAAAGATGCGCCTTCCTAAGGCGAGTTAGCCTAGCCCTCTTTTCTTGATGATCTGTGGAAAGAAGTCCAAAAATTAAGAAGCCCTAGCTTCCGCAGCTGTGCAAGGTCTTCTTCTTAGGTTAGCTTTGATACCATGTTAGATTTTTAACTTTTAATCAATAGTTATCTAGGATCTTACTGAGAGAATAACAAGCATAGCATAAACACAATAGACACAAAGATTTTCCTCGAGGAAACCATAAAGGAGAAAACCCCGCAACTTCCTCAGAGATAGAATGATCACCAATACAATGGAGGGTTAACCTCAATGACTTTACATGACCCAAATACAATAATGACTTTCCCGACTAGAGGAATAAACATCTCCGTCGGAGATACAATAATAAAATACAAATACAATATAAAATATACAAGTGAATATCTTCCGAAGCTACAATTACATTAACACTCCCTCTTAACTAGGAAGGTATTCTCTTGACATAGTCATCAACACAAGTCTTCGTCGCTGGATCAACAATGCTGGAACATCATCATCAACACTGGATCGTCATCGTCACTGCTGATGCAATCCTCGTCATCTCAACCATCAATTGGTGCTATCTCTCAGTTCTTCTCGTCATAAAAAGTTCATTTATATCAATTTGATTTATCAAACATGCATTAAACTTATTTAATAACACAAAAAAAACCATTTCCAAAAATTCAAATACCTTTCTTCATACACATATAAAGACTCTACTGTCACCATAATTTAACCTTAAACTACTTGCATAGCAACTCAGTATCCCAACCACTAAACCATAACATAACCTAACATATCATATAAGTGGATCAAATCATCCATTCTCAAACCCAAACCCAAGGGAAGCTCCCAATGTACTCTAGCCTCTCAACAAGGCCACTAAAGGGGAATCGCAAGACCACCAAGGGCGGGGAACACAAGCAAACCTAAGCCAATTGAACCTGTCTCGTGGATCATAGAATGGAAAAGTACCTGGATGGTTAATAAACATAAATGATGTTCTTGACTTAGGAAACAAAAAAATAAAAAAACAAGATAAATAAGTATATCATATTCCACCCATTCGACTTCTATAAAAAACAATTATATGATAATATATATCCCTAGAATCCGTCGCCAAGTGTGAATTCTATCTCCACATAAATATAAGTTGCCACGTGGAGTCGAGATAAAGAAAACATTAATCTCCGTGAAAAGTACATCCAAAAGAGGGAAAATAACCCTAACAGTGACAGATATGGTCGGGACTGTTCGACCCCTTTGCCACTAGGTACCGTCACAGCCCGTTCCGTCATCTCCCGATTGGAAGCCTCCGTCAAGGGACAAACTCTCAGGAAAACACTCCCCGAGAACGAATTTGGTCCCCCTTTTCGCAGAAAACACGACGATTGAAGCTCTATTCAGCATGCGGATCACGCTTCAAAGCCGCCGGGCACCGTTTTCACCACATCCGGGGCATGGAGAGCCTTCAAAATGACATACAATAGGGGTATTTATTCATAAAAATGTCCTGCATTCAAGGTATTCACTTTGAAGTCCTCTGTACTGTTTTAGAACTTATAGCGGCTCTGCTGTGATCTTTGCCACGAGGGATTTACTCTCAGAGCCGGTGGATCGGATCGTCTCCGGTTACTTCTGACTGAACCGGGGTTTTAATTCGGTCGATCCAGTGTGTTTTCTTGGTTTGCAATTTGTTGTGAATCGGGTTTTCCCGCCTAGGAAGCGGGTACGCTTTCCATTGCTTAGCAATTTAATTTTTTTTGTTCGAGTGGCTAGGGTTAAATTTTGGCCGATATCTGAGAAATTTTGCGTTATATTACCGATGTATGCCTAAAAAGAATGTTAGCTGCTCCTTTTTGGGGGATTTATGCACGTGAGGTTTTTGGAGGGATTAGGCTTGAATCTGTTCGATGTCTGGAGGTGTTTGCATGATTTGGTTATTTTAGGTTTCAACAGAAAAAATTGGCTCACTTTGAGACAGTTTTAGAGGACGGTCCGGATTTATGATATTCCTCTTAGTTGAAGTTAAGCATGCACCTCAGTTAGTATGCAGTGTCCAGTCAGCGAAATTGTTGAGTGAGGCTCTAGTATTTTGGTTGTTTGGAAACAATTGTACACCTGATGCAATTTTGGAATTTCTTAGAACACACATGTTTGCAAATTGTCTTAAGGAGGAATCAGTAACTTCCTGATGGATATGGTCTATTAGTATAAGGCGAATATACTTATCATTTTTCCAACATCTTGGTCATGGATGGATCACAGACTAGCAGCACTAGCAATGCCCCCCCACCTTTCCTCACAAAAACCTATGACATGGTGGATGATCCAGCAACGGACTCAATAGTGTCATGGAGCTCTGGCAATAATAGTTTTATTGTCTGGAATCCACCTGAATTTGCTCGAGACCTTCTTCCGAAGTATTTCAAACACAACAATTTTTCGAGCTTCGTGAGACAACTGAATACATATGTAAGTTTGATGGTAATTCTATCTTGGGGCAACTCTTTTTTCCAAAGTAATAGGAAAGTTATAAATGATTACAGAAGTATGCACTGCAATTGACAATGACTCTGTTGAGATACGAGGAGCATTGCAATCTTTTTTTATATTCCCTTGTTTTAGTCGCCATCGGGTGCTGGATACAAGCATTAGGTCAAAAATTTGATGTTTTTGCCATCTTGTTTTTGTATGCCTTAGTATTAATTATGGCGTATGCTCTTTGAATATATTGTAAGCTGCAGTAAACTATCGATAGATTTAGTGGTCACTAGCTGACATATTCCCTTTTTGATCATTTTCCATATTTTCTATACAGTTGCAAATTGAAAAAAGATCTGGTCTCAAGTCTGTCCACCTGTTTTTCTAATAGCCAATTTTGCTAACTGTAATCTGTAACACAAAATCTATATAAAGCAACAGGATTCTGAACATATTTATTCTACCAAGCAAGATTACGTAACTAATTCTCTAACCAAGTCATCAACATTTTATTTTTGTTCCAGAAGAATATGATTTCTGAAAATTCACAGGGTTAGGTTTCTTATTCTGTAAATTTATGTCATTTATCTCTTCGCTCACATGTAGATTTATTTTAACAGGGATTTAGGAAAGTTGATCCAGATCGATGGGAATTCGCAAATGAAGGCTTTCTTAGAGGTCAAAAACATTTGCTGAAGAATATTTATAGGAGGAAGCCTACACATAGCCATACTCAACCACAGCAGCAACAAGGGCAGAGTGCTTCCGTCAGTGCATGTGTAGAGGTTGGGAAATTTGGTCTGGAGGAAGAAATTGAGAGGCTCAAACGGGATAAGAATGTATTGATGACAGAACTAGTCAGGCTTAGGCAGCAGCAGCAGTCTACTGATATGCAGCTACAGACAGTGTCCCAGCGTCTTCAGGGGATGGAACAACGACAGCAACAGATGATGTCATTCTTGGCAAAAGCCATGCAGAATCCTGGGTTTTTGGCACAGCTTGTGCAACAAAATGAAAATAATATGCGCCTTGCAGCAACTAACAAGAAAAGACGATTACCCAAGCAAGAGGAAAGCTCACAGGACGGGCAACAAGTCCCTCCAGATGGTCAGATTGTAAAGTATCAACCTGCCTTAAGTGATGCTGCCAAAGCATTGCTTATGCAGATTTTCAGCACTGAGACTTCCAATAAGTTAGAACCATCATCAAATGGGTTGGATAGCTTTTTAGATGTTGGACGTTCTACTAGCGAAGCAATTGACAATGGAAATGGGACCTCCATAGGTCGACAGTCAGGAGTAACTCTCACAGAGATGCATGGAACATCAGGATTTTCAGATGCATGTGTTACTTCAGAAATTTCTGATATTCAGGCATCTTCGACATTATCAGAGATGCATTGCTCAGCTGAATTGCCAGAGATAGCTGCATCCTCAGGATTTTCTGAAATGGTTGTATCTTCGGGCTTGGCAGACATGCATTCATTTTCAAATTTGACAGAATCCATGGTCACAAGCACGGATCTTCCTACTTCTCAGCTTGAATTACCTGAAATGCAAAGCATAGTGACAGTTAATCACAATGGCAGGCTTCCAAGTGAAGATTATATGCAGCCTAAAATGCTTAGACAAGATGTCAACTCTGAACTAATGGCTATGGATATGGGATTAGCTATTGATGGGGACAGGTTTTCCTCAGAGGGTGAAGGAGATATTATTTTGGATGGTGAGGATATGTTGCCAGAAATCAATGATGTATTTTGGGAACAATTTCTTGCAGAGAGTGCAAGCCCAGGGGGAACAGAAGAGGTGGATTCTGCGGTGCAGGAAAGTTTTACCAAAGATCAGGATGAGAAACCATCTGAAAATGGGAATTGGTGGAACAAAAACCAAAATATGGATAATCTCACAGAACAGATGGGTCAGCTGGCATCGGAATCAAACCCTTGAGATTTGTGTCTTGGGATAATTGCTTATTGTGGAGGTATGAATATTGTTTATGATGATAGTTTTGACAGTCAATACACAAGTTGAATGTAAATACTGCATAAGTATTCTGGGCAAAATACTTTAACAAAATTATGCAAGCAATTTTACTGTCCCATGTTGCTGTTTAGAAGTGATTTTTCTCTTAAACATTTGTTAAAATTGCTCAAAAGGTAGGACAAGCTCATAGTTGCACATCGAATCCCTATCGATGGTAAATTCTTCTCAAATGAATGAAACACAATATTGTTGAAGTGCACTTGTTTATTGGGCACTGATGAAAATTAAAGCCAAAATAGTAATGAAACAATAATAGTATACACAATGAAACTGCTTTTAGTCAATGAATGCTCAACATTTCTACATTTTGATATATATAGTTTTGATTTGGCATCTTGATTGCATGGATTATCATTTTTGGTGGAGCTCTTTGAGTGTCTTTGACACTTATGGATGACTTTGGTTCATATTTTATGGAACTTGCTAGCCCACAATACATATTTTGGTGGAGCTCTTTGAGCGTCTTTTACACTTATGGATGACTTTGGTTCATATTTTATGGAACTTGCTACCCCACAATACATATTTCATGCTTCGGGATGATTGGTTATTACTTCTCTATGGAGTGCTCTCTCTGTGGCATATGTTTGGTGGCATAGCACAAATTTCATTTAGAGAGCTCTTGGTTCTTAGCACTTGATTGGCAGCTTGACATGTATATCTATCGTTATTAGTTGAACACTCCACTTGATTCTCTCTCTATTAGATGGGGCCATCCCCTCTTCATGGAGATAGCTAATTATTATGTTACCTGGCTCTTGGATTGGATGCTTCTATTATTGATTGGTGGTCTCCTTGGTTCATGGATCTATCCTCCACACATGAATTGATGAGATAGCATTGGAGATTGGGTTTTGGTTGATATGTGGACATCATTTATTGGAGGGTATTCATTGCACATTGATGAGGTCAAAAGAAGTATAGTGTCCACCTTTTGAGGTTACTTGCTCTACTTTCTATACCTACCTTGCACATTTATTCATGCTTTATGGTTGAGTGTTCACTTTGGAGAGCCACTTTGACTCATTCCTAGCCTATTATGGTGGAATGTTCCTCTTGAAGGATGGCTTGCATTCATGAATCATAATTATCATTTTATGCCATTATGGTGAGACGATTTGGTTGGAGAGCCTTTATTGCACTTTTTCCTATGCTTGGTTGAGGGAGCATTCACCTTTGGGGCTTATTCATGGAGAGCATTCACCTTGGAGATCCTCTACTTCATTTGTAGACCTTTTAGAGGAGGTGTTCCACATTTGGTCCCTTTTTCCTGGGATTGTCCACCTTGGAGGCACTCTGCATGGGATCTCATGGCTTATGGTGAAGGTGTCCACATTTTGAGGAGGTCGTTTGAACTTTGGTTGTCCCATTTTGGAGGAGATCTAGGTGATCAAACACTAGATATAGGGTTCATTTCTAAGTTTCCAGGAAACTTGGGTACGGGGACGGGGATGCCAATTTTTGAAACATGGGACTTGGGTATGTCAGGGGTACTATATATATATTATATTACATATGCAATTTAAATAATTTTCACTATACATATATATTCATGTGCATCCATATGAATCCAAACCATTATACACAAATATGCAAAGTTTTTCATGTATATAACAAGGGTGCATACAACTAAAAAAACATCAAGTGCAATCCATATCTATCCTAAAATACATAAACAAAGAGGTTAAATTGCCTATAGAGTCCAAAAAACTTCATGCTACAGTAAATATTTATATATCAAAATCCTTGCCTATATTGGGATCCTATTCATCAGTAACACCCTGTGCCCCCTCCTCTAGGCTCTAGCCCTTGACTCTACCTTGAATCTTGAAGTTGGTCCTCCAAGGACACTAGTCAACACCCTACAGTTTTGATGAAACTTCCTAATTCAAGTGTTAAAACAAGGTAGAAAAAGCTTCCCATGCTTAATAAGTGATTTTGCTTGAGTGAAGGGTACATTTTTGTTAAGGTCGTGACATAGGGGTTCAACAATAAGCACCACCAACATCAAGGTACATAGAGAGTTTGATGTGCTTGATTAAATGCCAATCCCATACCCTCATACATGATAGAATCTAGTGGAAATGTTGCAATCTTGAAATCCATAAAATCGTTAAGTTTATTGAATTATGAATGTGATCTAAAATTCTACTTTTTGCATATGAAGTCCAATGAGGTTGGAACCACTCTCAAACATCCTGAAACAATTAATGGTAATGTTAAAAATTTAAGTAAAAGTGACATTCTCCTTATCTTCCATTCTCTATCCTTTTAAGTGACGTTCTCCTTATCTTTCATTCTCTATCCTTTTATTTTAAAAATTTAATATTACTGACTTTAATGTCAGTTGTATAAAACTGGTTGGGCTCGTACCAAACTCGTCCCTAGGTGTCCCCAAAATAGGGGTACCTTGTACAAAACTGGTCCTTGGGTGTCCCCAAAACAAGGTTACTCCGTCCCCTTTGCAATCAACGTCCCCTGAATTCGTGAGAAACGTCTCGGGTACTTTGGGCAAGTTTCGGGTACAACAGGGTGCGGTAGGGTACGTGGGTACGGGTACCCATGCTACTTAGGTTCATTTATTGCCTAGAGATCTATTATTTGGAGTGCTGCGCTTGGTAAGCCTTTAGAAGCTATGTCTTGGGGTTTTTACTTGTCATATTCCTCTCCCTTCATGGATGCACCCCTTTCCTTATTCATCGGAGACTTGCACATGTGGCTTTGACCACCTTATTTGTTGCATTTGATTGTGGTAGTTGGAGTATTTTGGTCTCTTTATTCCTTCCTAGACTAGATCTAGGATGTTTATTATTATTTTATTGTAGAAGGAAGAGCAGCTGAAAGCTATATCAGGTTTTGATCTCTTCTTCATTTCTCATGGTGTTGGGTTCTTTTGAGTTTTCTCTCCTTGGAGATTAATGGATATATCTTTATTCTTTCTTGGTACATATGTGAAGTGTAGGGGTAGGCTTATGTTTCTATTTCTAAATGTTGCTAGTGATGTGTAGAATTGCTAGAACTCGTTCTTTCGGGGCCATATGAGAAGGGTATTACTATTACCATGTTGGAAGGGTTTTATGTGAGGAGTCTGTCTCTCTATTTCCCTTTGATGTCTTATGCTTGATTGTGTTAACTTGTTCCTATCATCCTCTAGTGTTGTTGCTTCATGCTTGTAATACTTTATTGTATAATTCACACCCTAATTAGCAATGTTTTGATGTGGCACCTTTTGGGCCCTCCTAGTCTATTTCTATATTCATTTTCAGCATGTTAGTGTTTCTTGCAGCATGCTTTAGGGGTCCTTGTTACTTTAACCATTGATGAACTCGTCCTCTTGGATTGGTCCCTTGACTCCATTTGCCCTTGTTTGGAATGGCACTAGTCTCTTGATCCTTCCATCACTCTCTTATACTACAAAAGACAAAAACGTTTTGCTAAAGCCTCTCTCTCATATCTCCTTTTGCCTCATTGCCTAGCTTTAGTAATCCTATTTTATAGGGATGCCCCCTTGAGTTGGAAGAGAGCTAACCTAAAGTGTAGAGAGGGAGTTATTGAGGTGACAATGGGTAGCTCCTTTTGGTTGCTCATGGCCTAGCATCATTTTTTTGGGCTTTAATTTCACATGCTAGTTTGTGCAGTAACAAGTGTAAAGTAAGAAAATAGTATAATAGTAAGTACATCAACAAATTTCAAGTAATGGCAAAATAATTGAAGTTAAAACAATTGTTGAACAGCATTAGAAAGTAACAAGGGTAAAATAAGAAAATAGTATAATAGTAAGTACATCAACAAATTTCAAGTAATGGCAAAATAATTGAAGTTAAAACAATTGTTGAACAACATTGGAAACTAAAAATCATGTTAAGCATTCAACACTTTTTTGCAGCTTCCTATTAACAGTCAATAAAATATGTACATATATAACCTGTTTGCCTGTAGCCTGAAATTCTTCTTGGGGTTACAGTAGACCAGGGGGTAAAATACAAAATCTGTTATCTGTGCCATTTATATGCTTAGATAACCATACTATTTAAGATAACAAGATACTATTTAAGATAATAAGAGGACATCACTGCTTACAGTAATTATTTAATATGTTATTACTTATTAGTATGGAGTAATACTAAATACTACAAAAATAATATTATGTAACTATAAGCAAGATTAAACTAAATATATTGATATGGTATAAAGTTATAAACCAATGTCAGCAGTCTTGACTCCAGCTCACATAATGCAACTTTTCGATAATAACATGTTTTAAAGTAAATAGATAGAGCTCCTCTTAGAATGAAGCACTCTGCTTCAAAGTTTAGATCTCTCCATGATTTGAATATCAAATTTTTTCTGAGTAATTGCATAATGAAGCTTCTATTATTTCAAGTGAAATTACCTAATTTTGGATCAGGGTTAATTAAATAGTGATTCTAAATCATGTCACACAAGGCTTGGTTTATCTTCACTGTATGACCCCTCTTTATTTCATGGGCTTCTAGGATAGTATTTAGATCCCCTCTGATGATGTAGGGGATGTTCCCATTCGTGATCTTTTGTCAGATAGAAGATTCCAATAGACAGATTTCAACTAGGCCAGATTGGGGCCATAAGCATTGGTCGGAATCAAAGATAGATTCCACAGTTCGGAGGATACTTTGAGGCTAAGCCAAAATCTTCACTTAACAATTGGTGAAATATGTCATTAACTTGTATCAATTTGGTAGTGAGAGATGGAATACAGAGAAGTTAAAACCCATTGCTTGAGTGAGCTTTTCTTTCTTGGATTCCACCATATTGCCAAGTCATTTGGTCTATCTTAAGTTGATTTGTATTTCCCTTCTGTTATTTTCCAAATCACTTCCCTGGCTTTCTTAAATAATGATTCTGTCAAATTCTTCCATTAAGATTTTCCCTTATAAGGCTCTCTTGTTTCTGGATCTTGTTACCACCAAAATTGCAGGGTCATTTTTGATGCATTTTCTAGCCTTCTTTTAGCAGCACTGACCATGATTTGTGAGCTAAGGAACCTTTCCCAGGCTGTGCCATTCAGCAGATCATGGATTTTGGGGTATTGACAACCTAGTAGGCAGGCTGCAGGCATCATAGACACAGAGGAAGTGAAATTTTGTAAGGACGTGTCATGTCATAGGCCTCTTAAATTCAAGGCTGTTAACAATTCGAAAACAGAAGCAAAAGCAACAAGTATAGGTCTTCTTGCAAAGCTGCATTATTGTGTAGCACAGTTCCTTGAAGATGCCTGCAATTTGCTCAAGTCCAGTCTTGCAGATTGGAATTATATTTTGGATGGGTTCAGGAGGTGTCTTTCTGGTTGCTTTGTTCCCCATGACGCTCAGAGTCAGAGACACATTGCAAATGAATTAAAAGTGGCAGAGCATTTGGAGCTTGATTTAGGAGTGCTGTGATGTGCCAAGAGTACTTTCCAACAGAAGTTGCTTGGTGAAGATTCCTGGCGGCAGAGATTGATGTTCTTGATCAGAGGCTTACAAAGTTTAAGCATGAAAATGAATTCATATGCCACGATAAGCTACCTTCTTTAGATGAGCTACCCCTTTTGGAAGGGAAGAAATTTGTACCACCAATAGCATATAGGTCTTTTGGATTAGACAGAGGATTCCTTTTCATAATGAATTGAGGGGGGCATAGGAGTTTGACTTTGTCACCCTTATTGTTTCCACCACTCGAGTGCAATAAATCATCCCGGTGCTAATATTCCTAGGACATAATGAGCCCGCCCATTTGAATATGTATGTTATGCTTTTCCTCGACTTGAAATTATGTGCAGAGGTATGGAAGAAAGTGGCCTGATGCCATCATTGGGATTGCAGCAGTCTGTAAATGCAACTGATTCACCAACAGAGGCAGTTTTGATAGGTAAGCAATGGGATTAACATTGGAGGGAACATGAGAACATTGCACTTGGATTGCCCTATGGTTCTTGCACAAAGAAGTTGTCGAACAACTTGGCAGAATTGATTCCATGCTGATCATGGGACATTTTCAGTGAATGGTGATGTTTTTTCCACCACTTGAGTGCAATTCATTGTCCTGGTGATAGTATTCCTATGGTTCTTGCACAAAGAAGTTGTCGAACAACTTGGCAGAATTGATTCCATGCTGATCATGGTACATTTTCAGTGAATGGTGATGTTTTTTCCATCACTTGAGTGCAATTCATTGTCCTGGTGCTAGTATTCCTAGGCCATATTGAGCCCGCCTATTCGAGTATGTGTGTTATGCATTTCCTAGACTTGAAATTATGTACAGAGGTATGGAAGAAAGTGGCCTAATGCCATCATTGGGATCACAGCAGTCTGTAGATACAACTGATTCACCAATAGAGGTGGTTTAAACTTTAGATAGATAGGCAAGGTGATTCACACTGGAGGGAACTTGAGAACATTGCACTTGGATTGGCCTATGGTTGTTCTAGCACAAAGAAGTCGTCAGACAACTTGGCAGAATTGTTTGCATGATGATCATGGTACATTTTCATTGAATGGAGCCATTGTCCCTTCCACAGATGCAAATATTTGTGGTGACCCAGAAGCTTCTGATGTTGTATTCACACATGGAGCAGATACCATAGCTATTGGAATCAATTTTGTGCATCAGGTTGTTATGACAGATATGAACCTGTAGTATGATTTGGAGACCTGGAGCAGCAGCATTTTCCTGTGGAGGCTCTTGTGACCCTAGCAGATATATACCTTTTTGAGCAGATAAAGAGTGTTGATGCAAAGCAGTCAAAATGATGTAAGGGTATTAGGGACTGAATTAAAAACCCTCATCACAGCATCAAATTCAGCATATCGAATGATTTGTCTAGGTCTGTTTTAGGTAATGAAAGTTACCCTAAGGATTCTACTGCCTGTTCCATCATTAGACATCAGTGGAAAAGGTGTATTATACCCTTAATATCCAACATTGTAAAGTGACCTTGTGAGATGGCAGTGGGATGGACAAACAATCAGCTAGCCAGGAATGCATCCAAGGACCATCTTATGCCATTTCTTAATCAGCTTTGTGACAGATTGCAGTAACCCATCAAGCATGCTATCTGTTCCATTCACAATTGGCGATAGAAGCTTTTGGTCTCCCTTCTGAACAGTATATTTTTTAAGTTGGCAAGGTTTTGCAGCTCAAATTGTTTTAAAACTCGAACTCGAGCTTGGAATCGGTCGAGGGTCAACTCAGACTTGGACTCAGAATCAGTAATGACTCGGCTGATTTGAATTTAATGAATCGGTTTACTCAAAAATACATAAAATATTTAAATTTTAAAGAAAAACAATATTTTAAAGATTCTAATTCATGATTCCAAAGCATTAGAGACAAAATCTCCAAGTATGCTCATGTACATACCTTATAAGGGTGAATATATGAAAATGGCACGAATTGTACTGTGCAACAGTACAATACATATCTGGAACAAAATACATAATCAATGAGGCCTAAATGGCCTATAGTGTCCAAAAAACATGCTATGATGCCACTACATCATACATCATACATCATATATCAATGATCATACACCATACATGTCATTGATCAACATAATCTATTATCAAACTCATCACCATTGCTAGAAGTCTAGAACTAGAAGTAGAACTAGAATCGGGACTAGCAATGGCATCATCATTTGACTCAAGCTTGGACTCCTCAAGGTCATCTATAACTGTAGTAGTAGTAGTAGTAGTACTAGCTGAACACCTAAAAGCACAAGGTTAGGGTTCATCTTATAGCTTTAATTTTAGGGTTAGATTCTAAGTTGCACAAAACAAGGAAACGGGGACAAGTTTTTGATGAACAAGGACATTTAAAAAAATGAATGTGAAACATAAATCATAAATCATACATGTCGGCGAATCATTGCCTATATTGGAATCCTATTCATCAATAGCACCCTATGCCTCCCTCCTCTAGGCTCAGCCCTTGCATCTACCTTGAATCTCAAAGTTGATCCTCCATGGACATTAGTCAACAACTCAACACCCTACAATTTTGATGAAACTTTCGAATCCAGTCATTAAAATAAGGTAGAAAAGCTTCCCATGCTTAATAAGTGATTTTGCTTGAGTGAAGAGTACATTTATATCAAGGTCATGGCAGAGGAGTTCAACAATCAAACCACCAACATCAAGGTATATAGGGGGGTTGATGTGCATGATTAAATGCCAATCCCATACCCTCGTACATGATAGAATTTGGTGGAAACTTTGCAATTCTGAAATGTTGAAAACTATTAAGTTTGTTGAATTCTGAGTGGGATTTGAAATTATACTTTTTGCATATTTATGCCGATGAGGTTGGAACCACTCTCAAACATCCTGAAACAATCAATGGTAATGTTAAAAATTTAAGTAAAAGTGGTATTGTCCTCATCTTTCATTACTTTTACTTTAATAATTTAATATTACAAGGCAGAAGTTCAATTCCGGCAGGGGGTAGGGCTGCACATATTGAATAGTGAAGCAGAAAGGGTAGGCATCCACTTGATGTGAAGTCTCGACCCAGGTTGATCTATGAGTTATTGGTATATGTGGCTTGCGGGTTGTTGCATATACTCTTGGGAGGTTGCTAAGTTTCCATGGTTAAAAAAAAAATAATATTACAATTTAGTAGTACCAAATATTATTGAGTAACTGAAGAGATGGGCCACTAGAATTGAGATCATCAAATTCATCAACTGAATCTCTATCATCATTAGTACTAGTTTCATCGCTAGTGTCACCATCAATGCCAAGATCATCTTCTTCTGCACATGGGAAAGGCTGAAACCATGGGTGAGAGGAACTAGATGAATCTTTGGCTACACTGCTCAAGGCCGACTGCAAATTACTGCCAACATAAACATGGTCGTCCAACTGTTTAGATAGTAATCTGTTTCCTGAAACCATGGGTGAGAGGAACTAGATGAATCTTTGGCTACACTGCTCAAGGCCGACTGCAAATTACTGCCAACATAAACATGGTCGTCCAACTGTTTAGATAGTAATCTGTTTCTCTTTTTGGATTGAATGTGGTTAAAGCTACTCTAGTTTCTTTCACAAGGAGAGGTACTTGATCCTTGGCTTAAACCATGAATCGCAAATTGTTGTAGTTCAGATGACTCTAGTTCATAAAACTGCCACCATTTCCCTGGAGGAATATTGGCCCAATCATGTATGGTATAAGTCCTTCCAAATATGCCTTCTTCTAACCTGTATGCGCAAAGTAGCTCTCTAAGCCTCCTGGATTCTTCTAGATTTGGAACCAAATAACAAGTTGTTTCATTTAAAGGACTGCAAAATCTTCCATCTTTTATCTATTACCTCCCATATTTCCCTCTACTCATTTTCCACGTTGTTAAAGGATTTTTCAATAGGTTACTTCCAACAATCCATGCCCTCATAAACAAAACCAATAGAAGGGCTGTCACTATCAACCACCCTAAGCATATCAACAATTGGTTCACATACTTCTAAAACCTTTACAACATTTTCCCATAAAACATTGCCTAAAATGAATTGTTCCAACTCCTTCCCTTTAGATTCTTTTGAAAGGTGGGGTTTTTCCACTTGGTGTTGCAAATAACATCTCTTATACTAATCTTTTCCTCAACCACTCTTTTGAGAGTAATGTAATATGTAGCAAATCTGGTATCACAGGCCTCAATAGCTCTGTAGATGCTTGCTTCCTATACAAGTTCAATGTGAGGTGATGGTTAAATATGAAGTGAAAAGTTTGTTTCCCCTTTTTGAATTGTCTCATTAATTGATGGAAGCTGTGGTAAATCATGCAACAACAAATCAAGGCAATGAGTGGCACAAGGGGTCCAATAATTTGTTTGTACTTATCTATTATCATCTTGCCAACTCCCACACAATTCGAGGTGTTGTTCGTTACCACTTGGACCACATTTTCTTCAACTTCAAGAATGGCTTCCTCAAAAATCTTGAAAAGGCATTCATAAGTCTTTTTGTGCCCTCCTGCATCCACGATCTTAAAAAATAATACCCTTCTAAAGCAATAAACCAACACATTAATTAATGGCCTATGACACATATGAAGGAATGGTTCATACTTGTGAATTATTTAATGTTAGCATTATAATATGTGAAATGAATATGAAGCACAAAATCTACGTATGATTCGAAGATGGGGACAAAAGGATATAAGGATGAGGATCTCATGAAGATCACTAGAAAGATTTAAGGAGATATTGTTGGAGATAGTTATGTAGATGGTTGAACAATTTTTTGTTATTATGATATGGTCGTTATGGTCACCTATTCTTATATAAGGGACTTCATTGTACTCTATTGTAACATGAGAGAGCTAGATCAATACAATGTGATGTTTCGAAGGATGTCTTTTGTTCTTTGTATGAATGATTTTGGTGTTTGTTGTGCCTAATTTCCCAACATGTGGTATCGGAGCTTAGGTTGTTCATGCTCAATTTGTTGAGAAATTGCAACTGGAATTGTGGTCTTGCTTGAGTTGCTACTATAATTAACGGTGTTGTAGATCCTATGGAATTAGCAAATGGGAGAATGGTTTAGTTAAGATTTACGTGGTAGAGCAGTTTTCTTTCGTAAATCTTCCAGTGAACAAATGCGTAAGAGGTTGCCGTTGAGAGTATGGTTGTGTTTTTCATTTTCAGTGCACCATGGCTCCCTGATAAGTATTTTTTGTAGATTCCATGATTGCGAGGTATTGAACTTTGCAATCACAGAGAACTTTGATGGATATTTTTTTTTTCCCAAGGACAAAAACTTTTTATATTATCATCAAAGAGTGTGAAGATTACATTTGTATGCAAGCATACAGCTTTCGTAACAGTGCTGTGAGAGCATACTGTTCGAATATCAAAAACCTTCACTGTAATAGTAAAGTGAGCTTAAGAGTTCCGATTCATAGCAGAATCTAGAGTCTAGCAAGAGCCGATTAGTTACAAAAATATCCGAGAGGATATACCAGTAAGTGCCCAAAAAAGAAACATTTTTGGAGAAAAGAGAGCTTTGATATATATATATATATATAGGAGAGGATTCTCGCGTTTGGAACAAGCAAAAATAGAGTCCCAGTCTAGACTGGGCAAGATAGCGAATTTCTATTCCAACATCTGTGGGATTTGATCTGTTCAAAATGGTTCAAATATTATTTATTTCTGCGACATTGTTCAAATGTTATTTCCCTGTACTCATTTTCTATTTATCTTTTATCTTAACATTAATTTACAATTACAAAAAGAGGTATATTTCTTTTGAGGCAAAGAATGTGACATGCCCAACTCATGCATCCTCACATGGGATTGCAACCATGCCCAACATGTTGTCAACATCACACTGTTTCACGTCATAGTCACACACCTTGTCTGCTATTTTGTTGAGGTTTGATAACCTTGATGTGGAGTTGTGATAGGATACAAGCCATCTACAAAGTCTTTGGAAAATAGGGTTTAAGTGATCCAGTAAATCGCCAACACATCATGTCAAGCATCTCTAAATTGATGTTGTAAACTCTTGTAACATCTAATTCGTTGAGAAGCTTTCAAGAAATTTGTTTATCCATGGCTCCAACATATTGTTTATCCAAGCAAATGGTCATTTTCATATTCAAGGGTTACATTTTTCCTACGTTGGATTCAAAGCAAAGCCATGGGCCAATGTGAGGTATGCGTAGCAATCATATACCATTTTAATTTAAAAAGGAGGAATTTTCTTAAATATATGACAGCTCATAACGTATTAAGTGTGTGAAAGGGAAATAATAATGGAGTGTAGTGAAATCAAATTGAGGGAAGAGAGCAATATAAAATTATTACCAATGTAAAAGTTTTTAGAAGGGTACTGCCATGAACCCTCATTCAATCTTTGACATGGAGATTGTTGTTTTCATTTTGTAATTGTTTTGGGGAACATCAATATTACAAAATTCCTTTTTTCTGGTGGTGGTTGTCTCTATTTGAGGACAAGATTTCAAGTGTTGAAGTGGGAGAACACCTTGGGGTGCATGCTTGGTGGTACTTGATGCCCCTACAATTATTGTATTTGAAAGATGGGTGCATGATTGGTTGTACTCAACACCCTCTTTGTTGTGGTGATTCCTTGACAAGCGAGCATGATTTATCCGACACATCATAATGGGTAAAAGAGGCCAACGACTATAAAATGCTAACCATGAAATTGAAATTCTTAGGCAAGATCTTGAAGATGCTTTCCATGAAATTGATAAGCTACATATACAAAATAAATTAGACAAGTTTATAAGGGGCAATTTTTTTAAAGAATTTGTTGATTACACTAGAAAACGCATAAGTGAACTAGAAGAAAAGTTGGCATCACTGGATGAATGGGTAAATGATCTCTTAAAACTTCATGATAGAAAGATGGAATAATATAATCATTGCAACAAGAGTTATTGGCAAAGGAAAATGTGTTGTTGGCACTGGAAAATGAAGTGAAAAATTTGAACAAGAAAAGTTAATGTGTCATGCAATTTTTGATACAAGTGATTTGCGTCAAAAGCTTGATAGTTAATGCGATAGCGGTGATTTGGTTGCTGCTAATAATGATGATGTACATGTGTCTCTCTCATGCTATGAGGTTCCGAAAAATGATCTTGGTGATATCTCTAAAGGTGAAATTCATATTGAAGATGATGATTCTAGCGATATTTTTGAAGATGAACTTGATAATAAAGATAATGAAATTGGTTGTTTTCAAAGCCATACAAAAGGAATTGGGTCCAAACTCATGAATAAAATGGGTTTTGATGGCAAAGGTTTAGGCAAGAGTGGGCAAGGCATCCAAAAGCCCATAGAGACATGTATAAGGCCAAGAAGTGAAGGCCTTGTTTATGACTGTTTACAAGTATGCCAAGGAAAACGATGGATATGATGTATTGGTTTAGGGTAAGCCAAAGAAAACCCATGAGATGGTTGAGGGGGTCAACCAAAGAAACCCTTGATATGAAGATGAAGCAGTCCAAATCATTGACTCAAGATCCAAACTTATCAAAGAATGGTGCAACTATGCATGATAGAAGAAGGCGACGACCACTGAAGATGCAAATGAAGATGAAGAAGACTGAAGATGATGCATAGTACAAAATAATGAAGATTAAGACAACTTAAACCTCCAAATTGAATCACAAGTATCCAGTAAGGAGGGCAGTATTATTTAATGGTGACTATAATATGTGAAATAAGTAAAATGCACAAAATCTACGTATGACTCAAAGATGAGGACAAAGAGATATGTTAGGGATGAGTATCTCATGAAGATCACTTTAGAGATTTAAGGAGATATTGTTCGAAATAGTTATGGAGATGGTTGAACAAACATTCTTATTATGACATAGTTGCTACGACCACCTAATCTTATATAAGGGACGTCATTGTACTCTATTTTAACATGAGAGAAAGCTAGATCAATACAATATGAAGTTTTTAAGGATTTCGTGTTCTTATGTATGAATGATTTTGGTGTTTCTTGTGCTTAATTTCCCAACAACATATCTGACCAACCATCTGATAAATTGCACACCCTGTTTGTTTCCAAGACTCTTTGATCTTATCCAATCTGCTTGTCACCCTTTCCTTTGATCTCTTGAGAAAAGTGATTGTTGGTGTCTCGAAACTAGGAGGTACATATCTTTTTCCAAAATCCACAATCTTCCTACATGCATGGATTTGTTTCTGTACAGGGTTCCAAAGAGAGTTTAATGTCATTTTCCCACTTGATTTTGTTGGCTGAGATGAACTTCAAGTAGTAGCCATGCTTGAAGAAAATGAAGGAAAGGGGCCATAAGTTATTGCAACCTCTGTTGAAATGCGTCGTGTTTTGTTTTCTTTTATTGCCTTGACCTTTTTTATTCTATCATTATCCTTTTCAAGCACCTCTTTGAGCTTTGTAGACACCCTAGGGAAGCCAGAAACACCACCTCTTGTTAAAGTCTCAACAAAATCATGGTTACACAGTTTGCATTTTAGATGCTTCCCTGACCCATCATGTTTCCATCCTTCTACTACTGATTTTGGAGGGTGCCATGGCAAAAGTTGCTGCATTGTTTTTTTTTTTGACAATCATGTTTTAGTCTTTAGAATATTTTTGTCATTTTACAAGTTTGGTTTGTTTACCATCCTATGCTACATACTAGTCCAGAGGCTATAGGTCTACAACTAGCCTACGACTTGCATTTATTAAATAAACTATGGAACTACAAAATTTGTAAAAAAAATTAAAGTTATTTATGAATACAAACTTTACAAAAAACCAAGCTTACAAGTAACTAGAGTCTAGTATGCACTTGCATAAACCCTCCTTCTATAACGATTGGGGTATGTGGAGTCTGGATAGTGGATGCAAGCCTTGAATGAAATTAGCCCTCGGCCCTTGACCCTCATTGCCCCAGAAGTCCAGACTGCACAATGCATACTCTGACATCTTGACTCAACCAAGCCTTGGCCCTTGGCGAGTCAGCCCCTTAGAAGTTGAATTGAAGTTTGAACACTGAAAAATGTCGATGACTTGTGCAAGCTAAAGCTTGTGTGAATTGTGAATGCAAACTGGAGTTTGGGACAATCCACTTGAGTGTTAGTGGTTGAAGGTCGAAGCTGGAAGCCTGGAACTTGAAGGCTAGAAAGCCTAAAGTAGTGCAACAATGAACACTGAAGTCTGAAATCATTCCTACATGAAATCGCAAGTGGCAATGACTAGGGTTTCAACTTGTATGTTTTGGGTGGCTTGCATTTGTTGCTTTGCATATGACATATGCTATTTTGTGTGAAAAGAGACTACACAAGGGTAGGTAGGGTTAGTCTAGGTTTGATTTTTTTCAATTTACAAATTACAAAAAAATTGAAATCAAACCCTAGCCGATTTTAAATAAAACTCGCCTAAAAATTCATTTTAACGTTTGAATTTGATTGGGGTTCGAATTCGTTGAGATTTGAATTGAGATTCGGCTTTGGAGTTTGATGAATCTCAATGATTATTTTTCTCTTTGAAGTTCATTGAATTTTGAACCACAAGGTTCAAATTTGGTGAATCTTGTCACTTAGTTCATAGGTAATTGGGATTTTGTTCCATCCCCACTGCAGTGCTCGTTCTATGTTACATCTCCACATACAACTCAATGGGTTGACACTAGAGAAATTTTGAGGTCTAAAATCGGCCTTATAAGGAAAATAATAAAATAATAGTTAAAGTAATAAAACTATTATTTGTGTCGTATTTTTAACTTATCTTCTTATAGGTTATTCCGCATCCTTTGAGTGCCTACACTTGAAATTTGAGTAAACCTATAAGAAGATAAGTTGAAAATACGAGAAGAAAATAGTTCTTTTTTTTTCCTTCCCTCCAACACTTTTTACCCTTATGGTTGACATCATCGTCTTGAATCCTATTGGTATTGGTTCTTTTAAAGTTGATTTTGATAGTAAATTTTTTGTTTTGAGGTCCATTTTTTCACCTCAAAATTTCTGTAATGATTTCTGTCATTGACGTGGGTACCTTGTGGAATGCCATATGGCATTTTGGTTAAGGGCCCATATCCAACGGTAGTTGGTCTTGAGTTTGGTCCCACCTGTGATGCTCGTCCATCATTGCAACTCCACATACAACTTCATAGGTTGAACTTCTACCAATCATGTGGGTATTTTGCTAAATGCCTTGCCTTAGAATTTTTGTTAAGGACCCATATCCACAGCACCCCCCCCTCCCCCCAATGGTGTCTATGCATCACCAAAGTCAACAACACCACATACGACTCCATGGGTTGAATTTCTACCAATGACATGGGTACCTTGGAATGCCCTGCTTTGGCATTTTGGTTAAGGATCCATATCTACTAATAGTTGGTCTTGAGTTTGATCGCCCTCTCGGTGCCCATACATTGCTAGAACTCCACAAATAGCTCCGTTGGTTGAATTTCTACCAATGACATGTGTACCTTGCTGAATGCCCTGCTTTGTCATTTTGGTTGAAGATCCATATCCACGGGTAGTTGGTCTTGAATTCTGGAATGATCCTGCATATTTCTACTCTTTTTTTTGTCATGTCTGCTCATGAATTTTGATGTCTTTCTGTAGGGCATATTAGATGTGCCTAGTGTTATTTTTCATACATTCATAGCATAATAATTCAAATGCATAAACAAGATCACTAGAAGAAAGACAAAGCACAAAACAATAACACAGAGTTTATCCTGGGAAACCCAAACAGGAGAAAACCCAACAACCTTCGTATAGAGATGATAATCCCGAGATTAGAGTACAATCATAAAAGAGAAAAGATGGAAAATGTCTTCCAAAAGTAGAAACCCCAAAACAGTCTTCTTCTCCTCCAGCAAATGCGAACTTCTCTCTCTCAACTAATGCGAACTTGAGTGAATGAGTGAGAGACAAATGAGGTGAACTTTACCTCTTATTTATACGTGAGTCAAACTGAACTTTTACCCTAATTGGGTTGACTTCACTTGGGGAGCAATTAATAATTAATTTTAATTCTCTTTTGCATGCTTTTCATTCCAAGGTTTACATTGTTTCTTTCAGGGTTTACATAAATAAATTACATCAAGTTCATCTCCCTTAGGATGTACAATCAAGTAAAATAAAATACAATAAATAATATCTTCCGAAGTTGCACAAAATCCAACACTCCCTCTCAACGAGGAAGGTATTCTTCGGTCTTCATCAACATCATGATCATCTGGATTTCATCTTGTACATCTATACTGTCTCCATCATCTCTATACATACTGAAGGTTGTCAGCACAGTCTCAGTCCTTCGAGAAGTGTCTTCATGCATCATCTACACTAGTCCTTCGGTGTGTCCAGGAGAATCACTCAATCCTGGATATCTGAGATATCAGCTATACCATCTCTGCTCTACCATTTGCTACTTGTCTCATCCGTTGATGGGATTTCTCCCATACCTGCTTGAGATACCAGATGAGCAAATGGGCATGACCATCTACTACCTGTTCGTCTCATCTGCCGATGGGATTTCTCCCATACCTGGCTGAGAACCTGAACGAGTAGAGGTACCTATGCAATCACACGGCCAACTACTGACTGTCCGACTCATCTGTCGATGGGATTTCTCCCATACTTGGCTGAGTACCTGGACTGTAGAGGCACCTCTGTGAACTTGACCATCTACTGACTGTTCGACTCATCTGCCGATGGGATTTCTCCCATACCTGGCTGAGTACCTGGACTGTAGAGGCACCTGGGCAAAAACAGGGCAAGTATCTCGATGTCATCTTTCCCTCTCTAGGAGGGACACGGTCTCTTCTACTTCAAGTCTTCCGTGAAAGTATTCGAACTTCACTCTGGGAAGAGCCTTGGTGAGAACATCTACAGTTTGGTCGTCTGTCAGCACGTACTGTAACTCGACCGCACCTTTCTGCACCATATCATGTATGAAGTGATATCAAATCTCTATATGCTTCGACCTGTTGTGAAATACAGGATTCACTGACATCTGCACACAACTTTGGTTATCACAGTGAATCACGGTCTGCTCTGGAATCTGGCCAAACAATCCTGCCAGGAGTTTACGAAGCCAAACTACTTCTCGAGCTGCTGTGCTAGTAGCCATGTATTCGGCCTCTGCAGTTTTGAGTGCTACCGAGTTCTGCTTCCTGCTGTACCAGGAAATAACTGCAGAACCCAAACAGAAGTAACATCCAGAAGTACTCTTCCTATCTGCAACACATTCGGCCCAATCTGAGTCTGTAAATCCCTGCAATCTCATGTCACAATCTGAAGCATATTTCAAACCATATCCCACAATGCCACGCAAGTATCTGAGCACATGTTTTGCAGCAATCCAGTGAATCTGCCTCGGCTTGCACATGAATTGGTTGAGAGCATTCACACAAAACATATATCTGGTCTGGTGTTTGTCAGATACATCAAGGGCCCAATCAGCTGGCGATACATAGTAGGATCAATCAAATCTAAATCTGAAGCAGAATCTCTCAGCTTCTTCCAATTTGCATCCATCAGAGTGGCCATGGACTTGCAGTCCAACATTCCGAATCTCTTCAATATATCTATGGTGTACTTTCCTTGTCCTAGGAAAATCTCTTTCTATCTTTGCCATACTTCTAATCCCAAGAAGTAGTGCATTAATCCAAGATCCTTCATTTCAAACTCAGAGGCGAGATTCTTCTTACACCATACAATAAGTTTCTCATTTCCTGTGAGAAACAAGTCATCAACATATAGTACCAAGATCAGTGCCTCATCATCTACAACCTTGTAGTAAAGGTTGGGGTCTGCATCACTCTTGGTAAACCCCAAGCTCACCAGGAATCCGTCTATCCGTCCATACCAAGCACGGGGTGCTTGCTTGAGTCCATACAGTGCCTTTTTCAATCTGCATACATGAGACTCCTTTCCTTGGACAATAAACCCATCTGGCTGCTCGATGTAAACTTCTTCCTTAATAACACCATTGAGAAAGGCTGTCTTCACATCCATCTAATGCAACTTCCATCCCATAGCTGAAGCAATATCAATGATCGATCTGATGGAAGTATATCGAGCCACAGGAGCAAATGTCTCATCATAGTCGACTCCCTCTCTTTGAGAGAATGCTTTGGCAACAAATCTGGCCTTGTATTTTTCAACACTTCCATCTGCTCCGTGCTTGATCTTGTATAGCCATTTAGAAGTCACCACTGACTTCTCCTCAAGTCTCAACACAACCTCCCACACATCATTCTTCATGATGGATTGATATTCTTCCATCATGGCATCCTTCCAAACTTGATGTTTGGATGCTTCTTCGTAAGTGGTTGGTTCTAAATCAATAATGTTGCTCATTAGTGCCACATAACTAGAGAACCTCCGAGGTCTTTTGCTTTCTCTGGAAGTACCATGTGGAGCTTCATGCCCCTCTGCATCTTGCAATGTCTGTTGTGCCCATCTAGGTCTTTTTCGACCTGCAATCTCTCTGGGGATATCAACTGGATCAATGGGATCAATAGGTTCATCTTTTTCTGCTAACTCCCTTTGAACTGGAGGGGGAGATGATTTCATCTCCTTTGGTTCTAGCATCTCTTCATCATTGATCTCCATATCTGATCCTCTACCTTTTTTGACAGCCATCTCTTCTTCAAAGGTCACATCCCTACTGACTTCAATTTGTCTGGATCCTGGAATGTAAATTCCATAAGTCTTTGAAGACTCACTGTATCCCACAAAAGTTTCCTTCTTGCTGAGGGTTCTAACTTCGTCCTTTTCTTCTTGGGCACATGTATGTAGGCTGGACAACCAAATATCTGAAGGTGGTCCACTTCTGGTTTTACTTCTGTGAAAGCTTCCTCCAAGGTCATCCTTCTAGGCTGAGAGTCATATTCCTGGAAGCTTCCAACGAGATTCATGTGTTCACCACTTGTTCGGAACAAGTGTCATCATCCTTGTCTTGTAGGCCATATCACATGGTCTTTTCCCTACAAGTCAAATCCCGCCTGATGATTAGTGACATTGCATAATCAAATTTAACCAATTTCTATTTCAATTTTCAATGCAATGACAATAGTTTACACATGCATCTTAGCTAATACCTGAGCACAACAATCATAAATATGTTTTCTAAATACATCTGGGAACTATCTAGATGTTTGCTATCTCCACTAGAACACGTCGTCAAGAGTGTGCACTACTCTAAGCATGCAGGAAGGAGATATCATCTAGCCAAGCTCCAATATGTGTTAATGAAGTGTTGTGTAGCTCATATGCATGACAAGGTAAACTATATCAACTGCTCAATACACTTCCAGATAGATCTGCATATAATGAAGATAGATAAGACAAAACAAATCTATGTAAGCAAGAAAACCGAATACTTAACTCTTATTGTTTTTGTGTGTGGGCTCTCACTGCCTTCTTGTGGGAACCATGAGAGATCTTTGTTCTTGCAGTTTGGATCTTCATATCTCCTAGAAGAAGAACTCCGAATGATCATCATTCCTTGACTTCTTGTGAGGATGGTCTTCTTCTACATCAGCAGTTGAGGCTTCATGCTTCCTTTTGTTAGAACTTCGGCACTTATTGGCATAATGACCATATGCCTTGCACCTGTAGCATTGTATTTGAGATAAATCCTTCTTCTCCTTCATCTGATCTAGAGGACTTGATTTCCTATCTTGGTGCTTGTGGTGTTTATGGAACTTCCTTCCTTTGCCCTTACCTTTCTTGGCATGGGATACAAATGCTTGATTCTCCTCAGGTTGAGTACCATGGAGTCTTTGTCATGCTGCAATCCTTGTCTCCTCCTGAGTGCAATCTGCCCATAGCTTATCAAACTTGGGTAGTTTAGATCTACCACTTATGCTTTGAATAAAGGACTCCCAAGATGGTGGAAGACCATTCAGAGTGGTGATAACAAGCTTCTTATCATCAATGGGATCTCCATTGGTGCTAAGCTTGCCCCTTAGTTCTGTGATCCTCGTGAAGTATGAGGCAATGGATTCTGATTTGGATATCTTCATATTTGAAAGTTGGTGCCTCAATGTAATGGATACATTGATGCTAGTGTGTTCAAACAACTTCTTTATGGTCTTGAACATTTTCCTAGCAGACTTCTTCCCTGATATTTGTGGAACCAAATGATCTCTTAGTGAGTCCACCAGAATCCTTCTTGCTCTGGCATCATTCTTCCTCCATCGGGATTTGTCTTCTTCGGCTTCTGGCTCAGGGACCTTCTCATTTACATATTGTAGTAGGTCATTTTCTTCTAGAAGTAGAAGAACCCTAGACTTCCAAGAGATAAAATTGGAAGCTCCTTCCAAACGATCTTCAACCTTCATCCCAATCATCTTGATTGTAGATCTGGTTCAGAAACCCTAGCAGGAGCTAGGTCAAAAACGAAAGTTGGAAATTTGAAAAATTGATTCCACAGTTAGATGCGCCTTGGAAAGGCGAGTTGAGTTGAGGTAGGGCTGATCCAAATCTGTGGAGAGAAGTAGGTCAAAAATGAAACCCTAATTTCTGCTGCTGCAGAATTAGGTCAAAAACTGAAAATTCTCGGAATTGAATTCCGTCTTCACCAAAAGATGTGCCCTCCTAAAAGCGAAATTCCCAAGGCTCTTTTTCTCCAAAATGTTGGGTGAAGACTTCAGAAGATGAAACCCTAGTTCCGGCAATGGCTTCTTCTAGAACTGCTCTGATACCATGTTATTTTTCATACATTCATAGCATAATAATTCAAATGCATAGACAAGATCACTAGAAGAAAGACAAAGCACAAAACAATAACACAAAGTTTATCCTGGGAAACCCAAACGGGAGAAAACCCAGCAACCTTCGTATAGAGATGATAATCCCGAGATCAGAGTACAATCATAAAAGATAAAAGATGGAAAATGTCTTCCAAAAGTAGAAACCCCAAAACAGTGTTCTTCTCCTCCAGCAGATGCGAACTTCTCTCTCTCAAGTAATGCGAACTTGAGTGAATGAGTGAGAGACAAATGAGGTGAACTTTACCTCTTATTTATATGTGAGTCAAACTGACCTTTTACCCTAACTGGGCCGACTTATCTAGGAGACTGGGCCGACATCACTTGGGGAGCAATTAATAATTAATTTTAATCTTTTCTTTCGCTTGCTTTTCATCCCAAGGTTTGCATTGATTCTTTCAGGGTTTACATAAATAAATTACATCACGTTCCTCTCCCTTAGGAGGTACAATCAAGTAAAATAAAATACAATAACTAATATCTTCCGAAGTTGCACAAAATCCAACACCTAGCAGTCTGAATGCACAATCTTTCTCTTTGACATGCTGCTGTGATGGAACATGCCCTAACTGGTCTTCATCCCGTTGCTTCTTGTGCTTCCTTGTTCAATGTTCTGTGCCAAAAACTGAGAGGTGCCATTTTGCTGCTGGGAGTATATTTATGTAGAAAATATTGTTTGTTCAAAAATAATTGTGGCGCTGCCTGTTTGCAATTAATAAAATTGACTGTTGCTGCATCGTATTTCTGTTAGACATATTTTATTTCTTAGTTGCCGTTGGTGAATTGGGAGAGTATGTAGTTTGATACTTAGAATTGCTGTTTGGATGAATATAGTAATATACTATTGCTGCATAATATGCCTTTTCTGCCATCTGCTGGATTCATATACCTTTGCATACCTTTGCTTTTAAAAACAAATCTAATGTTTGTAAACTTTCAATTTCATGAAAATAATTAATCACACCCTTGCCATTTCTTTCTCTGCTGCCGTTGAAAAATAATTGTGCAGCTGCCTGTCTGTAAATAATAAATATGACTGTTGCTGCATAGTATTTCTGTTAGAAATATTTTATTTCTTAGTTGCCATTGGTGAATTGGGGAGGGTATATATATGCTGTTTGGATGAATATATTATTTTTGCATAATATGCCTTTTTAGCCATCCACTAATTTCTATAAATAATATGCCCGCATCCCTTTGCTTTTAAAAACAAATCTAATGTTTCTAAACTTTCAATTTCATGAAAATAAATAATGATACCTGGCTGCTTAAAAATAATTGTGCCGCTGCCTGTCTGCAAATAATAAAAACGAGTGTTGCTGCATAGTATTTCTGTTAGATATATTTTATTTCTTAGTCGCCATTGGTGAAATGGGGAGAGTATGTATATTTTGTTTGATACTTAGAATCGCTGTTTGGATGAATATACTATTGCTGCATACTATGCCTTTTTTTGTCATCCACTAGATTCATATACCTTTGCTTTTAAAAACAAATCTAATGTTTGTAAACTTTCAATTTCTTGAAAATAAATAATCATACCCTTGCCTTTTCTTTCTCAGCTGCCTTTGAATAATAATTGTTCCGCTGCCTGTCCATAAATAATAAATGATTGCTGCATAGTATTTTTTTTAGAAATATTTTATATCTTAGTTGCTATTGGTGAATTGGGGAGGGTATGCATAAGCTGTTTGATGAATATATTATCGCTGCATAATATGACTTTTTTGCCATCCATTAATTTCAATAAATAATATAGCTTAGCATACCTTTGCTTTTATAAACAAATCGAATGTTTCTAAACTTGCAATTTCATGAAAATAAATAATCATCCCTTGCTTTGTTTTCTCAGAATTCAAACTTATCTCTCCTTGGACTCTTGAATCTTTCAAACTTAGTCCCACACAATTCTTTGATCACAGGCCTGAGGATCCATAATACTCTGAAGCCACTGTTGGCGCTTAGAGATGCATGATCATAATCATGGGAAAAACATGAAGACTATGTTATTTTAATGGAGAACTCCATTGAGTATGTTACCATAAGCTTGTTTTATACTCATCAAGTGATGAGTTATTTAACTACCTCGTCAACTAGCCTATATTTAATGCTGGGCCATTAACATTTAGTATGACACCAACATTTGGTTCTAACAACACAATCATTGGGTGTTACCACTCTAATTGCACCGAGTGAAACGAGGTGCTCTACAGCCCAGTATGGGGGAGATGTTGTAACATTTGTCATGTAACGTTTGTTACTAACAAAATAATTAAAAAAAATTAAAAAAATTCATGTCGGCTCATAAAATAAAAAATTGTGGAAAGTATTTAAAAAAAATCAATGTTGGTTCATAAAATAAAATATTATGAAAAGTAATTAAAAAATAGATGTTCGTTTATAAAATAAAAACTTGAAACTTAAACCCGGATCTATCAATCAAGAGAGATCAAATTTCTTGAGTTTAAATTTAAAAAAAGAAATACACCTCAAGAAATTGGATCCCTCTCGGTGCTTGATAGACACGGGTTTAAGATGGATCTATGCTGGTAGTAGCAGAGTGATGTCCCTGTTTTTGGAAGAGATGCAATAATTTTGTAACAAATGCTTCTTTAACAGGTTGATTCCAGAAAACTGTGCTACTGAATTAAGAAGAAGGACCTTGCAGGAATTGATGTTTGAAACAGAGAGGAAGGCATAAGTTTTGACTTGTAAGAATCAATGTCTAGGGCACAAAGTGAGCTTACAGGAATGTAATGAACTTGCTGAAGGGTTTCTATGAGATCTCTCCATGTAGAACATAGACAGCTTCTATCTCTTTTGATTGTGCATGAGGCTACACATTTACTCGAGGAATTAATAGATGGTGAAGTATTTTGTGGAGAAGTTTTAGAGGAAAGACAAAGTGGACATATTACCAAATGCAAGAGCGCTCAGGAGACTTTGCAGTGCATGCTAACGACCAAGAGAGAACTGTCCTCCACTAGCGAGGCCACCATTGAAGTCCCTTGTTTCCGTGAAACCCTGGATCTTGTTACCAATATCATTAGAGCAAAGTTTGAACAGATGAATCTTGATTTGTTTGAGAACAGTGTTCTCCTGATGCCCATGATCATCCCTCCCAAGATAAAGAGATCATCTCTGTTTATCTCCAAAACCCGCCTGCAGTAAAATAAAAGCCTGCGCTGTTTATCTATTGTGTGCCCGTGCACAGTAAAATTAAAACCTGCCCGCAATAAAATAAAAACCTGCAGTAAAAACCCCATGTGCAGTAAAAACTTGCAGTAAAAACAACATCGAAGAATCTCTGTGAATCTAGGACTTTTGGAGATCGACTTCCATTCCACAAATGTGTAGAGAATAACACTGCTGGGTGTTATTCTAACATCTATCGACGTAATTAATGTATACGTGGGGACCTAAACACACATCTAGTGTTCAGAAAGTCCAAAAAGTCATATAAGGGGTTAATACAAATGTATACTTTGAAATACTTTTCCGAAGGTGGATGTTTTTTTGTTTTATCTCCATCAGGGCTTTCCATGTTTGAAAGCATGTATTTACTTCTCTACGGAGGCACTTTTTATTGTTTTTAAATTTTATTTCTGCTGATAGATGATTGTGATTTGATCATACTTATAAATCTATTTTACCTAAGTTCTCCCTCTTCTAGGGAAGGATTTCTTTCCCACTTGGGCCAGAATCAATGAACCAAAGGTGGTGAAAGTACACAGACAGGTTCCAGATGATTCTTGGTAAGCAAAATCTGCTATGCAAGTCTAGATAATGACCATGCAACTACAAGGCCGCAGGCTGCCGGAGGCAAAAGTTGTCACCTTAGGTGTGGGTTTCATATTGTTATTTTATTTGATACGAGGATAATCGAGGTCTTGAGTGTGTTAAAGACTGATTTAGTCATGACAAGACCTGATGATGGATGGGATTCGGATAGACACATATGGAACCAAATGAATTATCCTAGTACACCTTCTCGATGGCATGAAATAATTGAAAAGAGGATTTGTTTTTTGTAACTCGTAGATTCTTGGATGGTATTGTGAATATTTTTATCGAAGCATTTATGGAGCATGTAGTAGTTCTACACATCAAATTCCTTGAATCAAAGACAACACTGCAATGATCACGTTTTAAAGATTTATCTGTATTCTTGTGGCATTTTATGATCATGAATTATGCTAATTTATGGTCAATCAATATCATTGCCGGTGGTATATATTTTTGTAGCAGTACTCATGGAATTTGGTAAAAAGGAAAGTTCATTTAAACCATCAAGCCCTTACAATATTCAATATTGGCCATAATATTCAATATTGTATATGTGACTTCCTTACAACGTGTCAGTGGCCTATTGGATAACTTAAGTGGTTTATTCACGTGCTATTTTGGACCTTTCTCAGCGTCTGGATAAAAACTATGAATGAATTTACAAGGATGCAATTTTTTTGTTGCTTATTGAAGATAATGATCTTAGTTGAAGGGAGAGATATTATGACCCACATGAGAATGGTTATATATCGGAGGGAGGGCAGAGATATTATGACCTAAGCCAGACACGTAAGAATGGTTATTAAGGTGGACTTGGAGAAAAATAAGTAAGGACCTCAAGAAAATAATTAACTTACTTTAAATTTCTCCTAACCCCAGACCTTCAATAATGTTATAATGATTTAAATTCGCATATTTATAAAGTGGAGTAACTTAAAAGGGTCAATGAAGAGATAGATCTTAAATATTTGAAGAAATTCATGCTGTCACTTCCCAAAGATTGGTTTTGATATTTACTTTCGAGATAATATGGGTGAAAGTGTCTACCTAGTCGGGCCATGGACGCAGGAATTCCTGCTCTTTGTCACTTCCCAAAGATTAGGTTTTATATTTACTTTCGAGATAATATTGGTGAAAGAATGTCTACCTAGTCGAGCCATGGTCTCGGGATCAATCATCAATAGACTTAAAAAATGATGAATGGGGGAGGTGTAGTTAGGTTGTTAATAACACGCCCTAACCAACCACCTGTATTTGGGATACGTAGTTAGTTTGTTAAAAACATGCTCTAGCCAACCACACTTATTTCTTATAATATGCAAAAATTTAAACAGGGCCCATGTCAACACTTACAAACCAACATTTGATAACATGCGGGCATGTGCAATAAAAGATAGCAGCAGCCTTTCAACATGCAAAAATGACAATAGTATAATCTATCTATTAATTAAATAGTGATAACAAGCAACAAGGAGGGTTACACCTCAACTTCATCATTTATCATTTCTTATTATAATAGAATTGCCCTTAAAGATCATTACAACAATTTTGCAAGAACTTCAAACAATTAAATTCATCCATGGAAGTACAAAAAGATGAGGATAGATCTCACTTGAAATGTCGTTGATTGCTTTGCTCCAACGAGATATTCAATTAAGCCCCTTATCTCTTGCTTACACTTTTTTTTTTACATCTTTCGCAAACTAACTTCTCTCATTTATAGGTTCCTACCCTACGTCTTTGGCAATTAACTTCTCTCTATTTATAAGTTCCTACCTTGGACAAAAATAAGGACACTTCTTCATGAGCGTTATTTATGGTTTGACAAGTCCACGTGGAGGCTTTTCTGGTCGGGGTGCACCTTCCAAGACTACTCTAAAACCCTTGTGCATCACTTCTCTCCTTCACATATGTCCCCGCATTAAATGACATTTTTCTCTTTTAAAATGCCTTGTATCAATTGGGCTAGGGCTGGCCTCTTAAATAGTAATTGTTATTCTTTAAGCAAGACTCTCTTTTAATTTGGGACCCCTTTCATTAGTGTTGCCCTCATCAACAATAAATGCAACACTCTAGTCCATAATTTTAAGTGTACTTGGTCTCCTTTACGCTACGATGTTCCTCCATGAGGGTCATTTATTACCATTTCTTGTTTCAATATGCTATTTAAGTGGGCTTTGACCATATCAAGTGTGTTTTAGGATCATCCCAACAAGGGTGCTTTCAAGGAAGCTCTCCATTTTACCGAATTTGCACATCGAAGGTGGAAATGGTAAAACAATCTAACTCCATGTGGAGACGTAGAGCAGAAGAGAACTATAGAATCTTTGGTTTTGCGTCGAGCTTGCAGATGAGTCCAAATTTCACATCCCATAATCCCACTTAATTCACTCAATCATTCATAAGGTTTTATTCACCCAATGGCTCTAGAAAGAAGGCATGAGCAAAATACCAAAGAGAACAATGCAAACATCAAACTATTGCTACTCTAATGCTCAGATCAACTCATTCTTTCTATTATATTTTGGCATTAAATGCCATCAATGTAATAGGCATTCAATATTTCCCATTTATTGGTGGTTGCAATGTCTTTCCATCTAGGTGAATTAAGTTGAAAGTATTTAGACCAATAACTTCTTCGATCTTGTACAGGCCAAGCCACAAATTGTCAAACTTTCCATGTTTGCACGACTTCTCATTTCTTTTATCCCACTTGAGAACTATTGTAATACCCCTATTTGGTCCTTATGGTTTATTAGCCTTAATGTAAATATTGTGTAAATACAGTGTGTATTTGCCTTAGTGTGGAGCTCAAGGCCATGGCTCCACTAGTGGATGTTTAAGGTTTTATTGCATAGGCAAGTATTTAACGGTTTGATTATTCATGGGTTGTTAAGCCATGAAACATTGTAAATGATGTAATTATTAATTACCATGCAATAAAATACTCAAGGAACTAGCTAACGAGGCAACCAATGAGAATGGGCCGTGTGTATCCTTTAGGGAGAGGTGAGGGGGTTGTGGGATTGGTACCCATGCTGCCACATGTCCATTTATGAACCTATTTGACTCCCCCTGTTGACATTTAATGCTGTTACGGAAGATAGTTTAGAAGCATGTTCGTGAGGCAGATTGAGTACGGAGCATGCCCTGCGAATCTGTATGGCAGGGTATGGCCCGTGTTTACTTGTCCCTTAAGACACTTAACCACCTGGGAATTCGCAGACCCGAATGACTATCCCATGGTTGACCCAGAACGGGAGGGGGGGGGGGATTCAGGAATGCATTCATTCACGCATGGAGGATTCACCACTAGTCGCAAAGCCAAGCCGTAGAGCAGAGAAGGGAAAGAACGTGATTTCTGTGTAAGCCAAATTTACACAGTGGAATGCCCATAGAAACCTGGCGCGTAAGCCACATCTGTTGGAGAAACCCCTGAAAGTAAACCTTGAGATGAATTACAGAGCGTGAGTAGCTCAGGGAAGTCACGAGAAGACTTGGTTTGGTCTGCCGAGAAGTCGAGTTGCGGGATAGAGTTTAGTCCGCAACCCGGTGTAGAGCCCAACTTATTAACTAGGGTAGAAGCTCAATTAGACTTGGATTGCTTGATAAACCTAGTGAAGGCTGTAGTCTCATAGAACTAGCAGTTGGACCTTTCTATACCCACCCTGAATAGCACTGGAGGGAAGGTGCCTTGAGGGACTGTGCAACAGAGAAGAGGGCCTTCCTTGTGTTGGGTGAGGTAGGTATTGTGGTTTCCATGTCTGCCGAGTGTTGAGATGCCCACAGCTCTATGGTTGAGCTCACTGGCTTAGCACCATTCTCTCTGTTGCCTTTGTATGCTTGATAAACCCAACTGCATGTTGGATTAGCATGTGCATGCTTGATAAACCCAACTGCAGGTTGGATTAGCATGGGTAGGTTGCCCCTACATGCTTGATAAACCCAACTACATATTGGCTTAGCATGGGGATGAGACCTTGACTGTGAGAGAGAGTTCCTTAGCCCTCCTTACTGGATACACAACCCAGCTCGGGGGTGGTCTCTCAGCTAAAAGAGTACAAGCTAGACAGACACCTAAGGTTGGGTGGAACGTTGTCCTCACTTAGCCAGTTGCTTGGTAGCTTCAGTTCCAAGATAAGTGTTCCATGTCGTTAAATGATGTTGATGCATGTGTTATATCCAATTGATATGTTATGCTTGTCATGGTCTAGAATATTGATTGAATGATTACATGGATTGAATCAATAGGAAGCTATGTGTGATATTGAAGATAAAGCTGATTGCCTGTTGAGTACTCCATTATTTACTTGAATGACATGTATAACTAACCTTGTAGGTTGTGGATGTGTTAACTAGTTTAGTTCATTATATGTATTGTTATGTATTGTATTCACCCTTCAAGAGGATGGACCTTGACTTCATCTAGTCTTGAAAGGAAAGAGATAGCCCGCTTATGACTGCCATAACCCCTATGTGTGACAGAATGGTATGGAGAAGTCATGGTAGAAAGGAGGTAGAGCCCCTGTGGAAGGTAAGCCACTTAGGTGGTGAAATTATGAATAGTATCCCAATCGAAAAATTGGCATGATTGGAGTGCCCAGATGGAGTGGGGAATTGCATCAGTGGATAGAGCTCTCCAAGAGCTTTCCAACGGTACAAGACTTGCCTTATTTGGCTTAAGGATGAAGGAGAAACAAGTCTAGGAAGTTTTATGCACAAGGGAAGTGGTTCTGCAAATCCGCATCCGCAATGCGGATTGCGGGTGTCGGGAACCATCCTTGGAGTCGTGTGATGGACTTCCGGCAATGCAGGCTGCGGATTACAGAAGGGCAAGTTGGCGGAGCAGATAAACTTCCGCAATTCCGAGTTCCGCAATGCGGGTTGCGGGTTGTGGAAGGGTAAAGTTGGCGGAGCAGATGGACTTCTACAATTCCGAGTTCTGCAATGCAGGCTGCGGGTTGCGGAAGGGTAAAGTTGACGGAGTAATTGGACTTCCGCAATTTCGAGTTCCGCAATGCGGAATGTGGATTGCGGAAATGAAAGATTTCCGAAAGATTGCGGTTGGACGTCCACATTCCGAGTTCCGCAATGCGGATTGTGGAATGCGGAAAGGCGGATTGTGGATCCGAGCCCGTTGCGGTTGTGTAAAAATTAAAAAAATAAAAAAAAAGAAGGGGAAAAGAATCGGAAGGGACCTCCCATCACCTCCGAAGGCCACCTTGGAGGTGTCGGGACGCCACAACTATGTTGCCTTTTTTGAAAATCCTTGGTTGGGCTTGTTGTCAAACTTGCCTTTGACCTTGTTTGGAATTCTTGACTAGTGTTCAAAGGGCCTCAACTTGCTTTCTTTGAGGTCAATTTAGTGATCAATTCTCCTTTGGACATCCCACTAATGTGAAGTGAAGTGCTACAACAATGTATACTAGTATCTTTAAGTGGATCGACAAAGTTACATTCATTCCATATACCAACTCAAATGGGGTCCTTGTATCTTTTCTTTTGGTAATATGATTAACCCATATGGCTAAGTTGAGTTTGTTGTCTCGACGATGCTTATTGTCACTCGTGATGTTTATTATCCTCATTAAATTTTTGTCACTAAACTTAACCAATCCATTTCCCTTTGGATAATAATTTGATAAGTGTGCCAAAACAATGTCATAATCCAAGCAATTTTTTTTAACTCAATAGATTTGAATGCTTGGGCATCTTCTGTGGTGATTTTGGTTGGGATGCCAAATTTGGTGATGATTCTTTCCTCCAAGTAATTAATGATTACTTTTTGGGTCGCCTTCTTCATGGGTATCTCCTCCACCCATATTGTGAAGCAATTTGTCATTTTAATTGTCCATTTGGAACCATTGTTAGAGTTTCCATGCACAAGGTTCTTTTACTACCACATGTTGCAAAGTTAAATTTGGCCAAGTTTGTTTTGTTTTGTTTTGTTTTTTTTTTTTACCGACAAAGTGTTGACTAGGCTAGCATGGCTTGACAAAAGCATGAACATTGGTAAATATATCTAGCTAATGATATCAACCCTCAAAATTAATGGGTGGTGGTTGTAGCTGCAAAATGGACTACCTTCAGAAGGTCTTTATGAAGAATGGTTACCATAAGAGCCATATAAACAAGGCCATCCACCAAGCTCAAAATAAAAGTCACACCCTTCATTCAATAGACACCTCGAAGATCTCCTTGTCGCTAAAGTCCTAAAGAAACATAATTTTCGGGTGGTCTTCACCCCCCTGAAAACACCATTAAGAGGATGGTTGATTCAACGAAGGATCCCGTAGATCTGAGACAATAGAAAGGAGTGTACAAGATACCATGCTCATGTGGAAAAATCTATATTAGTAAGATTGGAAGATTGGTAAACATTCAACTAAAAGAACATGCCTCATATATAATAAAAGATAGAGCCTCTAAATCTGCCCTAGCACAACATGCACAAAACTCTGCACATCACATATGTATAGAAAACGCCAAATTAATCATGAAGGAAGAGCACTATTTAAAAAGAAGGATGAAAGAAGCGGCTGAGATTGAAAAGTGGAAGAATACGTTGAATAGAGATGATGGGCTGAGTTTGAGTGGCACATGGAAACCAATCATCAACAAAATTTGACTTTTGCATATTAATGATAATTGAGTCGACATGCATATTATTCATGTATCATTACTATTTATAAGCGCTCTCATACAATCAATTTGAACCATCGCAGTGATTATTGTGATCCCTTGATGATGGACTCACTTGGGTAGTTTGAAACGTCAGGTTTAAAAATTTCATAGCAGGCTTTTCCAACTTTTTTAATAAAAATGCCCCTTGCATAACCCAGTATGCAATTTAACCATGAGTTCTCGTGCCTAGGGTAGGAATTTGGAAAAAATTCCACCCGTCATTTTTGACAGTTTCTACATTATGTTAGAAGTTTTTAAACCTTCATAAGGCTACGTATCTGGGGCTTTGAACTCAACCTTCATCACCTTGATCCCAAAAAGTAACAAGCCTAATACTTTTTCATATTTTAGACCGATTGCTCTGTGTAATCTGGCTTACAAAATCATTACTAAGATTATTTCCGTACGTTTGAAGCCAACAATGTCCAAACACATTTCTTCAGAACAATTTGGCTTTTTCCAGGATAAACAAATTTTTGATGCAATTAGTATTTCTCAGGAAGTAATCCATTCTATCCAGAAGAGGAAGCTCAAGGCTTTATTGCTTAAAATGGATTTGGAGAAAGCTTTTGACAGAGTGGATTGGGTATATTTAACACTGATTCTCATACAGATTGGACTTCCTCCTCTGGGTATAAATTGGATCATGGCTTGTGTGTCCACAACAAACTTTGTGGTCTTGATAAATGGAGCTCCTTCAAGTTTCTTCAAGAGCTCCAGAGGCATCAAACAAGGATGCCCTTTGTCTCCTCTCTTATTTCTTTTAATCATTGAAGGTTTAAGCAGGGTGATTAATAATGCTAAATCTAAAGGTAAATTAAAAGGTATTAAATTATCAGCTACTTTATATATCTCTCATCTACTTTTTGTAGATGATGTCTTACTTTTTGGTATTGAATCTATTGATGAATGGCTAGGTTATAAGGAAATTATCAAGGTGTTCTGTGATGCCTGAAGTATGAAGGTGAGTACAAACAAGTCTAGCTTCTATCACTACAGAATAGAGGAAATGAAGCTGGTTGATATTAATGCACTACTACCTTTCAAAGCATGTCAATTGGATGAAGGGTTTAAGTATTTGGGCTATTTCTTGAAGCCAAATGGTTATAAGACCTATGATTGGTCCTGGCTACTCACAAAGTTTGAAAATAAAATACACCAGTGGGCTTACAGTTTGCTCTCTGTGGGAGAAGACTCATGCTTATTAAAACTGTTTTGACAAGGATTCCAGTTTATTGGTTCTCCCTTTCAAAGGTTCCAATTTCCATCATCAACACTTTAGGGAAATATATTTTCAATTTTCTTTGGACATGTGGTTTGGAAAGAAGCAAATTGGTTATGGCAAGTTGGGATAGAATTGCACTGCCTGAAGATTGTGGAGGATGGGGCATAAAAAAATTATTTATTTTTAGTTATGCGCTCATAATAAAGAGCTTCTGGAGAGGTTTATTTGGTAACAGTATTTGGTCTAAGGTTTTACATGAGAAGTATATCAAGGGAAGTATTATAACATGGATGAGGAGTCCAAAGAAAAAATTAAAAGGAACTTCTTCTGTTTGGGCTAGTTTCATAAAAGTTTATAATTGGCTTGCAAAAGACCTTACTTGGTGCGTGGGGAATGGACATGATATATTAATTAGTATCGATCCAATTTTGGGCATGGAGGATAATTACAAACTTTCTGATGATATTCTTAAGCTATTTGAGAAATTGTGGCTACATTAAACTTGCACAATTTGAGAAATCCACAGGTAGGATAGATAATTCTTCTTACTGGTTCTCTGCCAAAGATTTGGGGTTAACTGGGTGTGCAGCTAATGAATGGAACCTTTTTATCAGAAATTTAAACTCTTCGGGTTGTAGAATAACTCACGATAAGGATTTTCTTATTTGGAAGTCCAATCATGCCACAGGTATCATCACAGCCAAAACTGTTTATCTTACTATTATAAAAGATAGTTGTCATATGGTGCATAATTGGTGGTACACAAGTATTTGGAAATGGAATTTACCACTAAAAATTAAATGCTTTATGTGGTTTGCGCTGCAAGAGGGTTTAAAGCCCTGGGAAAACCTGTCAGAAGAGGATGGAATGGGTCAAATATCTGCCTCCTGTGCAAAAACAACTCAAAATCTACCAAACATTTACTAGTATGCTGTGAGGTGACCAGGAAGGTTTGGAATTTGACTCTGTCTTCACTGAACATTGATCAGAATTGGGGTTTTGAAAATTTTAATTTATGCTGTCTCCTGTGGCACCGAAAGTGTAGATCTTATCTTTTTCTCCCATCTATTATATCGTGGACAATTTGGAATGCAAGAAATAAAGCTGTCTTCGAAGACCAGCCACCAAGCTAACAAAATATTTGTATTCAGATCTTAAAGTTGGTGAAAGATTATTGCATTGAGGGTGCTGTCCCAAAGGTTCAGAAGGTGAGCATTTGTAATTTTTAGTTTGAAGGTGCTTTTGCTTTTTTTGATGGTGTAGCTGCAAATGGATTATGTGCTGCCGGAGGAGTTCTCTATTTAAACAATGACTACAATTACACTTTCAAATTAAATTGTGGTACTGGTACAAATATAAAGGCATAATTACTAGCTCTTTGGTGTGTTTTGAAAGTGGAAAACCTTTTTGGTATTGATGAACTTAAAGTTTTTGGGGATTCATAGGTGACAATTAAATGGACTAGTGATGAATATCATCTGAAGATCACCTCTCTCTTTCACTGGTGTCCCAGAATCAAGGTGGAAATTAGTCATTTCAGGAATATCACTTTTGATCACATCTATCGACAACACAACTCTTATGTTGACAAGTTGTCAAATCAAGCTTTGTAAGGTGTTGAAGGAGTCATCATTTGGGAAGAGTTCCAAGAGTCTCATCTCCGTGATAGCGGCTCTTTGGATTTCTTTTCAAAGTAGTTTTGTTTCTTTCTTTTTGGAGATTTTTGTTATCATCAGTTAATCCTCATAAACTGGTTGATGGAGATGTATGTTTACTATGCAGTACCTTTTAGCATTTCCAGTATCTTGGACTGGAAGGTTATATGTTAGTATAATTTGATAGTCATCTGCGACTGTCTACTTGAACTGTTATGTACTATTTGATTCACCTTTTTGAATATCAATAGTATGTTTTTTTCCGCTGAAAAAAAAGAGTGGTTTCTTTTGGTTGTCACATGGTCAAATTTATTTTTGACAAAAAAGAAGAAGAAAAATAAGAGTAAAATTTACCATAATTGTTAAAAACAATTAATACACAATATTTTTTTTGTTAGACATGGTAATTTTTTCACCAGACCCGATAAGTATTTTTATTCCAGACCCGGTGAATAATTTTTTTAACCAAAGACAAGTATTTTTTTTAATACTAGAGGAAGGGTCGATGAAGCCAACCATGGTGAATAATCATGAATTTGGAAACTTCAAGCAAGGTTTTGGGGACCACATGGTATATTTCATGTCACACAAGCAATATGTCACTCAACGAAGAATTAAGTAATAAGATAAATGAATTAAAAATCTCAATGGGTGAGATCTCCAACAAAATTAGTGGTATAGACGAGATCTCTAGAAAATTTATTGGTTTATATAAAGTTTACAACAAAATCAATGAGATGGATGATTTCTCTAGAATACTAGAGAGCGTGGAACACAAAGGAAACATATGTAATCAGATTCAGAACGTGCTCAAGCCCAAGTTTCACCCTTGGAAAGTGGGAATAAGGAATTAATTAGCCTCAATTCCCACTCTCCCTACTTGCCATCAAAACATTTATCCAATTTTGGATCGTTCAATAGATTTATGCATACACCAAAAGTTGATGTGCCAAGATTTGATGGAGAAGATGACAAGGGAAGCACACCATGGTGCAAGACAAAATTGTGTTGCACCATATGTATGATGATGAAGAGAATTAAATTTGCATTACTACAACTAGAGAAATTGACGTGTGATTGATTTTTGTGGTGGCACTCAAATTCCTAATCAAGTAATTGGGATACATTTAAGAAACATTTTTGTGTTGCACCATATGTATGATGATGAAGAGAATTAAATTTGCATTACTACAACTAGAGAAATCGATGTGTGATTGATTTTTGTGGTGGCACTCAAATTCCCAATCAAGTAATTGGGATACATTTAAGAAACATTTCTCTAGGAGATTTTAGAACATTGAGAAAAATGAAATTTTCTCTAAACTCACTCGACTACAACATACGTGCTTGGTGGATGAATTCTTTAATGAAATACGTGTTGGTTACTTGTGTCCCCGAATGACTAGATAATCGATTCCTACATATTGCCAAGTTAGGTTTAAAAGAAAACATAAAGAATGAATTCAAATTGTTAGAGATCAAAGACATGGAACAAACACAATTTAAGCCAAAATCACTGAGGGAAAAATGTTGACCTGTCAGTGAACTCTTTGGTCTCGCCTCGAAAAACCAAGCCCAAAGTATACCATTCCTAACAAAAGGATTACACCTTTCAAATTAAATGATGATATAAATCAGTGTTTCAGATATCATGCTTTCAATTGGAAGTTGGGCCACAAATGCAAGGAAAATAAATTCATTCCGTGTGAAGTACAAAGCGATAGCAATAAGGAGGCATGTGATTTATCTCCTTCTGACATTGAATCAGAAGATTTGATTGAACAATCCACCAATCCTAGAAAATATAGCTACCAAAATACCAATCCAACACTCAATTGCAGCAATGATGGGTATTTCTCAACCCCAATCTTTCAAAGTTATTGGTTACACAAAAAAGACAATATTAACAATACTTATAGATAGTGGTAGTGTCACATCCCCTCCCGTCGATCCAACGCAAGGAAGGGAACATGACTGAACATTTCGGGCTTTTACAAAACTCAGGCCCATTCATCAAATTCATACAAATAAAAACACACGTGTGTGCAGATGTATAAATCAATTAAACACAACGGAAGTTAAATTCTTCTACACACACATATATCATGTAATTTCTAGCATATTCATAACATGCATCAAATAAAAACATCACATAATGAAATACAAGATAATACTTATCTTGAAACAACGCTGTCCCGAGCAACTAGCTACGCAACTGGAATGTTCCACCCAGCCATAGGCCAACTGTGCTCATCAATCTCTCAGCACAATTGCCACCCCCAAGCTGGGCATGATTTCTACAAGGAATGGGAACCCATAACTGATCCACAACAAGATGAACACCTCATCTAAGCCAAGTCAATCCATATTTGGGTTTATCAAGCCAATTCTGAAGCCTCTTCTCTTTTTGGATGCTTGCACTCAATCTCAAGCCACAACAAGCACAATTATTGGGCATGGATAAACATTTTTACTATGGAATTTACAAAAACAGGGTTCCCATGGATTCTTCCAATTCGTGGCACACTCAAAAATGAGTTGTGGGAAAGCAAAACGACCACAGTGAGCAAACAACGAGTTCCCAACAAGTATATGTGAATTCAGAGAGCAAAAGCGACCTCTATGGGCCTCCAAATCGTGACTCCTTTTCTCCTAGACATTCTGTAACTCAAAACGACCTCCCAGCTAGAGGAAAATGGAGGAAAACGTGAGGGAAAATGCCCAAGTAACTCCAAACTCGTGAGAGAGAAAAACTACTGCATGAATATTGGCTTGGGGAACAATTTCATGGGTCATTTCTTGCCCAAGAAGAAAAATAAGATTTTCCAAATTGATGGCTTTCCCATACACGAAATTGGGCAGCCATACCTCTCCATTCCCCAAAGCATTAACTACCTCAACCAACTCTTCGAAGAAATAAATGATTGGGTGCATAAGTCAAAATGGGTAGTTGGTGGTTTAAGGCTTCTCCCATTGGCACTTGGCTTGGCAGTATTGGCTCAAAGGTTTGAATATTACCCCCCTATTCCTTGTAAAAATCATGCCCCCATACTTTTGTTGCATTGCATAGCTAGTTGTGGGTATTTTATTAACATACACATTTACATGATATTGAAATTTTTATTGTTCCTGGCTAGCACGAGAACCATATGCATCGATTTTTATTTGTCGATACATAAAAATCTAAATCGATGGGGGGCCTTGGCCTTGAGCTCCTCACCGCGATTTTTATAACGATATTACATTATTTACATGTTTAATGAAATGGGGTCAAAATCAAGATATTACAATCCCCCCCCCCCTTGGAATAACACCGTCCTCAATGTTCTCTTTATTTTTAGCAAGGTTCCATGCCCTTCCTTTCAACTACAACTGCAATGTCTTTCTCTCTCTTCATCAACGTCCATTGAATCTCTTTCCAATCTTTAGCTGCTCATACTAAGCCTTTTAGGACAACCACATGTCCATTGCATCCTTAAAATGTCTTCAAGGTCCTTGCATCCATCAATAACTATACTCAAACATTGAGTCAATTTGTTGATGTATATGTAACTTTGGAATGTATTTCACATATATGTATATTGTATTCCTATAGAGATGTTATTATTCCTCTATACGGAAGTGGTTTTATACCTATAGAGATGTTATTATTCCTTTATACGGAAGTGTCATCATTTATATTGTAAGTGTCGTAACTTATACTTGATGGGTTATTAGACCACCTTGTTGGGGTCGGCCCTGTATAAGTCATGTGGGTCAAAGGGTTATTAGACCACCCTATTGGGGGTCGGCCATGTGGGTCAAAAGGTTATTAGACCACCCTAGTGGGGGTCGGCCCAGTCAGCATTATGTTAAGTGGTTAAGTTGAGGCCGACCTAGTTGAGTAAAGGTCAAGTCAAGTTAGTGTATAAATAGAGAGTGTGTCTCTCTCATTTTATACATTCTATTCTCTCACTCACACTTGGGAGAGTGGCGCACTTGTGGAGGAGGAGGCTCTTCTTCTAGGAGAAGACTATCTCTTGTACTCTGGTTGTATCATTGCTCTATCTATCTCTGAGGAAGTTATTGGGGTTTTTCACCTTTATGGTTTTCCCCAAGTAAAATCTGTGTCTCTTGTGTGCTTGCATTTTGTGTCCATGATTGATATGCTGTAGATATGCTGTACATGTTGTTCTCTCAGTTAAGATCCTAGATCAGATTGAAGTAAATTCTGAAAATTTAACATGGTATTAGAGCTAGCCTGAAAGAAGGCATGATATGGCATGTATGACACTTGTTGCACTTGCGATGCTTGGGATTGATATAGCAAAAACTAGTCATCGTAGAACTTTCGCTATAAATCCATTTTGGCGAAGGTTTCGGATCTGAAACTTTTACAAGTCGAATTTAAGATCCCCAAGTACCTTGTGTCCAAAGGAAAACCTCTAATTCGTTGTACTTTGTGATTTATGATCTGTTCAATATAGGGTTTCTGCCTCTTCCAGATCCCAGTCATAAACAGGTGACCTGGGGAAAAAGGTCATAACTTGGGCTAGGAAGCTCCAAATGAAATTTCGTAAAAAGTGACAGGTAGTACACAGACTGTACTATCTCAAGAAAATTTTTCAGAGGCCGAAGTTGAACCAGTGACACGTGGCAGGCCGTACAAGTTCGCTATCCTGTTTTATCCCATAAACAGGTCACGTTGCGACACTTGGCATAACTCTCTCTCAGAGAATCCAATTGAGGTCAGACCTGTCAGGATGGAAAGATGACAGGTCGGGCTATCTCAATTTTTTTTTTCAGACCCTGTGGATCGAAACGTTTGGAGTTACACCAGAAACAATCAGGTACATATTTATGTCAAAACAGAATTATTTTTGAGCACCTTCATTCATGGCTTCCGAAATTTAGGGTTTCGGAGAAAGTTGGAATTTTTGTAATCGGAGACCACGGCTGGATGCTACTCATCAAAATCGAAATTTAGAGATCAAGATCATATTTTTTGGTTGGGCAGAAGGCCGGGCTTGATCAAACCCCAGTTCGGGACTTTGATCGGAAAGATGGAAAATTAGGGCTTCTGCAAAAATTGAAATTTTCGAAATTTGTGACCACAGATGGAAGCTCCTCGGAAAAATAGAAGCTTAGAGCTTTGGATCGAACCTTTTGATTAGGCAGAAGGGTGGGCTTTATCAAACCCTAGTTTGGGGTCATGTCAAGTCAATCCAGAAGTTTCAAAGGAAAATTTGAGGGGTGAAACTTTGCAGTTTTCAAATTCTGAGTATACCAGCTTGATCAGCTCATCAAGGTGCATATTTCTATCCTTTCGAAAGTTTGAAATTCAAAGTTTGAATTTTTGGGGTTTCTCTGACAAACCCTAATCCAACTCCAGGTCCATTTCTTGCAAATCAAGTGGATTGAGTTAATCCTAGAAGAGGATGGATTGGTCACCTGCATGAGTGAAGAAGTTCCTGTTTCAGAGGGAGATGAGGCTAAGGCCTTACATAAGAAGATTACAAGCAATCTTGACAGGTATGACTCATCCAGGTATGTCTCGAGATTTGTTTATGATTAAGTTTATGATATGTTTGTCTTCATGTTATTACGGTTAGAACAATCTTGATTTTAGACTTGTCGTATCACCTTAACAAAATTATGAATGCATTCATTAGGGTGTTGACACTTATGATTGTACTAATGCATTATGGTGTTGTATGAGGTTTATGTTGTCCACTAACATGAAAGGTACACCAAGAAATACAAATCATGTTCTAGTTCAAGAACATATGATCATGATGACATGAAGACAAAGATTCATCCATTGTCATGGATCACTTAGAAGATCTACTTACGAGGTATGTATAATTTGGCTCTACAATGGATAACTTATGAGAGATGCAGGTTACTGGCACAAGTCATTGAAGAGAACCAGAAGACATTATGCGGGTATGTTAGACATAACTAGCTAGCATGCTAATCCATGTATGTTTTTCCTATATAAAGCTAGAATCCTACCTTGTGTTAGGATCTTATACTGTTGTGTTGTTGATAATGATTATTCATGAAGTCATAGGTTTGAATAGTCATGGTTGTGTGCATATTATGTTTCTTACCATAATTGATGATATGACTAACCAGAAGAATCATGAAGGTATAGGTTTGAGTAATCACGGGTTTATGCATTGATGATTTAACTAATCAGAAGAGTCCTATGATCAAATAAGAATATGCATGAGTAAAAGAAGACTTCCCTGAAACCTTGAATACTAATGTTTATTATCTGTGAATGATCATGACTATACATGTTTAAGATTATTGTGTTTTGATAGTATTAAGATTATACTAATAAATGTGTGATTATGTATGAGACCTCAAGGATAACACAATGATGATACTAATAAGCATGCATAGTGATTAAGGATGGATATGAGTTCAAGGACAGGTAATCCAGGAAGCAAAGATCAAGAGGGAGCACACTCTAGTTGTTCCTGCAAGAAAACAAAGGAGCACACTTCAGTAGTTTCTGCAAGGATGCAGATATTCAAAGGGAGTTGACCACTTCTCACAATCCACATCAGAATGGAGTTGCAAAGATTCAGAGGGAGTCCACCCTGCAACCAAACAAAGATAAGTATTTGAATTGTCATTTCTTACATAACGTTATTCAATGATGTATATGCTTACGTTCCTAGAATTAGGTTGTGTATTATGCATATTAGAATAGTTGCATTGATGAACAGTATACTACTAATATACATGGGTAAGTGGCCTATGACACTATACAACATTCCATTTCTACTTATCTAGAATGAAACCTCTTTGCTGACATGTTAGGAGTTGTGCACACTCTTAACAATGTTCTGGTAGAGATTGGAAGGCATCTAGAAAGTTACGGAATATGGATAAATGTTGTATTGAACCATTGGCTAAGATAATTGCATGAGTGTATGACATATTTCTTTATATGTAAGAATTTGTTCTGAAAACTATGAGATGTTTTCTAATCATGCAATTTAACTTGTTGTGTAGGAAAGATCGTATACCATCATCTACAAAAGAAGGACTACAACATTTGTTCAACAATAAAGTTATTTATTGAAAATATTGAAGATATTGAAGTTCCCAGGATCTGGGAAGAATGCCATAATCGAGGAGTACCAGTCGATCATGAAGATGTTTGGAATGCAGTCCCAAAGGGTAGTCTGTAGTGACTTCCAAGAGGATCTACAAGATCAAGCATGCTGCAGGTGGTAGCATAGAGACTTTTGCTCCTGTAGCCAGATACACTTCCATTAGATCCGTACTTGCTCTGGCTGTAGCGATGAAGTGGAAGATACACCAGATGGATTTCAAGACAACCTTCTTGAATGGTGTAGTTGAAGAAGAAGTGTATGTGGAGAATCCACTTGGTTCTGAGACACATGACAGGGAGTCATATATGTGCAGAACTTGGTATGGTAGGATAGACAACTTTCTATCCAGTTTGGGATTTACCAAGAATAAAGTGAATTCCAACCTTTACTACAAGGTTGAGGAAGGAAATCCAGTGATACTACTATGTGGATGACCTGTTTATAACAGGTGAGGATAGATTGATTGCTGACATGCAGCGGAAGCTTGCTGCCAAGTTCGAGATGAAGAACTTGGGTATGATGCACCACTTTCTAGATATGGAGGTGTGGAAGAGTGTAGATGGTATCTTCCTTGGACAAGGGAAGTATGCAGTAGAGATCCTGAAAGGTTCGGGATGATGGACTGCAAGGCTATGGCCACACCTATGACATCGAACCTGAAGCTTCTATGTGATGCTTCATCTGAGCCGGTTGATGTCTCTATGTATCGTCAGATGATTGGGTCCTTGATGTACCTGACGAACACGAGACCAGATATTTGCTTTGCGGTGAACACATTGAGCCAGTTCCTGACGGATCCGAGGAGTGTTCACCTGGTTACTGTAAAGCATATTCTGAGGTACCTGAAGGGTACAGTTAATTATGGGCTCAGGTATGAAGTGAATCAAAAGTTTAACCTATAGGGTTATGTTGATTCAGATTGGGCAGGCAGTGTTGCAGATAGGAAGAGCACATCTGGGTGCTGCTTCAGTATGGGATCAGGTGTGATCTCTTGGTTTAGCAGGAAGCAGTCCTGCGTAGCACTGAGTACAGCTGAGGCAGAGTATGTTGCAGCCTGTTCAGCTAGCTGTGAGGCAGTATGGCTTCGGAAGCTACTGTCTGAGTTATTTGATCTCCCATTGGACACTACTGGTATCTTCTGTGATAACCAGAGTTGTGTGAAGCTATCTGAGAACCTGGTGTTTCACGACAGGTCGAAACACATAGAGATCAAATATCACTATATCAGGGATATGGTGCAGAGAGGAGCAGTGAAGCTCCTGTATGTTGCGACGGACAAGCAGATTGTAGATGTATTGATGAAGCCATTAGCCAGAGTGAGGTTCGAGTACTTCAGAGAGAGGCTTGGTGTTCTTCAGATAGATGACACTTCGAGGAAGAAGTGATGGAGACATTTGCTGAAGCCATTCCAAGCAAATTGGAAGGAGGATCCTTCACATGGTTGTGGATGTAAGCGCTGGATGATGAGCATCAAGATGATGTTCTAGTTTCTGCTCTGTATGATCAGTTGGATCATTTACATTTGTGTATATATGCATCATGTTGGATGATGGATATGATCAGTTGGATAATTTGTATATGCATCATGTTGGATGCTTGGACCATGTATCTATATCTGTATCAGGTAGATACTGTGTATGATTAGGTAGATCATGTGTGTTGATATATATATCAGGTGGATACATTGTGTGGATCATGTATCTGTGTATGTATAAGGAGGATACATTATATGATCAGGTGGATCATGTATGATGATATGTATCAGGTAGATACTTGGTATGCATCATGTAGATGCATTGTATGATCAGGATGATCATGATGACGAGCTTCAGGATGTTGCTCCAGAGGATATGTACCAGGATGGTACAGTGATGATGAACAGGATGATCATATGTATCAAGTGGATACATTACATAATCAGTTGGATTATGTGTGATGAGTTCCGAAGACACAGATGCACAATGCCTTTCCGACATGGTGGTAGATGTGTTTTCCCATGTGCGTTGATGTAAGTGCAGTGCCTTTCCGACATGGTGGTAGATGTGTTCTCCCATGTGCGTTGATGTAAGTGCAGAGCCTTTCCGACATGGTGGTAGATGTGTTCTCCCATGTGCGTTGATGTAAGTGCAGAGCCTTTCCGACATGGTGGTAGATGTGTTCTCCCATGTGCGTTGATGTAAGTGAAGAGCCTTTCCGACATGATGGTAGATGTGTTCTCCCGTGTGCGTGGATGTAAGTGCAGAGCCTTTCCGACATGGTGGTAGATGTGTTCTCCCGTGTGCGTCGATGTAAGTGCAGAGCCTTTCCGACATGGTGGCACATGTGTTCTCCCATGGTCGTTGATGTAAGTGCAGAGCCTTTCCGACATGGTGGAAGATGTGTTCTCCCATGGTCGTTGATGTAAGTGCAGAGCCTTTTCGACATGGTGGCAGATGTGTTCTCCCATGGTTGTTGATGTAAGTGCTGTGAGCCCTTCACAGATGGTGGTAGGTTGGTCCTCCCATGTTGGTGAGTGTAAGTGCTGTGTGTGTGCATCTGGGTTGTGCTTCATGATACTCTGTGGCCATGGACAGGTTGTGCAGTAGCATGTAAAAGGTCCTGGTAGATCTGATAGGTTGAGCTGTGTGCTCGTAATCAGTCCTGGGATGCTCTTTCGAGGTTTTGTTGACTCACGTAATAAGTCCTGAGGATTCCACAGTATGGCCAGTGATGATGAAGACTTGCAGGTGGTGGGCCTACATCCAGTATGAAAAAGGACTGGCTCTCTAGAACTTCCTATGACGAGTAGATTTAGAGATTGATTGAGATAGTAGCAGCAGTGACGATGATGATGACTCGATGACGATTATCCAGTGACGATGACTTGTGCTAGAAGACTTGTGTCGAGAAATACCTTCCTAGTTAAGAGGGAGTGTTGATGTATATGTAACTTTGGAATGTATTTCACATATATGTATATTGTATTCCTATAGAGATGTTATTATTCCTCTATACGGAAGTGGTTGTATTCCTATAGAGATGTTATTATTCCTCTATACGGAAGTGTCGTCATTTATATTGTAAGTGTTGTAACTTATACTTGATGGGTTATTAGACCACCTTGTTGGGGTCGGCCCTGTATAAGTCACGTGGGTCAAAGGGTTATTAGACTACCCTATTGGGGGTTGGCCATGTGGGTCAAAGGGTTATTAGACCACCCTAGTGGGGGTCGGCCCAGTCAGCATTATGTTAAGTGGTTAAGTTGAGGCCAACCTAGTTGAGTAAAGGTCAAGTCAAGTTAGTGTATAAATAGAGAGTGTGTCTCTCTCATTTTATACATAGGTTGAAGGTTAAGCATGAAGAGTACAAAACCAAGGATTACCCTGCAACAGATCAGAATTTTAGTAAGTACTTGAAATACTACTTGATTTTTGGGTATTGAGAAGCCTTTTTGCAGTGATATAGTTGACTGCATTTAGAATTTGCTGATGAGTTTGTGTTTTTGAGATCATCTTGGTCTGGTTGATGAAAGAATATGAATCTTAGAATGACAGAGGATAAGGTCTTTAAGCCCCTTAGTAGGGTAGTCTCATACTTTTCATCATGGTCTATCATGTTTGAACCTTTAGGTACAATTCATGTAGCCTATGCTTTGACCAGTTCCACTATTCGGTGGTCTTTTCAACTGTAGGACTCTAAGGTGAAGTGTTGCATTCTGACTCACTAATTTTTTAAATAAGAAAGGGTTGTCCTCAATTGAGGAAACTTTTTAGTATTCTTAAGAGTATGTGAGAAGTACAACCTCAATCATAATTATAGTCCATATCTATGATGAGGCTCAAACTCATTACTAATATTCCAAGGGTTTCAACTTAGCATGAGGTGAAGTATGCAACCACTCTGTCACACCCTAAAGAAAAAGTACAACTAGTTGTTGAAGCAGGTGGGGCTATAGAAATAGTTGTATAGTATGTTTCTATTATCTTAGTGGGGCTATAGGGATAGATGTATAGTAGACTTCTTTTATTGGTATCAAAGAGTTGTGGAAGGGTGACTTCTATTATCTACTGTTGTTGTTTTCCACTTTCAACTTTCAGTAACTTGTAACGAATATTTTGGGCCACAAGTGGCAGTCTTCAGTTTGCAAGAGGTAAATTTCAAAACACGAGGTAGATTGGTAATTGTTTTGTTAAACATGGTTCTGCTACCACAACTCGCAACACAAAAAATTCAAAGTTGAATAGTATTCAAAACGAAACCAATAGTTACCACTAAACATGTGCCTTCTTACCCAGGCAAATATCATTTTATCGGTAAGAATAAGCTTTCAGACACTGGAATAGGAGTATATGCATAATGAATAATGGAGGTAAGGAATAAAGTTAACCCCTTGGTCAAAGAAGCATAGACTATTTGGGATAAAAAACACATAGCTATTGCTGATCGCCAATTATTTTACACTACAATCTAATATTGAATGACAATTATCTCTAATGAAAAAGATAGTTATCCAGCTCAGGGTTTAAAGAAGAAAGAAAATCATCTATTAATTTTTGGAGAGCAGTTGAAGATAGGTCTACTGTGCAAGTATCTGTTGAGCAAGAGCAACCCACCTTGATTCCTCTAGCAAATACAACATACCACTTGTTGAATAGGAGTTGCACTCTAAATCCATTTTGGGATGGGGGCCTGTGTGTTTGTGTATATCTATATATGGAATTGGGACTTTGAATTGAACCTATTGAATTATGATACTTTCACTATGGACAATAACACAGACGCAGATATGGGATGTGCTACTCTAAATTGAGAGTCTGGACTAGAGATTGACAAACTAGAGGTGCATATCGAATCCTAGTTTATAGATGCATACCAATTAGTAGGTTGGCCACTAATTGTGTTGTAGCTTTTATATGAATCTGTTAAATTTCTAGATAAATACGTTTAAAGAAAATAAGTATGAATTCGAACCTACGTGGAGGAGAGACTCTGGAAATATATTGAATCTTGAAACAAAAGATCTCGCTTGCAGCAAATCATGAATCTGCTGTTAGAACGGATATTCAAAAAACCATAGTAATCTCATCTGTAGCGGACCAAGTATCTGCTGCTTGATCAAATTTTGAAACAAAACCCACGAATCTCCATCAAATATGGCAATAGATCGATCCACGGATCTCCACAAATTTGTTGTTAGACAAGAAAAACCACGAATCTCATCTACAGAGCTATGTAAAGAATATTTTTCCAATCTCTTTTATGAAGAGTAGCGAACTAAGCTTGTCAAAATATGACTTTCCCTAAATTTCCTTTACTTCCTCGCCTGGTCGTTGACATTTTTTAAGAAACGTGAATGCGAACTTTTGTGTGGAAGAAATCACCGGTAATTAAATTTTTTCCATAAAATATGACTCTTCTTTTTTCCCCATATATTAAGTCCTTATAAAAATAGCCTCGACTTGAATTAATAAAAACACAATTATAAAAAACAAATTCAATTTTAGAAAAACATTAAAGTATTCATAATGTTCCAAAACATTTCTAATTTAGTCATATTTGGACATACTCTATGGTTTTTCCTCATAACCACATTGGAATAGGCATTGGAATAGCTTTCTTCATGTTCCGCTCATCATCACGATCCATCTAGAGCTCAAAAAATTGATCAAAGTGAATTACTTACTTTATCATAGTGATACCCTCAGGGAGGGGCACCAAGAGAGAGATCAACATCAGCACAACTTCATACTTTAGTTCAGTGTTGTCACTGGACTAGAATTTTCCGTCCACCTCGAGACTCCCATACCGTCCGGAAGTCTAGACACCACACGACACCGTCTTGATCTTGCTAGTTGGTCATGACCAGTAACCACAAGTATCACCCAAACTACGCCTTACCGAAACCAGCCTGACCAAACATAAGTTAGAGACCATAGACTTGTGTGGAATGCCAAGTGCTCGTTTCATAGTAGGCAATGCCACCAACCGCATTTCCACCCAACCTTAGACAACACTGTCCATCATAATTCCACCCTCGAGCCAACACTTGAATGACCAATTCTTCCCAACGCATGACGATGCGCTCACCATGGTGCCCAAAGGTCCTGTCCTAGATCCACTCGGCCGCATACCTACACTACAACCTTTAACGTTGTTGTCCTCACATGGTAGCCACACCGATGACAACATCACATTTCCTCATCCTGTCTGACTCAAGTCCATCAACCAAGATCCGACCACCAAGGCTACCAAAATTTCTTGGACTCGCTGATCATGTGCACCCTTAACTGATGTATCCTAGCATGCCCTCTGTCACGCCAATTTCCATGGCGTTCAACATAGGGGCATTACAAGTGCAATCTTTGGGGGCCTTCTCCCATCACTTGAGATTTGATCAGTAGCAAGACCAAACTTATAAACCCATCCCGAGGAGACATAATAGATCCCCACAGGCCTCAACGACAAGCTACCTCTTCCGAACAACAGTGTAGAGGGAAACTTAGCCATTCCACTAGTTCTTCCCCAAGACAACACACTATTATTAATTTCCTCCATTCAAAATAGGATGTTAGGAGATATGGGTCGACTATCCTTTGATAAAACCTACCTTGTTTCTCCTAGATTTTATTGATCTAAATCAAATAATTTAGAAAAGAGAGTCCTTTTGGGATAATGTAATTCTTTAATCATGCTAATTAAATGACTTGTCACCGATCTTAGCAGGTGATATTTATTTCATTTTATTCTTCTTTATCTCTTGTTTACATTTGTATAAGATCTGCTTATGCAGTAGCTTTAGCATCTTCTTCTACTTGATTTATGTGTTTTTGTTCAGATTCCTTCTCATTGGCTTCTTGGTCAACCTTTTTTATGCCTCTCCCCTTATTCTACTACTTATATTTATGTACTTTCATGTTTTCCTTTTCCAAAGGGATAAGGCACTATAGCTTCTCCCTCTACTTTAGTTGTGTAACGTACCCTTGTTACACATACACACAATTTACAAAGAATAAAACTATAAGAATAAATTTTTTCTTTACTACATCTTATATTAGCTTCATAAGACTTTTTAACCTTGAAATAGGCACATCCACGTTACACATATACATATCTACAATGTAAACCTATGCAATTAAAACAATTTCCTTTACGCATTGCTCATAAACATAATTCAAAACACACGAAGCTAGAAACATGCCATCCGCACCCAGAAACATTTCAGAGTTTAATTCTATCTTTTCCTAATTCTCGGTGACGACTAACAATCCCATAGCAGGGTGAAGGATAATTTATAAGCAAACATTGGAAAGTCACATAGCTAAATAGACATATCAAAAGGCATTTCAACAGAGAAATACCATTCCAACCATTCAACACGAAATACAGTTCTAATGCAAATAATATATCAAATTGAATTTCTTCAGGAATACGAATCCATGCATTCCACAGGAAATTATGATTTCAGTCATCCAATAGGAAATATGGTTCCATTGCAAATAACATAACATACAACAACATCTTCAGGGAAACAACATAAAACAACCTTATTCATGGGAAAACATCCTATCATGCACTCTATCATTATACCCCAATCTATGTCTATATTTCTATGAGCAAGACATGAACTTTCCATTCATAAAAAGGGTTATGACAGCATAAGCAACGAAAGGTGCATAATTAAGTATAACCAACTCATCATTCACATACCAAATTAATATAGCATATAGCTTATGCAATTGAAATAAAACTCATTCATGAATGCAACCTTCTAACAAGCTTAACATATCATATTCATGGCTTATATTTAATTATACATTCATTCCACCGATTGAACATGTCAAGCATAATTAAACACATGAATATTATAATTCATACACAGATACTTATCTGAAATTCACATGAATGTGGAAACTGGCGTCATGTGAGCCACGCTCCACCCAACCTTAGAACTTGTCTAGCCTGTACTATTTCATCTCCCAAGTTCACCCTTGAGCCAAGATCCATACATTAACCAGAGGTATCTCACAAATTTCTCCCCAACTCACTCTCAGAGTCCCCAGTGGAAATAACAGGGATAAATATATTTACAGGGTTCAACAAACAACAGTTTGGTAACCAATTCCTTTTCAATTCTGCAATTGACCCACCTGATTTCCTTCCCAAGACGCACAACGACACACTTCACTGCAAACATCGGGAATCCCTCTGGGTATCATGCTTCATTGAAAATTGACCAGTTAATTCGACCAAGGAATTCATGGCTAGTTCGAATTATGTCAGCATAAAATTGTTCAGGTTCTCACTGCATATCGAGTTCAGGTTCAACTCAGGAAATCTCTCCAAGATTTTCTTCACTCCCAGAGAACTCCAAACACACAGTGATAAACTTCAATGTCCCTGTCTAAAACTCCTCTCGGATTTTCCACACTTTTCTTGCACTCATTAGACACTCCACCGTGCTCTTAGTGCATTCCCCTTGCATACATTCTCCAGACCACGACCCCCATGCTCTCTGTGCATTCCCCTTGCATACATTCTCCAGACCACGACCCCCGTGCTCTCCGTGCATCCTGCTTATGGACTCTCTTGGATTGACGTCCCACACACAGGCCGTGGGTAGCATCAACATGCCCCACTCCCTCCTAGATCACCGAGGCAACCTTGTGTCCTCTCTGGGTTCCCATGTGGATGTCCCATAGGCACACGTTACCTCCCGCTTCCTTAAGCATGATGAATCACTTAATCATATAACTAATAAATATGTAATAATATTTAATTATTATTAAATATCCCCCATTAGAGTTTATGGCTTAGGAGTATGGGTTTTTGGTTTAACATAAGGTTTTAGAACAAGGGTTTAGGGAAAAAGGTACCTAAGTCAACCTTACCCCCTCACAACCCTTGGTTAATATATGGATCCCCTCTTCAGCGTATCGCTCCTCATGCAACCAGCTGGTATTTATATTAAATCATTATCATGATATGTATATACTCATAGCCACAATGTTCAAATTACAAAATCAGCTCCAACCTGGGCGAGGGGGTGTTACAAGTTGATTTAGCATTACATGTGCCATATTATCCTATGGATAATCGTAAGGCATGCCAACGAGCATTCTAATACCTTGGTAGAAAACATGCAAGTACATGTAGATTTCTTTGGTAGGTAATCTCCTGAATTATGGGATTATTTGGAATGAAAATATTAATAAACAGGGCTTGGAGTGTCTTTACAGCAAAACCAAGTGAATGGATTTACTATCGTGTTATGAAAAAAATAATAATGAAATAAACATCAACATATATCTATCTATCTATCTATCTATCTATATATATATAGAAATAATAATGATAATAATAACAACAAACAAGAATAATATAATAATATAATTAATTAGTGAAATGGTGTAACTCTTTATAAAGAGTTGCATTAGACACCCTTTAAACAATTATAAATACGGGAAAGTCTATCTTGTAAAAGAACATATCTATTTTATCAACTTTTATATATATTCATGGATTATTTGTATTTTCGGAAGTGGAAGTTCGCGAAGTTCCAGTAAACAGATTTTTACCGTTACAGTGGTATCAGAGCCTCGTTGGCTAATCTGGCCTTTGGCCATATATTTTTTTGGCTTGTAGCCATCATTAGGGTTTCCCTAAAAAACTAGGACATTGTCCAAAAACGTAAAAAAACTAAAAAGAAAAGAAAAAGAAGAAAAAAGTAAAAGTAAAAGAAAAAAAAACAAAAAAAAAAGAAAGTAAAAAAAAGAAAAAAAAGAAAGAAGAAGTAAAACCGCACATGGTTTTAAAGTGCACGTGGTTTTGTGAAAAGTGGGTTTGGTTTTATTCCCTAAAAACAAACCAAAAGTGAGATTTGAACTTGGGTGGGGAAGGTTACAATCATTCCTCCAAACCAACCAATCTACACCATTTTACAAAAATTAAGGGGAAATTAAATTAGAAGAGCATCAACACAAATAATTTTCACAAGAAGAACCATATTGAACATTGTTATTAAAAAATAAAAAAAATCAAAAAAAATCAAGGAGGATTCTTTCCAAAATTCGAAAGGGAAGAAGACAAAATCAAGGAAGACCCCCTTATCAAAGAAGAACTTGAAGCAAAGACGAAGTCACGAATTATGGTGAATTCAAAATCGAAAATGATATCGCAGTCACATGCAACATTGAACGAATTAAAGAAATCTAAAACCAATATCGATTTTCAATTCGAAATTATAAAGCTAGAAATGCGAAATCATTTAGCAAAACAGGAGAATCAAAGATTAACAAATAAAAAATGAGATCTCCAGAATAGGTTATTAGATAAGGATAAGGAAATTTCACATCTAAGAAGCCACAATCAAAACCTGGAAGATAAAATCAGAAACTTCAAAAATGTCAAAGAATCTTCGTATGGAAGTAATAATGATTTAGAAGATGACATAAAGCGCTTAAACAAGCTTGTCATGGATAAAAATACCGAATTAATGCAAACCGAGAGAAAGCTAGAAAATCAAGAATCAGAGAGATGTCAACATCAACAACAGAGGGAAAAACTTCAGCAAGAGTATGACGACATTAAGAAGACATATAAGCTGGAAATTAAGAAAATTAAGGACGAATTAGTAATCAAGACCGAAGAACTATTTCGACTAAGAAGTCATAACAAGACATTACTTACGAAAATCAAGAAGCTGAAAAATAGTCGAAAGACGGAGCATTCAAATGAAGACCTTGAAGGAAGAATAATAGAAAAGCAAGAAGAAAACCAACACCTCAGAAAGCTTAAACAAGAACTAGAGGAACAAGTCAAGAAGTTAAAAGAGGACAAAAAGTCACAAGACGAAAGGTTCGAGAAAATTCAGAGTAATAACAATCTATTGGAGAACAAAGTAGCACAAATCCAGAAGGAAGCATCCAGACTCTCCAGAAAACAAAATCAAGTTGAGGAAGAAGAAATAAATTCAAATTCAGTCTTCACCGCAATTCAAAAAGAATTCAAACCAACAGAAAAACAAACAACAATAACTCCCTATCGACACCCCAACCATATAAACCAGTGTTGGCTATAACTGACCCAAAGGTTTTCTATAAGACCCAGGTTCTTCGTGATTTCCCTTTGACCAACAAAACCCCTTCGCACTGGCCCTTTCGGCAACAACCTGCGAGCAGGTTGAGGTCTCACCCGAGTTGTATCTATGGGGTACGGCGGAATCAGGTTTCCATAATAAGTGACGAGTTGTTTGAACAGACGTACTGCGCAGCGCAACATGTTGATGTATATGTAACTTCGGAATGTATTTCATATATGTATATTGTACTCCTATAGAGATGGTATTATTCCTCTATACGGAAGTGTTTGTATTCCTATAGAGATGTTATTATTCCTCTATACGGAAGTGTCGTCATTTATATTGTAAGTGTCGTAACTTATACTTGATGGGTTATTAGACCACCTTGTTGGGGTTGGCCCTGTATAAGTCATGTGGGTCGAAGAGTTATTAGACCACCCTATTGGGGGTTGGGCATGTGGGTCAAAGGGTTATTAGAACACCCTATTGGGTGTCGGCCCAGTCAACATTATGTTATGTGGTTAAGTTAAGGCCGACCTAGTAAAGGTTATTAGGCAAGTCAAGTCAAGCATAAATAGAGTGCGGGAGGCACTCTATTTCATCATTCTATTCTCTCTCACACTCTCGGGAGAGTGGCGCACTTGTGGAGGAGGAGAAGCTGCTGCTAGGAGATGTCTATCTCTTATGCTTGGGTTGTATCATTGCTCTATCTATCTCTGAGGAAGTTATTGGGGTTTTTCACCTTTATGGTTTTCCCCAAGTAAACTCTATGTCTCTTGTGTGCTTGCATTATTGTGTTCATGATTGATATGCTGTACATGTTGTTCTCTCAGTTAAGATCCTAGATCAGATTGAAGTAAATTATGAAAAATTAACATGGTATCAGAGCTAGCCTGAAAGAAGGCATGGTATGGCATGTATGACACTTGTTGCAATTGCGAAGCTAGGGCTTGATATAGCAAAAAACAGTCATCGTATCACTTTCGCTATAAATACATTTCGGCAAGGTTTCATGGTCTGCAAATTGTACAGGGCGAAGCTAAGATCTCCATGTACCTTGTGTCCAAAGGAAAACCTCTAATTCATTGTACTTTGTGATTTATGATCTGTACAATATAGGGTTTCTGCCTCTTCCAGATATCAGTCATAAACAGGTGACCTTGGAAAAAAGGTCATAACTTGGGATAGGAAGCTCCAAATGAAATTTCATAAAATGTGATAGGTAGTGCACGGACTGTACTTTCTCAGGTAACGTTTTCAGAGGCCGAAACTAAACCAGTGACACGTGGCACGCCATACAAGTTTGCTCTCCTGTTTTATCCCATAAACAGGTCACGTTGCGACACTTGGCATAACTCTCTCTCTCTCACATAATCCATTTGAGGTCAGATCTGTGGGGTTGGAAAGATGATAGGTCGGGCTATCGCAGGAAAATATTTCAGACCCAATGGATCGAAAAGTTTGGAGTTACCCCAGAAACAATCAGGTACATATTTATGTCAAAACAGAATTATTTTTGAGCACCTTCATTCATGGCTTCCAGAATTTAGGGTTTTGGAGAAATTTGGAATTTTTGTAATCGGAGACTATGGATGAATGCCACTCATCAAAATTGAAATTTAGAGACCAAGATCAAAATTTTTGGTTGGGAAGAAGGCCGGGCTTTATCAGACCCTAGTTCGGGACTTTGATCAGAAAAGTGGGAAATTAGGGCTTCTGCAAAAATGGGAATTTTTGAAATCTGTGACCACGGGTAGAAGATCCTCAGAAAAATAGAAGCTTAGAACTTTGGATTGAACCTTTTGATTGGGAAAAAGGGTGGGATTTATCAAACCCTAGTTCAGGGTCATGTCCAGTGAATCCAGAAGTTTCAAAAGCAAAATTGAGGGGTGAAACTTTGCAGTTTTCAAATTTTGAATATACTGGCTTAATCAGCTCATCAAGGCGCATCTTTCTATCCTTTTAGAAGTTTGAAATTCAAAGTTTGAATTTTTAGGGTTTCTCTGACAAACACTAATCTAGCTCCAGATCCAGTTCCTGCAAATCAATTGGATTGGGTTAAACCTAGAAGAGAATGGATTGGTCACCTGCATAAGTGAAGAAGTTCCTGTTTCAGAGGGAGATGAGGCTAAGGCCTTACATAAGAAGATTACAAGAAATCTCGACATGTATGACTTATCCAGGTATGTTTCGAGATTTGTTCATGATTAAGTTTATGGTATGTTTGTCTTCATGTTATTACGGTTAGTACAATCTTGATTAAATTTAGACTTGTCGTATCACCTTAATAAAATTATGAATGCATGATATAAGATATTCATTGATTAGGGTGTTGACACTTATGATTTTACTAATGCATTAGTGTGTTGTATGAGGTTTATGTTGTCCGCTAACATGAAAGGTACACCAAGAAAGACAAATCATGCTCTAGTTCAAGAACATATGATCATGATGACATGAGGACAAAGATTCATCCATTGTCATGAATCACTTAGAAGATCTATTTGCGAGGTATGTATAACTTGGTTCTATAATGGCTAACCTATGAGATATGCAGGTTACTAGCACAAGTCATTGAAGAGAACAAGAAGACATCATGTGAGTATGTTAGACATAACTAGCTAACATACCAATCCAGGTATGTTTTTCCTATATCAAGTTAGAATCCTACCTTGTGTTAGGATCCCTTATATAATTATACTTGGTATGATTGGTTATGTTTATTCATAAATTTAGAAATGTAAGTAATCAAGGGTTTATGCATTTTATGTCTCTTATCTTGATTGATGATCTAACTAACCAGAAGAGTCCCATGATCAAATAAGAATATGCATGAGTAAAAGAAGACTCCCCTGAAACCTTGAATACTAATGTTTATTATCTGTGTTTGAAATGATCATGACTATACATGTTTAAGATTATTGTGTTTTGATAGTATTAATATTATACTAATGAATGTGTGCTTATGTATGAGACCTCAAGGATAACACAATGATGATACTAATAAGCATGCATAGTGATGGATATAAGTTCAAGGATAGGTAATCCAGGAAGCAAAGATCAAGAGGGAGCACACTCCAGTTGTTCCTGCAAGGAAGCAAAGATCAAGAGGGAGCACACTCCAGTTGTTCCTGCAAGGAAGCAAAGATCAAGAGGGAGCACACTCCAGTTGTTCTTGCAAGGAAGCAAATATCAAGAAGGAGCATACTTCAGTAGTTTCTGCAAGGATGCAGATATTCAGAGGGAGTTGACCACTTCTCACAATCCACATCAGAATGGAGTTGCAGAAAAGAAGCAAAGGCTGCGAGGGAGTCAACCCAAAAAACAAACAAAGATAAGTATTTGAATTATCATTCCTTGCATATTCTATTGGTTAAATAATACTGTTCAATAATGTATATACTCATGTTCCTAGAATTAGGTTGTGTATTATGCATATTGGAATAGTTGCATTGATGAACAGTATACTACTAATATACATGGGTAACTGGCCTATGGCACTGTACAACATTCCATTGCTACTTATCTAGAATGGAACCTCTTTGTTGACATGTTGGGAGTTGTGCACACTCTTAACAATGTTCTGGTAGAGATTGGAAGGCATCTAGAAAGTTACGGGATATGGATAAATGTTGTATTGAAGCATTGGCTAAGATAATTGCATGACTATATGACATATTTCTTTATGTGTAAGAATTTGTTCTGAAAACTATGAGATGTTTTCTAATCATGCAATTTAACTTGTTGTGTAGGAAAGATCTTATACCATCACCTATAAAAAAAGAAGGACTACAACATTTGTTCAGCAACAAAGTTATCTATTGAAAATATTGAAGATATTGAAGTTCCCATGATCTGGGAAGAATGCCATGATCGAGGAGTACCAGTTGATCATGAAGATGTTTGGGATGCAGTCCCAAGACCTGAAGGGGAGTCTGTAGTGACTTCCAAGAGGATCTACAAGATCAAGCATGCTGTAGGTGGTAGCATAGAGACTTTTGCTCTTGTAGCCAGATACACTTCCATTAAATCCATACTTTCTCTGGCTGCAGTGATGAAATGGAAGATACACCAGATGGATTTCAAGACAGCTTTCTTGAATGGTGTAGTTGAAGAAGAAGTGTATGTGGAGTAGCCACTTGGTTCTGAGACACATGATAGGGAGTCATATATGTGCAGAACTTGGTATGGTAGGATAGACAGCTTTCTATCTAGTTTGGGATTTACCAAAAGTAAAGCGGTTTCCAACCTTTACTAGAAGGTTGAGGAAGGCAATCCAGTGATACTACTTTTGTATGTGGATGACCTATTTATTATAGGTGAAGATAGATTGATTGCTGATACGCAGCGGAAGCTTGATGCCAAGTTCGAGATGAAGAACTTGGGGATGATGCACTATTTGTTTTTGGCATGGAGGTGTGGCAGAGTGCAGATGGAATCTTACTTGGACAAAGGAAGTATGTAGTAACGATCTTGAAGAGGTTTGGGATGATGGACTGCAAGGACATGGCCACAATTATGGCATCGAACCTGAAGCTTCTGTGTGATGCTTCATCTGAGTCGGTTGATGTCTCTATGTATCGTCAGATGATTGGGTCCTTGATGTACCTAACGAACACGAGACCAGATATTTGCTTTGCGGTGAACACATTGAGCCAGTTCCTAACAGATCCGAGGAGTGTTCACCTGGTTGCTGTAAAGCATATTCTGAGATACCTGAAGGGTACAAGCTCAAGTATGATGCGAATCAAAAGTTTAACCTGCAAGGTTATATTGATTTAGTTTGGGCAGGCAGTGCTGCAGATAGGAAGAGCACTTTTGGGTGCTGCTTCAGTATGGGATCGGGTGTGATCTCTTGGTTTAGCAGGAAGCAGTCCTGCGTAGCACTAAGTACAGCCGAAGCAGAGTATGTTGCGACGAATGAGCATATTGTAGATGTGTTGACGAAGCCATTAGCCAGAGTGAAGTTCGATTACTTCAGAGAGAGGCTTGGTGTCCTTCAGATCGATGACACTTCGAGGAAGAAGTGATGAAGACATTTGCTGAAGCCACTCCAAGCATGTTGGAAGGAGGATCCTCCACATGGCTGTGGATGTAAGCACTGAATGATGAGCATCAGGATGATGTTCTAGTTTCTGCTCTGTATAATCAGTTGGATCATTTACATTTTATTTGTATATGCATCATGTTGGATGCTTGGACCATGTATCTGTATATGTATCAGGTGGATACTGTGTATGATAAGGTAGATCATGTATGTTGATATATATCAGGTGGATCATGTATGGTGATATGTATCAGGTAGATACTTGGTATGCATCAGGTAGATGCATTGTATGATCAGGATTATCATGGATGATGAGCTTCAGGATGTTGCTCCAGATGACTTGCATCAGGACGATGCAGTGATGATGATCAGGATGATCATGTGTACGTCAGGATGATGTATGGTGAGTATCAGGGTGATACTCTGTGGTCATGGACAGGTTGTGAAAAGGAAATCCTATATTTGTTCTAGGTCACATCCAGTATGAAAAAGGACTGGCACTGTGTATCACATGTAAGTCCTGGGAGATCCGATAGGTTGGGCTGTGTGCCCGTAATAAGTCCTGGGATGCTCTTTTGAGGGTTTGTGATAATGGGACACATGTAAGACCTGGTATATCCGATAGGTTGGGCTGCATGCCCGTAATAAGTCTTGGGATGCTCTTTCGAGGGTTTGTGGTGGGCTGCTACATGTAAGACCTGGGAGATCCGATAGGTTGGGATGTGTGCCCGTAATAACTCCTGGGATGCTCTTTCGAGGGTTTGTAGAAGAGGTCACATGTAATCAGTCCTGGAGATCTTGCCGGTCGTGCTTAGGCACATAAATGTTCCTGGGATGCTCTTTAGAGTTTTTACCTGTCGTGCTATGCACATAAACGTTCCTGGGACACTCTTTTAAGGTTTTGTGACAGTCACATGTAATAAGTCCTGGAGATCTGGACAGGATGAAAAAGGCCTCAGATGCTCTTTAGGGTTCTTGCTAGTCAAGAGACTCTTTTAAGGTTTTGTGACGCACGTAATAAGTCCAGAGGATTCCATAGTATGGCCAGTGATGATGAAGACTTGCAGGTGGTGGGCCTACATCCAGTATGAAAAATGACTGTCTCTGTAGAACTTCCTATGACGAGTAGATTCAGAGATTGATTGAGATAGCAGTAGCAGTGACGATGACGATGACGATGACTTGATGACGATTATACAGTGACGATGATCCAGAGAAGAAGACTTGTGCTAGAAGACCTGTGTCAAGAAATACCTTCCTAGTTAAGCGGGAGTGTTGATGTATATGTAAATTTGGAATGTATTTCATATATGTATATTGTACTCCTATAGAGATGGTATTATTCCTCTATACGAAAGTGTTTGTATTCCTATAGAGATGTTATTATTCCTCTATACGGAAGTGTCGTCATTTATATTGTAAGTGTCGTAACTTATACTTGATGGGTTATTAGACCACCTTGTTGGGGTCGGCCCTGTATAAGTCATGTGGGTCGAAGGATTATTAGACCACCCTATTGGGGGTCGGCCATGTGGGTCAAAGGGTTATTAGACCACCCTATTGGGTGTCGGCCCAGTAAGCATTATGTTATGTGGTTAAGTTAAGGCCGACCTAGTAAAGGTTATTAGGCAAGTCAAGTCAAGCATAAATAGAGTGCGGGAGGCACTCTATTTCATCATTCTATTCTCTCTCACACTCTCGGGAGAGTGGCGCACTTGTGGAGGAGGAGAAGCTGCTGCTAGGAGATGTCTACCTCTTATGATTGGGTTGTAACATTGCTCTATCTATCTCTGAGTAAGTTATTGGGGTTTTTCACCTTTATGTCTTTCCCCATGTAAACTCTGTGTCTCTTGTGTGCTTGCATTATTGTGTCCATGATTGATATGCTGTAGATATGTTGTACGTGTTGTTATCTCAGTTAAGATCCTAGATCAGATTGAAGTAAATTCTGAAAAATTAACACAACAGGGGGTATGCACTGCGAGGTGAGACTGCGCAGCGATGGACAACGCCGCGGTCCGCACCACTAAGTTCTTCTACTGCAGGACTTCTATTGAAACTGTGACCATACCTTTCAGCTTTATACTTGAAGTGGTCGGAAACGCTTAAGGCACTGACATGAGTATCACTCATCCACTCATTTATGCATCCAAATGGCTATCACTTTAACATTTGTTTATACACTTAAAGTGTTTACTATTTTAAGCATACACCGCATTTACCATTCTTCTCTCATACATTCGTCTGTTGCGCATATTAAAGCACTCAAGCAATCTCTTGACACTTAAACAAATAACTGAATCACTGCTTATGGAAGAAAAGCTAAGTATTCACCATTTATCAATTCATGCAGACTTAATATATCACCTCCATACTTCTCCTGATGGAAAATGCATACAAAAGTCTCACATAACAGAATGCAAGGAAATATTCAGACATTCATCTACAGAAAATAGATAAGCACAGTCATATACACATTGTTCCATTCAATCACACAACACACTATTTAACGTGGTTCACTCCCCCGGGTGGGAAGCTACGTCCACAAGAACGGTTGGTAATATATATCTTTAAAAGGGATGGGGACAACCGTTCTTAGTCTGCGCACGCAGCTGCAGACTCTTCTTCCTCTCAGATAGGTCTCTGCGCACACAGCTGCAGATCCTTTACAATCTTCTCGACTCAAAAGAGATTTTACAATACAACTATTCAACTATTCCACAACACTGAGAGAAAATATAACAACATAACAACAAAACCCCAACCCCAGCCCATACAAAATTGTCTTCTTAAATAGACCATGCCCAAAGGTCATGTATTTACAATGCTGAAGACCTAAACCCAAAAACCCTTAGGGTTTACAAAACTGTGCCGGTTTCTGTAGACCGGCCTGCTGGCCTCTAGTAGCGAGTGTGCTGTCGTGGCAGTCCTCCACGCCTTTGTTCTGTCGCTTTCGGCCTTCCTGCTATGCGCACACCAACAGGTCATCTTCATCGATCCGCCCTTCCACTAACGGACTTGTACGACTGGCTCAGCTTCCAGTCACTTTCTCCGCAGACCGTTCATCCTCTTAACGGCCTCGCACAACTGGCTCGGCCTCCAGTCGCTTTCTCAGTGCCATTCTCCACTTAACGGTCTCGTACCACTAAGCACGTTCAACTGTCGCTTTCCCTGAGTCGTTTTCCACTTAACGAACTCGTACAGCTGGCCGCCTTCCTGATATGCTCGTGCCCGCCGCTCGGCAATCCTAGAGCATCTTTCCAAAATTAGACCACTACTGGTCCATCCGGTACCTGTACCTGATCCTCGTCCAGTACTCCGCTTTGCTAGCTCCACGTGGCCTGACTAATTCGTAGCACTGCTTCCTCGCAGCGCTGGTCTTCGTGGTACTTCCAAAATTCGGATGCTGCGCACAACTCCGCAGCATGATAAAAAATTGGATGTTGCGCACAACTTCGCAGCACCCTCAACGCTTAGGCAAAATTACATATTTTTCTGAGCTGTGCTCAGCTTAGCTTTTATTGCTTATCAAAAAGTGTTACCAAAACTTTGTCCCAACTTGGGCCCAACAACCAGTATCCTAAAAAGTGGGAATTCTCGAAAGATAATGGTACTAATGTGCTCAAAGCTCCTGACGACATATCAATAGAGAATCCCAACAGTCATCAACAAATCAATTTTGGATGGATTGATCCGTCAACATATTGGAAGTTATGTTCTACACTTAGAAGTTCGTACCAACATGTTCGTTAGCTACGACGTCACAAGGAACGGTGCGACAACGTTATAAGGCTTTGAGGACAAAGCCCTTCTAAGAGAGAGGCAATGTTATGAATAAAATAATAATAAAATAAACATCAACATATAATAATAATAATAATAATAATAATAACAAAAAACAAGAATAATATAATAATATAATTAATTAGTGAAATGGTGTAACTCTTTATGAAGAGTTGCATTAGAAACCCTTTAAACAATTATAAATACAGGAAAGTCTATCTTGTAAAAGACCATATCTATTTTATCAACTTTTATATATATTCATGGATTATTTGTATTTTCGAAAGTGGAAGTTCGAGAAGTTCTAGTAAACGGATTTTTACCATTACATACCGATCGTTATTCATATAATCGATCTTGGAAATGATACATTGTGAATTCAGATATGGGGAAATATAACTTTTATACCCTTTATGGGAAAAATCAAGGTATTTGGAGCTCAAAGAAAATATAATAAGAATCCGCTCGTCATCAAGATCCATCTAGAGCTAAAAAAATGATCATGTTTCAACAATACCGTGGAAGCATCAAAGCTCATAATAATGATCATGTTAAATCTAATCAATGTGTTCTTTGTGCCGAGAGGCGCTCTACAACCCAGTATGGGGGAGATCTTGTGAGTCGAGTGTTTTTCGAGTTTGTCGAGTAACAAAATAATACAAAGTAAAAAGTAATAAATATTATGTCGGCCATAAAGAAAAATACAAAATAAAAAGTAAATATGAGACTTAAACTAGAGACTTTAGAGCTTAGGATTAGGTGATAAATATTATGTCGGCCATAAAAAAAAAAGAATAATACAAAGTAAAAAGTAAAGATGAGACTTAAACTAGAGACTTTACTTTTACTTTTAATACAAAGTAAAAAATAAATATGAGACTTTAGAGTGTTTGTTGAGTAACAAAATAATACAAAGTAAACAAAAAATAATAATACAAAGTAAAAAGTAATAAATATTATGTCAGCCATAAACAAAAAAAATAATACAAAGTAAAAAGTAAATATGAGACTTAAACTAGAGACTTTAGAGCTTAGGATTATGTGGCTCAGGGATTGCACTCAAGGAGCTATTCAAGGAGAGGTTTGCACCTCGGGAGATTTGATCCCTCTCGGCACTTGATAGAGCCTAGGATTTGGATCTAGGTTGGTGTAATATTAATTCCACTATTTATGCAGTAAGAGTATTAGCTGGAACACTATGTAAGTAATAAGGTTGCACAGGCTTTCCCACAAATTGTGACATACCAAATTCTTGGGGAGATCTCCCATGTCACTTGATATCTCAACAGTAGGACCAAACTAAACCTATCCCCAGGGGAAATAAGAGACCCCCCAAGGTCTCAGTAACAAGCTACCTTGACCTCCATACAACAATGTAGAGGGAAACCTAGGCGTTCCTCTAGTTCTTTAGTTCCCCAAGTCAACACACTATTATTAGTTTCCTTCATTCAACCTCGTATGTTGCTAGAGATGGGTCTGTCAATTGATAAAACCTACCTTGTTTCTCCTAGATTTCATTGCTCCTTGTTTTTCTCCCTTTCATATTTCTCCACCCCCATGTGGTCTCCCGTATTCTAGGTCAAGCCCATATGTGTATGAGTCTCTAAATCAAATAATTTAGCAAAGATAGACATATTTGGGATAATGTAATTCATTATGGGTTATTAAATGACTCGTCACTGATCTTAGTAGTTGAACTTAATTTCACTTTGTATTCATACGGGGTTTGGGGTTATATCAACGTGATTGATCCATTAGCAATTTTTTTTCCAGAAAACAATTGCCAACGCAAAATTAAGTGAGGTGGTTCCTATCTCTTTGACTCCTAATTGGTCCAATGGTCGACTAGGTAAGGAAAGTACTACAAAAAAATAGACAGGTTCATGATGGTTGATAACCTAGTATGTGATAATGTATTGGGAAGATTTAGATGTTTGGCAGTTTCCTCGAGAGTTTTAATGCACCATAAAGCCATAGTTTTGCAGATGGATTTTGAAAACATAATATACATTATCCCTTCTATTAGATGCTTGTTAACAACTGGCAGTCTTATTCTCAGACTTTTCATCTGCCTCCAATGTTGAATTTGGTTAAAAAACTCAATCTTCTTAGAAAGTAGGTGTCAATTAAATGGGAATAATGTGTGTTTTTTGTATGATAAATTATGAATATTTAGTGTCACATATTTGTAATCATTATTATTTCTTTGGATACTTTAAAGTGAATACTATTTAGTAAGGTATGATTGCTTCTATGGTTGTCCTAGAGTAGCTCTATAAATTGGGAAAAAAGAGTTTCATATTTACAGGTTAATCTTCAGCTGGAACAAAGGACATATAGAATTGTTTCTTTGATAATTTTTTTCTCATAGATCTCTTTCTCTTGTATATTTAAATAATTAAATAAAAATGCGGGTGAAATGGATGGCTATTTGAATGATGAGGAGGTCATTGATAATAGTGCCATTGATTATGTGTCAGTGATGTTATTTTAGGGGAGTGTAGACTCCATTTTTGGAACTATCTTCACTATACTCAGTTTATAATATGCCCATCTTTTTGGGACTGTGTTTTTATGTTTATAAAAGGTCAGCTGTCATCGAACTTTTTAGATGGGGTTTTGATACATAGTTTTCTCTGTGAAGAAGGATAACATTTGTAAAATTTGGAGGATAGTTTTTTAAGTAACTGGAGGAAGGTGTACTCTGAATTTGCTTGTTTTTGTTTGATAAAGGACTATGTACCTTTGATTCCCTATTGAATAACAACTTGCGTGGCTATAACAATTAAGATCAACATGTGTTTCCTCCTAGGAGGTTACAAGTTCAAATCCAGAGGAGGGTAGGGTATGTATACCTCTGTAGACTTTAGCAGTTAGTTGGGTATGTAGAGGGCGCCCCTTGTTCCACAAACAAGGGTGTCTGATACACCAAATTAGTGTCTCACTAGGCGATGACCTTAAAAATAGATTATTATTATAATTATTATTAACAAGTTACAGTTTCAACTTAAACTTTGTAACAAATCAATTTAAATATTTATCAAAACATTTACTTTTATAGAAGAAACAAATACTTTGTAGTGGCAAATAAGGCAACATTTTTCTTGAAAACTTGAGTGATGGGATATTTTGGGTTTTATCTACTTTCCCACAATACTTTGTTTTTTACCGCAACTAATTTGGAAGGTTTTTCTTTCCCGCCAAATAATTTGGAAGGTTTACTATTTAGTTTAGTCCTTTGTTCAATGCTCTAGTTAAATATTCTCTTCTCCCTCTTTTTTTCTCGAAAAAAACTGTAAATAGCTTATTATTTGTCAAGAATCAAACTATATTATGAATTTAGCTAGAAGATCTTGGGTGGATGTGTAGTTCTCATAGTCAATTGCATGCATAAAAGCCAACATAATTGCTCATACTACTCCTAACAATCTTCTTGAGGTACGGTTTGAAATGTGTATAAAGTCTATTGCTCCTAACAATCTTCTTGAGGTACAGTTTGAAATGTGTATAAAGTCTATTTATTGTGATCATTTTACTAATATTTTTTTCCAATGTATTTTCAAACGAAAAAATGTGGCATATCATACAGAGCTCTCCGTCAGGGTAACTATCTTGACTCCACGTGGTAAATAAAAAACACTATACCTCCAGATCACCTTTCACCATTGCCCTCATCCAATAGCATATAAAACGATTTATAAAACACCGAGCTTCATTTTGTGAATGTTGCATCTTCACAAATAACCTTCCATACTAGGTTTTTTTATACATGATGTTTTCCATATCGAGGGGCATTTGTAACAAATGTGTTATGAATTTTATTCTTAAAGGTGGAAACCCCAAACTAAGTATGTTGTGATGACACTAAAAAATTCCCAAGACCTCAAATAATGTGCCCATATTTGTTTATTTTCTGCTGTAGGAGTGCACAGGTCAGCCCAGAATTAGGTTTACTACTGCAATGAACTAAAAAAAAATCCACATTTGGAATTCTAGTGCCTTTTACCACTATTTTGATGAACATGATGTTGTTTTATTGCACAGGTCTACCTAGAAAGTGGCAAAGAATAGCCTAGATCTCATATTTGTTGCTTTTAAGAGCCTAACATATGCCCAGGTTTGATGATTAATCTGCATGAAGCTGTTAAAGTTTCCAAAGATTCCAATGATGTGAGAAAATGTGGTTTGCCAATTTAGAATAAGTTGCTATTGGGGGTGACCATGCATTTCTAGAGCTCTTGTGTGCATTTCCCTTATACTAATGAAACTTGTTGGATCGATTAGTCATTTAAACTGCTTTGTATACATATGTACCTTCATTGATGATATAATTTTTTTTTTGGTTATGCAGGCTTTATACAAGTGGATACATGGAGGTAAGTGATTGTTTGTGATTGAAGTATATCATTATTTTTATCATATTTAGATTGTTAGAACATATGATCTTGTATTTTAATAACAATCTAATAGGCTATGGCTAATAAATACTATAATCCATTTGCGAAAAAACAGAGAAAGCAAATTATGACATGAAAAAAAAATAAAAAAATTGATATGAAATTTTAAAAAAGAACGTGACAAAATGATAAAGTGGGAAAGAAAGGAACATGCATCTCAAAAGGTAAATATTTAGAAATAGAACAATGTATTTTCCTTATGCAATATAATGCTTATTTTTATTGTATGACAATGTTATGCATATGTTTACTAACATTCTTGGTTATAGTGACAAAGAAGAGGAAAAGCCAAACTAGTGCAAAGAAAATTACACCTTCTGCGCCGTTGAATGACTCTATTAGTACCACCAAAGAAGGAAATCACAACTATACATTTTCCTCTTTTCAGGAGGAGGAGCAACATGAAGAACAAGGTAATCCCATTAATTCATAATTTTGTAGTTATTCATAACTATAAATCTTATGATTTTGAAATCCATAACACCTATATATAACTTTATTTTATAGAAGATGTTCAAAGACAACCATGCCATCTAGATATTAGTGTGGAAGGGGAAGATCCCTCTACACAAAAAGAGAACGAGCAACATGAACAATGAGGTAAACCCATTGATTTATAATTTTTTAGTTCCTCATAACTATAAGTGTTATGATTAAGAAATCCATAACACCTTTGCGTGCCCTTGTTTTACAGAAGATGTTCAAAAGCAACCATGTCATCAAGATATTAGTGTAGAAGGGGAAGATCCCTCTACACAAGCATCAAATGAGAAAGTCAATAAGAAAGGTAGAGGACCAACCAAATGTGTAGATATCAATAACTTGGAGGAAAAGCTTGAAATTCAAATCAATGAAAGGAACCAACCCATTGGTCCAAACTCTGTGAAGCTAGCTTCATTGCTAGGTTTGCTCGCGAGGGAAATGGTTCCAATCACTTATTCTGATTGGAGGAAGGTTTCAGATCTATTAAAGGAGTACTTTTGGAACATTATTAATGTGAGTATTAGAGATCATGTGTATTTGTTCTCAACATTTCTATTTTGCGTGATTTCAATGTTTATTTTCAAACCATTTATGACATCTAATAATGCAATTCTTGTATGTTGTAGTCAAAATTCACAATCCCTCCACTCCTTAAAGATTATTGTATGCAATCCATTGGCCATAAGGAAAACGGTCATAGGTATTGGTTGACCAAAAAATTTTGTGACCCTTATGAATCAATAGAGTAAAGATTTAAAAATGTTCCTCCAATTAGGATAACTAAGACAACTTGGAGAGAGTTCGTCCTATCATGAAGCATCACTAAATTCCATGTAATCAATAAGTTCGCATATTATATAATCAAGTTATCTAGAATGTCTATTTACTTGCAATGTTGACTTATATATTTTATTTTCAATTGATTTCTAGGATATAAGGAAAAAAAAAGAAGCAAAATAGAGAAAAGGAGAGGGACTTCCACACCTCCGGACGTCGAGGTTATCAACGGGTTGAAGATGATATGGTAAGAAATTGTGATGCATTATATTTTATTTGATATTATAAATATTACCATATCTAACATTCGTTGTAATGTCACAACTTAACCATACTATTTTACTTGTTGCAACTAGAAAAACTCTATAGCCTCTAATGATACAACTACAAGCATTACTAGGGCAAACTTATGGAAGAAGTGCCATCAAAAGAAGGATGGCACTCCAATCACACCACCTGTAGGAGAAGCAATAGTATGTTCTCAAACTTATAATTTAGATATTTATTAGAATTTCATTTTACATGTTGGAAATGTTTTCTTACATGTTCTGATTTAATTGCATGAAAATTTCAGCAAAAAATTCAAGAAGCACTTAGAAGTTGCATCTGAAGAGTTTGCAGCTAGGGATGATGCCCTTTCTAAGGTAATAGGGGATGATTCGAGAGGACGATGTCGTGGTGTTGGATTAGGAGTTACACCAACTAACTTGTTTGGAAACAATCCATACAAGGAGGCGCTAACTACAAGACAAGCTACTGTGAAAGAAAAAACAAAGGAAATCTCATCTCTAAAAACAACAATAACTGAACTACTGAAAAGAGTGGAAGATATGGAGAGAGAGAATGTAGTCAACAGGGAATGTGTTAGTGTCCAATTATTTTCTCTTGTTTCAATATACAAAATTTTACACTAATGAATTGAATTATAATATATGATTGCTGATATTGTAGGGTTCCTAACCTAGGTACCTTATTTAATAAATAAATATAACCTTTTTACTGTTACCTACTGTGTCAAATTTCATGTTTGCATGCTTCGGTTAAACTTCATGCTTGTAAAATAAATATAAATTTCACATTGACGGGGTTGGAATAAACATGTCATATTCATTTGTTACTAACATTTACTATCTGTTGTAGGTGTAACATCATATAAATGTATGTTCTAATTTTACATAAGTTTTGTTTACAATAACTTGAAATAATAATATGACAGAGTTATAAATGATCAATATACCTATAGGATAAGTACCTGTAATTAGCTGGTAGATCCCCTTTTTGCTGCTCCTTTTGATCTGTTGTATGCCCTGCCTGTTGTAGCCCTGCCTGTTGTAGCCCTGCAACCAAAATCCTTCCCAAATCCTTGAAACTCAACCGACCAGACAAGTATGCCACCCTGCCAACTGGAGAGGTATCGCCGACCACCCAGCTCCAAAGGTACCCCTTTGGACCCCCAAGCCCAAACTGAGTACAATGCAACCAGTTCTATCCCTTCCGAAAATATCCAACAAGCACCCCCCCCTTCTTCCTCTCTGAAATTTTCTATATCTCTGCTCAAATTTCCAAAATCATGCTAAGGTGAATATGATCCCTTCTCCCCCTCCTCTTCTCGACCTTATCCTCCTCCTTGCCGACTCTTTCCCCTCTACCATTAATACCCTATCCCTAACATAAATGTTTCAACCCCCATGTCAGTCCTCGAGCCCTTAACCTTTGACTCTCATTAATCATTAAAATAATATATATATATTGTGTAATAAATGCATGGGTTGGTTCACAAGTGTTTTATTTTTACACGTTTCAACCGTAATAAATTCTAATCAAACCTCGCCATTACGACTCAAGGCTTCCTAATTAACGTATATTCAATCTATATTTTAATTAATCAACTCAAATACATTTATAAAATTTGTTAAATAATGGCATAAGGTAACGTCTTCCACCACATTCAATAATTTGAACCTTAAAAGTAATTACCCTAATCAATACTTATTTATTAGTATATCCTAATTAATTAATTAATCCTAATTATTTGTAATTAACCTAATCATCATTCATGGCACTATTACCATTCAACATTACTCTCTTAGTTACATTTAACTTAATTAACAATCATTACTAAAGATAAGAATAGCCCAATTAACATTAATTAATCATTATTAACACATAATGAACATTAGTCAACATTATTAACATTAATCGACAATAATTAACATAAATCTAAATTATTAACATTAATTGACAATAATTAACATAAATCTAAATTACTAACATTAATTGACAATAATTAACATAAATCCAAATTATTAACATTAATGCACAATAATTAACATTAATCAACTTTATTAACATTAATCGACAATAATTAACATTAATCAACAATAATCGACATTAATCAATATTATTAACATTAATCGACAATAATTAACATTATTACTTAATCATTTTTCATTACCACCTAAGTCACTCAATTATCCTATTCAGTTATTAAACGAGAATTTACTAACTCGACGTATTAATTTAATCTCATAGTTAGATGAGTAGTAATAATGTAATTATTGCCTAAACATTATAGTTCAGTTTTATTTCACGCAATTTATAATATGTAGGCGAGTTATGTAAGCGTAGCTACTGCTTACATACCTTCCATAAGTACACTAACAGTACTAAATCACACACATCAATCATAATCATGAAATTTATTGTTTACTGACACAGGTTTAAACATAGTTTGCAAGGTACAATATTTTACCTAACCGCATCTTATTATGTTATGAAAATTCATACATTACTGAGTTACGACACATAATCAATCAAAGGTTTTCAACATACACAGTTAGATCATGTTTTCTTCCTGAATTCGAGCTACACCTATCTACCTACATCATCTACCTAATCACAACTAACTTCCACATCCTATCCTTTCCTCCGCTGGACTACCTTGAAGTGTCAAGCCATGACCGGCTCCAGCTAGAACCTGTAAGCGGAAGTGTCGACTAAATCGACCAAGCTTCCCTAGCAGGAAACCACCAGTCATCATCACACACCTTGGGGAGCGCGCCATAGAACATCCCTCCCATGAATCTGGATTTCTGGGATAAACGGTTGGTAATGTCTCCACCCCCTAATGGAACAAGGGACTATGTCAACCCGACATAATAACTGTGTTTCACTTGTACTCAGTTTGTCATCTTATAACCCATCTGGGCGGTTGAGTTTCCTGAAACCCTACCCCACCCATACATCATAATAATCATGCAAAAGTAAATAATGCATCACTTGCATACCGTTTATCTTTTGGAGTCCATGTCCCCGAGGCTCTCCCACCTCGTAGGATCCAGCTATCACTTAGCCATTTTAACCTGTAAGTCAGTACTCAACATACAATCTAGAATATCCTGCACAAATTCTCAACATGTACACATAATTTCATCATAACATAACAACAATAATCAATTCATTATATTCACCATGCACATGACATAACATTCATTCATTCAACATATAACTTTAATGGTATCCACGTACCCATCATTCATTAACTAGCATATTTGAGACATAACTAACACATGATACATACATCCAAGCATGACTATATATCATAACACTAACATCACACACACATATATATCTCAACAAAATAATAGAACCATATGTCCACAGTGTCGTCAAACCAACGAAGTCTCACAATCAAGCAAATACAACATATAATAGTAGTTCAGGTAGAAATGTCAAAACGAGGCGTTACATACACCCACCCTTCAGGAAAATTCATCCCGAAGTTATGGTCAAAATAGTGTGGGATAATCACGACGCATAGTCTATGCATCCTCCCAGGTAGCAGAACCTGGGTTGTACCGGTCCCGCTGGACCTTAACCTGGTCCACCAAACGGTGCCTGATCTGTCTAACCCCATGGTCCAATATACGTAACAGTTAGACCCTGATGGCCCCTCGCAAAACAGATACATGAAAATATTATGATTTTTTGCAAATGGGGTGGCAGCGCAAGACGATACGCGAGGGGTCCAACCTTCTCTAAAATTTCAAAGGGTCCTATAAATTGTGGCGACAACTTTTTCCCTTTCCCAAACCGGATGGTACTTTTTCTAGGCCTGATGCAGATGAACATTTCATCACCAACCTTATAGTTTCGGTCAACCCTATGTGCATCGGCATAGCTCTTATCTCTATCCCAAGCTTCCTTTAATCGCTGCCTAATCTGAACAACCTGTTCTTTCATCTCCTGAATCAACTCAGGTCCTATAATTACTTGATCCTCTAACCTTTCCCAACTCAATGGTGTTTTGCATGGCCTTCCATATAATGCTTCATATGGATTCATCCCAATTGAGCTATGGTAACTGTTGTTGTAAGCAAAATATACCAAAGGTAAGTGCTTTTACCAATGAGTCTATTGATCCATGACATACATCTTAAGCATGTCCTCAATCACCTGATTCACTCTTTTTGTTTTCCCATCTGTCTCTGGATGGTATGCGGTGCTTAGGTTCAACTGAGTACCTAATGCCGACTACAAACTTGTCCAAAGCTTGGATGTGAACCTGGAATCTCTATCCGAGATAATCTTCTTGGGAAACCCATGGAGACGAACTACTTCATTTATGAACACACGTGTTACATCCGTGACATCATAGGTCTCCTTAACTGGAATGAAGTGAGCAGTTTTGGTCAGTTTGTCAACGATGACCATAATGGCGTCATGTCTATGAGAGGTAAGAGGCAATCCCACCATGAAGTCCATGGAGAAAACCTCCCATTTCGACATAGGAATTTCATGTGGCTGCAACAGTCCTGCCGGGTGGTGATGATCAACTTTTACCTACTAACACTCCAGGCACCTAGCGACCAATTTGACCACATCGCATTTCATTCCTACCCAAAAGAAGAGTTGCTTCATGTCCGAATACATCTTCCTTACACTTGGGTGTGCGAAATATATTTCTCTGTGGGATTCCTTAAGGATAGTCTCTCTAGTATCTCCCTCCTCCGGAATATACATCCTCCCTTGATACCATAACAAACCATTAGCTTCCAAATCATAGTATTCAAACTTAGGTCCCACCAGTTTCCCACTCTTGGGTGCCAACGTGACCTTTAGGTACCAACTATACCCGATTAGTTGTACTAATACTCTTTCCCTCAAATCTAACTTCGAAGGTATAAGAGAGAAAAGTATTGGTTTTTTCTTGAGGAATCGACTACCACATTCTCCTTTCCTTTGATGTATGAAATACCAAAATCGTACTCACTCATGAATTCACTCCATCGCCTTTGCCTAGCATTCAAGTCTCTCTGAGTGAAGATATACCTCAAGCTTTGGTGATCAGACTTGAGCTCAAAGCTTCGTCCAACAAGGTAATGTCTCCAAAGCTTCAAAGCTAACATCACCGCAGCCAACTCTAGGTCATGGGTAGGGTAATTCTCTTCATGTGTTTTTAACTTTCTCGACGCATATGCTATTAACCCACCTTCCTGCATCAACACTGCACCCAAACCTTGCCTTGAGGCATCCATGCAAACTGTGAATTCTTTCTCCATATATGGCACTCGTAGAATTGGTGCACTCATCAATAGTCTTTTCAGCTTGGCGAATGCGACATCGCATTCATCCATCCATTCATACCTAATGCCTCTACGCTGTAGGGTAGTTATGGGTTTTGTAATTTTTGAGAAACCCTCAACAAACCTTCTATAATACCTGGCTAACCCAATGAAGCTTATCACTTCATGCGCATTTCTTGGAACGGTCCAATCCATTATGGCCTTAACCTTCTTAGGGTCAACAGAAATTCCCTCACCGAAAATTATATGCCCTAGATAATGGATCTACTTCTGATAAAATGATCATTTAGACAACTTACCGTACAACTTGTGCTCTCTTAAGCATGACAACACTATTCATAAGTGTTCCTCGTGATCCCTTTCATTCTTGGAGTAGATAAGGATGTCATCCAAGAATAATTGCACAAACCGATCTAAGTATTTTCGAAACACATTATTCATGAGGCTCGTGAATACAACTGGGACATTGGTCAAGCCAAAGGGTACCACTACAAACTCATAGTGCCCAAACCTTATTCGAAAAGAAGTCTTAGGTATGTTATCGTCCATAATTCATCATTGGTGGTAACCTGATCACAAGTCGATATTTGAGAAGACTGATGCCCCTTTCATTTGATCAAAGAGGTCATCAATTCGAGGTATCGAGTACCTATTCTTCACCGTGGCTCTGTTTAAATCTCGGTAATCAATGCAAATATGCAAGGAACCATACTTCTTCTTCACAAAAATCACTGGTGCACCCCATGGTGAAATGCTTGGTCTAATGAAACCTAGGTCTAGCAGTTACTTCAACTGCATTTTCAACTCACAAAGTTCCAGGGCCGTCATCCTGTATGGTGTTTTCGATGTTGGCTCTGAACCGAGTTTTACTTCGATGGTAAAATCAAGTTCTCTCTTAGGAGGTCACCCAGGTAATTCCTTTGGAAAGACTTCATTGAATTTGGATAACACTGGGTAGTCATCAAAGGATGGTCCCTTCTCATTGTTTACCACTTCAACAATGTACAATTGACATCCTTGTTGTATACATCTCTTTACGTTCATCGTGGATATGAAACGTAGGGACACCTTCCGTTTGACACCCTGGATATCGATGGCCTCTCCTTTGTCATGAAAGCAAAGAAATTTCTTCCCATAACAGTCCAAGAAAGCTCGATGTTCCTCTATCCAGTTCATACCTATGATGAGATCATAAGTTCCTAGGGTGGTGACGTACACCTTGACTTGTGTAACACACACCTTGAGATCCACTATGCACTCGTTGACACTAGGTCCTACCTCCTTTCTTTACCCCTGAATCCATTTCAACTAAGTTGAAATCGTCATGCTCTTAGGCTTCCAACCCACATTTGTCTAATGCATGTGGAGAAATAAAGCTATCTGTAGCACCAGGATCAAACAATATTCTAAGTTTAACATTATTGACCGTACCTGATGATTCTGCCACAGTGGATTGGTGCTCTTCCTGATGGTTTTTCACTGCTTCCAAGATATGATGATTGCTAACCCCACTCCCTATTGGAGCCTTTCCTTCTTGATGCACTGTACTAGACCGAAGTTCGGGACAGTCACACTGGTAATGTGGACCCCACATCCCCAACAAGCAATATGGAATGGAGTGGACGAGATAACCTGTTCATACCTATGAGAGGGGTTCCTACCCTTGGGACCCATTCCCCTACCCACTGATCCTCTAAAATTCCTCACACCCTGGTGAGTTCCTGTGGCTGATTGGGGTACTGCCCTATTTTCCACTGACCTATCTAGCGCCGCAACCCTTGGTGTGTACTTGTTCCCGTAAGGAGGTGGCCTTGCATACCCTCCCCGAGGGTAGCTTCGAGGGGCCTTCCCTACAAACCCCGACTGTTGAGAGTTTAATTACCTGATGGGATTTGCACCCAACATCTTCTCTGTATAATGAGCGCAATCAACCGCTTCGACAACCAAAGTTGGTTTCGACATCCGCACTTGGGCCGTGATCTTGGTATTGAGCCCATACACAAAACGATCAACCTAGCATTCGTTGTTTCCCAAGTAAGGGACATACTTGACTAATTCCATGAAACTTTCTTCATAATCCTCCACAGATAGATTCCTCTGTACCAAGGCATGAAGGGCTCCTACATGTTCTTTTTGATAGGATGAAGGTAAGTACTTCCCTTTGAACTTTTCCACAAATAGTTCCCATGGAACCATGTCTGGTGTAAGGTGCAACTGCTTTCCTTGGTTCCCCCACCAGTTCAAAGTGACCCCCTTTAGTTGAAATATGGCTATCTTGGACTTGGACGTGGAAGTGTATTCCTGTAAATTTAAGCATATGGTCATCTCTTCCAGCCATGACTCCACTCATATCCCTACTCGACCCCCTGAAAAACTCTGGAAGCCTTATCTTCTGAAGCTCCCTTGTGATATCCTGATACGGAGGTCTCGGTACCGTGTTCACTGTTACTTCGGGAATTTCTTCCCTATGTAGTTCTTAGAGTGTTTCATTTATTGCCTCCAGAGATTGCAATATAAGGACGGTCTCCGGTGATGGTGCCAGCACATTTGGTTCAGGTAAAGTTGTCGCCCGACTTCGCCCCCGAACTGCTCGCGTCCTTTCCATGGTTATCCCTATAACAGGGCACAACAAGACAATTAGCATATGACGACATGTGGACTAGGTTACTATTAAAATCATACTCAGACCTACTAGAGTGTGAAAGTTTATTTCTTTCTTCACCCGTAAACGGGTTTTACTTGATACTGAGGAGAATTCCTGACCGGGTGAGGGAACGTGGTCTCTACTACTTTCCATAGCATACCACCGTTGTGAGCCGCGGTCATAAGACTCGATGTCTTAGATGCGTGTGGCATCGCATCGTCCTAATGCCTCTGGTAGTCACCGACGATTGCACCCACCACCAGGGCCGCTCTCGGTGCGATCCCCGACGTGAAATGTTTTATCTTGCTTCCCTGGCCTAGTCTTTAGTCTACCTCGGGTCGCCTCCAACCCGGTAATCCATGTTTGAACTTAAGTTGTGACTTAACCCCACAACTTGTACACTGATCCATTAGTCATAAACTCGCCCTAATCTGTAGTTTAATTTAAATTTTCTTACATGAACAAGTTAATGATCGATGAAATTTCATTACCTCGTTTCTCATTAATAACTATTTATTAATGAAATTTCCACCTTAATTTACCTTAACCTGAACTCCATTAACATTATACTAGAATTATAATACTAAATTAAACCTTAATTATTAATGTGCATTAATACTCTTATACTAGTCTCATTAATAATTAATAATTAATAATTTAATAAGTTAATAATAGCATAACCTAATTAATTAAATTACTAACAATTTCTAATTAATAATAAATTATTTAATAATAATTCTAATTAATAATTACTACTAATCAATAATTAATCATTAAACATTATAATAATTAATATTATGTTTAATGATTAATCACTGCTTAATAATTAATTACTAATTAATAATGGCATAACCTAAGTTAACCTATTAATATCCTGCATTAGCCTAATTAATCCTAACTGGCCTGCATGGGAGCCACGCGGCCTCACCATGCTCCACCGCCATGCATATAATAATATTAATTTTTTTATAAATAAGGTTAAACCCTAGCTGCGGTCATTTTTCCCCACGATTTTTCTGAGTGAGCTCTTCTCTGCAGCTCCCATGGTGAATGAGTTCTGCAACTCCGACACCGGGAGCGAGCTCTGCAACTCTTCCATGGCGAGCTAGCTCGACGAAGCACCCATTTCAAGTAAATATCTTACCTCAACATGTTTAAAGATTTTTTTTTTTTTGATTATATATATAATAATTACACATTTTTTTTTTACACAATTTTTTTTTTACACAGGGACATGAAGGAGAGGCTACCCAGCTGGGTTCCCCCTCCCTCCCTTCTCTTCACACACTAGCCTTCCCCACGCTGGCCGGGCTGCATTCCCACGGACGCAACATGCGAAGCTTGGCTTAGCATCTTGGATTAGCATGTGCATGCTTGATAAACCCAACTGCAGGTTGGATTAGCATGGGTAGGTTGCCCCTACATGCTTGATAAACCCAACTACACATTGGCTTAGCATGGGGATGAGACCTTGACTGTGAGAGAGAGTTCCTTATCCCTCCTTAGTGGATACACAACCCAGCTCGGGGGTGGTCTCTCAGCTGAAAGAATACAAGCTGGATAGAGACCTAAGGTTGGGTGGAACGTTTCCCTCACTTAGCCAGTTGCTTGGTAGCTTCAGTTCCAAGATAAGTGTTCCATGTCGTTAAATGATGTTAATGCATGTGGTATATCCAATTGATATGTTATGCTTGTCATGGCCAGAATATTGATTGAATGATTACATGGATTGAATCAATAGGAAGCTATGTGTGATCTTGAAGATAAATTTGATTCCCTGTTGAGTACTCCATTATTTACTTGAATGACATGTATGACTAACCCTACAGGTTCTGGATGTGTTAACTAGTTTAGTTCATTATATGTGTTGTTATGTATTGTATTCACCCTTAAAGAGGATGGAGCTTGACTTCATCTAGTCTTGCAAGGAAAGAGATAGCCCCCTTATGATTGCCAGAACCCCTCTGTGTGACAGAGTGGTATGGAGAAGTCATGGTAGAAAGGAGGTAGAGCCCCTGCGGAAGGTAAACCACTTAGGTGGGGAGATTATGAATAGATTCCCAATCGAAAAATTGACATGGTTGGAGTACCCAGATGGAGTGGGGAATTGCATCAGTGGATAGATCTCTCCAAGATCTTTCCGATACCGGAATTGCCTTATTTGGCTTAAGGCTGAAGGAGAAACAAGTCTAGGAAGTTTAAGGCATAAGGGAAGTGGTTCTGTAATTCCGCATCCGCAATGCGGATTGCGGGTTGCGGGTGTCGGGAACCATCCTTGGAGTCATGTGATGGACCTCCGCAATGCAGGCTGCGGATTGCGGAAGGGCAAGTTGGCAGAGCAGATGGAATTCCGCAATTCTGAGTTCCGCAATGCAGGATGCGGGTTGTGGAAGGGTAAAGTTGACGGAGTAATTGGACTTCCGCAATTCCGAGTTCTGCAATGCGGAATGTGGATTGCGGAAATGAAATATTTCTGAAAGATTGCAGTTGGACGTCTGCATTTTGAGTTCCGCAATGCGGATTGCGGAAATGAAATATTTCTGAAAGATTGCGGTTGGACGTCTGCATTTTGAGTTCCGCAATGCGGATTGCAGAATGCGGAAAGGCGGATTGTGGATCCAAGCCCGTTGCGGTTGTGTAAAAATAAAAAAAATAAAAAAAAAGAAGGGGAAAATAATCGAAAGGGACCTCCCATCACCTCCGAAGGCCACCTTGGAGGTGTGGGGATGCCACAACTATGTTTCCTTTTTTGAAAATCCTTGGTTGGGCTTGTTGTCAAACTTGCCTTTGACCTTGCTTGGATTTCTTGACTAGTGTTCAATGGGCCTCAACTTGCTTTCTTTGAGGTCAATTTAGTGATCAATTCTCCTTTGGACATCCCACTAATGTGAAGTGAAGTGCTACAACAATGTATACTAGTATCTTTAAGTGGATCGACAAAGTTACATTCATTCCATATACCAACTCAAATGGGGTCCTTGTATCTTTTATTCTGGTAATATGATTAACCCATATGGCTAAGTTGAGTTTGTTGTCTCGACGATGCTTATTGTCACTCGTGATGTTTATTATCCTCATTAAATTTTTGTCACTAAACTTAACCAATCCATTTCCCTTTGGATAATAATTTGATAAGTGTGCCAAAACAATGTCATAATCCAAGCAATTTTTTTTAACTCAATAGATTTGAATGCTTGGGCATCTTCTGTGGTGATTTTGGTTGGGATGCCAAATTTGGTGACGATTCTTTCCTCCAAGTAATTAATGATTATTTTTTGGGTCGCCTTCTTCATGGGTATCTCCTCCACCCATATTGTGAAGCAATTTGTCATTTTAATTGTCCATTTGGAACCATTGTTAGAGTTTTCATGCACAAGGTTCTTTTACTACCACATGTTGCAAAGTTAAATGTGGCCAAGTTTTTGTTTTTGTTTTTGTTTTTTTCGACAAAGTGTTGACTAGGCTAGCATGGCTTGACAAAAGCATGAACATTGGTAAATATATCTAGCTAATGATATCAACCCTAAAAATTAATGGGTGGTGGTTGTAGCTGCAAAATGGACTACCTTCGGAAGGTCTTTATGAAGAATGGTTACCACAAGAGCCATATAAACAAGGCCATCCACCAAGCTCAAAATAAAAGTCACACCCTTCATTCAATAGACACCTCGAAGATCTCCTTGTCACCAAAGTCCTAAAGAAACATAATTTTCGGGTGGTCTTCACCCCCCCGAAAACACCATTAGGAGGATGGTTAATTCAACGAAGGATCCCGTAGATCTGAGACAATAGAAAGGAGTGTACAAGATACCATGCTCACGTGGAAAAATCTATATTAGTAAGATTGGAATATTGGTAAACATTAAACTAAAAGAACATGCCTCATATATAATAAAAGATAGAGCCTCTAAATCTTCCCTAGCACAACATGCACAAAACTCTTCACATCACATATGTATAGAAAACGCCAAATTAATCGTGAAGGAAGAGCACTATTTAAAAAGAAGGGTTAAAGAAGCGGTTGAGATTGAAAAGTGGAAGAATACGTTGAATAGAGATGATGGGATGAGTTTGAGTGGCACATGGAAACCAATCATCAACAAAATTTGACTTTTGCATATTAATGATAATTGAGTCGACATGCATATTACTCATGTATCATTACTATTTATAAGCGCTCTCATACAATCAATTTGAACCATCTCAATGATTATTGTGATCCCTTGATGATGGACTCACTTGGGTAGTTTGAAATGTCGGGTTTAAAAATTTCATAGCAGGCTTTTCCAACTTTTTTAATAAAAATGTCCCTTGCATAACCCACTATGCAATTTAACCATGCGTTCTCGTGCCCAGGTTAGGAATTTGGAAAAAATTCCACCTGTCATTTTTGACAGTTTCTACATTATGTTAGAAGTTTTTATCATTTGCTATGCTTTTGGTGACGTGAGGTCGAAAATGTAGAACATATTTGATGACGGGCCATTTTCCCCTTCAAATTCCAACCGTGCTCGTGCCTCTTGAAAATCCTCAAATTTGAGATTCAACCCTTTTGTATTCCTCCAACCCAATCCTCCTTGGATCAAGCAATAATTCATTGCTCTCAACCTTAATTCTTTGCTCATTTGGTTCGAAAAACGACTTGTGCATGATAAGTTTTGCAAGTAATAAATGATGTCCTTGTACAAATCTCACCATTACAAGTATTCGAGTGTTGCCAGAGTAATCTCAAACCCTAATTTATCTTCACGTTTTAGTGCCCTTTTATTTCTTTTTGTCAACATCTTGGCTAATCCTTGGCCTTTTACCAACTTGGTTGGAGGAATTTCATATCATATTTTTGGATCTTGGAAATCCACTTTCCTCTGATGCCCAAGAATTGCCATTGTGCTAAGATGTCCTTTATCGCTAGATGAGTTAGGGAAACAACCATTTTTGAGTGTTCCATGTAGCTCTTGAATGCTTCAATGCTTGAACTAGGGCATATGCTTATTTCTCTATGATAGAGTAATTCATTTTAGCTTCTTTAAGTCATTTACTCATAAAGGCTATAGGTTTCTCCAAATTTTGTTAATTCTTTTTATGTAGGAGTACACTTGCCACTGTCTTATGAAGCAAAGGAAAACATCTAAAAAATAAATAGGAGTTGTCAACACTAGAGTTGCTACAATTGATTCTTTGATTTGTTGGATTTTTCTTTTACTATCCTTGCTCCATTTGAATTTTCGATCCTTCTTTGACATAACTAAAACATGCTTAGTGATTTCAACAAAGTTGGGTATGAACCTCTTGATGAAATTTATTCAACCAAAGAAGGATTGTACCCCTTGTGTATTTGTAGATAATGGTGGTGTTTAGACATTGTGAACGAGTAATTTCCCTTCATTCTTTCCTCAATAAGATTGGTTGGGATTTTAGATGATAAACATGTGCATTCCTCTCATTGAAGAAAACAACCAAATCATCTTTGATATATTACAATGATCTTATCCAAGATATCCTTGAATGCATATTCTGTAATAGGCCAAATAAAATTAATATTACTAAATACCTGTAATGTCGGCAGAGGAGTGTTATATTCCTTGATATGTCCCTTCACTATAATATAAACATTGGCTTACCATCATTGTAAATCAGACATGAATAATAATATTACTTTATATATTAAAATATTTCCTTTGATTGGTATAAGAGTGGTTTCCTTTTTGTTGAACTTTTTCTCCACTTCTTTGATATAATGGGGAAGGATATTCTCAATATGGTGGAATTTTCAAGAACATAAGGCTACGTATCTGGGGCTTTGAACTCAACCTTCATCACCCTGATCCCAAAAAGTAACAAGCCTAATACTTTTTCATATTTTAGACCGATTGCTCTGTGTAATCTGGCTTACAAAATCATTACTAAGATTATTTCCGTACGTTTGAAGCCAACATTGTCCAAACACATTTCTTTAGAACAATTTGGCTTTCTCCAGGATAAACAAATTTTTGATGCAATTAGTATTTCTCAGGAAGTAATCCATTCTGTCTAGAAGAGGAAGCTCCAGGCCTTATTGCTTAAAATGGATTTGGAGAAATCTTTTGACAGAGTGGATTGGGTATATTTAACATTGATTCTCATACAGATTGGACTTCCTCCTCTAGTTATAAATTGGATCATGGCTTGTGTGTCGACAACAAAATTTGCGGTATTGATAAATGGAGCTCCTTCAAGTTTCTTCAATAGCTCCAGAGGCATCAAACAAGGATGCCCTTTGTCTTCTCTCTTATTTATTTTAATCATTGAAGGTTTAAGCAGGCTGATTAATAATGCTAAATCTAAAGGTAAATTAAAAGGTATTAAATTATCAGCTACTTTATATATCTCTCATCTACTTTTTGTAGATGATGTCTTACTTTTTGGTATTGACTCTATTGATGAATGGTTAGGTTATAAGGAAATTATCAAGGTGTTCTGTGATGCCTCAAGTATGAAGGTGAGTACAAACAAGTCTAGCTTCTATCACTACAGAATAGAGGAAATGAAGTTGGTTGATATTAATGCACTACTACCTTTCAAAGCATGTCAATTGGATGAAGGGTTTAAGTATTTGGGCTATTTATTCAAGCCAAATGGTCATAAGTCCTATGATTGGTCCTGGCTACTCACAAAGTTTGAAAATAAAATACACCAGTGGACTTATAGGTTTCTCTCTGTGGGAGAAGACTCACGCTTATTAAAGTTGTTTTGACAAGGATTCCAGTTTATTGGTTCTCCCTTTCAAAGGTTCCAATTTCCATCATCAACACTTTAGGGAAATATATTTTCAATTTTCTTTGGACATGTGGTTGGGAAAGAAGCAAATTGGTTATGGCAAGTTGGGATAGAATTGCATTGCGTGAAGATTGTGGAGGATGGGGCATAAAAAACTTATTTATTTTTAGTTATGCACTCATAATAAAGAGCTTCTGGAGAGGTTTATTTGGTAACAATATTTGGTCTAAGGTTTTACATGAGAAGTATATCAAGGGAAGTATTATAACATGGATGAGGAATCCAAAGAAAAAATTAAAAGGAACTTCTTCTGTTTGGGCTGTTTTCATAAAAGTTTATAATTGGCTTGCAAAAGACCTTACTTGGTGCGTGGGGAATGGACATGATATATTAATTAGTATCGATCCAATTTTGGGTGTGGAGGATAATTACAAACTTTCTGATGATATTCTTAAGCTATTTGAGAAATTGTGGCTACATTAAACTTGCACAATTTGAGAAATCCGCAGGTAGGATAGATAATTCTTCTTACTGGTTCTCTGCCAAAGATTTGGGGTTAACTGGGTGTGCAGCTACTGAATGGAACCTTTTTATTAGAAATTTAAACTCTTTGGGTTGTAGAATAACTCACGATAAGGATTTTCTTATTTGGAAGTCCAGTCATGCCACAGGTATCATCACAGCCAAAACTGTTTATCTTACTATTATAAAAGATAGTTGTCATATGGTGCATAATTGGTGGTAGACAAGTATTTGGAAATGGAATTTACCACTAAAACTTAAATGCTTTATGTGGTTTGCGCTGCAAGAGGGTTTAAAGCCCTGGGAAAACCTGTCAGAAGAGGATGGAATGGGTCAAATATCTGCCTCCTGTGCAAAAACAACTCAAAATCTACCAAACATTTACTAGTATGCTGTGAGGTGACCAGGAAGGTTTGGAATTTGACTCTGTCTTCACTGAACATTGATCAGAATTGGGGTTTTGAAAATTTTAATTTATGCTGTCTCCAGTGGCAGCGAAAGTGTAGATCTTATATTTTTCTCCCATCTATTATATCGTGGACAATTTGGAATGCAAGAAATAAAGCTGTTTTCGAAGACCAACCACCAAGCATACAAAATATTTGTATTCAGATCTTAAAGTTGGTGAAAGATTACTCATTGAGGGTGCTATCCCAAAGGTTCAGAAGGTGAGCATTTGTAATTTTCAGTTTGAAGGTGCTTTTGCTTTTTTTGATGGTGCCGCTGGAAATGGATTATGTGCTGCTGGAGGAGTTCTCTATTTAAAAAATGACCACAATTACACTTTCAAATTAAATTGTGGTATTGGTGCAAATATAAAGGCCTAATTACTAGCTCTTTGGTGTGTTCTGAAAGTGGAAAAACTTTTTGGTATTGATGAACTTAAAGTTTTTTGGGATTCACAGGTGACAATTAAATGGACTAGTGATGAATATCATCTGAAGATCTCCTCTCTCTTTCACTGGTGTCCCAGAATCAAGGTGGAAATTAGCCATTTCAGGAATATCACTTTTGATCACATCTATCGACAACACAACTCTTATGCTGACAAGTTGTCAAATCAAGCTTTGGAAGGTGTTGAAGGAGTCATCATTTGGGAAGAGTTCCAAGAGTCTCATCTCTGTGATAGCGGCTCTTTGGATTTCTTTGCAAAGTAGTTTTGTTTCTTTCTTTTTGGATATTTTTGTTATCATCAGTTAATCCTCATAAACTGGTTGATGGAGATGTATGTTTACTATGCAGTACCTTTTAGCATTTCCAGTATCTTGGACTGGAAGGTTACATGTTAGTATAATTTGATAGTCATCTGCGACTGTCTACTTGAACTGTTATGTACTATTTGATTCACCTTTTTGAATATCAATAGTATGTTTTTTTCCGCCGAAAAAAAAGAGTGGTTTCTTTTGGTTGTCGCATGGTCAAATTTATTTTTGACAAAAAAGAAGAATAAAAATAAGAATATGGTAAAACTTACCCTAATTGTTAAAAACAATTAATACACAATATTTTTTTTTTGTTAGACATGGTGATTTTTTCACCAGACCCGATAAGTATTTTTATTCCAGACCTGGTGAATAATTTTTTTAACCAAAGGCAAGTATTTTTTTTAATACTAGAGGAAGGGTTGATGAAGCCAACCATGGTGAATAATGATGAATTTAGAAACTTCAAGTAAGGTTTTGGGGACCACATGGTATATTTCATGTCACACAAGCAATATGTCACTCAACGAAGAATTAGGTAATAAGATAAATGAATTAAAAATCTCAATGGGTGAGATCTCCAACAAAATTAGTGGTATAGACGAGATCTCTAGAAAATTTAGTGGTTTATATAATGTTTACAACAAAATCAATGAGATGGATGATTTCTCTAGAATACTAGAGAGCATGGAACACAAAGGAAACATATGTAATCAGATTCAGAACGTGCTCAAGCCCAAGTTTCACCCTTGGAATGTGGGAATAAGGAATTAATTAGCCTCAATTCCCACTCTCCCTGCTTGCCATCAAAACATTCATCCAATTTTGGATCGTTCAATAGATTTATGCATACACCAAAAGTTGATGTGCTAAGATTTGATGGAGAAGATGACAAGGGAAGCACACCATGGTGCAAGACAAAATTGTGTTGCACCATATGTATGATGATGAAGAGAATTAAATTTGCATTACTACAACTAGATAAATCGACGTGTGATTGATTTTTTTGGTGGCACTGAAATTCCCAATCAAGTAATTGGGATACATTTAAGAAACATTTTTGTGTTGCACCATATGTATGATGATGAAGAGAATTAAATTTTCATTGCTACAACTAGAGAAATCGATGTGATTGATTTTTGTGGTGGCACTCAAATTCCCAATCAAGTAATTGGGATACATTTAAGAAACATTTCTCTAGGAGATTTTAGAACATTGAGAAAAATGAAATTTTCTCTAAACTCACTCGACTACAACATACGTGCTTGGTGGATGAATTCTTTAATGAAATACATGTTGGTTACTTGTGTGCCTGAATTACTAGATAATCGATTCCTACATATTGCCAAGTTAGGTTTAAAAGAAAACATAAAGAATGAATTCAAATTGTTAGAGATCAAAGACATGGAACAAACACAATTTAAGCCAAAATCATTGAGGGAAAAATGTTGACCTGTTAGTGAGCTCTTTGGTCTCGCCTCGAAAAACCAAGCTCAAAGTATACCATTCCTAACAAAAGGATTACACCTTTCAAATTAAATGATGATATAAATCGGTGTTTCAGATATCATGCTTTCAATTGGAAGTTGGGCTACAAATGCAAGGAAAATAAATTCATTCTGTGTGAAGTACAAAGCGATAGCAATAAGGAGGCATGTGATTTATCTCCTTCTGACATTGAATCAGAAGATTTGATTGAAAAATCCACCAATCCTAGAAAATATAGCTACCAAAACACCAATCCAACACTCAATTGAAGCAATGATGGGTATTTGTCAACCCCAATCTTTCAAAATTATTGGTTTCACAAAAAGACAATATTAACAATACTTATAGATATTGGTAGTGTCACGTCCCCTCCCGTCGATCCAACGCAAGGAAGGGAACATGCCTGAACATTTTGGGCTTTTACAAAACTCAGCCCCATTCATCAGATTCATACAAATAAAAACACATGTGTGTGCAGATGTATAAGTCAATTAAACACAACAGAAGTTAAATTCTTCTACACACACATATATCATGTAATTTCCAGCATATTGATAACATGCATCAAATAAAAACATTACATAATGAAATACAAGATAATACTTATCTTGAAACAACGCTGTCCCGAGCAACTAGCTACGCAATTGCAATGTTCCACCCAGCCATAGGTCAACTGTGCTCATCAATCTCTCAACACAATTGCCACCCCTAAGATGGGCATGATTTCTATAAGGAATGGGAACCCATAACTGATCCACAACAAGATGAACACCTCATCTACGCCAAGCCAATCCATATTTGGGTTTATCAAGCCAATTCTGAACTCTCTTCTCTCTTTGGATGCTTGCACTCAAGCTCAAGCCACAACAAGCACAATTATTGGGCATGGATAAACATTTTTACTATGGAATTTACAAAAACAGGGTTCCCATGGATTCTTCCAATTCGTGGCACACTCAAAAACGAGTTGTGGGAAAGAAAAACGACCACAGTGAGCAAAAAACGAGTTCCCAACAAGTATATGGGAATTCAGAGAGCAAAATTGACCTCTATGGGCCCCCAAATTGTGACTCCTTTCCTCCCAGTCATTCTGCAACTCAAAAACAACCTCCCAGCTAGAGGAAAATGGAGGAAAACTCAGGAAAACGTGAGGGAAAATGCCCAGGTAGCTCCAAACTTGTGAGAGAGAAAAACTAATGCATGAATATTGGCTTGGGGAACAATTTCATGGGTCATTTCTTGCCCAAGAAACAAAAACAATATTTTCCAAATTGATGGCTTTCCCATACACGAAATTGGGCAGCCATACCTCTCCATTCCCCAAAGCATTAAATACCTCAACCAACTCTTTGAAGAAACAAATGATTGGGTGCATAAGTCAAAATGGGTAGTTGGTGGTTTAAGGCTTCTCCCATTGGCACTTGGCTTGGCACTTTTGGCTCAAGGGTTTGAATATTCTCCCCCTATTCCTTGTAAAAATCATGCCCCCATACTCTTGTTGCATTGCATAGCTAGTTGTGGGTATTTTATTAAAATACACATTTACATGATATTGAAATTTTTATTGTGCCTGGATAGCACGAGAACCATATGCATCGATTTTTAATTGCCGATACATAAAACTCTAAATCGATGGCGGGGCCTTGGCCTTGAGCTCCTCACCACGATTTTTATAACGATATTACATTATTTACATGTTTAATGAAATGGGGTCAAAATCAAGATATTACAATCCCCCTCCCTTGGAATAACAACGTCCTCAATGTTCTCTTTATTTTTAGCAAGGTTCCATGTCCTTCCTTTCAACTACAACTGCAATGTCTTTCTCTCTCTTCATCAACGTCCATTGAATGTCTTTCCAATCTTTAGTTGCTCATACTAAGCCTTTTAGGACAACCACATGTCCGTTGCATCCTTAAAATGTCTTCAAGGTCCTTGCATCCATCAATAACTATACTCAAACATTGAGTCAATTCACATGTCAAATCCATTTTCATAGGATTCACTTCTTAACAAGAGTTTAAAAACCATAGCCGAATCATATACACACGTATATTCACATTAAATAAGAAAGAAGATGTAAAATAACCCAAATGCTTATCTTCATAGGCATCTTCCTTTAGCTCCACATGTATCTCGCATTGACTTTAGACAACTATGGCACCCATAAGACCTACCCCACCCAACACAAGGATGGTACCTCTTCTCTTCTATGTAGTCCCTCGAGCGTACCCACCCCTTCTAGTGCTCTTCAGGGTGTGCATCGAAAGGTAACCAAGTTTCTGCAAGCCTTGGATCACCTGTGCATATGTATACAACAAATGTTACGCCAGCACACTGGCTGCACCACATCATTCAAATAACCAATGCCAATCTAGTATGTTGACCAGGTTTATCAGGAATTCCCTTAATCAGTATGATAAGCCATTTCTTCGACTGGGTTTATCAAGCATATAACAACCATTGCCAAGCCAACACCTCTACTGGGTTTATAAGGAAATAAAAGGAAGAATACAATTCTATGGCTCATTCTCCTATGTAAAGCAGTGGTTCCCTCCAAGAACTCCATAGGTAACTCACTTGACTGCAGGATAGCATGGCCCCACAATACCCACTCACACAACACAAGGATGGCACCCCTTCTCTTCTACACAGTCCCTCGGGCATACCCATCCCTCCAATGCTCTCCAGTGTGAGCGTAGAAAGGATACCAATGCCCATGCAAGCCTCCTGAGTACCCATGCTCTTACTGGGTTTAACAACACTGCAGAGAGATATGCACACATCTGGAATTTTGTAGGGTTTCTCAAACCCAAGCCACTCTTGGCATTTCCTTTTCATTTTCAGCTTTAGCAATTGACATCTGCTCAACTAGCATATTTTCACCATCTCACCTGCATTACATGCAACATGCAGTTCATATGAGATGCCATCATAATAATTTCAATCATATGTTTCATACAAAAACTGGATTTCCGAAACACGATTTTATTCTCATGATGTTTAGTTACAAGCCATAACACATGGTCTTCATGCAACGTGTCCTCCTGACACAATTCACAAACAACCAACCAATCAACAACATCAATAATAAAATTCAAATCTGAATTTACAATTTTGTCTCCTGCAGAAATTAGATTCATTTAACCATGAGGCCATTCTCATATTGTTTGGCTCCTGTAAGTGGTAGAAATATGTCCATTATGGCTTTACACTTGCTCCCATAACATAGACATCCACCTACAACATTTCCTCTTGACACAATTCTAAATAAGCCAGAAAATCATTAGTAATTATTAGCAAAATTTTAAATCTGAAATTTACAATATGTTCCCCACATAAAATAAACTTCACGACCATGAGATCCTTCTCATAATTTTTTTTGGCTTTTTTGCATGGTAGCTTCAAGTCTTTACTATGGACTTACATAAATTTCCATACCCAAGACAATTTTACCTACAACCTGAAATTTCCAGTCAACCAACAATTTGTGAGTATCCATGCATATAACATTTTCATTGTAAATGTTACAACAGTCACTAAAGTGATCTCAGAATTATAATACTCAATAATTCAAACACTATCAGTTGCTAATATCTCAAAGACAATGAAATACATTTACTTTATGTGCATCATTATCATAATAAAATTGCAAGATACAGTCACATTATCTATGCAATTTAAATAAAACTTATAATTCTCATGATCACACAATCTTATCCATTTAGGCAACTCTGTCCTCCCAACAGAGCATTCTTGGTAGCCCATCAAATACCTTCTTCATGCAATCATTTTCCTGCATCCATAGAAGCTCATGAAATGATCTCATAATTGCCAATAATTCTATCATTTCAGTTATTAATGAATTGCAATGAAAATTTATATCACAACCATGCATTCACACAATGCATCTTAACATATGTACCCACATGTATGCATGCACAATCACAATATTTACATAATATTTTTAATGTACATTTTCACTCAATGCATCCTTGCATTGATTCATGAACACCATAATGTCGTTCCATGCATTCCACTATCATGTTTTGGAAGGTCTAGCTAACACATTGACACATCACCCAATCATCTCCCCAATCACTTGGTTAACTTATTTGAGTGCCTTCCTTCTCCACCCGAACAACACATCAGGAGTTTACTCACTCCTTGGTTTTTGGCAAAGAGGTTTCATCCAAAATTATCACCAATAGGGATTTCATGGGATACTGGTGTAACACTATAGCATTACCATCCGAACTAAATTATGGCCTTAACCATGACTATCTCATATGGCATGCACTACCGCAACAAGGCCATAAGTCCTCACCTGCTTTGGTTATTAAAATCATAACCAACATACCGAAATGACATGATATATTTTCATATGAATGCATTCAAAATTCTAAATAGTTAGATAGTATAAGGCTCATTGTCCTCTCACCATATCCAATGGGATATTAGTCACGTAAAGGAATTCAACATCACATACATACCAATTTACGATTATTAAACATGGCTCAAGGGATTCTTACCCAATCCCCTTTTTGTACGCAACATAAATAGACCATTACCTGCATGGCTTCCATTAACACCTTTGATGTTACCTGATCAATTGGTATCTTACAAAGGATTACACCATCCTTCCACCAACTTCTTGATCGTAGATTTGTTGCCCCAACCTTTCTTCGTAAGGTTGTTGGTCACATGCGACAACATAATCAACATCTTTAGCCATGCTTCTGTTGTCTTTGGTCCTACAACCAATACCAACACCAATAGTGATTATCAACCACAATAATTGTCTTAGGTGGATCATTGCATATGTAAAAATTCACTATTTTTACCAACATGCAACATTATATACATGCACAAACATCTTCACATGCACTGTGCAATGTCTATTAATATGTCAACTAGGGCATATTCACTTCATCTATCTAATCTCTTTCATTTTCAACATTTCTATGCCATAATTTTTTGTAAAATATAAATTCAATAACAAGAGAGGATTTAAGTAATTCTCGCTTTCCAATCCCTCATCATAGCACATAATTCCTCTATCATAGTTGATCCAATTTCATGGCCTCTATAGCAAGCATAAAATACATTATTAGCTATGATCTTCTCACCAAGCAACAATTCAATACATATACTCATGTATAACATTCCTACTTGCTACTTTCTAAGCACACAATTCTTATGTTATAAACATAAATAATTTAAGGTGATAAATTTCCCTCTTTATTAACATTTCCCTTTGGAGATTATTCTCCAATTTATGCTACAACCATCTTAATAGCCCTATGTAGCTCTCCTTGATCCCCGCAATATCTCTCCTTACATTATGTTCACATGCCTTGCTGCTCACATTGTCATAAGAAATTATGGTCAAGTCCAACTTGACCTTTCTTAGACTTCCCTGCACTTATGAGCACTATAATTTGTTCAATTCCAACTGTATTGTCCCCATTTTGACCCTTAGAATATATTTGGATTTCAATGTAAATATTGTATACATGCGATGTATGTTTTCCTAGCGTGGAGCTCAAGGCCAAGGCCCTGCTAGAGGATGTTAGGTTTTTATGTAAATTCAAGTAGTTTATATTATGTTATCCATGTGCTATTAAGCAATGGAACATTGTAAATGATGTAAATGTTAATATTGCAATAAAAATACCAAGAAAACTGGCTATGGAGGCAACTAATGAGAGAGGGACATGTATCCACTAGGGAGAGGTGAGGAGGTTGTGGGATTGGACCATATACTGCCAAATGTCACCATTATAACCCTTTGACCTTCCTTGCTGAGATTTAATTCTGCTGCAGAAGGTGGTTGAAGAAACTGTTCATGAAGTTGATGGAGTGTGGGAAAACCAGAAATTCAGATGGCTGGGTATGGGACTCTGTTTGCCTTGTCCCACAAGCCACTCTATCTCTTGAGAATTTGTATTCCCTGATCCCCATTCCATTAGGCATAAGCAACAGAATTTTGGATAGGAGAACATAGAGAGTCGAGCAACGAAGGGAAGAGAAATCATGATTTTGAGAAACCTAGATTTTTGAGTGCCGAACTTGCCCATAAATTCATGTGGGAGATTAAATCCAATAGGGGATCCGTCGGCTGAACCCTAGGGAAAATTGACAGAGCGGTATCAGCTCAGAAACCTGTGAAGAAACCCTATTTTGGTGGCCGAGAACCCAGTTGCGGGATAGAGTTGTTTGGCCAAAGAAAGTGAGAAAATCCAAGTGGAAATAATAGAAGAATAGGATAGAAGGTAGGGTTGCTTGATAAAACCAGTGAAGGCTAGAGTCTCAAGTATCCAACAGCTTGGACCTTTCTATTCCCACCCTGAAGAGCACTGGAGGAAAGGTATGGCCTGAGGGACTGTGTAGTAGTGAAGTGAATACTTCCTTGTGTTGGGTGTGGTAGCTATTGTGGGTGCCAAGACTATCTGAGTGTGAATTGAGAGGCCCGTAGCTTTGTGGTTGAGCTCACCGACTTAACATCCTCCTCCTTGTCCCTTGCATGCTTGATAAACCCAACTGTATGTTGGATTAACATGACTGTTTATGTGAAGCCATGGCTGTGAGTGAGCTTGTTTATCCCTCCTTAGTGGATACACATCCCAGCTCGGGGGTGGTCTCTCAGCTGGAAGAGTATAGGCTGGAAAGAGACCTATGGTTTGGTGGAACGTTGCTCTCACATAACCAGTTGCTTGGAAAGTTTCATCTTGCAAGATAAGTGTTTTTTGTGGTTCTTAATGATACTAATTCCTATGTTGTGTTCATTTTCTATTTCAAGTCAATTTTAATGGATTGAGCATATGTAATTAACCGATAGAAAGTCTGTGCATAAGCCTCAGTATGAGGCTGATTCATGTATGATCTCTTCACCATTTACTTGTGTTAAATGTGCTGCTAATCTTGCATGTTGTAGATGGATGGGCCAGATTTAGTTCCACTGTACATGTTTGTTATGCATTGCACACAGTTCTAAATGGACTGCATTGTATCACTTGGACCTAGGGAAAGGAATTAGGAAACCACTGTTGCATTTCATGATCCCTCTATGGGTCAGATGAAGGGGGAATCCATGATAGGATGCAACCAGAACTCCTTGTATAAGGGTAAAGAGGTTTTGATGGACTTCAGGACAACTTTCTGGTTGGAAAAGAGGCAAGGTCAGAGTCCTCAGGTGTGGCAGGGGTCCACACCATTGCATAGAGCTCTCTAGAGATTTCCAAAGGTATCGAGTTTTCCCAAATTGGTCTAAAGATGAAGAAGTTATCCACCTAGGAATTTGGCAGTAACAGGGGTATGAGATCCCGACCTTCTGCACCCACAATGCGGATTGCGGATTGTGGAGGTCGGAGGATCAAACCTTCAAAGTTATATGTTGTGGACCCTACTTTCCGAATCCGCAAGGTGGATTGTGGATTGCGGAAGTCAGGAGGTGATTTTTCCCCGGAGTTGTGAACTGGTTTCCGACTTCCGACTTCCGCAACATGGATTGCGGAAGTTAGACGAGTGATTTTCCCGGACTCGTGAATTTGAGGTACCGAATTCTGAGTTCCACAACGCATAGTGCGGATTGCGGAATTCGGATAAGTAAATTTCCTGGATTGGATATTCGACGTTTTGAATTTCTGAATCCCGCATTGCAGATTGCGGATTGCAGAAGCCAGGGAGGTGTTCTTCGACACGTGTTTTGCGTTCTGACTTTCTGAATCCCGCATTGTGGATTGCAGAAGTTGGAGAGGTGTTCTTTGATGCTGCGTTTGGCATTCCGACCTTCCAACTTCCGATTTGCAGATTGAGGATTGCGGACCGAAGCCATTGTGGATGTGTGTAAAGGCAGAGTTGCTGATAAGTTAAGAGAAAGAAAAAAAATTATCAGGCCTGTTCCCCCATCGCTCAAAGGGCACTGAGGGGATCGGGGACGTGACAGAGTGGTATCAGAGCCCAAGGTTGTAGCACTGGGGCTTCTTGGGCCGAAGTAGAAGGCATAATAGCTCTATAAATTAATTCCATGAGTTTATTTCTGTTAACTACAGATGTTTTCTGTTTTATATGATGTCTAATAAATGCCTCTATGAAGCACAATGAGTCTTGGCTAGTTCAATTAGCCACAGGGACCAAGAGAAAAGTGATTGAAGTGGTGATGGAGTGCCCCGTGGAGTTGAATGGACTACTCACAAATGTAAATTTGAATGTCCTACCATTAGGATCTTATGATTCCCTAATTGGCATGGATTGGTTGGAAAGGTATAGGGCCAAGATAGATTGCTATGAAAATGTACTTGAATTCATTGATGAAGAGGGTAGACCCAAATTGGTAAAGGAAATCCCCAAGCAAGTTTCAGTAAGACAGATTTTGGCCTTACAGTTGAAATTTTTTTATAAGAAGGGTTTCCAATTATATGCAGTTCACATATCATATTCATCAGAGGACAATGGGCCAAGGATCGAAGGCTTCCAGTTGTTGCAAGAGTTCCAAGATGTGTTTCCAGATGAAGTGCCCGGATTGCCACCTAAGAGAGATATTGATTTTACCATTGATCTTGTTCCAGGAGTAGCACCAATTTCAAAATCTCCTTATAGAATGAGCACACTAGAATTGGTAGAGTTAAAGATACAACTACAGGAATTAATGGACAAGAAGTATATCAGGCCTAGTGTATCTCCTTGGGAAGCACCATTGTTATTTGTCAAGAAGAAGGATGGGACTTTAAGGATGTGTATTGATTACAAACAACTCAATAAAGCAACAATCAAGAATAAGTATCCATTGCCAAGAATTGATGATTTGTTTGATCAAATGGAGGAAGCCAGAGTGTTTTCAAAGATTGATTTAAGGTATGGCTATCATCAAGTGAGGATAAAAGAAGAAGACATTCACAAGACAACTTTCATGACAATATATGGTCATTATGAGTTCACAGTGGTGCCATTTGGTCTTACCAATGCACCTACTACATTCATGTGTCTCATGAATAGTGTCTTCAACAAGTATTTGGATAAGTTTGTGATAGTGTTCTTGGATGACATTCTTGTTTAATCCAGGAATGGTGATGAGCATGAGGAACATCTAAGAATGGTGTTTCAAGTTATTAGAGAACACCAACTGTGTGCAAAGATGTGCAAGTGTGATTTATATCAAAGGAAGGTATAATATTTGGGTCATGTCATCTCAGAAGAAGGAATTGTAGTGGATCCATAAAAGATTGAAGCCATAATGGATTGTTCTACTCCAAAGAATGTTTCAGATGTTAGATATTTTATGGGTCTTGCAGGATATTATAGAAGGTTCATTGAAGGATTCTCCAAGATAGCTCATCCAATTACATCATTGCAGAGGAAGAATGTTAAATTTGTATGGTCTGACAAATGTGAGAAAGCTTTCAGTAGTTAAAGAAGTTGCTTACCAACGCTCATGTTTTGAATATTGCAGATCCAAGAAAGGATTTTGTAGAGTGCACTGATGCTTTCATTGAAGGGCTAGGTGGAGGCTCATGCAAGAAGGATTTATGATTTTCTATGAGTCAAGGAAATTAAAAGAGCATTAAAATAATTATGCCACACATGATTTAGAACTGGCAGCCATAGTACATGCTCTCAAGATGTGGAGACATTATTTGTTGGGAAGAAGTTTCGAGCTCACGACAAACCAAATGAGCTTGATGTATTTGTTTTCCCAACCAAACTTGAATGCTAGGCAAGCAAGATGGATGGAATTTCTTTGTGATTTTGAATTTGAAATTAAGCATGTAAAAGGGAAAGAGAATCAAGTTGCATATTCTCTCAGCAGAAATTTTCATGTTGCAACAGTAAGTATGTGCAAATCAGATTTGGAAGCAATAATTCTTGAAGACCAACCCAGAGATGGGACTTACCTTCAAATTAAAGAGAATTTGCAACAGGGAAATATAGATGAAAGGTGTGTAGGATATCAGCTTGGTGAATACGATATTCTCATTTATCAAGGTACGAGACTGTATATTCCAGATTGTGCAGATTTGAAGAAGCTAGTGATGGATGAAATATATGAAATGCCATACTCTGGACATGCAGGATATTAGAAGATAATAAAAACAACAAGAAAGAATACTTTTGGCATGGGATGAAGAATGACATATCATAATACATTTCTACGTGTAAAAAATGCCAACAAGTCAAGGCAGAACATCAACATCTAGGAGGATTATTGCAGCCTTTTCCCATTCCAGAATGGAAGCGGGAAGTGATTTCTATGGATTTTATAACATGTTTGCCTATGACAGTGAGGAAGAATGATTCAATTATGGTAGTGGTGGACAAGATATCAAAAGTAGCTCACTTTAATCCAGTCGAGTCCACTCATAAGGCAAGTTACGTAGCCAACATTTTCATGAAAGAGATATTTAGATTGCATGGATTTCCCAAAGCAATAGTTTCAGACCGAGATGTAAAGTTCACATCCAATTTTAGGAAGTGATTATTTCAGGAATTGGGAACTCAGCTGAAATTTAGTACATCATATCATCCTCAAATAGATGGTCAAACTGAGAGGGTGAATCGGGTTCTTGAAGAGATGCTGATGATGTATGTGATGGAAAAACCATCCAAGTGGGAGGACTACCTACACTTGGTAGAATTTGCATACAATAATGGACATCGAGCATCACTGGGGATGAGTCCTTTTGAGGTATTGTATGTCAAAGGATGCAGAGCTTCAGTGAGTTGGGATAGTCCAGTGAATAGGGTAGTGCTTGGACTAGAGATGATCAAGGAAATAAAACATGAAATTGTTAAAATAAGGCAGAAATTAAAGGCAGCTCAGGATAGGCAAAAGAGTTATGAATATTTGAAAAGAGTGCATAAGGAATTTAAGATTTGGGATCATCTTTATTTGAGAGTCAAGCCGAGGAAAAGTTCCCTAAATTTGGGGAGTTGTCCCAATTTGGAACCAAGATATTGTGGGCCATTTGAAGTCCTTGATAGGATAGGACCAGTTGCATATAGGATTGCATTGCCTGCTAACATGAGAGCTCATAATGTTTTCCATGTTTCTTTGCTTAATAAATATGTACATGATCCTAATCACATAATTTATTGGAATGTGATAAAGGTGGAACCTGAGGGAGAGTTCCAAGTGGAGCCTATGCACATCCTTGACAAGAATGTAACATTGCTCTGGAACCAAGCTATCAGACAGGTGAAGGTGCAATGGAAGCACCTTAGTCTTGATGAGGCTACATGGGAGTTGGAGGATGCCATGAGAGAGACATTCCCATTTTTGTTTAGTTTTGAGAACATCGAGGACAATGTTGTTCTAAGGGGGAGGGAAATGTAATGTCCCCATTTTGACCCTTAGAACATATTTGGATTTCAATGTAAATATTGTATACATGCGATGTATGTTTTCCTAGTGTGGAGCTCAAGGCCAAGGCCATGCTAGTGGATGTTAGGTTTTTATGTAAAGGAAAGTAGTTTATATTCTTTTATCCATGTGCTATTAATCCATGAAACATTGTAAATGATGTAGATGTTAATATTGCAATAAAAATACCAAGAAAACTGGCTATGGAGGCAACTAATAAGAGAGGGCCATGTGTATACACTAGGGAGAGGTGAGGGGGTTGTGGGATTGGACCATAGACTAACAAATGTCACCCTTAGGACCCTTTGACCTTTCTTGCTGACATTTAATTCTGCTATAGAAGGTGGTTGAAGAAACTGTTCATGAAGTCGATGGAGTGTGGGAAAAGCCGAAATTCGGATGACAGGGTATGGGACTCTATTTTCCTTGTCCCACAAGATGCTCTATGTTCTAGGAATTTGTATTCCCTGATCCCCATTCCATTAGGAAGAAGAAACAAAAGTTTGGACGGGAGAATAAAGAGAGTCGAGCATCGAAGGGAAGAGAAATCATGATTATGAGAAACCTCGATTTTTTAGTGCCGAACTTCCTATAAATTCGCGTGGGAGATTCAATTCAGCAGGGGATTCGTCGGCTGAACCCTAAGGAAAATTGACAGAGCGGTATCAGCTCAGAAACCCATGAAGAAACCCTGTTTTGGTGGCCGAGAACCTAGTTGCGGGATAGAGTTGTTTGGCCAAAGAAAGTGAGAAAATCCAAGTGGATATAACGAAAGAATAGTACAGTTGGTAGGGTTGCTTGATAAAACCAGTGAAGCTCAAATGAAGATCAAATCCAATGAAGCTCAAATCTGTGGGGTTGGAAATATTATAGGTCAAGCTAACACAGGCCGAAGTTTCAGACCTCGAGGATTCGAAATTTCAGAGATACACCAGAAACAATACGGCACATATGAAATGGCTCAACGGACGAAATCAAAGAAGAGGAGGAAAAAGTTATCACTTAGGGTTTTAAGTCTTATAGGTATGGAAGGACCTGATATAATGTTGGAGACACCTGATGCAACATTGGACATTTTGAAATTGGATTTGGAATCTCTTCAACATAGATATTAATCTTCCATCAAAATGTTGCGGGGGGGAGGAGATTGAAAATTAGGGTTTTTGGGTTGTACAAGTAAGAAGAAACCCTATAAAAGTTGGGAGAATCACGGGGAAGCAATGAAGGAGGTTCAAATGGGACTGGTATTCTATAATCCTAGCATCACGAATCTATATAATATGTTTACAAGTGATATACCTTGGAAGATTAGGGTTTTACCCTTATAGAGAAGACTACAAGCAATCTCGACATGTATGACTTGAGGATATGTAGGTATGTTTTGAAATTAGTTTTTATTTATCTGATGATTAAGTTCATGATATGTTTACCTGCATATGATTAATGATAGTATAATCATAATTAATTTTAGGGTTGTATGATCACCTTAGTAAAAGTATGAATGCATGCAAATGATAGAAGACATTCATTGATTAGGGTTATGAGACTTATGATATTATGACTGTACTAATGCACTTATGGTGTTGTATGAGGATGATGTTGTCTACTAACATGAAAGGTACATGAAAAAAGACAAATCAAGTTCTAGATCAAGAATATATAACCATGATGACATGAAGACAAAAGACTCATCCATAGTATTTGATCACATATAAGCTCTACTTACAAGGTATGTACGATTTGGTTCTAATACACTTAACATATGAGATTTAAGAGATGCAGGTTACTAGCACAAGATCTCTAAATCTTTGAAGAGAACAAAGAAGATACAGTTTAGGTATGTTAGGCATTACTAGGAAAGCATGCTAATCCAGGTATGTTTTCCTATATCGAGTAAGAATCCTACTTTGTGTTAGGATCTTAGATAAGTATACTTTTGTATGATTGATAATGATTATTCTTGAAGTTAGAAGTTTAAGTAATCAAGGGTCTATGCATATTATGTTTCTTAGTTTGATTAATGATATGACAACTAGAAGAGTCCTATGGTCAAATAAGAATATGCATGAGTAAAAGGATTACTCCATGAAACCTTGAATACTAATGCTTGTGATAAATTACCTGTGTATGAAATGATCATGACCATACACGTTTAAGATTATTTAGGATTATAATGTTATGACAATATTGAGATTATACTAATGAATGTGTCAGATCTTGAGGATGACACAATGATGAAACTAGTTCACACCTAAGCATGAATAGTGGTACAAGATGGATAGAAGTTCAAAGACATATAATCATGATGCTATCATAAAGGGAAAATAGAGATCAAGAGGGAGGAAACCACACAAACACAAAAGATAAGTATTTGAGTTGTTATTTGAATTACTTCTTGAATCTCTGAATAGTTAACGATATTTCTCATAATAGTTGTATGCATATTTATTCCTAGAATCATGAAATATATCATGCATAGTGTAAGCATTGATATAGCATTGAACAATATACTACTAATATGCATATGATGGGTAAGTAGCCAATAGTGTTGGACAAACATTCCATTGTTCCTTGTCTAGAATGAAACCTCTTTGCTAACATGCTGGGGGCTGTGCACTCTCTTGATAGTATGTTCTGGTAGAGATGGAAGGCATATAGATGGGTACTATATGCATACAGGACATGGAAAATTGTTGTGCCAAAGTATTGGTCAAGATAGTTGCATAACTATGTGAATCATATTAGTATGCATAATAGGTTGTCATGGAAATGACAACATGATTTGATGATTATGAAGTGTTACTAATCATGTAATTGAATTTGATTTCTAGGAAAGATTGTGTGCTATGATGTACAAAAGAAGGATGATGAACACTTGTTCGGAAGAACAAGTGATGACTGTTCAACAAGAAGACTTACAAATCAAACATACTATAGAAGTACAAAGCAAGGCTCATGGCTAGAGGATTCTCTTAGAAAGAGGGAGAGGATCATGACGAGATGTTTGCTCCAAGTGGATAGACACACTTCTAGAGATAGATTACACCCATGGATGACAAGACCGTTCTCTTGAATGGTGTAATTAAAGAATAAGTGCATATTGATCAAACTCCTAGGATTCGATAGAGAATCACATGATTGAAGAAGAATTTGTACGGGTTCAACAGGTACCCAGGATCAGTAGTCATTTGACGAGCTTGATGATCACCAAGGGTGATGCGGATTTCAACCTTTGCTACAAGGTTGAAGATGGTTGCTATATACAGATGACATGCTTCTCTCAGATGGATGCAAGAAGGAACTCACAATAGAGTTCGAGTGATCTTGAGGATCAGATCAGTAGACCCATCTGATGGGAGATGGCACAGATATATATGCAGAAGATCACTCAATGCAGAGTGTGCATGATGTTCAGTCATAGAGGGAGGACAATACTCAAATGTAGAAGAATCCACTTCGAAGGGAATAGATCTCAGAGTTCAAGAATCTTGGCATAATTCTTGTGATTAGATATGTGTCTGAGATCATATGAGATTTTTCCTTAGCCAAAGAAAATGTGAAGTAGAAATCTGGGATGATGGACAGTGGTTTCTATAGTTTACAGACAAATGATTGGTTCGTTGATGTATTTGAAGAATACCAGGCCAAATATATGCTTTTCTGTGAACAACCTGAGTCAGTATCTAGTTGATCCTAGACGTGTTCACCTGGTAGCTACAAATCATGTGATGAGGTACCTAAAAGGTACGATAGACTTTGGTTCATACTATGTTGGAGATCATGACTATAGATTGTATGGTTATACAGATGGAGATTAGGATGGAAGTGTCTCAGACAGGAATATCACCTCAGGTGGATGTTATTGTCTGGGATCCTCCATGATCTCATGGTTTAGCAGGAACCAGTACAATGTTTCTCTTAGCACAAATGAAGCAGAGTATATAGCAGCTTGCTCTTCTAGTTGTGAAGCCATATGGCTTCAAAAGTTGATGTCAGGTCTATTTGACCTAGAGTTAGATACCATGGTGATTCTATGTGACAACCATAGTTGTATAAAGATGATGGAGAACCCAGTGTTCCATGATAATTCAAAGCACATAGAAATCCTGTATTTTTACATACATGATATGGTACAGAAGGGAGCTATAAAGCTCCAGTATGTGAGCACTGATGAGCAAGTTGCTGATGTGTTGAATAAGCCTCTGTATCGAGTGAAGTTTGAGTACTTCTGTGACAAGCTTGGTGTGGTTCTAAAGGAACTTCCTCGAAAGGGGGGGAGCAGTGATGATGATGTTACAATGGGATTGTATCATCCCTGGACATTAGTCCTAAAGTGATCCACATACTTTTGTCTCCGTGATGTGGTTGGGATTGTATCATCCCTGGACATTAGTCCTAAAGTGATCCGTAGAATTTTGTCTCCGTGATGTGGTTGGGATTGTATCATCCCTAGACATTAGTCCTAAATTGATCCGCAGACTTTTTTCTTTGTGATGTGGTTGGGATTGTATCATCCCTAGACATTAGTCCTAAAGTGATCCGCAGAATTTTGTCTACGTGATGTGGTTGGGATTGTATCATCCCAGGACATTAGTCCTAAAGTGATCCGCAGACTTTTGTCTCCACGATGTGGTTGGGATTGTATCATCCCTATACATTAGTCCTAAAGTGATCCGTAGACTTTTGTCTCCGTGATGTGGTTGGGATTGTATCATCCCTGGACATTAGTCCTAAAGTGATCCAATGACTATTGTCTCCGTGATGTGGTTAGCATTGCATCATCCTTGGACTTATGTCCTAAAGTGAGAGGGATTGATCATCTCGTAATTGTATCATGTGTGTTGCAGGTTATGTTGCTGCAGGTGATGTTGTTGCTGATCGAAAGATCAAGAGTTTTTGTTGATCGAAAGATCAAGTGTTGCTGTAGACAATCAAGCAATCAAGTGCAGCAGATGATGTTGTTGCTGATCGAAAGATCAAGATTTATTTTTGATCGAGAGATCAAGTGTTGCTGTAGACAATCGAGAAATCGAGTGCTGCAGAAGATGAAGATCAAAGATGAAGACTCAGTGCTGTAGAAGATGATGCTCCAGTACTGAATATGTTGAAGATGTTCCAGTTGCTGATATTGTTGAAGAAAACTTCTGATGATTTATAGATGTATAGCCTTGATGTTGTTGATGATGCTCTCTCTCCTTGCTCCTACAATTGATGTTGCTATTGTCAGTAGAATACCCTTCTCGTTAAGGGGGAGTGTTGAAATATTGTAACTTCGAAGAATATTCTATTGTAGTTTATTATTGTAATTTATTCAGAGATGTTTTGTTCCTCCGTTAGGATGTTATTATTGTATTTGGTCATCATAGAGTCATGAGGTAAAACCTCCTTTGTAAGTCGGGTCGATAGAACCCTCCAAAAAGTAATATTATATTGTTTTGCGTCTTCCTAGGTAAGTTGGCCCAGTTAAGTTTTTGGGGTTGACCTAGTTAGTGAAAAAGTCAAGTGGAAGATAGAGTATAAATAGGAGTGATGTGCTCCTCATTTGGACACACACTCACCTATGTAATTCGCATAGGAGAGAGATATAGAGATATCTGCAAGCATAAGGAGCACTTGTTTGGGGTTTTGTCTTTGTACTTTTGATCATCTATATTGAGGAAGTTGTTGGGTTTTTCCTTAGAGAGGGTTTTCCCAGGGTAAATCTTTGTGTACTATTGTGATGTTGTGCTTGTCTATCTTTCAGTGATCCTAGTATATAGTTATTGTGATGAATTTTTAATGATATGCATAACTATTAGTGAAACATTAAAATTATAACAGACCACCCCTGAGCTGGGCTGTGTATCCACTAAGGAGCGATAAACAAGCTCACTCACAACCATGGCTTCACACAAATAGTCGAACTAAGCCAACATACAGTGGGGTTTATCAAGCATGCAAGGGACAAGGAGGAGGATGCTAATCCAGTGAGCTCAACCAAAGAGATACATTCCTCTCAATTCACACTCAGACAGTCTTGGAACCCACAATACCTACCACACCCAACACAAGGAAGTATTCGCTTCACTGCTACACAGTCCCTCAAACCATACCTTCCATCTAGTGCTCTTCAGGGTGGGCATAGAAAGGTCCAAGCTGCTATATCCTTGAGACTCTATACTTCATTGGGTTTATCAAGAAACCCTACCTTCTATCATATTCTTCTGTTATTTCCACTTGGATTTTATTTCACTTTCTATGGCCAAAAAACTCCATCGCGCAGCTGGTTTCTTGGCCATAAACACAGGGTTGTCTTCACCGGTTTCTGAGCATCTCACATGCTGCAAATTAACCTAGGGTTTAGTTTGACGGATCCCCTACTGGATTGAGCTTCCCACACAAATTTATGGGCAACTTCGGCACTAAAAAATTGGGGTTTTCACCGAATCACGATTTCTCTTTCCTTCGCTGCTCGACTCCCTATTCCGCGTTCAAACTATGGTTTCCCCTGCCTAATGGAATGGGGATGAGGGAATACGAATTCCTTGGAGATAGAGTGTCTTGTGGGACAATGAAAACAAAGTCCCATACCCTGCCCTCTGAATTTCAGGTTTTCCCACACTCCATTGAATTCATGAACAATTTATCCAACCACCTTCTGCAGTAGAATTAAATGTCAGCAAGGAAGGTCAAAGGGTTCTAAGGGTGACATTTGGCAGTCTATTGTCCAATTCCAGAACCCCCTCACCTCTCCCTAGTGGATACACTTGGCCCTCTCTTATTAGTTGCCTCCATAGCCAGTTTTCCTGGTATTTTTATTGCAATGTTAATATTTACATCTTTTACAATGTCCCATGGCTTGATAGCACATGGATAAAATAATATACACTAATTTCCTTTACATAAAAACCTAGCATCCACTAGCGGGCCCTTGGCCTTGAGAGCCATGCTAGGAAAACATACATCGCATGTATACAATATTTACATTGAAATCCAAATATGTTCTAAGGGTCAAAATGGGGGCATTACATTTCCCTCCCCCTTAGAACAACACTGTCCTCGGTGTTCTCAAAACATAACAAAAATGGGAATGCCTCTCTCATGGAATCCTCCAGCTTCTATGTAGCCTCATTGGGACTAAGGTGCTTCCATTGCACCTTCACCTGTCCGATAGCTCGGTTTTAGAGCAATGTGGCCTTCTTGTCGAGGATGCACATAAGCTCCACTTGGAACTCTCCCTCGGGTTCCACCTGTACATAGGATAATTCCAATCAATTATGTGATTAGGATCATTTACATATTTCTTAAGCAAAGAAACATGGAAAACACTATGATCTCTCATGTTAGCAGGCAATGCAATCCTATATGCAACTGGTCCTATCCTATCAAGGATTTCAAATGACCCACAATATCTTGCTGCCAACTTGGAACAAATCCCCGACTTTAGGGAACTTTTCCTTGGTTTCACTCTCAAATAGACATGATCCCCAATCTCAAATTCCTTATGCATTCTTTTCAAATTTGCATAGCTCTTCTTCCTGTCTAGAGTTTCCTTTAATTTCGGCTCGATTTTAACAATTTCCTATTCCATTTCCTTGATCATCTCTGGTCCAAGCACTACCCTGTTCATCGAACTATCCCAAATCACTGGAGTTCTGCATCCTTTTCCATACAATACCTCAAAAGGACTCATCCCCAATGATGCTCGATGTCCATTATTGTATGCAAATTCTACCAAGTGTAGGTAGTCCTCCCACTTGGATGGTTTGTCCATCACATACATCCTCACCATGTCTTCAAGAACATGATTCACCCTCGCAGTTTGACCATCTGTTTGAGGATGATATGCTGTACTAAAATTCAGCTGAGTTCCCAATTTCTGAAATAGTCCCTCCCAAAAGTTGGATGTGAAATTTACATCTCGGTCTGAAACTATTGCTTTGGGAAATCCATGCAATCTGAATATCTCCTTCATGAAAACGTTGGCTATGTCACTTGCCTTATGAGTGGACTTGACTCGAATAAAGTGAGTTACCTTTGATAGATTTTCCACCACTACCATAATTGAATCATGCTTCCTCACTGTCATAGGAAAACATGTTATAAAATCCAAAGAAATCACTTCCCACATCCATTCTGGAATGGGAAAAGGTTGTAATAATCCTGCTGGATGTTGATGTTCTGCCTTGACTTGTTGGCATTTTTTTCACCTAGCAATGTATGATTTTATGTCCTTCTTCATCCCATGCCAAAATTACCGCTTTCTTGCTGCTGTTATTGTCTTTTGATATCCTATATGTCTAGCGCATGGAATTTGATGTATTTCATCCATCACTAGCCTCTTTAAATATGTACAATTTGGAATATACAGTCTAGTACCTTGATACATGAGAATATCATCTTCAACAAGATGATATCCTGCACACCTTTCATCTACTTTTCCCTGCTGCAAATTCTCTTTGATTTGAAGGTAAGTTCCATCACTGGTTTGGGCTTCAAGAAATCTTGCCTTCAAATCTGATTTGCACATACTTAATGCTGCAACATGAAACTTTCTGCTGAGAGCATCTACAACCTTATTCTCTTTTCCTTTTACATGCTTAATTTCAAAATCAAATTCACTGAGAAATTCCATCCACCTTGCTTTCCTAACATTCAATTTTGGTTGTTCAAACAAAGACTTCAAGCTCATGTGGTTTGTCCTAAGCTCAAAACTTCTTCCCAACAAATAATGTCTCCACATCTTGAGAGCATGTATTCTGGCTTCTAGTTCTAAATCATGTGTGGCATAATTATTTTCATGCTCTTTTAATTTCCTTGACTGATAGCAAGTCACAAATCCTTCTTACATGAGTACTCCACCTCTCCCTTCAATGCAAGCATCTGTGCACACTAAAAAATCCTTCCTTGGATCCACAATCTTCAAACAAGAGCGCTGATAAGCAACTTCTTTATCTGCTAAAAGATTCCCTCACATTTTTCAGACGATACTAATTTAACATTCTTCTTCTACAATGATGTAATTGGATGAGCTATTTTGGAGAATCCTTCAATGAACCTTCTATAAGATCCTGCAAGACCCATACAAGATCTAACATCTGAAACATTCTTTGGAGTAGGCCAATCCATTATGGCTTCAATCTTTTCTGGATCCACTGCAATTCCCTCTTCTGAGATGACATGGCCCAAATACTGTACCTTCATTTGATATAAGTCACACTTGCTCAACTTTGCATAGAATTGGTGTCCTATATGAACTTGCAACACTATTCTTAGATGTTCAGCATGTTCATCGTCATTCCTTGAATAAACAAGAATGTCATCCAAGAACACTATCACAAACTTATTCAAATACTTGTTGAAGACACTATTCATGAGACACATGAATGTAGCAGGTGCATTGGTAAGACCAAATGGAACCACTGTGAACTCATAATGACCATGTCTTGTCCTGAAAGCTGTCTTGTGAATGTCTTCTTCTTTTATCCTCACTTGATGATAGCCATACCTTAAGTTAATCTTTGAAAACACTCTAGCTTCCTTCATTTGATCAAACAAATCATCAATTCTTGGCAATGGATACTTATTCTTGATTGTCACTTTATTGAGTTGTCTGTAATCAATACACAGCCTTAAAGTCCCATCCTTCTTCTTGACAAATAACACTGGTGCTCCCCAAGGTGATACACTAGGCCTGATATACTTCTTGTCCATTAATTCTTGTAGCTGCATCTTTAACTCTACCAATTCTAGTGTGCTCATTCTATAAGGAGCTTTGGAAATTGGTGCTGCTCCTGGAACAAGATCAATGGTAAAATCAATATCTTGCTTAGGTGGCAGTCCATGCACTTCATCTGGAAACACATCTTTGAACTCTTGCAACAACTGGAAGTCTTCTAACCTTGGCCCATTGTCCTCTTATGAATATGATATGTGAACTGCATATAATCGGAAACCCTTCCTATAAATTTTTTTCAACTATAGGGCTGAAATATTTCTTACTGAAACTTGCTTGGGAATTCCCCTTACCAATATGGGTCTACCCTCTTCATCAATGCGTTCAAGTACCTTTTCATAGCAATCTATCTTGGCTATATGCTTTTCCAACCAATCCATGCCAATTAGGGAATCATAAGATCCTAATGGTAGGACATTCAAATCTACTTGTGTGAGGATTCCATTCAACTGCATGGGGCACTCCATCACTACCTCACTCACTTTTATCTTGGTCCCTATGGCTGACTGAACTAGCCAAGACTCATTGTGCTTCACTTTTCTAAGAGAAAAACTCTCAACCAATTTTGGAGAAACATAACTATGAGTAGATCCTGGGTCAATCAAAACAAAAATGGACTGCTTAGCAATCTTACCTTCAACTTCCACCACTGTTGACTGATGGTTTTCTTGATGATTATCCAACTTTGCATAGATTCAAGGCGTTACCCTTGCACTACAACAAATTTTGATTTTAGGGGGGGTTTTCTTCTACCCCCAAAAGTCAATTTTGGGGGCGGTTTTGGCTTTGGAGGCGGTCTTTAATAAACCCCCCCCCAATAGCACTGACGCTAAAAGTTTTGAATTTTAGAGGCGATTTTGGAAGAGATCAAAACCGCCCCTAAAAGTCACTTTTAGGGGTGGTTCTAAACCCCCCCTAAAAGTCACTTTTAGGGGTGGTTCTAAACCCCCCCTAAAAGTGACTTTTGAGGGCGGTTCTAAACCCCCCTCGTAGACACCTATGGGGGTGGTTCCGAACCCCCCCTAAAAGTTCTTATTACAAATCTTTGGGGGCGACTACAAACCACCCTCGTAGATTCCTATGGGGGCAGTTCTAAACCCCCCCTAAAACTCCATCTTACAAACCTTTGGGGGCGGTCTTAATAAAACCACCCCCAATAGCACTCATGCTAAAAGTTTGGACTTTTAAGGGCGATTTTGGAAGAGATCGAAATCGACTCTAAAAGTGAATTTTGGTGGCGGTTCTCCCCCCACCCCCCAAAAAAAGTGACTTTTAGGGGCAGTTGTAAACCCCCCTCGTAGACACCTATGGGGGCGGTTCAGAACCCCCCCCCTAAAATTCCTTATTACGAACCTTTGGGGGCAGTTACAAACCCCCCTCGTAGGTACCTACAAGGGTGGTTATAAACCTCCCTCGTTGTAACATACAAGGGAAATTTTGAACCCCCCCCGTAGTGACATATGAAGGTGGCTTAGAACCCCCCTTGTAGTGACATGTGAAGGCGGTTTAGAACCCCCCTCGTATAAACATATAAAGACGGTTTGAAACGCCCTCTATAGCCATAATAAATCATAATAAAATATATTTTATTTTAAAATGCCAATATTGCAATATCAATAGGTCATGGAGGAATCGAACCACCAACCTCCTGCTTGTAAGGTAGGTGCTCTTCCATTGAGCTAGAACCCTTTCAGAATTGTGGAGAGGAGAATATGAACACCTAGATTGCAGCAGAAAGTATTGGGTGAAGATGTTTCGGAAGTGATAAAGGTATCTGCTTATTAATGTACTACAAAATAACTTTAAGAGAAAATGATGTCATGGAGTTGGAACAATGTTAAAGAGGAGAAGGATATGGAAACAACAAAATGTGAAGTGAAACATGTAGTGCATATTAAACAAAACCTGCCAAAAGAAGCTAAGAATATTTTGGGTGAGAAGTCTTATGAAAATTATCAAAGCAGCATGACAACATAGAAAGGACAAGGGTTAGAAGACACAACATAATTAATTTCAAAGTCATGTCACTCTCCTAAAAATAGGGACATAGGAGAGATACTTCGGGAAAGAGATCTGAATTTTAGAGAAGAGGACTGGCCTAATTTTCCATTGTGGTGTAGTAGCAGTGAAGGAGATGCCAAAGGGGACATGAAATTTCACTCACCATCTAGAAGTGAGACATCCTCATCCTTGTCAACTTTGGAACTGTCAAATTTCTGCTACAGAAGTGAAGCTAGCTCTTTTTCTAGGAGGGAGAATGAGATGTTGCCTTCCCTTTATTCTTCTTTGGGTTCAATAAATGCTTCCATTTTCAGTCCCATATTTATGTGCAAGTAATCTTTACCAACTATGCATTTACAAAAACAGGTTATATTTACAGATGTCTTAAGTCATGGTTACAAATAAATATTTACGGCACATCCTCAAACCAAACCATACAACCAATCTCAATTTTGTGAGTACCTAAAAGTTCAAGAAGGAATGATGGTAATGCCAGGATTTTCAGAAGTAGGCAAAATCAATGAAATTGCATTGCTTTTAAAATACAAATAAATTTCACCTTCAACTGGTACAGATCTTGAAACTTTCCATTTTCCAATGACAAGAGTTACTATGGAAAAGAACGATTCCAGGACACCTAATGAACTAGGTGCTAGTATAAGGTTTTTACTTTATACAGAAGAATGTCTTGGAGGTATTGCTGCAACTGAAGTATTATTAGATACAAATTTCACTCCAGAGATAAATTGAGATATCGCTCAGAAGACGAAAATGATGCAACATCCCAACTCATATTGAGAACAAAGGCTCTTAAAGAGAATGGAAATATATGAATTGATGATGGCTCTTAAAGAGAATGGAAATATTTTCCAGTCCACATATAAACAGTCCCACATCTGAAAAATTGAGTCGATAAGAATAATAAATGGATTACCTTTCTCCATCCTTTACTCCACCCTCGTCTTCAACCCAAAAAAGGTGAGAACATACATAAACAACTTTGCACTGGTCCTGAACTTTAAGAAGCTTTGCCGAGTACTGGACAATCAAATTAAGAAATCAAACAATCAACTTGGATATGCTTCAAATAGAATATTCTCCCTGGTCACTAAAACCATCCATCTTGTAACTCACACTTCAATTTATTAGAGCCCCATCTTGTAACTCACACTTCAAAACCTATGTGGATATTAGATTAATTTTGGAAACATGGTGGATGTCAGATACATGCTTAGCATATATGCTAAAAAATTTGGTAAAATTTGTTGAAATATTGTAACTTCGAAGTATATTCTATTTGTACTTTATTATTATTATTCGGAGATGTTTTATTCCTCCGTCGGGATGTATTCATTATATTTAATAATGTAAAGTCATTGAGGTAAAACCTCCCATGTAATTCGGGGCATTAGTTCCCCTAGAGTCAGTTGTAATGGGGTGTTTAACTCCCCTGGAGAAGACGACCTGGTTAGTAATTGGTCATTTAGTTATGGGGCCAACCTAGCTGGGTAAAATGTCAAGTGAGAGGTAAAGTATAAATAGAGGAGGTGTGCTCCTCATTTGGACACACACTCACTTGTGGATCACGCATAGGAGAGAGAGAGAGAGAGATATATGCAAAGGAGAAGGAGATATTGTTTTGGGGATTTCATCTTTGTACTTTTGATCATCTATATTGAGGAAGTTTTGTTGGGTTTCCTACCCCATGAGGGTTTCCCAGGATAAATCTGTGTCTATCTTGTAATTATGTTTCTTTCAGTGATCCTTATTATGCTCTTGTTGTGAATTTTATGCTAAACTTAACATGGTTTCAGAGCTAGCATGAATAGGACATCTTTCACAAGGTGAAAATCTCTCTCTTCTTCCTCCGGTGAGAAATTAGGGTTTCTGTAAAAGTTGGAATTTTTGGAATCTGATTGCATAGAAAGGTGGGCCTCTCCAAAAGCGAAATTATGAGCCCAAGATTGAAGTTTTTGAGTTGGTAGAACCCTGAGATAAGTCAAACCCTAGTTTTACTTTTGGACCAGAAACTGTAGAAAACCAGAAAAACTGCGAACCAGAAATCTACTGCAGGTCCAAAATTCGCAGGTCAAATTTTAAGGGTGAAAAGTTGGAATCTCCAGAAAGCAAGTGTACCAGTCAACTCGCCTCAATCAAGCATGTCTCCTGGTAAGGCCAGTTTTTCATTTTGAGAATTTCATTTTTTGGTGACCTCCTGGATAAGATGGCCCCAAGCACTAAGCTTGAGGATAAGCTAGAAGGCATAGAGAATTTATGAGCATGGAATTGTAGGATTGGTCTCATTCTTGAAGAGAATTATCTTTCCCAAGAAATTAAGGATGAATTTGCAGAACATGCGGAAGCTGAAGCTAAAGAAAAGCACAAGAAGGACCTGATTAGGGCAAAGAGAATAATTGATGATTCTATCAAAGACCACTTGATTCGTCAAGTGTCATCAAAGAAGACCCCAAAATAAATGTATGATTCCCTAGCCATAATGTATGAAGGAAGGAACATTAATAGGAAGATGAATTTGAGATCTCAATTGAAGTGCAAGATGAGCCAAGGATAATCCATCCAAGACTACTTCACAAGGGTCTCCCAGTTCAAGGAGCAACTAGAAGCCATTGGAGATTCCCTTGATGAATATGAACTAGTTATGACTGCTCTCAATGGTCTCACTAGAACTTGGGATTCATTCATCCAGACCATGTGTGCCAGAAAGGAAAGCATGAAGTTTGACATTGTATGGGAAGATTTCATTCAAGAGGAAGCTAGAGTAGCCAACAGAGAAGCCCTACTTAAAGAAGATGATCAAGCATTAACCACCCATACCAAAAGAATAAGAAGTAAATCCAACTTCAAAAGGGAAATTCACATGGAGTCTCAACCTCCCCAAAGGTTTCAAAGGAAAAGGGGAACAAATTCAAAAGGAAACTACTCTTCATTCCAGTGCTTCAATTGTCACAAAATAGGACACATTGCTAGAGATTGTCCATCAAAGAAAGGGGAACACAAGAAGAGTTTCCATCTCAAAAGACATCATGCACATTTATCTGAATATGATGATGAAAAAGAAAATGATGAAGAACCTCCCAGGAAGTAAGCAAAGGAAGAAATCAAAGAATATGTCCTATGACAGTGGTGCTTCAAAGCACATGACAGGACAAAAGAAGACTCTCTCCAGTTTAGAAGAAAAGGACTTCCCTCATAAAGGATCATAGGAGAATCAAAATACAAGCTTGATGATGGAGTAGAGTTCACCATCAAACGTCCCAGTAATACCTGCAAGGAGACCGATATCAAAAGAGATCCTACCAAACAGACAAATATAAGTATTTGAATTGTCATTTCTATCACATTGTTTAAATGATAGTATCCAGTTGTATACAAATTTATTTAGGATGTGTGTTAGGATGTTTGTAGTGTCATGCATGTGATGGGTAAGTAGCATATGGTTCCATACAACATTCCATTTCTACTTATCTAGAGTGAAACCTCTTTGCTGACATATTGGGAGTAGTGCACACTCTTAATAATGTCCTGGTAGAGATGGAATGCATCTAGAAAGTTACCATATGAATATGGGATATGGATGAATATTGTGGCATTGGCTAAGATAGTGTGACTTATGTTTTAATGCATATATATTTGGAAATTATGAGATGTTTCTAACCATGCTATTGAATTTGACTTGTAGGAAGTATTGTACAATGATCACATACAAATGAAGAATGATGAGACTTGTTCTGTAGAACAAGTGACAATAGTTCAACTATAAAAGAATCCGGAAGAAATGTTCATAGGAAAGAAGCCTGAAGTAAGCCCTTAGAATATACATTCCAGGATTCCATATATCACATGGAGATCAGTAGAGATGTGACATTTGATGAAGAAGGTGCTCTCAAAAGATCCAAAAAGTGCCAGTATGAAGAAGTATATGAAGAAGATATACCTCCTAGAAATACAGAAGCTGCTCCCTCCTGTTGGGCCTAGGTTGAGACAAAAGTTTTGGAAACAACTTTTTGAGATAAGCAGGGAAAGCTGAGCTGAGCGCAGCTCAGAAATACATTTTTTCCTAAGTATTGAGGATGCTGTGAAGTTGTGCGCAGCATCCAACTTTTGACCAGACTGCGGAGTTGCGCGCAGCATAGAAGTTTTGGCCGTGATGCGAAGACCAGTACTGTGCAGAAGCAGTGCTGTGGAGTTAGGAGGCCACGTGGAACCAGCAAAGCAGAGTGTTGGACAAGTATCAGGTGCAGGTACCGGTTGGACCGGTAACAACCATTTTTTGAAAATATATTCCAGGATTTTCGAGCAGCGAACATAAGAAAATCAGGAAGGCGGCCATGCATGGGTTGTTAAGGAAAGTGACGTTTGGCACGCTTGGAAGGCGAAACCGTTAGAGAGAAACGGTTCGGCTGAAGCAGCCTGTAGGCACACGTGCGATAGGAAGGCCGATAGCGACAGGATGAGGATGTGGAGATCCACCATGATCAAGCAGATGCTACCAGGAGCCAGCAAGCCGATTTGGAAAACCAACGCAGTTTTGGAAACCCTTAGGGTTTTGGGTTTTAGGTCTTCGACATTGTACAGACATGACCTTCGGGCATGATCTATTTAAGAAGACAATTTTGTATGGGATGGGGTTGCTCTATTTTTGGTCGATAGATGCTAGTTACTAGAGTAATCATAATATAACCTTTTGTATTGAGAAATCTCTCCGAGCTGAGAATATTTTAAAGGCTCTGCAGTTGTGTGCGTAGAGACCTAGCCGAGAGAAAGGAGAGTCTACAGCTGAGTGCGCAGACTAAGAACGGTTGCCCCATCCCTTTTGAAAGAAATATATTACCAACCATTCTTGTGGATGTAACTTTCCATCCGGGGAAGTGAACCACGTTAAATCCTGTGTTATGTGATTATGTTTTATGAATGAATGACTATCTGTATTGTCTGTAGAATGAACGTTTGAATGTTTCCTTGCATGCTGTAATAGGAGAACTTTGATATGCATTTACCAATAGGAGAATTTTGGGAATGATATGCTAGGTTCCACGAGAACAGATGAATGGCAAACATTTCAATTATATGTTAAGGTCATGAATTAGTCATTTAAGTTTAATAATTTCTTAAACACAGTGAAGGAACGCAGCATGGTTAGTCGCGTCTATCATTTCAGTTCACGTTGTAATAATCTAAGTCCTTGAGTGAATGCTAGAAAGATAACCAGTAAGTGCCTGAATGGATGGATGGGTGATATTCATCTCAGTGCCTTAACCTTTTCAAGATCTTCCAAGTAGAGGATAAGCGTGGTTGATTCACAGTTCCAGTAGAAGATTCACAGCAGTAAGAAGCCCTTGGTGAGGCCCGCAGTGTCGCCATCACCGCACCGTAGTCACTCGCAGTGTAGATCCTACTGCATACCGCATCGCTTTGACCCGCAACGCACTCCTTCTGTCTTGCGCTACGCAACTTGTTCATATAAACAACTCATCATTTAATGTGGAAACCTGATTCCGTAGTACCCCATAAGATGCACCTCGGGTGAGACCTCAGCCTGCTCGCAGGTTGTTGCCGAAAGGGCCGGTGCGAAGGGGTTTTGTTGGTCAGAAGGGAGAACCGCAAAGAACCTGGGTCTAATTGGAAACCTCTGGGTCAAGTTAAGCCAACAAATGGTTCCGTTGCTGTGCTAGAATCCATGATGAGTTGCAATCATGATGTGTGAAGAAGAATATCAATTCCCCGAAGGATTTGACTATTGGCATCCTGAAAAGACAGAAATCCAGTCTTGGTGGGATAAGACCATAAGAGATTTTAATAGACAAGAGAATAGACATCCGCGTATAAGAGACACACAGTGGTCGGATATATATCTGTTGGACGACATTCATGATATTTTTTGGCATCGTTTCCAAACGAGCTGCATGCGTGGATCTCGCGGCTCGCCGAGAAGAAAACTTGTTTCCAGGGAGGAGTACCCACGGAGTGGAATCCTGAGCTCACAGCACAGCTCAAAGCGTTAGACAGCCCATTGTCACGCGTAGTTGATTATTGGGTCGATCATATGCTAGAAGGATTTGGAACATAATTTGCTGTAGACACACTCAAATCCTACAGCCAAGCAGAAGCAAACTTTTTCGGAGGATTCCAAGGTAAGTTTCTGAACAATCTCAGTCTATACATTATGATGCTGTTAGCTGAGAAAGGTGTTTTAAGAATGCAGTAATATTCTTGAAGTTTGTCATGATAAAAAATACATATATTGATTCTGACGAAGAGACACATACTCTTAGAAGTGGTAAGATATATAAAATTAATAAGAATCTGGGAGGCCCTAGACTCCATATTAATACTGAGATCCCGTGTAACATTGACAACGAAGCCGTACCACCATTTACTCTTGAGAACGCACCGCTGTAGAGACCGCACCACCTTTATCTCAAAACCCACCCGCTATGCAGCCCACCCCGTATAAGACTCAGCCTAGTCCATCTCTCCCGATTGTCCCATTTGTATTTACTACGCAGATCCCTTTACATCAGCCGTGCACTAACCAGAGTGCCCCACAAACTAACCCAACAATGGCAAACACGGATATGAAACTGCCAATATTCAAAGGAACTTGCCTAGAAGACCCTGATCAACATTGGTTCCTTTGTGAAGCCGTATGGAGTGTAAGACAAATCCAGGATGATGCCATGAAGCAAGCACAGCTCATCACCACCTTTAGAGACAAATCTTTACACTGGTTTATGAAATATTCTCAGATACATCCTAGAACCCTCGCAGAAATTAAAGCCGCACTGGTGGCTGAGTTCAAGAAACCAAAGTCTAAATATCAGTGTATAACTGAGTTAAAGGAAATAAAGCAGAGACCAACTGAAATGGTCTGGGAATTTGATCAAAAGTTTAAGACCTTGCTAGAACAAGTAAGTTTTGTTATACTGCCAGAACAACATAAAGAATGGTTCATTGCTGCGCTGTTACCACATATCAGATTATCATTGATGCAACAGAAGGTTCTATCACAGGCAGAGGCCTTGGAAATCGCAATGAAGCTGGAAACCTCGCCGATTGGTGATACTAGTGCTGGGATGTCCCAGATCCAGAATCAGCTCACCACCCTGACACTTGAACTGCAAATTATGAAAAATGGTAAAGAACAAAGATATGAACCTAGACAGGAGGTCTGGTGTACAAGTTGTAAAGGAGAAGGTCATGACCGCGAGCATTTCCCTCTATTCCGCGACTATCTTAACAGTGGTGCGCCTAACCCATTAAATCAGAATCATGCCCCATGGTGTGAAATTTGCAGAACCATAGGACATAGACCTGAAGACTGTTACCTCATCCAGAAATATGTGAAAACTCCTAAGAATTTATACTGCAATTTTTGTAAATCAGTTGGACATGATGAATCCAACTACCGCGCATATGAATTAATGAATGAAAGAAAACAAGATATGGACGCAATGAGAGGCACTGGCGTATACTATGTACAGGAAGAAAATCAGCCTAAGCAAGATAACACATAATATGACCAAGGAGGATACAGAGGTCGTGGTGGTGGATACCGCGGCAGAGATAGAAATGCTGGTCCGACGCAGGGAAGAGGCCACAGACAAGTCATTTGTTATAATTGTGGCCAACCCGGTCACGTATCTAGAGATTATGTTAACCCATGCACTACGTGCAATTATTGTAAATCATTTGAGCATGTCATTGAAGACTGCCCAATATTAGAGGTGGAAATGTAGAAGAGAAGACGAATAGAGGCTCCGGATCCAAATGTCCAGTGGATCGCAGTAGAAAATAGACCAGTGGATCCGAGCATCAATGTGGTCACGCGTAGTGGCACTGAAATAGGCCGCGACAGAGGAGAGGAAGCTTCAACATGAGGCACATACGAAGAAGGATCCCCTTGAAACAATATGGATAAGGAAAGCTCCAGGAAAAGCACCCCCTCTTAACTTACAGAAGAACAAAGAGATCTTCATTGACGCGTGGGATACCTTTAGAGAACCAGCAGATAAGTCATCAAGGATCCCGCTGCGCAGTGAAACACCGCATGTTGAAGACATGCCAGCTCCTTATGATAAAACAAGCACTGCGACAGATGTCCGTACTTCTGTTGCGTAGTTCTTGCAAAGCTGCATGAAGTTACTAAAAAGTGAGAAATCCATCGTAGAGGTCCAGAAGCTCATCAACCAGTATGAACCTCAGCTTGCAACAGAGACTCCAGATAGCGCTGTACATCATATAAGGAAACACAAAAGAACAGGCCGAGAGATGAGGCTTACTGTGTAGATAAGATATTTTGAAATGGATGAAGTCATCCTTGATCTGGGATCAGAAGTGAATGTCTTGACTAAGCAGACATGGCAGCAGATGGGTCGACCAAAGTTGCTCTGGTCACCTATCCAGCTACGAATGGCTAATCAAGGGAAGGTCATACCTTTTGGCCGCTTAGCTAATGTAGTAGTTGACATCGACGGAGTACAGAGTCATGCAGACTTTGAAGTTATTGAAATTGTGGATGATAGTCAACCTTTTCCAGCAATATTGGGAATTGATTGGGCTATGGATAACTTGGCTATCATAAACTTGAAGACATAGAAGATGATATTTGAAGGGAAGCATCTTAGGGTCATCGCACCATTGGATCCTAAAGATGGTGACAGATACAGTGAGCCGATTCAGGAGGAATCCCAAGCTCAAGATTTAGACCAACTATACCAGCTGACTGCGAACAAGGAAGACTACATTAATCCTACTGCAGATGGTACACTCAGCTGGCGATGTGACATTTCTTGTATCTATGATTCGGATACAGGACTGGAGAATTGGCAAAGCTGCATGCATGAAGTATCAACACGAAGATGTGCGTAGGTTACGAAATCACTGCACTGGATTGGAAAAGAGGTGAGTCCTATTCCCACATATGATGGTTCTGCTAATGTTTACAGTTTCATAAGGGAATATACTACTGCTATACCAGATGAGCATAGACTATTAGCTTTAGATATAGCATTGCGCGATGCACCTGCCAGATGGTGGAATGCACAGAAGAAGACATTGACCACTTGGGATCAATGCAAAACTAAGATGCAGATCCGGTTCGCCGAAAGGGTTACTTTACCCTTCGAAAAGTATAATGGACAGACAGACCCTAGTCAGCATATTGAAGTTTGCTCAAAGGCATGGGTGGAAAGACCACCTACAGAATGTTGAGATATTGCAACTTCAAAGAATATTATATTTGTACTTTATTATTCCGGAGATGTTTCATTCCTCCATAAAGATCTTATTGTATATCCGGAGATGTTTATTCCTCCATCGGAATGTGGTAACTTGGGTTATTAGACTTCCCTAGTGGGGGTCGGCCCTGTATGTGTTATGTGGGTCAAAGGGTTGTTAGACCACCCTAGTGGGGTCGGCCCAGTCAGTTATAGTGGGGTGTTTAACCCAGTGGTAAAGTTGGGGCCGACCTAGTTAATATAAAGTACAAGTCGGAGATGTGTATAAATAGAGGTGTGTTCCTCATTATACACACACTTCCCTCACTTAGAATGTAGCGCACTTGTGGAGGAGAGGTCTGCTATGGTGGAGGAGGAGATCATGTCTTTGGTTTTCATCTTTGTATATTGCTGGTCATCTATATTGAGGAAGCTTTGCTAGGTTTTCTACCCCATGAGGGTTTCCCAGGATAAATCTGTGTCTCTTGTGTTTATGCTATGCTTGTTGTTTCTTCAGTGATCCTGTATATGCTATTATTGTGAAATGGAATGTAATGCTGCTATTTTCTGTCTTAGCATATTAAATCTTAACATAGAATGGGTACACTTATTTGTACATACATTGGATGGGGGTATCCCAGAAAAATGGTACCTAGACCTAGAGTTGCGTAGCGAACTCACTGATTGGAAGCTGCTCACTGCGAACTTCCACAAGGACTTCAGTTTTGAAGATGAGAATCCATTAATCCATGAAGCATTACAGCTAATCAAAAAGTACATATTCCAGGACGACTGTCCTCATCAAAACATAACATTGCAGGAATTTTTTAGGACAGATTGCGTTCCTGCGCACTTACAATCAGAATGGAAGGGACATGAAGAGCACTTTATCAAGTGTTACAACTTAGTTGAAGATACCAATGATACAAATGAAGACGATGAGGAAGATCCGTGCAACATAGATATACCAGAGTCAGAAGGCGCGCACGAGGTAGAAGGACCTTCGTTGGAAATCCCAGATATGACTGGACCAGTAAAAACACAAAAAGTGAACATTGGCACAAACAAAGAGATGAAGTTCGCATCAATAGGAGATTATTGGGATGATCAGACTGTTGTAGAGATCGCAGATACCTTACATGAGTATCAGGAACTGTTTCCGACAAAATTTACAGAGATGAAAGGAATTTTGGGAGACGTAGGGGTCATGAAAATACCTTTAAAGCCAGGTGTTAAGCCTGTCAAGCAGAGGCCATACAGATTAAATCCAGGCTACAAGGAAAAAGTCCGTGCAGAGCTAGATAAAATGCTAGAGGCAGGAATCATTGAACCAATCGAAGAATCCAAATGGATTAGCCCCACGGTTTTTCAAGACAAGAAAGCAAAAGGCGAGATCAGGATTTGTGTGGATCTCAGAAAATTGAATGATGCTTCCATGCACAACCCATTTCCTACTCCATTCACAGACAAAGTCCTTGATAACGTTGGAGGAAATGAGGCATATTCTTTCACTGATGGTTTCTCTGGCTATCATCAGATTAGGATTGATCCCGTGGATAGGCATAAGATGACATTTGCTACAGAATGGGGGTCATTCCAGTACACTGTCATGCCTTTTGGTCTGAAGAACGCACCTGCCATATTCTCTAGAGTTGTCGTCGCAACATTTAAAGATTTTATGCACAAGTTTTTAGAAGCGTATTTTGATGATTGGACTGTGTTTGGTCTATTGAAAAATCATTGCGCGAATCTCCGTATGTTGCTCGAAAAGTGTCGACAACATCAAATATCCTTGAATTTGAAGAAGTGTATTTTCTGTGTGCCCTATGGAATTTTACTTGGCCACATTGTCTGTAAGCAAGGATTGATGGTAGACCCTGCGAAGATTGCAGTCATCGCAAACTTACCAACACCAAATTCAGTCAAGATGTTGCGCTCTACCTTAGGCCATACCGGATACAACAGGAAATTTATAAAGGGTTATGCGCAGATAACTGCAGCAATGGAGAAGTTGCTGAAGAAAGACGCACCGTTCATTTGGAACGCAGAATGCGAACAGGGTTTTGATACATTGAAAGAAAAGATGGTGACTGCGCCGATTCTAGTCTTTCCAGACTGGACAAAGCCATTCCATGTCCATGTTGACGCATCATGTATTGCCCTGGGGATCGTGTTAGCTCATCCAGGAGAGGGAGGTATTGACCACCCTATTGCATTTTCTAGCAGGAAGCTGTCAACAACAGAAAAGAACTATACTACTACTGAGGGGGAAGGCGTTGCGATGGTATATGCCCTACAGAAATTTAGACACTACTTGCTGGGATCGCACTTCCTTATGTTTACTGACCATTCTGCGTTGAAATACTTGGTCAACAAGCCAGTGTTAGGGGGACGCATATGCAGATGGCTATTGCTGTTCCAGGAATATGACTTTGAGATTGTTGTCAAGCCAGGTAGACTGAACTTGGGACCTGATCATTTGTCAAGGATTGAGTCAGGAGAGGAACCGACGAACATTGAAGACAGTCTACCTGATGCGCAACTATTTTCTATACAGGTTGCCAATGATTATTACAAGGATATCATTGATTTCCTAACCACAGGGCTGGCACTGCAGGAATTCTCTATCCAGCAGAAAAAACAATTAGTGGTGCGCGCCGTGGACTTCACTATAATTGCAGGTTGATTATACAAACTTGGGCCGGATGAAGTCCTGCGCAGGTGCGTACTCGATCATGAGAAGCCATTTATTCTAGCAGACGCACACTAAGGAATCGCGAGAGGTCACTATGCAGGAAGGGCTATCGGGCAGAAGATATTGCACATAGGGATATGGTGGCCTACGCTCCATAAAGATGACAAAGAACATTGCAGGAACTGTGATGTCTGTCAAAGGACAGGAAAACCATCACACCGAGATGAGATGCCATTGAATCCACAGTTGACACTGCAGCCATTTGAAAAATGGGCAATAGACTTTGTGGGTCCTATAAATCCACCAGGAAAAAGAACGGGTGCAAGGTATATTATTACCGCTACTGATTACCTCACCAGATGGGCGGAAGCAAAACCAGTCAAGGACTGCAGCGCAGTTTATTTTTGAATAAATACTCACTAGATTTGGTTGTCCGAAGATTTTGATGAGTGACCAAGGTACTCACTTCTTGAACAAGACTATTGAGGCACTTACAAAGGAATTCCACATTCGTCATCAACGCAGTACTCCATATCATCCACAGGCGAATGGTACTGTAGATGCTTTCAATAAAATATTGGAGAACGCACTCACTAAGGTATGCAATGTAAATAGAGACGATTGGGACCTGCGCGTCTCATCTGTGTTATGGGCATACAGGACCACATGCAAGAAATTGACAGGACAGACACCCTTTCGGTTGGTTTATGGGCAGGAGGCTATAATGCCTATGGAATATATTGTGCCTAGCTTAAGAATCGCTGCATTCACAGGGATGGCAGATTGTGAAGCTCTAGAAGAAATATTGCTACACTTATTGGGCTTTGAGGAAGATCGCTTCATCACAGGCTTCCACCAGCAAGCTCAGAAGGACCGCGAGAAAGCATGGCATGATCGCCATATAAAGAACAAGTGTTTTTAGGTAGGTGATCTAGTCCTCCTATATGATAGCAAATTCATGAAATTCCCTGGTAAATTTAAGATGCATTGGCTTGGCCCATATACTGTGATACATGTTACTAACACTGGTGCAGCCCAATTAGCCAATTTAGCTGGTGATACTTTGCCAACCTTGATAAATGGAAGCAGGCTAAAGCTATGCCATGATAGAATTGTTTTGCAGAACCCTGAATAAACGAGCAAAGGAAGGAACTTCTAAGTGTCAAGTATAGTTGAAATTGGACAATAGAAATATAAAGGAGTCTGTACATGTATGATAAAAGGAAGAAGGTATGATAAGAAGAATGATCTATGCACCGCGCAGCACTGTTGAAGCTGCGCGGAAAGGGAAAAAAAAAGTGGAAGCCGTGCAGTTGGAAATTTTTGGCACTGCGAAGTAGTTGCGCAGGGTTGCAGATGGCTTGCCGCGCAGTTCGGCGCAGCACTCAGAGAAAAATAGCCATTGCATGGCTTTTCAGAAAAATAGCCGTTAGATGACCATTGCAGCAACCGCTTCAGCATTTAAAGAGAAGATAGCCGTTCTGAGCACGTTGACGACAGAAAAGACCGAAGGATCCGCTCAAATTCGCCAACGGACACCACATTAAATGCCTATCTAGCCGTTGAAGGGTGCGGGAGGGGGTCTGCTGCACCTATAAATAACACCGTTGGGAGACTCGCAGGCGTTACCAAGCACTTAGAATTTTCTTGTGATTAACCTCTCCGAGCTAGTAGCCATCTGTATTCTGTCTTCCTTAGCCGCTACCTCATTAGTGAATGTCCGAACCTTCCTATAGAGAAGAAGAACTGAACCTTAAAGAAGCACTGAGGATCTTTCAGCACGGAGGGATTCAACAGTTAATGAAAACTCCAGTTAAGAAGGTCGCTGTAGAACAAGGTGAAGGATCCCACAGATCACTAAGAATTAACCCGACAATTGAGGAAAAAGCGAAAGATAAAGGAAAAGACGTAACTGCACCTTGATCCAAGGTCATAAAGATGGGCTCCTCGGCACAAAAATTGCCAGTCTTTCAGAAAGAACCCTTGAAGATGACACCCGAATATATCTCCCCGCGGGCACTGAATGCCCCTGTGTTTAAATTGTCGAAGAATGTGAGATATGACATCCCACTGTAACCTATCTCAAAACATGTAAACAATTCTAAGAATCTGCTGGGAAATATAGCAGAATGTAAATGGGAGGATTATGACCTCTTGGGAATGAAGAAGGAGGAGCCAGATGTTCCCAAGTACCCAGATTTTCAACCAGACCAGTATATGTGCTGGAAAAAGGATGCCAAGGGAACTCTTAACCTGGTTGTCGAGAGCTGGCTAACACCTGTCGTTTAGTCGGGGCTACTAAACTTGCTCAGATTGCCACATTTTGACCGTTTCCCAGAACTTAATATCGTCGTTCGCACACTCATGGCGCGAAGCCACCAAGGTTATCTGTGGCTGGATAAGAACATTGATATTAAGATCGATTTGATCCACCGCATCACCGGGCTAAGCAAGCGCGGTAAGGATCCTAAGCAATTCGTCCAGGGGAAGAGCAAAGATAAAGAGGATGTTGAGAAGATGAAGAAAACCCACCCAGTGGCGAAGGGAAAAAGAGGTTTCCCAACGGAAGATATAGAGGACAGAGTAACAAAATTTGTAATGCAGCTGCTCACAGGCAAGATACTCAAAACAGCTAGGCCTTCGGAGGTGCTTGCGGGCGCAATACTCCTGGGTGCCGTAGCGGCTGAGGGCACCAACTTTAATTGGTGTCAGTTTCTATTGAATGAGTTCCTTGAAGAACTCAATGACACACAGGTGAATGGCGGTCAATTCCAGTTTACCTGGCTCATCGTCTTGATTGATTTTTGTGGATGGAAGGAGCCGCGAGATTGTGTGGGCGTCATTATGGACACCAATGATCCTAGAGGGTTTAAGTTCATCAACCTCCGGGCAAACAAAAATGTAGAGTGCCAACATGCGACAGTAGATTTCTTTTACCAGTACTATATCCAGCTGTGCGATGCAATCACGAAGACAGCCCGCATTACAAAGCAGGTCACGACGAAGTATATCTACGTCATCGACTTTGAGGAGGATATGAAATGTATCTTCATATCGCCAAAAGCACAAATGAAGAAACCGGAGTGGTTCCCAGGGAACTACATCATGTATGAGCAGGACGTTGAAGACCTCATGAAATATTGGCCACCAGAGTTCCGCGTAGAAGTTATGGACGTGGAGACAGATTCAACAGAAGATGAGCCAATCCCGCTCTCATGCCCAATCACTGAAGAAACAGGGAAGAGGAAAGAACCTGAGACTTCGCAGAAGCCAAAGTCGAGGAAGAAGTTGAAGGCCACAAAGATTCAATCGGAGGCAGTCCTCAATGATGATGACTACGAGATGATAGCCGAAACAGTCTTAGAGCAGATGAAGGAGCTCATGGAAGATAAAGATAAAAAGGATAAGGTCATCCAGGATGACCTGCAGAAGACGCGGCTCTCAATGCAAGGCCTAATGAAGAAAATGGACGATGTCCAGAAAAGCCTGATCTTGTTGCGTGACATAGGAGCAGAAGGGAGGTCGGCAGGAACCTCGCAGCAAACGTCGCCGCAGTTAGCAATAACGCTGCCATCGAAGACTAGAATTGTCCGTGTGGACCCATTGGCTGTTGCATTGCCAATGGCATAACAAGTTGTGTTGGACACAAAGGGAGTCGAGAGGGTAGAGCTTGACTTAGCCAAAATCCCCTTACTAGGATTGCACTTCATCCACACGTAGATCATTGAGGAGATGCATGAACGGACGGTTGAGTCGATGAAGTCACAAGCAGAGCTCACCACAACAAACAGGAAAATTCAGCTGCATGCAGAAATGCAGCTATGGAACGAACTAGACTGCCGAAAAAATTTGGAGACTACCATATCCAATGTTGTGCAGGATATTGAAGGTATAGAACTCTAGGATGATCCTGCGGACACAGTTCTGAGGATCGGGGATAGGGTAAGATCTTTGAAGTCGGAGATGCAAGATAAGGAAATTTTTTATCAGGCTGATATACCTCGTTGAAGGCACAAATGAACATACAGGCGCCATTAACTGAGCATCAGTTGAGAGAGAAAGCCGTCAGGACCGCCGCGTAGAACATAACAAGTGGCATGGCTCAGTGCCAAGATTTGTTGGAACAAGTTCCAAGGCATTCACCGCCCTTGAAGAGGATCAGGGGCTGCTGTAGGTAAAGACCGCGGTAAAAGAAAAATAGAGCGCATTAGAAAAGTTGGACGCAGAGCTCAAGGCTTTGCCACCCAGGGAGAGGTTGTCCAAGTACAAGGAAGTATCAGGCTTAAAGAAGCAAGTCCAAGCATTAAGATAGAAGGAGACTGAGATGGAAAATCAGTCACAACAACTCCTGGAGGATGCTACAGCAGTATCGGATTGATGCATTACTTCCTAGGTCTGGAAGTATGGCAAGGCCCAGAAGGAATCTTTCTCAACCAGGGAAAGTATGCTGTGGAAATCTTGAAAAGGTTTGATATGTTGGATTGTAAAGCCATGGCCACTCCCATGGATACCAACTTGAATTTGTTAGCTGATACATCGTCAGAATTAGTGGATGTAACTCAGTACAGACAGATTATTGGGTCGTTGATGTATCTGACGAATACCAGGCCATATATATGATTTGCTGTGAACAACCTGAGTCAGTATCTAGTTGAGCCTAGATGTGTTCACCTGAAAACTGCAAAGCATGTGATGAGGTACCTAAAAGGTACGATATATTTTGGTCTATATTATCTTGGAGATCATGACTTCAGACTGTATGGTTATACAGATGCATATTGGGATGGAAGTGTCTCAGACAGAAAGAACACATCAGGTGGATGTTATTGTCTGGGATTTGCTATGATCTCATGGTTTAGCAGGAAGCAGTCCAGTGTGGCTCTCAGCACAATTGAAGCGGAATATATAGCATCTTACTCTGCTAGTTGTGAATCCATATGGCTTCAGAAGCTGTTGTCAGGACTATTTCAATTAGAGATGGACTCCACTGTGATCCTGTGTGACAACCGGAGTTGTATCAAGATGACGGAGAATCCAGTGTTCCATGATAAGTCAAAGCACATAGAGATCTCATATTTCTATATACGGGATATGGTGCAGAAGGGAGCTATAAAGTTCGAGTATGTGAGAACTGATGAGCAAGTTGCTGATGTATTGACCAAACCTCTGTCTCGAGTAAAGTTTGAGTATTTTCGAGACAAGATTGGTGTAGTTCAAAAGGACCCTCCTCGAAAGGGGGAGTGATGAGGTCGATGATGAGGATGCTTGTACCTATGATGAGGTCGATGCTGAGGATGCTTGTACTGATGATGAGAATGCTTGTACCGACGATGAGGTCGATGATGAGGATGCCTATATCGATGATGAGGTTGATGGTGAGGATACTTGTACCGACGATGAGGTCGATGAGTGGTCCTTAGACTTGGCCTAATTTGACGAGTGGATTGCATCATCCATGGACTTTAGTCCTAAATGAATCCAAATACTTGTGTCTTCGTGAGTGGTCCTTAGAATTTGTCTAAGTTGACAAGAGGATTGCATCATCCTTAGACATGGCATGATGTCTTAAAGTGACAGGGATTGATAATATCGTAAGTAGATCAGGATTACATCGTCCTTAGACATGGTGTGATGTATTAAAGTGATAGGGATTGATCATCCTGTAAGTAGATCAGGATTGCATCGTCCTTAGACATGGTGTGATGTCTTAAAGTGATAGGGATTGATCATCTCGTAAGTAGATCAGGATTGCATCGTCCTTAGACATGGTGTGGTGTCTTAAAGTTATAGGGATTGATCATCTTGTAAGTGGATCAGGATTGTATCATCCTTGGACTTATGTACTGAAGTGAGAGGGATTGATCATCCCGTAATTGGATCATGTGTGTTGCAGATTATGCTGATGTTGATCGAGAGATCCAGATGATGCTATTGATCGAGAGATCCAGATGATGATGTTGATCGAGAGATCCAGATATTGATGATGATGTTGATTGAGAGATCCATATTATGCTATTGATCGAGAGATCCAGATGATGTTGTTGATCGAGAGATCTAGATGATGATGTCTCTGTAGACGATCGAGTGATCGAGTGCTGCAAAAGATGAAGACTCAGTACTATAGATGTTCTAGTACCAAAGATGTTGAAAATGTTCCAGCAGTCATTCCAATTGCTAATGATGATTGAAGAAAACTTCCAATTATTTATAGATGTATCACTATGATGTTGTTGATGACATCTCCTTGCTCTTGAAGATGTTGTTAGAATACCCTTCTCGTTAAGGGGGAGTGTTGAAATATTGTAACTTCGAAGAATATTCTATTTGTACTTTATTATTATTATTCGGAGATGTTTTATTCCTCCATGGGGATTTATTCATTATATTTAATAATTTTAAGTCATTGAGGTAAAACCTCCCATGTAAGTTGGGGCATTAGTTTCCCTAGAGTAAGTTGTAATGGGGTGTTTAAGTCCCCAAGAGAAGTCGTCCTGGTTAGTAATTGGACATTTAGTTATGGGGCCGACCTAGCTGGGTAAAATGTCAAGTGAGAGATAAAGTATAAATAGAGGAGGTGTGCTCCTCATTTGGACACACACTCACTTATGGATTGCGCATAGGAGAGAGAGATATATATCTGTGAAGGAGAAGGAGATCTTGTTTTGGGGATTTCATCTTTGTACTTTTGATCATCTACATTGAGGAATTTTTGATGGGTTTTCTACCCCATGAGGGTTTCCCAGGATAAATCTGTGTCTATCTTGTGATTATGTTTATTTCAATGATCCTTATTATCCTCTTGTTGTGAATTTTATGCTAATATTAACAAAATTTCCATCATTCTATGCAAGGGACAGATCACTATCTGGTTTTTCTCTATTCTTATCTTTGAAATGTACAGATAAATTAAATTTCTTCCTCCCAAGCCCACTTAGACTATCAGAGTATTTAGTCAATGACATACTTGTATATTTTTGGAAAAACATTTCTGATAACAGACATACTATATTCTATTATTCATTTATGCCCTTTGAAAAATGAATCACTAAAAGGGAGCCATTAAACCATATGTGGTGACATCCACATATGAAATGCCATGAAAAAAAGTTTGCAGTACTGGTATAGCTTATTACAGTTGTTGCCAGTTTAGTTCAACATCTAGAAAATACATGTGAACAACATAAGCCAAAGTTAAATTTTCGACCTAGCCAGAAGCCATAACACTATGTTATCATTAGATGAAAAATACTCGAGTTTAGTCTAAGTAGGCAACAATATTCCCAATAAATCCATACTCTAATACACTAGTAATTCCAGCCAACAACAACTCTTGAATCAAATCAGTGGCTAGGAATTTATAGGCCAAAGTTAAATTTTATACCCAGCCAGAATCCATAACACGATTTTATCATTAGATGAAAAATACTCGAGTTCAGTCTAAGTAGGAAACAATATTCCCAATAAATCCAACTCTAATACACTAGTAATTCCTGCCAACAACAGCTCTTGAATCAAATTAGTGGCCAGGAATTTAGGTTAATTTTGCATTAAAAAGAATGTGTTGTATAAGGATTGAACAACCACGACACTTAATACTGCATAGAAATCTATTGAAAAATAAAGTAGACAATTAGAATATTTTAAATTCATCAGTAACATCAAATCCTACAAGCAAAGCTCTTACCCCTGTAGCTTTATGGGTTAGAGTATCCCTGTTCTCAACTCCTAAAATAATCATCCTTTGTAGAGTCCCTATAATCAAATGAATTGATGTCACTTGTGCCTTTGAATCCTGTTAAGATGAAACTGAGTAAGAATACATACTAGCGCTGAGGTACTTAGAAATCAATGAGCTAAACAATTTATAATTTTTACCATCAAATATCAATAGGGATTCTTTATAGTGTATGCCCTTAATATTTAAATATTTATAGAAAAAACAAATATTATGGATAAAAACACATCTTTTATAATATTAATAATTGTGGCAAGCAAAGACAATAAAGCATTCAGCATGCTAGACAACAAAAAATAAAAGAGAGCAAAAGTATCATCATAAGTTCTATTCTCACTCCTTGTTCTACACAATGATGAACTTAAGAGTGCTATTATACACATTCTTGATGTACTACCTAATTCACTGTTCAAAGCTTCTAAATTCTACGTTTACATCAATAGTGCACATCTAGTGAGCAGTTCCAGTTGCATGTGTTCCTTGCAATATATGTGCTCTAGTAAATTTCAAACCAAACACAAGGATGCTTGTGCAAAAAAAGTTAAGTGGAAAAGTTAAGTTTACCACGTGCATATTCTATTTTCAACAAGTCCCAAGAAGAAATGGAATTATGTTTTTTCATACTAACAGGAAAGCTTAGGAACACTGGCAGAGAAATGTTGAAATTTCAACCCATACATGACATCCAGAGCAAAACGTCCAGAAGAAGACAAACAAAAAAGATCACTGGAAAGCCAGAATGGGTTTTAAGAAATTGTGAAGGCATCCAAACAAGAGGATAAAAGTATCACCTATGAATAATAATCATACAAATAAGATATAAAGGAATTGTTTTGATTTAACCAAAAACATTGCATTATAAGATGCATTTTTTATTTCCCAAATTCCATCAAATTGTATAATTTAGGATACGCATAGCTACTACCTCTAATGAGAAATTAATATTTCTATAAGAGAATAAGCGATTTATTAAAATAATCAGAATGATGAACATATAACACAGGCTGCATTCATTGAAAAATTACCATATTCAGTAAACATCCAGAACTCAACATTACAGGATGAGCAGATAATTATCAGATAATTAACATAATATTTTTATTTTTCTGAATCCACTGAAATGGACTTCTAAAATTATAAACATGCATGTCTCCTGTAATCATTTAGTGTTCTCTGCAGTAGTTTTCCTGCATCTACAATAGAGCTGACATAATCCACCTAAACACAAAATGTAGATGTGTTATCATCCCATAAAATTCAAAATTTCTAGAGTTGTTGAGGCATTATCATACTCAAAATCCAAGCAAATAAATGTGCACCTTGAAGATAGTAGTAATAGAATCAGAGTGCATATCCACATTTGATGTTCTACTGCATTGTAAACCTTCACGGAACTGATTTTCAATTTGACTAGAGGAGAGCTCCCTGTTCTGGAAATCATAAATCATACACCTGCATAACCATAACGCATATGTTTCAAAGATGATACATATCAATGTTCATAGTCTAGTTACAATGTTTCATGCTAATGCCTAGCAACCCAATTTGTACACTGATGGAAAGTTTGCCCTCATTTTAATACATAATATAGAAGCAACTGTCAGCTTTAGAAATCATAATAAGAATTTCATACCTTTCCCACATCGTATGCGCATAATAGATTCCCATGCAGTCTCTCTTGTTATATCTCTAGCCAATTCATGGCTAAAATTTTCCTTGTAAAGACTCGCCTAAAAGGATGGGTAATAATAAACCTGTCCGCTTGTATATTTTGATAAAGTACCTGAAAGGTAGAATACAAAATTCAGTGAATAGTGGTCATCTATTTCAATAATGGGTACACAAAATTGTTCTTTAATAGAGTCCTTTAACAAGAGGTTCTCATAAAATGAATAATTAAGGAAGCTATATCTGTATATTTATCGCTAAATGCATATAGATTCACCCCAATCTGATATTTTGTAAGATCTGCAGCCATCTGTTTATAGAATGGGTCCACTGGAACCTCAATTGCGTGCTCTTTATCTGTACCATAAATGCGTGGATTATACCCCCTTATATTTAGATGTCCAACCCCAAGACAAGGTAAAGTGCTCTGAAAAATGAACATCTTTCTCCGAAGTTGGCTCTGCTCACATTCCAAAGTACAACTTCTTTCAAAATAAAAATTTAAGAGCCATACTGGCAGAAACTACCATGTGTATGAGATTATCCTTCATAGAAATAGTTGCAATGAATCAAGTAATTAATATGAGGCATACCATGACCATGAAAGCTGCTTTTAGAGAAGGTCCAAAAGAAGACTCGATATTGGTATATTCCTCGAACATTGAAAGAATACTATCTAGCATAGCTTCCACCACATGTCGAGGAATCAGACAAATTCACAAGCAGATCATCTGGCAATGGAAAAAATGGTCATCCAAATCTGCTACAACCATCATTTGAGGGGTTGCATCAACAACGACTAGCACACACAAGTAATGCATATTAGCATCTAGAAAAACACTACCTAAGACACAACTGTGACAAGAAATAAAATGAACAAGCCCAAATCCTCAAATGAATCATCCAATCAAACAAGGAATTTATGAAAATGAAAGCAAGAAGTGATAAAATTGCTTGCCTTTAGGTTATAAAAATGAAAAGCACTGTCAAATGTAAGAAATCCAATCTATGTTTTGGTAAAACCAGGAATCTTATCCAAAGAAACCACAGGAAAATACACAAACACAGTGACACATTGAAATAAACTAGAGAATTTTTCAATAAGATTCTAATTGATTTTCTTAATAAAATCACTCAGTAAATGGGATTATAAATCATATGACATATATATTTTTTCATCATACTTCTGAAACTCAATTGTTTATAAGAAAAGTAGGTGTTTCAATTAATCATTTACCTTCATTAATGTTTGTAGCTGCATATATAAGTATTCAAGAGAATGAAAAACAAGCATAGCTATAATCTGTTGACTGAAAAATGAGCAATTTGGATACATCCCATACCAATAGAAAAGCTTCAAAACTGGTTCATTCTACAGGGAAACAAGCAACCTATAAGAAACCAGTATAACTTTCCAATAACCCTTCAGTGGGGGAAGTGAAGCAACCATCAATCGACACACTTAATTCATTTGGCAGTTATTCATCTAAACACCACAATTTTTTAAGAGCATTTATTGACAAGTTATTGATGATGGTAGAGAGCTATGATTTATCGTGGAGAGGGCCAACATCAATACCAATAGCCTAGATTCCATCACGTTTGAAATCAACTTCTTACAAATGCAAAAACTGACACCAAGTATGATCCCTATGATGGGTGTTTTCCAACACATATAAGATACATAGTAGAAAAATAGTCAACTCTATTAATGATGAGAAAAATCACAGGTATGAACTATCTTGAACTCAAACCTAAGATCTCCTAACGCACATGTTATTAGCATTAATATGACCAAGGAGGGATTTTGGGCCCCACCCATGTGCCATTCTCCAGAATACTACAAGAACCATGGTAAACAGTGCTCCCTCCTCAGGATTTCCAATAGATCAATTTCTGCTTTAAACCAAGATACATAAAAATTATTCACATTAGCAGTCTAGAGACCCATATTACTCTAGTCACCATTTGTCCTCCTCTTCTCTACCTATGGATGTTAGGAGGGGAAATCAAAATTACGAGGAGAGCTCCCTGTTATGGTTCTGGCTAAAATGTCATAATTGCCTTGTTCCAGTAAGGTTTTGTTGTTTAATTTCTCAGAATACAGAAATGATGTAGCATCCCAAATCATATTGAGAACAAAGGCTCTTAAAGAGAATGGAAAAAATATGAATTGATGATGGTTCTAATAATTTTACTATTAAAGATATGGATAGTTGCTATAATAAGGTGGGACATCATGGATCCATAGCCAAGAGTACTTCAGTTCTTGATTTTCCTATACAGAGAGAAAGTTCAGATGTTTCTGTGTCCACTAGGAAGCTGCCTACCTATTGTAGATAGAGATGATAATATGTGTATTCATGAAACTTCATCTACATCTTCCGTGGATACTGGAAATACCATAGCTTCAAAGAGTCTTCAATTCATTGTTCAGAGCGCAAATTATCAAGGGGACACAGTTTTCTTCAACCGAGGAAACCATTTCTCAGATCAAACTTAGCCTCATGTATTGATCCTCAATGTAGTAAAATGCATGTTGACGTACCAGTTAAATCAATGGCATCTACTGTCCATATGCAATATGAAAAACTAAATACAAAAGTTAGTTCAATTCATGCACCAAGAAACTATGTTAATAGAAAATCAAAGATTTTCAGTTTCAGTAGCTGCCCAGATCACCCAATACAAACTAGAGAATCTCCCTTTGCAATTGATGGTTGTAAAGTTTGTGGGAACATTACAGCTAGCCATATAGGGTGCTTAAACCCTACAATAAAACATCTTGAAACATATCTTGCAGGAAACTCCTCTCATGGAACATTGGAAGTCCCTTCATTGCATCCTTTACATGATAATACTAGTGTTTGGAGCCCAAAAAGAGCCAACATGAAAATAGTTCAAGGAAGTCATTATATATTTTCCCATGGATATATTCATCCAAGATCAAAAGGAGTTAGGAAGGCAGTAATTCCATGCAATCATCGGTTTGAATATGGATTTAGATAATGGATTCTTGAGAAAGCCACTAAGATATCAACATATTATAATCAATGAAGCAACAATAAGATATCTAATTGGCTAATTATTTATGGGGATAACTTATAAATATGCATTAGATAATGATACAAACCCTCATCGGATTCCTTGCCACTTCAAAGACCTACATAAATCATGACAAAAAATATGTTAATATGACTGAATGATAAATATGTAAATAAATAGGCATAACAACATGCATGAAGTTCTAAAAACACTAAATGGAAATACCTGAATGAGATTCTCTTGGTTTCGATAATAACTTATTCTCTACTAAATAGGGCCAACCATGTGAAGGTTGAAGCTCATATGGCCCCTCCCCCCCCCTCACATCACTCTCAATTCCCAACGCCCAATCTATCTACTCCAAAATAAATGAAAGTGACATAACACAATAAAACATATAAGATCCATGCATTAAAAAGTAGCAAAATACACTATAATTGCATGAAAGGTAAATGCAAGTAAGAATCTAAGATATAAAATTTCACATATACAACTTAAATGAGAATAGATAAATAAATCATGCATGGTACTTATCGAACAACATCCAACCATGTGCCTTCACAATCTTGTGGAACATAATCTATGCCACCATCACCTATAGCTTCATCATCTTTGCATTTTGTACCTTCAAAATCTGCAACACTTGATAAATCTGCATACTCCAATTCATTTCTATTACAATTTATTGGCCCCTTTGGAGGGCATGTCAAAACTACATACCAATCATCCTCTACCGTATCTTGTACATAAAATACTTGTTTCGCTTGTGATGCTAGAATAAATGGATCATCTTGCACTCTATCCTTACTCAAGCATCTCTTTAGATTCACCATGATAAATCCAATTTCATAAACTTTCATTCCATTCTTCTTGTGTACATCTACCCAATCAAATTTGAATAGTGGATATTGCACCAAATAGTAGTCCAACGTGATTATTTCTTGGATCAATCTATAATATGTTGTCGTTTTCTATATGGGATTTTTATCTTTTGCACTTGATCTCATTAATGTTTGTGCATCAATGCACACACCACTATTTTGGGTGGACCTGCCATTTTCTATTATTTTAACATGAAATATACACCCATTGATTAAGTAGCTATCATACTTAGTTTCATATTTCCGTGGGCCACGTGCCAACCATTTAAGGGCATCAGAAATATTTTCTTTTCCTTCCACCTGTAAATTTTTAAATGTCGTTAGAAAACCATGCAATTTCAAACTATATAAAAAGAACCTCACTTTCATACATCATAATAGTCTTGAACAATGAAGTTTAATTAATTCTACTATGAAGAACATATCATTACATGTTCTCTTAACCAATCACTAAATTGTTGGTTGTGGAGCTTTTGTAATAAGACTTCATCTTTTTGGGCTTGGATGTTTCTATTGGCAATTTCAGTCAAGTGCATCCTAATTTCAAGTAATGTCAATAAACATTTTTTCAAAATATTTTGATAGACTATAATAAAAAATTATTTCATAAAGCTGTGCCTATTACTTACTTTATCCAAGGTTCTATTTCACCTATGTTGTGCAAGACCCATTTGTGGGCTTGTAACAAACTAGTATTATCCAATTCAATAGAAGTTCCACTAGATAAGGCCTTCCCATATTGATCAACCTCTCCTTCTTCATCATACCGAGCTTCATTTATACTAGGCATTCTTTCAATATAGTCCATACCTTTGACATATCCAACAAAAAAACTTGATGGATTCCTCCACAGTGTAGTTTTCAGCTATGCAGCCTTCGGGCCTATTCCTATTCTTCACATAACTTTTGAAAACTTTCATGTTCCTAGAAAAAAACAGAATTTATAGTGAAATCAAAAGTACGAATAAAAATTTTCTAGTAATGTAGTATATGCACATAAAATGTTGGAATTTATGTAGATTTGTACACTTAGTGAAATTTCATTGACCTTTCAAAAGGGTACATCCATCGATATGCAACGGGTCCACAATAATGTAGCTCTCGCACCAGGTGTACAGTCAAATGTATCATTATATCAAAGAATGAAGGGGGAAAATATTTTTCGAGTAAGCACAATGTTTCTACAACATCATCCTGTAAGTTATCAAGATCTGTTGGATCCACCATTTTTGCACAAATTCGCCTATAAATGAAGCAAAGCCTACAAATAGTGTTTCGAACTGCTTTTGGTAGCACATGGTGCACTGCTACTGGAAGGATTTGTTGCATGAGAACATGGTAATCATGTGATTTCATACTATGAAACTTGAGATCTTCCATAGATACATGATTTCTAGGGTTTGAACTATATCCATGAGGTACTTTTAATGTGAGCAAAACACCACAAAGACCCTCTTTCTCCTTTTTTGAAAGAGTGTGTGGTGCGGGTGGAAGAAATTTTTTTTTCCTTGTTCTTATTGCCATAGTGACCTCCTTATACCCAACTGTTGTAAGTCATCACGAGATTTTTTTCCATCCTTCGATTTTCCTTTTATATCCAAAAGGGTTCCAAAAATACTTTCGCATACATTCTTTTCTACATGCATTACATCTAAAATGTGATGAACTAGGAGTTTCTGCATCCAACCGTATCAAAATGAATGAATGATAATATGGAAGAAAAATTAAACAATATATTCAAATTAAACACAGTGAGATTCTTCAAGAATCATACATTTTAGGCCTTAAGTTAATGTGTGCACATACCTCCCAATAAGGAAAATTTAATAGAATTGACCTTTTCTTCCACACGTCAGTCTTTGAATTTTCACCTTTTTGTAAATTTCTCTTTCTTTTTGTACTTTTACTCTTTCCCCAAATCTCTTCCCTTCCTCCCGTTTCTTTAAAAATATCCGAGACTTGTACAATTTTAGGTGCAATGCGATGCTCTGCCTTCCCATTAAATGGTGCTTTTTGAGAACGATACTTATGATTTATTGGAAGATATCTCCTATGTCCCATGTACACACACTTCCTACTACATTTGAGATATTCTAAATATGTGTTCCTTCCACATATAGGGCATGCAAAAAACCTTTTAGTCGTGCAACCAACCATATTTCCATAAGCATGAAAGTCATGGATTACCCACATCAATATAGCCTTCATATTAAAGAATGACCTTGAATGAGCATCGTATGTCCTCTCCCCTTCATCCCATGTTACCTTTAGTTCATTTACCAATGGTTCTAAATATACATCTATGTCATTTCCTGGTTGCTTGGGACCAGATATTAACAATGACAATATACAAAAGCTCCTTTTCATGCATAACCATGGCGGAAGTTTATATGTGATTAGTACTACTGGACATACACTGTAAGCACTACTCAAGTTTCCAAAAGGATTAAATCCATCCACTGCCATTGCAAGTCGTACATTGCGAGGATCATTGGAAAAATAAGGACATTTAGAATATATAGTTTTCCATGCCGGACTATCAACTGGGTGGCGAATTTTTCCATCCTTACTTGCGTTCTCATGATGCCTCCTCATTTTTTGTGAAATATATGTAGAGTTGTAACAAAAAAAAGAAATTATCATATATACATTGCACTTCTTAGAATATTAAGAAAGATGATTTTTTGAGTAGGTTGGTAGTACAAGAAGGTGCATGCTATGATGGAATTATAAGAGTTCAAAATCATACCTGTACATTCTCTTCAACCTTGGCACTATAGGGAAATACTTCAACACTTTGGTCGGGATACCTGTACGCACCTTTCTTGATTGAGCATCAACCTTCCATCTTGATTTGCCACATGTTGGGAATTAATTTTTTTCTTTCATATTTTCCCCAATATAAAACACAATCATTGTGGCATGCATATATCATTTCATAGTCCAAACCCAATGATTTAATCAAACATTTTGCAACATATGTAGATTCTGGAAGTGTATTTCCTATAGGAAGAATTTCTCATTGCAACTTCAACAACTGGGTGAAACTTGCATCATACCATCCATTTCTCACTTTAAGGTTGTACAATTTCATAGTGGCCGATAGCTTAGTGAAATTAGTGCAACCTGGGTACAAAGGTGTCTTGGAATATTCAATTAACTTTAGATATTGATTGATATCATTCGTTTCTTCCATTGATGTTGCTTGGCCATTTTCACAATTCACATATGGATTTTCATTATAGTATTGATAAGCATCATTCACATTTGAACCATATGATTGTCAACCATGGCTACATCATTATCATTGTAATTCTCAAGAACATCAGTATCATTTGTAAGCAATGTTGCAAACTCATCATTGTGATTATCATATTGACGTTCGACTATGTGTTCATCACCCTATGTAATTTCTGGAGGAAAATCATTCAAATTTTTTGTTTGGATTTTATTGCTCTTATCAAATATATAGTCCTGACTAGGAGCTCTCTCTCCATGGAAAAACCAATTTTTTTATGAACTAATTATACCATGAATCATCAAGTGGTCTTGTACTTCCTCCAATGTCAATGCTACAACATTGAAACATTTTTTACAAGGGAATACCGTGGTATTCTTATCCTCTGAATGCCTCATAACAAACTCTATGAATTCATCAACCCCATCTTCATATTCCTTTGAAATTCTACATACAACCAAATTGCACATCACGTAAGAACAAATCACTACAAATTACAATGAAGACATATTTTATAAAATATCATGTTGAAGAATCAAACATAAAAATTATACCTCATCTTCAAATCTGTCCAATGCCTTTTATTGGCCATTTGAAAATAAAATTAACCCAAATTCTTCACCTTGATCCTCGAGAGTTCGCCTTTCAACTTCCTAGAAATATACGATTACCTGAAGAAAGTAAATTTTAATGTTAATTTCGGTTTAATATTGATTCAACCAGTGATAGTGCATTTTTTGAGGTGCTCAAAAGTTGTTTGTAGCTAGGATAAACTTAATTCAGTGTTAATGTCAAAGTCAATGTTACATATGATGAATTGGAAAAAAAAGGAACGAATAAGCATACCTAAGTATGATGGAAACATAGGCTGAAGGTTAAGCATGAAGAGTACAAAACCAAGGATTACCCTGCAGCAAATCAGAATTTTAGTAAGTACTTGAAATACTACTTGATTTTTGGGTATTGAGAAGCCTTTTTGTAGTGATATAGTTGAATGCATTTATAATTTGCTGATGGGTTTGTGTTTTTCAGATCATCTTGGTCTGGTTGATGAAAGAATATGAATCTTAGAATGACAGAGGATAAGGTCTTTAATCCCCTTAGTAGGGTAGTCTCATACTTTGCATCATGGTCTATCATGTTTGAACCTTTAGGTACAATTCATGTAACCTATGCTTTGACAAGTTCCACTATTCGATGGTCTTTTCAACTATAGGACTCTAAGGTGAAGTGTTGTATTCTGACTCACTAATTTTTTAAATAAGAAAGGGTTGTCCTCAATTGAGGAAACTTTTTAGTATTCTTAAGAGTATGAGAGAAGTACAACCTCAATCATAATTATAGTCCATATCTATGATGAGGCTCAAACTCATTACTAATATTCCAAGGGTTTCAACTTAGCATGAGGTGAAGTATGCAACCACTCTATCACACCCTAAAGAAAAAGTACAACTAGTTGTTGAAGCAGGTGGGGCTATAGAAATAGTTGTATAGTAGGTTTCTATTATCTTAGTGGGGATATAGAGATAGATGTATAGTAGACTTCTTTTATCGGTATCAAAGAGTTGTGGAAGGGTGACTTCTATTATCTACTGTTGTTGTTTTCCACTTTCAACTTTCAGTAACTTGTAACGAATATTCTGGGCCACAAGTGGCAGTCTTCAGTTTGCAAGAGGTAAATTTCAAAACACGAGGTAGATTGGTAATTGTTTTTTTAAACATGGTTCTGCTACCACAACTCCCAACACACAAAATTCAAAGTTGAATAGTATTCAAAATGAAACCAATAGTTACAACTACACATGTGCCTTCGGACCTAGGAAAATATCATTTTAACGTTAAGAATAAGCTTTCAGACACTGGAATAGGAGTATATGCATAATGAATAATGGAGGTAAGGAATAAAGCTAACCCCTTGGTCGAAGAAGCATAGACTATTTGGGATAAAAAACACATATCTATTGCTGATCGCCAATTAGTTTACACTACAATCTAATATTGAATCACAATTATCCCTAATGAAAAAGATAGTTATCCAGCTCAGGGTTTAAAGAAGAAAGAAAATCATCTATTAATTTTTGGAGAGCAGTTGAAGATAGGTCTACTGTGCAAGTATTTGTTGAGCAAGAGCAACCCACCTTGATTCCTCTAGCAAATACAACATACCACTTGTTGAATAGGAGTTGCACTCTAAATCCATTTTGGGATGGGGGCTTGTGTGTTTGTGTATATCTATATATAGAATTGGGACTTTGAATTGAACCTATTGAATTATGATACTTTCACTATGGACAATAACACAGACCCAAATATGGGATGGGCTACTCTAAATTGACAGACTGGACTAGAGCTTGACAAACTAGAGGTGCATATCGAATCCTAGTTTATAGATGCATACCAATTAGTAGGTTGGATACTAATTGTGTTGTAGCTTTCATATGAATCTATTAAATTTCTAGATAAATACGTTTAAAGAAAATAAGTATGAATTCGAACCTGTGTGGAGGAGAGACTCTGGCAATATATTGAATCTTCAAACAAAAGATCTCGCTTGCAGCGAATCGCGAATCTGCTGTTAGAACGGATATTCAAAAAACCATAGTAATCTCATTTGTAGCGGACCAAGTATCTGCTGCTTGATCGAATTTTGAAACAAAACCCACGAATCTCCATCAAATATGGCAATAGATCAATCCACGAATCTCCACAAATTTGTTGTTAGACAAGAAAAAACACGAATCTCATCTACAGAGCTATGTAAAGAATATTTTTCCAATCTCGCCTATGAAGAGTAGCGAACTAAGCTTGTCAAAATACGACTTTCCCTAAATTTCCTTTACTTCCTCGCCTGGTCGTTGACATTTTTTAAGAAACGTGAATGCGAACTTTTGTGTGGAAGAAATCACCGGTAATTAAATTTTTTCCATAAAATATGACTCTTATTTTTTCCCCATATATTAAGTCCTTATAAAAATAGCCTCGACTTGAATTAATAAAAACACAATTATAAAAAACAAATTCAATTTTAGAAAAAACATTAAAGTATTCATAATGTTCCAAAACATTTCTAATTTAGTCATATTTGGACATACTCTATGGTTTTTCCTCATAACCACATTGGAATAGGCATTGGAATAGCTTTCTTCATGTTCTGCTCATCATCACGATCCATCTAGAGCTCAAAAAATTGATCAAAGTGAATTACTTACTTTATCATAGTGATACCCTCAGGGAGGGGCACCAAGAGAGAGACCAACATGAACACAACTTCATACTTTAGTTCAGTGATGTCACTGGCCTATAATTTTCCATCCATCTCGAGAGTCCCATACCGTCCGAAAGTCTAGACACCACACGACACCATCTTGATTTTTCTAGTTGGTCATGACCAATAACCACAAGTATCACCCAAACTACGCCTTACCGAAACTAGCATGACTGAACATAAGTTAGAGACCATAGACTTGTGTGGAATGTCAAGTGCTCGTTTCATAGTAGGTAATGCCACCAACCGCATTTCCACCCAACCTTAGACAACAATGTCCGTCATAATTCCACCCTCAAGCCAACACTTGAATGACCAATTCTGCCCAACGCATGATGATGCGCTCACCATGGTGCCCAAAGGTCCTGTCCTAGATCCACTCGGCCGCATACCTACACTACAACCTTTAACGTTGTTGTCCTAACATGGTAGCCACACCGATGACAACATCACATTGCCTCGTCCTGTCTGACTCAAGGCCATCAACCAAGATCCGACCACCAAGGCTACCAAAATTTCTTGGACTCGCTGATCATGTGCACGCTTAACTGATGTATCCCAGCGTGCCCTCTGTCATGCCACTTCCCATGGCGTTCAACATAGGGGCATTACAAGTGCAATCTTTGGGGGCCTTCTCCCATCACTTGAGATCTGATCAGCAGCAAGACCAAACTTATAAACCCATCCCGAGGAGACATAATAGATCCCCACAGGCCTCAACGACAAGATACCTCTTCCAAACAGCAGTGTAGAGGGAAACCTAGCCATTCCACTAGTTCTTCCCCAAGACAACACGTTCAAAATAGGATGTTAGGAGATATGGGTTGACTATCCTTTGATAAAACCTACCTTGTTTCTCCTAGATTTTATTGATCTAAATAAAATAATTTAGCAAAGAGATTCCTTTTGGAATAATGTAATTCATTAATCATGCTAATTAAATGACTTGTCACTGATCTTAGTAGGTGATATTTGTTTCATTTTATTCTTATTTATCTCTTGTTTACATTTCTATAAGATCTGCTTATGCAGTAGCTTTAGCATCTTCTTCTACTTGATTTATGTGTTTTTGGTCAGATTCCTTCTCATTGGATTCTTGGTCAACCTTTTTTATGCCTCTCCCCTCATTCTACTACTTATATTTATGTACTTTCATGTTTTCCTTTTCCAAAGGGATAAGGCACTATAGCTTCTCCCTTTACTTTAGTTGTGTAACGTACCCTTGTTACACATACACACAATTTACAAAGAATAAAACTATAAGAATAACTTTTTTCTTTACTACATCTTATATCAACTTCATAAGACTTGTTTACCTTGAAATAGGCACATCCACGTTACACATATACATATCTACAATGTAAACCCATGCAATTAAATTTTTTTCCTTTACGCAATGCTCATAAACATAATTCAAAACACACGAAGCCAGAAACATGCCATCCGCACCTAGAAACATATCAGAGTTTAATTCTATCTTTTCCTAATTCTCGTTGAAGACTAACAATTCCATAGCAGGGTGAAGGATAATTTATAAGCAAACATTGGAAAGTCATAGAGCTAAATAGACATATCAAAAGGCATTTCAACAGAGAAATACCATTCCAACCATTCAACATGAAATACAATTCTAATGCAAATAATATATCAAATTGAATTTCTTCAGGAATACAAATCCATGCATTCCACAGGAAATTACGATTTCAGTCATCCAACAGGAAATATGGTTCCATTGCAAATAACATAACATACAACAAAATCTTCAGGGAAACAACATAAAACAACCTTATTCATGGGAAAACATCCTATCATGCACTCTATCATTATACCCTGATTTATGTCTATATTTCTATGAGCAAGACATGAACTTCCCATTCATAAAAAGGGTTATGACATCATAAGCAACAAAAGGTGCATAATTAAGTATAACCAACTCTTCATTCACATACCAAATTAATATGGCAGATAGCTTATGCAATTGAAATAAAACTCATTCATGAATGCAACCTTCTAACAAGCTTAACATAGCATATTCATGGCTTATATTTAATTATACATTCAATCCACCGATTGAACATGTCAAGCATAATTAAACACATGAATATTATAATTCATACACAGATACTTATATGAAATTCACATGAATGTGGAAACTGGCTGCATGTGAGCCATGCTCCACCCAACCTTAGAACTTGTCCAGCCTGTACTATTTCAGCTCCCAAGTTCACCCTCGAGCCAAGATCCAGACATTAACCAGAGGTATCTCACCAATTTCTCCCCAACTCACTTTCAGAGTCTCAAGTGGAAATAACAGGGATAAATATATTTACAGGGTTCAACAAACAACAGTTTGGTAACCAATTCCTTGTCAATTCCGCAATTGACCCACCTGATTTCTTTCCCAAGACGCACAACGACACACTTCACTGCAAACATCGGGAATTCCTCTGGGTCTCATGCTTAATTTCCAATTGATCAGTTAATTCGACCAAGGAATTCATGGCTAGTTCAAGTTATCTCAACATAACAATGTTTAGGTTCTCATTGCATTTCGGGTTCAGGTTCAACTCAGGAAATCTCTCCAAGCTTTTCTTCACTCCCAGAGAACTCCAAACACACAGTGATACACTTCACTGTCCCTTTTTGAAACTCCTCTCGGATTTTCCACACTTTTCTTGCACATAGCAGACACTCCACCATGCTCTCCGTGCATTCCCCTTGCATACATTCTCCAGACCACGACCCCCGTGCTCTCTGTGCATCCTGCTTGTGGACTCTCTTGGATTGACGTCCCCCACACAAGACTGACGTCCCCCACATAGGCCGTGGGTAGCATCAGCATGCCCCACTCCCTCCTGTATCACCGAGGCAATCTCGTGTCCTCTCTGGGTTCCCATGTGGATTTCCCATAGGCACACATTACCTCCCGATTCCTTAATCATGATTAATCACTTAATCATATCACTAATAAATATGTAATAATATTTAATTATTATTAAATATCCCCCATTAGAGTTTATGGCTTAGGAGTATGGGTTTTGGGTTTAACATAAGGTTTTAGAACAAGGGTTTAGGGAAAAAGGTACCCAAGTCAACCTTACCCCCTCACAACCCTCGGTTAATATCTGGATCCCCTCTTCAGCGTATCGATCCTCATGCAGCTAGCTGGTATTTATATTAAATCATTATCATTCTATGTACATACTCATAGCCACAATGTTCAAATTACAAAATTAGCTCTAACCTAGGCCAGGGGGTGTTACAAGTTGATTTAGCATTACATGTGCCATATTATCCTATGGATAATCGTAAGGCATGCCAATGAGCATTCTAATACCTTGGTAGAAAACATGCAAGTACATGTAGATTTCTTTGGTAGGTAATCTCCTGAATTATGGGATTATTTGGAATGAAAATATTAATAAACAGGGCTTGGAGGGTCTTTATAGCAAAATCAAGTAAATGGATTTACTAACGATCGTTATTCATATAATCGATATTGGAAATGATACATTGTGAATTCATATATGGGGAAATATAACTTTTATACCCTTTATGGGAAAAATTAAGGTATTTGGAGCTCAAAGGAAATATAACAAGAATCCGCTCGTCATCAAGATCCATCAAGAGCTAAAAAAATGATCATGTTTCACCAATACCGTGGAAGTATCAAATCTCATAATAATGATCATGTTAAATCTAATCAATGTGTTCTTGTAATATTAATTCCACTATTTATGCAGTAAGAGTATTAGCTGGCACACTATGTAAGTAATAAGGTTGCACAGGCTTTCCCACAAATTGTGACATACCAAATTCTTGGGGAGACCTCCCATGTCACTTGATATCTCAACAGTAGGACCAAACTAAACCTATCCCTAGGGGAAATAAGATACCCCCCAAGGTCTCAACAACAAGCTACCTCGACCTCCATACAACAGTGTAGAGGGAAACCTAGGCGTTCCTCTAGTTCTTTAGTTCCCCAAGTCAACACACTATTATTAGTTTCCTTCATTCAACCTCATATGTTGCTAGAGATGGGTCTATCAATTGATAAAACCTACCTTGTTTCTCCTAGATTTCATTGCTCCTTGTTTTTCTCCCTTTCATATTTCTCCACCCGCATTTGGTCTCCCATATTCTAGGTCAAGACCATATGTGTATGAGTCTCTAAATCAAATAATTTAGCAAAGATAGACATATTTGGGATAATGTAATTCATTATGGATCATTAAATGACTCGTCACTGATCTTAGTAGTTGAACTTAATTTCACTTTGTATTCATATGAGGTTTGGGGTTATATCAACATGATTGATCCGTTAGCAAATTTTTTTCCAGAAAACAATTGTCATTGCAAAATTAAGTGAGGTGGTTCCTAGCTCTTTGACTCCTAATTGGTCCAATGGTCGACTAGGTAAGGAAAGTACTACAAAAAAATAGATAGGTTCATGATGGTTGATAACCTAGTATGTGATAATGTATTGGGAAGATTTACATGTTTGGCAGTTTCCTCGAGAGTTTTAATGCACCATAAATCCATAGTTTTGCAGATGGGTTTTGAAAACATAATATACATTATCCCTTCTATTAGATGCTTGTTAACAACTGGCAGTCTTATTCTCAGACTTTTCATCTGCCTCCATTGTTGAATTTGGTTAAAAAACTCAATCTTCTTAGAAAGTAGGTGTCAATTAAATGGGAATAATTTGTGTTTTTTGTATGCTAAATTATGAATATTCAGTGTCACATATTTTTAATCATTATTATTTCTTTGGATACTTTAAAGTGAATACTATTTAGTAAGGTATGATTACTTCTATGGTTGTCCTAGAGTAGCGATATAAATTGGGAAAAGGGAGTTTCATATTTACAGGTTAATCTTCAGTTGGAACAAAGGACATATAGAATTGTTTCTTTGATAAATTTTTTTTCTCATAGATCTCTTTCTCTTGTATATTTAAATAATTAAATAAAAATGTGGGTGAAATGGATGGCTATTTGAATGATGAGGAGGTCATTGATAACAGTGCCATTGATTATGTGTCAGTGATGTTATTTTAGGGGAGTGCAGACTCCATTTTTGGAACTATCTTCACTATACTCAGTTTATAATATGCCCATCTTTTTGGGACTGTGTTTTTATGTTTATAAAAGGCCAGTTGTCATCGAACTTTTTAGATGGGGTTTTGATACATAGTTTTCTCTGTGAAGAAGGATAACATTTGTAAAATATGGAGGATAGTTTTTTAAGTAACTGGAGGAAGGTCTACTCTGAATTTGCTTGTTTTTGTTTGATAAAGGACTATATACCTTTGATTCCCTATTGAATAAGAACTTGAGTGGCTATAACAATTAAGATAAACATGTGTTTCCTCCTAGGAGATCACAAGTTCAAATCCAAAGGAGGGTAGGGTATGTATACCTCTGCAGACTTTAGCAGTTAGTTGGTTATGCATAGGGGGTCCCTTGTTCCACAAACAAGGGTGTCTTATACACCAAATTAGTGTCTCACTAGGCGATGACCTTAAAAATAGATTATTATTATAATTATTATTAACAAGTTACAATTTTTTCGCTTTGAATATATATATATATATATATATATATATATATGAAAAAAACCTGAAAATCCAAGTGTTTCAAAATAATTTCAACTTAAACTTTGTAACAAATCAATTTAAATATTTATCAAAACATTTACTTTTATAGAAGAAACAAATACTTTGTAGTGGCAAATAAGGCAACATTTTTCTTGAAAACTTGAGTGATAGGATATTTTGGGTTTTATCTACTTTCCCACAATACTTTGCTTTTTACCGCCAACTAATTTGGAAGGTTTTTCTTTCCCACCAAATAATTTGGAAGGTTTACTATTTAGTTTAGTCCTTTTTTCAATGCTCTATTTAACTCTTCTCTTCTCCCTCTTTTTTTTTCGAAAAAAACTATAAATAGCTTATTATTTGTCAAGAATCAAACTATATTCTGAATTTAGCTAGAAGATCCTGGGTGGATGTGTAGTTCTCGTAGTCAATTGCATGCATAGAAGCCAACATAACTGCTCCTAAAAATCTTCTTTAGGTACGGTTTGAAATGTGTATAAAGTCTATTTACTGTGAGCATTTTACTAATATTTTTTTCCAATGTATTTTCAAACGAAAAAATGTGGCATATCGTACAGAGCTCTCCGTCAGGGTAACTATCTTGACTCCACGTGGTAAATAAAAAACACTATACCTCTACTGCATCTTAGTGAGGCTCTGCAAAATAACAACATTGAGCTGATTTTGTTCTTCCTGAGACTTCATCAAACTTTCATTGAATCTTATCATGGTTTCAACCAAATTCTGAGGAGTTATTTGCTCCCTTATCCCATTGGATTTAGTCTCATCATGATCTTCTTGCACCTTTTCTCCTAGCATGTCTTCATCATGCTCGTAAGGATCCTGAGCGTCATTCATGGTCACCATTTTCCATTAGAGATTTCTTTCCCCTGCCTGTTGCTCTCTACTACACTATTCAAATGCTATCAACTATAGGCACTGTGCATCATAGAGGTGTTTATTAGACATCATATAAAACATAAAACATCCATATTTAACAGAAATAAAATCATGGAATTAATTTATAGAGCTATTATGCCTTCTACTTTGTCCCAAGCAGCCCCGATGCTGCAACCTTGGGCTCTGATACCACTCAGTCACATCCCTGATCCCCTCAGTTCCCTTTGAGTGATGGGGGGAACAAGTCTGATAATTTTTTTTTCAAAAATTATCCAAAACACTACTCTTTTTACACAACCGCAATTGCTTTGGTCCGCAATTCCACAATCCGAAATCCACAAATCAGAAATTGGAAGGGCGGAACGCTCAAATCACACCATCGAAGAACACCTCCCCAAATTCCGCAATCCCCAATTTGCAATGTGGGATTCAGAAAGTTAGAAATCCAAACACAACATCGAATAAAACATCCCCGACTTCCGCAATCCACAATCCGCAATGTAGGATTCAGAAAGTCGGAACGTCAAACACATCATGGAAGAACACCTCCCCGACTTCCGCAATCCGCAATACGCAATGCGGGATTCGGAAAGTCGGAACACCGAATATATAATCCAGAAAATTTACTTATCCGAATTCCGCAATCTGCGTTGCAGAACTTAGAAGTTGGGACCTCAAATTCATGAGTCTGGGAAAATCACTCGTTGAAATTCCACAATCCGCAATCCACGTTGCGAAAATCGGAATTTGGAAACTCAGTTCACAACTATGGGAAAAAATCACCTCCTGACTTCCGCAATCCACAATCTGCTTTGCGAATTTGGAAATTCGGGTCCACAACATATAAATCTGAAGGTTTGATCCTCCGCAATCCACATTGCGGGTGCGGAAGGTCCGGATCACATACCCCTGCTCCTGCCAACTTCCCAAGTGGCTAAATTCTTCATCCTTAGATCAATTTGCGCAACTCAGTACTGTTGTAAAGTTCTCGGAGAGATCTATGAAATGGTGTGTCTCCCTATCAAACTTGAGGACTCTGAACTTACCTCTTTTCCAGCCAGAAAGCTGTCGCAAAGTTCATCAAAACCTCTCTACCCTTCTACAAGGAGTTCTGGTTGCATTCTATCATGTCTTCCCCCTTCATCTGACCCACAGAGGGATCATGAAACACAACAGGGGTTGCTTAATTCCTTCCCCAAGTCTAAGTGATGCAATGCATTCCATTTAGAAGTGTGTGCAATGCATAACAAACATGTACAATGGAACTAAATCTGGCCCATGCATCTACAACATGCAAAATTGGCAGCACATTTAACACAAGTAAATGGTGAAGAGGTCAGGCATGAAACAAGCTCATTCTCAGGATCGTACATAGAATTTATATTGGTTAATTAAATATGCTCAATCCATTCAAATTAACTTGAAATAACAAATGAATATAACATAGGCATTAGTATCATTGAGAACCACATAAAACACTTATCTTGTAAGATGAAACTATCCAAGCAACTGGCTATGTGAGAGAAACATTCCAACCAACCATAGGTCTCTGTCCAGCCTATACTCTTTCAGTTGAGAGACCACCCTCGAGCTGGGTTGTGTATCCACTAAGGAGGGGTAAACAGGATCACTCACAACCATGGCTTCACACAAAAAGTCATGCTAAGCCAACATACAATTGGGTTTATCAAGCATGCAAGGGACAAGGAGGAGGATGCTAAGCTAGTGAGATCAACCACAGAGCTACAAGCCTCTCAATTCACACTCTGACAGTCTTGGCACCCACAATACCTACCACAACCAACACAAGGAAGTATTCCCTTCACTACTACACAATCCCTCAGGCCATACCTTCCCTACATTTCTCTTCAGGGTGGGCATAGAAATATCCAAGCTGCTGGATCCTTGAGACTTTAGCCTTCACTGGGTTTATCAAGAAACCCTACCTTCTATCCTATTCTTTTGTTATTTCCACTTGGATTATCTTTCAATTTCTATGGCCAAACACCATCCCGCAGCTGGTTTCTCGGCCTCAACACAGGGTTGTCTTCACCGGTTTATGAGCATCTCACACACTGCAACCTACCCTAGGGTTCAGGACGACGGATCCCCTGCTGGATTGAGCTTCCCACACGAATTTATGGGCAAGTTCGACACTCAAAAATTGGGGTTTTTAGAGAATCGCAATTTATCTTCCCTTCGTTGCTCTGCTCCTCGTTCTACGTTAAAACTCTGGTTTCCCATGCCTAATGGAATGGGGATCAGGGAATAGGAATTCCTGGGAGATAGAGTGTCTTGTGGGACAAGGAAAACATAGTCCCATACCCTGCCATTTGAATTTCAGGTTTTCCCACACTCCATCAACTTCATGAACAGCTTCTCCAACCACCTTCTGCAGCAGAATTAAATGTCAGCAAGGAAGCTCAAAGGGTTCTAAGGGTGACATTTGGCAGTCTATGGTCCAATCCCACGACCCCCTCACCTCTCCCTAGTGGATACACATGGCCCTCTCTTATTAGTTTCCTCCATAGCCATTTTTCTTGGTATTTTTATTGCAATGTTAATATTTACATCATTTACAGTGTCCCATGGCTTGATAGTACATGGATAAAAGAATATAAACTACTTTCCTTTACATAAAAACCTAGCATCCACTAGAGGGGCCTTGGCCTTGAGCTCCACATTAGGAAAACATACATCGCATGTATACAATATTTACATTAAAAGCCAAATATGTTCTAAGGGTCAAAATGGGGACATTACAGAGATCCTTAGTGGATACACAACCCATCTTGGGGGTGGTATCTCAACTGAAAGAGTATAGGATGGATAGAGACCTATGGTTGGGTGGAACGTTTCTCTCACATAGCCAATTGCTTGGACAGTTTCATCTTACAAGATAAGTGTTTTCTGTGGTTCTCAATGATACTAATGCCTATGTTTTGTTCATTTGTTATTTGAAGTTAATTTGAATGGATTGAGCATATGTAATTAACCGATAGAAAGTCTGTGCATAAGCCTGAGTATGAGGTTGATTCATGTCTGATCTCTTCACCATTTACTTGTGTTAAATGTGCTTCCAATATTGCATGTTGTAGATGCATGGGCCATATTTAGTTCCACTGTATATGTTTGTTATGCATTGCATAGACTTCTAAATGGATTGCATTGTATCACTTGAACCTAGGGAAAGGAATTAGACAACCCCTGTTGTGTTTCATGATCCCTCTGTGGGTCAGATGAAGGGGGAATCCATGACAGAATGTAACCAGAACTCCTTGCAAAAGGGTAAAGAGGTTTTGATGGACTTAGGGACAACTTTCTGGTTGAAAAGAGGCAAGGTCAGAGTCCTTAGGTGTGGCATGGGTCCACACCATTGCATAGAGCCCTCCAAGATATTTCCAACGCTATCGATTTTTCCCAAATTGGTCTAAAGATGAATATGTTATCCACCTGGGAAGTTGGCAGTAGCAGGGGTATGTGATACCGACCTTCCGCACCCACAATGTGGATTGCATATTGTGAAGGTCGGAGGATCAAACCTTCATAGTTTTACAGTGTGGACCCGACTTTCTGAATCCACAAGGCGGATTGCGGATTGCGAATTGTGGGTTGCGGAAGTCAGGAGGTGATTTTTCCCCGGAGTTGTGAACTGGGTTTCTAACTTCTGACTTCCACAACGCAGATTGCGGATTGTGGAAGTCAGACGAGTGATTTTCCCGGACTCATGAATTTTGTGATGAACCTGCAATATTTAATTAATGAAAACACACAAGATAGCAGAAATAACAGAACTCAGAATCACTTTTATATTGATCGCAGGCCACTTCGAGGGGGCAACCTCCTTTGAGCAATCTCAATACAAATAACTTCACGGTACCTTCATTGGTCTCAACAAAAACTTATATACTAAGTCTAGGAGCCAATACCATGGGTCAATACCATGTGTCAATACAAACCATGGGCCAATACAAAATATGGATCAACAATTACTATGGGGCAACTTACAAAGCATATGCATCCAACAACAATAATAAAAACTATGGATCAAAAAATACTACGGGACGACTTACAAAGCATATGTGTCCAACAACAATATACTAACAAGGTAAATAGAAGGGTTGACGTGGGTTCCTAACAAATTTGAGGTCCCAACTTTTGAGTTCCACAATGCAGATTGCGGATTGCGGAAGTTGGATAAGTAAATTTCCTAGAGTGGATATTTGGTGTTTCGACATTTCGAATCCTGCATTACGGATTGCGGAAGTCGGGGAGGTGTTCTTCGATGTCGTTATTGGCGTTCCGACTTTTCGAATCGCACATTGTGGATTGTGGATTGCGGAATTCGGGGAGGTGTTCTTTGACGTCGTGTTTGGCATTTCGACCTTCTGAATTCTGATTTGCGGATTGCGGATTGAAGATTGAGGACTGAAGCCATTCCGACTGTGTGTAAAGGCATATTTGCTAATAAGTTAAGAGAAAGAAAAAAAATTATCAAGCTTGTTCCCCCATCACTCAAAGGGAACTGAGGGGGTCTGGGACGTGACACCAAATCCATATGGAGTCTTTCAAGGTCCATTATATGCCCCTGCACCACATTCAACTATGATACTTTCTTTCCGTTCTCATGAAAATATTTGCCACAATTTTGAACCACACAATTGATTCACACATGGGAATTCCTCATTCCTTAATTGATAGCCTCTGCATGGCCACTCCGTAACTATCATGAAAATCATGATAGGTCCACATACGGTAATGTTTTATGTTATCAGTGACAACTTCTGGGAGAATGGAATTTCCTTACCCATTCTCATTACTTACTCATAAGTTACTGACTCATATCTTCCAACTTCTCTCATCGTGCATGCACTTTCCCACAAGGATGATTTACCCATCATCTTTACAAGATACATGTGTCTTACCTGATAACTTATTCCATTATTTGTTGAGCACTCTTTCATGGAATACAATATCCATATCCAATAATAAATATCTCCCATGTCTCTTGCTTGCAATTCAAATTGCATATATTACTAACAATAATACATCGGATGCATTCTTATCCAGGGCACTAATGTTCATTATTGGTCCCTTTCATCCTCCAATGCTTAGGCATGGCTATCACTCCTTCATAAGGAATATTACAACCAATTACTCTTACTAATGCTTCCACAACCCCTCTATGCAATTCATTTTGCACATTCCGAGCATAGAGAATGTATTTCATACATTCTGGCTAAGGAACATCGCTTCCCTTTAGTTCCCTTATTCCGACCCATGCTTATAAAATACAATCTGCAGGAGTGTATTCTTATCCATTCGACATGTTTTTCCACATGTTAATGTGAATTACCATAATACTCTCAATTGAGTATCCTTTCTCATTAGTGGAACTACCTTGTCACTAAGCATCCAACCAAGCTTGCTTCAATTCTTCACATTTCTAGCAAACCAGTAATTTTACCATGATCATGATGCCAAATGTTCCTCCACTTTTATTTTGATAGCACCAGTACCATGATGTTGATACCATAAAATTTATTTACTTTGAGTTACTTCCATCTCTAGTATTCCTGCACGATCATGTAAGGCCTTTCCAAAAATTTTGGCTGCTTTGGAGGTCACCCACAATGAGAATTTATTGCTCAATCAAGCCTAGAGGATTTGATCTACCTGTTATTTGAAACAGCTGGAAACCCAGTTTCAAAATAAGAAACTTATGTTGATTCTCATGCATTCTAGCCTCATTACACTCTTCAAAATACCAAAATAATTTCCCTGGAAAACTGTTGTAATTCTCTGTTTTGGTGGACTTTTCCATTTTTCCTCGACCTGTTTCGGTAGACTTATTTCCTTGTTTCTGATCAGCGCACTTTCTAATTTGACACCGAACTGTTTCGGCATACTTTTCAATTTGCCTCCGAAATCCTTTTCGGTGCGATTTTCATTTTGTCGTCGATCGACGCACTTTCAGTTTTCCTCCGATCGACGCAATTCCCATTTCTCGTCGATCCGTTTCAACGCACTTTTCACTTTGTCACCGACCAGTTTCAACGAATTTTCCAACTTCCTCCAAAATCTTCATCGGAAAAATTTTCCTTTCTTTGTCGATTGCCTTTATCGACGAATTTTTTGTTTCTATGCCGATCACCTTCATCGACGAAGTTTTCAATTTGTCACCGACCAGTTTTGGCGTACCTTTTCCTTTTACGTTGAAATCCCCCTGTTTCGGCGAAATTTTCTCTTTTGCATTGAAACACATTTTCTACAACCTTTTTACTTTCTCACCGAAACGTATTGGCGACTCTCCCAATTTATCGCTAATAGTTTCGACACTCTTTCCAATTCTTCGCCGACACATACTTAAGCAGAAAACTAAAAAACTTAGATTTTTTTTGAATTTTGTTTTTTTGCATGATTAGTAGTGATCTTACCTCTGGAACTGTGATATGTATCCCATGTAGGCCCAATGTTGCAACCTCGCGCTCTGATACCACACTGTTGTTTGTTACCGGACAATCCACTCGACCGGAGGCGAGCCGGATCTCCCTAGCTCAATGCGAGTCTAGAACAAATAGAACAGACTACAAACACGTTTCCTAGATCTACTTAAGGATCAAGCACTAGATGTCTTACCTCTTTGATTTCACTATCCTTCCTCCCGAATGTTTCTCCACGTCTCGAGGTTGTCAGATCCAAGCTGCAAGACCTGTTAAGACACAGAAAAGAGAAACGAGGAAAGAGCATCTATACAATGAGAGATCTATGTAAACAGTTAAGCAGGTAAACAACACAACATCATTACACATCAAGAATGATATTGGTGGAAAGCATTTGTATTACTGCAAATAGAGGAGTACATGATAGAGATATAGAACCACAACCAATGACTTAACGTAGCAGCCCTTCTCCACACAAGCCAATTGCCAAGCCCTTCCAAGGAAGCATGAATTCTCCAAGAGGTGAGTGAAGGTGTCCTAAGAGATTTCACCAGCATGTAGATACCATAGTCTTCCTCCCTTTGGTATGGGAGTGAGCCTCACATATATAGGACTAAGTGGATGAGGTTATGGATAGGATAGGATGAGAGATGGTAGGAGAGAGATAGGGGATCTTCCCAACAGGCTAGGGGTCGAGTACCAGCTCTCCAAGAGATCAGGGATAAGCCCCCAAATGGGCAAGCTTCGAGAAAGATCTCGAAATGGCTATTTTTTCCCATTAACAGACCTCGTCGCACTTTGCTATGGAGCAACCTACGACGTCGCATGTTGCTAGTGTGCAACCTGCGATGACCTCTCAAAAGAGTGTACAAACTGAGTACAAATCCTCCAAATGAGCACTTGGTCCAGATGACTTCAGGGATGTATACACTAAATCATAATGATGGGTGGATTTTAGGTGTAACAGAATGCCCCCCAAAGCATGAAGCTGTTAAGGATGTACAGGTGAAGTGCTTTGATAGAAATAATGGCAAAAGAATTGTCGGATGAAGGATGTTGCTGCAGTACAACTGACTATGAACTGACAATCTCATATGTAGTACAACATGGCTACCGACCAATACATTGCAGATCCATGGGAGTAATGACCGACTGAACACAATCATGGCTACTAGACACAAGCGTAGATCCATGATGAGATGATAACACAGCCACGACCAATACAAAAGTGGATCCGTGTAATATGACTCAATACAAACTCCATCGCAACCTGGGTAAAAACATGACTCCCCAGGGTCTTCAAGCTGAACCCGCGATGATACGAATCTATCCATGTGATTACAAATGTCTTGACGTCGAACATGGTAGAAACCACTTGATTACTAGTCATTGATGTAAACTGTTAACAAGTGCAAGGGAGATCACCATTAATGTCAATGATTCCCAAGGTATCACAGTACATATCATCAAGCGTGAATAAATGAGTTGACGTCGAACGCAAGATGAAATCTTTCAATCACGAGTCAATGATGTAAACTCATGACGAAAGCGAGGTGACCTGCCATTGAGGCATGCAGGACCAAGGTACTTGACTGGTTTCTAGATTCAATCCTTGGATGTTGAGTTGAAGTCGACAAGGATGAATCCGTCGAAGGAGGGCCATGATGAATCCCCCATCAATCGACATGAAACACGACAAAAGATGTGTAGAGTGGATCGGATGGTACAATAACATGTGAGACTGACTCAAAGTGACAATGGCATGACGACGTGTGTACTGACTGAAAATAATGAGTGACGAATGTGTTCTTGAACATGGGCATGGCATGACTTGGTAGCATTGACATGAGAATGACACAAACTCCTAATGCAACTGATAGTGGAAGCTTCCTCTGAATGACTCAGAGGAGTAACAGGACTCAGAAAGTAAGCGAGGACTCATAGACAAACAGATGACCCAAGTATCGGTATGCAAATGCAAATGAGTGCCATGTTCAAGAACGACTATATACTGCCACTAAAGTATGCAACACAAACACTTTCCTTTTTCCCCATCATGAATGATGAGTGCCTCATGTGTTTTTTAATGAGCTTGATGAGGGTAACCAGATGCTCGGTATAGCTCATCTCATAGATGAGTCCAATCCCAAATATTTTCCGAACCTAGGATAGGAGGGGTTCATCCCATGGTGGGCCCTTCAATGTGAAAATTTAACGAGTCCATAGAAGGAAAACTCGGTCATCTTTTCATATTTAGAGAGTCTAAAAAGAACTAAAGAAGACTCCAACGGTCCTTTTTCGTAAAGTTAGCCTCATCGCCCGAAAAAAGGGTAAAACAACGTGGGAGAGGACTCTTCCAGTCATGATTGGCTGGAGTATTCCTTTTTCGTAATTAGTGCCCCCTGGTCCGAAAAAGGGGGTAAACTATCACCAGGAAGACAACCATTCAAATACTTTAACAAGCGTGAACGCGACAAGTTCGCTTGGCAATATTTTCAATTTTAGGGAGTCTGAAAAGAGCTTAACTATGGACTCCGAGGGGGTGTCCTTTTCCGTGGAAGTTTAACGAGCCCGGAAAAGTGATAAATCATAACTCGGTACTTGTTCTCATGATTTGGTGAGTATGAGAACAAATGAAGAGTAAACTCATCCTCATGCAATAATTACGACTTAACCAAAAACAATAATGACAAAACGTTCAAAGGAGTGTTCATACCTGTAATTACCGTTGGTAATGCGAGAAACGCTACAAAAGACCACTTTACGACTCCTGTACACTAGAGAAAGTGTCAAATAGTCCCAAATATAATGGCAAACGGTCAAAACTATAGTAAATGGCCCAAAAGCATCAAAATATTTGAAAAGGAATATTCCATTTCATTCTATAAATAGAAATATGGGACAAAAATAGAAACATTGTTCAAATTGCCAATTTGGGTGGAGAAGTACCAATTTGGGGCCAAAACTTCCTTTGTCGATTTCGGGGGCTACGATCCTCCATTTCATCAGTCATCCAGACCAGGTAAGCCTAAATCTTAGCCAGCAACTTTGTAGTGGTTTAGTTTTTCCATTTTTGTTCATTTTTTGAGTTTTTTGATGATTTGGGGAGGGGCCATTGCGCCCTCGGCTCGTCGCAAGTGGCCCTTTCAGGACGTGCGACGAGGCTGAGTCGTCGCAAGTCTCAAAAATGGGACCTGTGACGACGTCATCCTGTACATGAAGGTGAGGTGCAACGGTGGAAATCGACAACTCAAACATCAAAAATATTTCAAAAAGTGAGCTTGTGCCAGTTGGGAAAGGACCTAACATGTTTTAAATGCTCCTTTTGGCAAGTTCCCAGCAAGCAGAGATGGTGCTAGAGTGGCGAGAGAGAGAACACGAGATAGAGGATGAGCAAGCCGCAAACGATCCACAATGTGTGGCTGCTTTGCGAAACTGTGGGTTGCTCAAATTCTTCCAGGTACAGGGGATGAGAGCCCAGGTCTTGTTCTTGACACACATGCTACAGAGTTGGGATGCATCCCAACAGTACTTTGTCATAGGTGAGCATATCCTCAATATTGACATTGAGGACATATACTTTATGACTGGTTTGTCTCAAAGGGGGGACGCTGTACAACTCACTGGGACACGGGCCAGTGATCGTTCAGTTGAGGACATGGTGTCACAACACTGTGTTGCTACTTCTCGTCCTTCCAGCGGGAAGATACTCATTAGAGATGTGGTGAGTCGTCCACTGAGGACTATACTGCTTACTATTACCAGGGTGGTGGGTAGACAAGCTCCACATATGGCTACTCGGACTCAGATGTTATATGTGGAGGACTGTATGTCCCCCATGGTGTTCAACTGGTGCAAGGGTCTCCTCGCAAACATCCGAGCTCAGTTGACCAAGTGTCGGTGAGGGGAGCTCAAGCAGTTTGGGTACGGATCGATCATAGTGTCGTTCCTCTTGGAGCGGGTTCCTCTCTTGCGCCCGCAGGCGGTACTGGATGACAGGGATCAGAGAGATCCACACATGCTCAGATGGGCAGAGCTGATGACCCGCCATGGTGGGGGTCCCATCATCAGTTTTGGTCCTGAGTTTTTCAGCTGGCTAGAGGGCCAGATGCTCATGGTTGAGGACTTTCCATACAGTGGTACGGACTTCCGGGAGGATCCCGACTTAGTGCTGCCAGAGGATGTAGCATGGGGTGATATCGGTAAGAACAAAACCCTTGTACTTTTAGTTTTGTGAATTATATTATTTTTTTGACGCAGTGCTGACAAGTACTTTATATGTGTGTACAGACGTGGGTCCCGTGCGACCAGTAGGTCTCTCTCTTCTGGTGAGGAGAGACAGAGGTGTAGAAGCAGTGGTTCCTGCAGGTGCTCATGCCGCCATCGAGGAGATGGAGGAGGTATACCGGAACCTATCCGAGCTGACTGTGGAGGTCCCAGAGCCGGCTATCGATGACCTACCGAGGCCCATGGAGATGTATGGGATTGGAGCATCCGTGCGCTTCAACGCCTTACTTCGCAAGGTGGCTCGTACTGTAGACTGCTTTCTCACCCAGCGTCAGAGAGCTGTTAGAGGCAGGGGTGGTGTACGGGTCAGGCGTCCATCCTGATTGCACTTTTAGACTTGTACTGAGAGCTTTGAGGCCTCAGATTTTTGTACTTACTGAAAGCTATGTAGCTTCATATTTTTGTAGAGACTCACTGAAATCCAACGTGCTTCAGATTTTGTACCAGCACTACTTTTGAGCGATTTATATATATATACATTATCGACGGTTTATACATTATGTGTTCTTAAAATGATTAGTGATGTGATCTTGTTTACATGTTTGCTTCTGTACATTACATTTACATGTTGTGAATGCTTTTACATATTATGGATGTTATGTGTGTGCAATGTACCAATCCAAAATGAAATTGGCCATCGAGTCAGCAACTGTGTTTAACTCTCGTGGAATGTGCAGGTATTGAACAGATTCAAATGACCTTTCCAGGAGACATACTCGTTTGAAGAGACTCCGTAAGATGGGATCACGGATGGTGTATATCCGGTTCAGATGGGAAACCACTAATTGAGAATCCATGTGGATGACAACGTGGTTCATACCCAAGGAAATGGCATCATCTAGAGTTCCGATCACTGCCTGATATTCTACGGCATTATTGGTTGCGAACCCTAGGCAATTTCCTCCTGAGCTAATGAGCTCACTTGTTGGGGAATATAGTACCCAGGCTGTCTAAGCAAGGTGAAGGGTATGTCGGCTGGCGCCGTCCACAAATCCATGGCACATTGCCATCTGTACACGTAGACAGAACATGGTATGAGAAGTGAAAGCAAGATCAAAAGACACTCGAAAAGAGAAATGCGTCACACCACACAAAAACACAAAAAATACGCCATGTACAGTATATACAAGCAATTTTATGCATGAGAGATCAAGCGTAGTATCTCTTCAGGTAAATCCCATTGCGGGGTTCACCGAAAGAGATGCCATCATAATCTTCAAGCTTGTAGGCACCTTTTTCCAACACACGTTCTATGACGTAGGGTCCATGCCACATGGACTCGAACTTCCCAGCTCCTAGCTTATCGTTCTTCTGGTGATAAGTGAGGACCAGATCACCCTCATTAAAGATATGAGGTTCAACTGATTTATTGTATTGGGCCTTGATGCGTTTCTTATGTGCTTCATTAGCAAGAGCGGCATCACGACGAGACTCATCAAGTTGGGCTAGGTGTAAGATATGTTCTTCCTCAGCAGTAGTGTTAGGAAGAAGTTCGACCGCGAGCTGTAAAGACGGGATTTCGCACTCTATCGGCAGAACAGCCTCCAATCCATATACCAATTGGAAGGGAGTGAAGCATATGGCGGTTTTAACGATAGTTCGGTAGTCCCATAATGCTGAAAAGACCATATTATGCCAGTTGGACTTTTGTGTCCCTACCATCCTCTGGATCATAGTTTTCAAGACCTTGTTAATTGCCTCGACCTGTCCATTGGATTGCGGGTAGTAGGGTGTCGAGTTTTCATGGCGAAAACCCAACCTGTCGCTCAATTCATCAACCATATGGTTCTGAAAGTGAGAACCATGATCGGTAACTATGGCCTGCGGAACTCCAAATCACGCTATCACATGATTAAACATGAAGAGTGCAACGGTTTTGCCATTGTTTTGGTATGTAGGCATAGCCTCGGCCCACTTTGTGAAGTAATCCACAGCTACGATGATGTAACTATTCCCCCCAGCCGAGGTAGGCTTACAGTGCATAAAATCGATGCCCCATTTTGCAAATGGGCCAATGGCAATAACCGGATGTAGTGGGGCAGGATGAGTGCGCTTCTTCGTATGGAAGTGTTGGCAAGGAGGACATTTTTTAACGGCCTCAATACAATCTTTGAAGATAGTGGGCCAGTAATATCCTATGCGCAAAATCTTCTAGGCTGTAGCCATCCCAGAGAGATGACCGTCACACGCCCCAGTGTGACAGTCATTCAGAACGCGATCAGCCTCATCAAGAGTGAGACAACGTCAAAGGATTGAATTGACGCCATGACGATACAAAGTATCATTAATGATTAAGTAATACTTTGCATGGTGATGAACCTTACGATGATCGTCGTGGGAAAGTTGAGGATCGAAGCGTTGGGTTTGAAGATACAACAGAATATCTCCATACCAGGGGTCAGTTGTACTGATGAGAAACAATGATTCATCAGGAAATGAGTCATTGTGCTCAACTTCTGCATCAGGACGGGGAAGGTCGCAAATGAGCTCAGCAAACACCAAAGAATTCTTAGAATTGGCTTTCTCAAAAAGAAGATTGAATTCTTGCAGTATCACAATCCAGCGTGAATACTTGCCCCCAAGCACCTGACGTGTCAGTACGTGGTACATGGGGTTTGAGTCGGCAATGATAGTGGTGGTGCGGAGCAGAATGTAGTGACAGAACTTCTGGATGGAAATGACTTCCGCGAAAGCAAGTTTTTCGCCAGTATGGTCACCAGATTTGTTACCGGACAATCCACTCGACCGGAGGCGATCCAGATCTCCCTAGCTCAATGCGAGTCTAGAACAAATAGAACGGACTACAAACACGTTTCCTAGATCTACTTAAGGATCAAATACTAGATGTCTTACCTCTTTGATTTCGCTATCCTTCCTCTCGAATGTTGCTCCACGTCCCGAGGTCGTCAGATCCAAGCTACAAGACCTGTTAAGACACAGAAAAGAGAAACGAGTAAAGAGCATCTATACAATAAGAGATCTATGTAAACAGTTAAGCAGGTAAACAACACAACATCATTACACATCAAGAACGATATTGGTGGAAAGCATTTGTATTACTGCAAATAGAGGAGTACATGATAGAGATATAGAACCACAACCAATGACTTAACGTAGCATCCCTTCTCCACACAAGACAATTTCCAAGCCCTTCCAAGGAAGCATGAATTCTCCAAGAGGTGATTGAAGGTGTCCTAAGAGATTTCACCAGCATGTAGATACCATAGCCTTCCTCCCTTTGGTATGGGAGTGAGCCTCACGTATATAGGACTAAGTGGATGAGGTTATGGATAGGATAGGATGAGAGATGGTAGGAGAGAGATAGGGGATCTTCCCAATAGGATAGGGGTCGAGTACCAGCTCTCCAAGAGATCAGGGATAAGCCCCCAAATGGGCAAGCTTCGAGAAAGATCTTGAAATGGCTATTTTTTCCCATTAACAGACCTCGTCGCACTCTGCTATGGAGAAACCTACGACGTCGCATGTTGCTAGTGTGCAACCTGTGATGACCTCTCAAAAGGGTGTACAAACTGAGTACAAATCCTCCAAATGAGCACTTGGTCTAGATGACTTCAGGGATGTATACACTAAATCATAATGATGGGTAGATTTTAGGTGTAACATGTTAACACCCAAAAAGTGCTCACTAGCTCATTTCCCTATGCACATGACCCTTTTTGTCCATTTTTCCTACCATTTTTGCCTCTAAAACCTTCAAAAGGTCAACAAAAAGACCATAATACACCTTTTTCCCCTCAAAAAACACAAAAAACCCTAAAAAAGGGTCCAAAATTCCCAAAAATCAATTAAAAGGGAATAATATTCAAAAAATATTCAAAAAAAGGAAAAAGAGGGAAAAAGAGACCTAAACCATTTTAGCAATACCATTGGTTTCCTAAAACCATGGTTATATTTCCCATCACCAAAAACTATAAAAAGGTGATAGGGGCTCCTCACTATTGACTCCATATCCATCCTATGCTCACGCTGCCAAAATCCCTCTTTAGCCTTGCCCATCCTTTTGAGCTTTTGCCCAACTATTGCAGCATCTTGGAGAAGAGAGACCATTGGAATATTGGAGCATCTCAACATTGCAGCTGCCCCAACTCAACAATCCTCACCATTGAGGTATATTTTTGCAAGCCATTGCTTGCCCATCAATAGAAAAATTTCAAATTCTTTATTTCTTGTTCCTCTTATGGATCTCATTGTTTATTGTTCTTAAATTTAGTTTTTATTTCCTTACACATGTCAGATTAGATTTACTATTATTTACATTTGTTTGTACTTTTACATTGAGACTGCTGCTACAAGTTAGCAGGTGCACCTTTAGCACATGCTTGGGAGAAATCCCAAGCAACAGTTTTTGGCGACTCCACTGGTTTTCAAACTTTGAATCTTTGATTTAGATCTATATTTTAGTTTTTTTTCCCTTTAATGTTGTAGCTCTGCCATATTAGTCAGCCCCTTGCTTGCTTCCCTAGCCATTGACCTTTTCTGCAGCCTAAACAACCAAAAATTTCAATTTTGGGGTTCGTTTTTCGGTAACGTTTTCCGTTCGTCGCATCGCGGCTTTTGGCACTGACAGTCGCGATTCACATCGCGGATTCTAGCCTGTTTTCCATGCTCCACATCGCGGCATTTAGCCTCATTTCCGTGAGTCACATCATGAGTTTTAGCCTAATACCCACGATCCACCGCGCGGATTTTTCCTATATCGCCGCGATCCGCATCGCGGGTTTTGCCACAAATAGTCACGATATCGCCTGTTTCGTCCAACCCATTTTTCTCAGTTTTTTGCTCATCTCGGCCCATTTTTTCCAGCCACCTTTCCTGCAATTTTTTGACAACCTACTGTCTCATTTTGCAACATTAAAAAATTCATATTTATATTCTTTTATGTGCTTTGCTACACCATTTTAAAAAATTTCGGTTTAGTGAAAGAAAAGTTGTGAAGCATTTTTTCAGTTAAAAATCTCATGTTTTGCAAGTCAAAATCAGAATTTTAAGTTGCTTCATATTTCACCCAAGTGGGACATTAGAGATTCACTCATTTTCATGATATTTGCTTTACCTCAAACATTTTGAAAAATCCATATTTTTTTAAAAGGTTATCAAAAGCATTTACATTTTAATTTTTTTTTTTCATTTTTCGCAAGTTGAAATCGTCATTTTAATTTGTGAATAGTCGCCCAAGCGAGGCAAATTATTTTTGTACACCATCACACAATCTGTCACAATAAATCCGAGCCTTAAAATTCTCTTAACTTAACCAACATTCTAACCCCATTTGGGGAACACCAAAAGAATATTGTAGTTAGGTAGGACTGAGGGGATAAGTATCCAAATAACACCCCTCACTCACTTTCATTTTGAGACATAGTGGTTGACATTTAGGGTACCAAAATCCCCTAGTACTTGTTGGCAGGGTTTAAAACCAATTTATCGGAAAGGCCTCTCCCTTAGGAGGGTCGAAGTAGCCAGACTGGTTTCGGAGGCTTGAGTAGACTACCGCAATCCATTCAGTTACCTAAGGACACCTACTCGTTGTTCTCGTTGTACCACCCTTGTGGGAGTACAATGGTGATAGAACAAGAGCTGCAGATTCACCTTTATGGACATGTCATGAACGTGGTATCCTAGTGGCCTATCTTCTAGGATTGTCTACCCGGTGTCCGTCCTGGTAGGGGGATATCTAGCCTTTGGATCTACAATTCATATTTTCTAACTTGGATTTCATCACCTTGCAGAGGATATGTCTTGTTGAGTCATAATACTTTTTAGTTAGGTGGTTGCATGCTCTATTTCCTCCCCTTGGTCAATGAGTCCACCTTTTTCTATTTTTAGGAGTCATTTGCATGTTGGTATTTTGACCACATTTTTTTATCACTCCACTTACTATAGCACAACTGTTATAGTAAGTGTTTCGAGTTTGGTTGTTGGCCTGAGTGCCATTTTTTTTTATACTCCCCTCTTGCACACACTGTTGCATTAGGGTTTTTCGAGCTTTCCACTCACCACCACCATTAGTTTTACTAGTCGACTGCCACCATTGAGTCTCCGATACGTTCTCGGTGCTTCTGGGGTGAACCCCCGCAGTACGATTCACTTGACACCACTCGTCATAGACGAAGGGCATTATCACTTGACTCCACACATCATCAGCATAGAGCCCCGTCATCCGATTATGATACACCTCATTTCACATCTGACTTTGAGGCAGAATCCGAAAATCCCACATACACAGCACCCACTATCCCCATGGCTAGTACGCCTTTTGATTCTTTTTTCACATGGACTGTTGGTGGAACATCATCCACCCCCTCCACCACAATGGCCACCACGGTAGCCACACCTCCCTTAGGGATTCCCAACATGGGACCCACACCTACCTTAGGTATGCCCAACATGGGACCTACACCTACCATCACCACCACTACTCAGATCCCAGTAGTTACTAGAACCATTCCAAACCCATCTGTAACTCATGTTGCACTTGGGGGCGCTGGCCCCTCTCACACATATTTAGGTGGAAGGCACATCCCTTTTACAACTAATATCTCCCTTGGGGGCAGTGGCCCAGTTCATAATGCTACCACTAGCACTTATGCCCCAGCAACCATGTCACACCCCCCTGCGAGCCTTCCATTCATGGCTAGTCTGAACTTACCAGACCTGGAAAGGTTAACAAATGACCCAATTAGACATGAACCTACTTGGCCCCCCATGCCCACAAAGCTCCCGTCAGACATCCCAAAGTTTGAAGGGAAGGCTGGAAGAAACCCACAAAACCATGTCATGTATTTTCACCTATGGTGTTCCTCAAACTCCATAGTCGATGATTCTATTCGACTTCGAATTTTACAAAGAAATTTCACCGGCTCGGTAGCCAAATGGTATATTGAGAAGCCACATGGGACACACCCCACATTTACATCCCTCGCCTCAAATTTCCTACAGTTCTTTCAACTACTCGTACACTATGATGCAGGAGTATAAATTCTACTATCTTGTAGACAGAATATGGCCACCCATATCACAGATCATATCCATGAGTGGCGTAAGCGTCGTAGTCTCTGCAAGATCAAGCTAGACGACCGTATCTTCCTGGATTGGTTCCTGAAATCCCTCCTTCCACTCATAGCCAAGGATGTAGCTTCTGAACGACCCCAGTCGGAAGAAGAAGCCATTTTACAATCCCAGCAATTCGACTTGATCTACGCCCAATCTGGCTATTTATACACAATCTTACCAGACGCCCCGTGCGGTGATCCATCCCGGAGCGACGCGCCGGGTGCATCCCATGCCGCTGATGGTATCATTGGCCAGGTTATGGCACAAAACAAACCTTTCACCATGATGAGTACCATTAATTCCCTAGACCTCTCTAGGGATACATCTCATTCTGGAGCTACAACTTCGTATGCTCCAATGACGCACACCCACCACACTCATGGACCCTCATGTCCCCCACAGTGTTATGGGAAAGCACCCTCAGCTTATGCACCACCTACATATAATAACCAGTAGGCCAATCAGAGTCTGGTTCACCCACAATCCCAATCAGCTTATTACCTTCAACAGGAAGCACCTCCTGCCCCAACACATCCAATAGCTCAAGGTTACCAACAACCACAACAAACAATGGGTCCAACTCCGAACCCTCCTACTTACTATCTACAGCAACCTGCTCAACCTCAAAACCCCCCTACTGCCCAAGGGCAAGTATACACGCAACAAAACCAACCTCAAAACCAGAACAACCAGCGTAATCAAGGAGGTCAACAAAACTGCGGAAGAGGATGCAACCGTGGAAATAACCAACAACAAAACCAAGGAGGGCAGCCACCTAATCCTCCCAATAAAAATAATGCTGCTCCTGCCAATCAAAACCTTGATAGTCCACCGAAACAGGGAAAAAACCCCAACTTAAGAACAAACCACCCATGTTCCTTCTGTTCGGTATACAACCACTACACACATAATTGCCCCCATTTGGAGAAAGCACGTCAACTTTGGGTTGATGATGCCCAATGACAAGGGAACGTTGCACAGCCAGCACCACCTCCTCAACCGCAACCCATGATATTGCAGAATCCTCTACCCAACCAAGGAGTGGTAAACACTCATCCAATGGATCCCCCAGAAGGATCCGCTGCACCACAGCAGCAAATTACCTATGCTGCAACCAATTACCAGCATACGGAGTCGAACACTTACCATTTGCTAATGATGTCATAAAATGATATCAACCTTCAAACTTGTTGAAACCAATACGGCTCAGCCCCTGAAACCATGCCTACCGATCCATCCTCAAGCACCCTCCCAACTGATCAGACATTACGCATACCTAATATGCCAATGGACGGAGGTCCAAAAGTCCCTCGCGGCCCCCTAAGATGAATCAACAACAACCCTAACGCTCGTGCAACTTCAAATTATAACATTGTAGAAGACTTAGCTCAGTCCCCCGCTGTTATGTCCGCTCTAGAAGTCCTAAAAAACTGTCCTACACAGAGGAAATTATTGTTTTCCGCCATTGGTTCCATAGACCCTAATGACTCCCATATGATGGCATTTGACTTAGACGAAGCCGAACCACGTTTTCCATTGTCACTAGCTTTTCAGGTTTCTGTATCCATTTAAAACCTTGTTGTTCATCGATGCATCATCGATGAAGGTGCCTCCACCTGTGTTATGTCGACTTTTGTCTGGCAGAAACTTGGATCCCCCGCACTTCAGCCATCAACTACCGCATTCCGAGCTTACGATGGTCGTTTATCCCAACTGCAGGGCCTGTTAGTTAACGTTCCTGTACAGCTTGGGGGAAAATTGGTCCTCATAGACATAGAGGTCATCAACACCCAGCTTTATTACAACCTCCTATTAGGACGGAGTTACATGTATAAAATGAAGGCTCTCGCTTCATCCGTTTTCTGCCTCATGATGTTTCCCCACGAAGGACGCATAGTCAAAATCGACCAGATAACATACTATGACCCTAATTCCCCCGCAGCACCTGAAAGTGTTCTACCTATGATCGAGCAACACATTCAAAGTGCACCCACATCGTTCATCTCCTCAGTCGGACCCGGGATATATTCGAATACTCCCATGACCTCCACATTCCCATCTGTCCCACCCCCGCTGCGGATAACTGACGTATCTAATTTATGCACCCTTTCGCACCACACACAACCACCTACTCAACAGCCACCATTAATGCCACAACCACCTACAGTGCCTAGTCACATCGGAGCAATGCCAATTCACACTATCCCATTCTTATTTCCCCCTTCAGGAGCCATCAGCAGACCAGTAATGGCTACCCTCAATCTTCCAGGGTTAACATTAGGACTACCTATGTGGTACCTACCTGTCCCAACTCCTCCCCCAACACCGAATGTCATTTTACAACCGGTGCAACCCATCAATACCTCCAACCGTCCACCCCCCGGTGTCACGAACTTCCAAAACCGACCACCTCCAACAGTGGCCACCACATCAGCATCCAATTATACTCCCCCACCACTTCACAACACAGGGGGAAGAGGCCCACAAACCTATACCACTGGACCCACCACCCGCACCCCACCAACAACTCCAAAGTTGGCGAAGAATCCCCCAACAATCCGTGTTCCCCCTAAGTGCTCTTTGTGCGACAATATAGGCCATGCTACCCATCAATGTCCACAATTACCAGCACTTCAAGAACACATGAATATGTTGGATGATGATGCTAACATCCCAGTTGTCAAACTTGAACTACCTCCTCAACCTCGTGATAAATCGCTGTGTAGCAATCACCCCTGCGCGATATGTGGCATTTACGGCCATTATTCAGATCATTGCCCCGATCTACCAGATTATAGAGCAGCTCTGTACGAATTGAATAATGCTAACTTAGAGATATCTCCTCCACTCATTGAGGAAATATACCCACCAAAGTCATCCTCTTCGGAAGAAATCAATACCATTTATATGATTTCAATCACCTACAAGCCTGAACCAATTGATTTGATGACACACTACTTCCGTAGCGATGAGGAAATTCTAGAAACACTTATTGCACCGGACTACCCCTGGGATGATATGCACCATCGGTCATATTTCATCCCTGAGGCATCTACCTCTACCATGGAAACCAAATGTCCGTCGAATCAAAATATTTTTTACCACCCAAGGTGGATTGGTTCAAAGATCCAATCTCGGCACCAGATGCCTTTGAAGAAGGAAATATGGAAAACATTTCGCCCATCATAAAAATTGACATCTCCACCACACCTGGAAAACCTGAATTTATCTCCCTAGGCGCATCATGCACTAAAGAGGAAGTTCATGCCTATAAGAAACTCTTCCAAGAGTTTCGTGATGTCTTTGCCTAGTCTTACACTGAAATGCCTGCTCTCGATCCTAACATTGTAGACTATCACATAGACACTTGGCCCAACGTACCACCTGTCCGCTAGAAACAACGCCCCATTCACCCATCTAAGCTTCCAGCCATTAAGGCCGAGATCGAGAAGCTTCGGTTTCAAACCCAGTACCAGTCAATAAAAAAGTAGGCACCGTTCGCGTCTGTACTGACTTCCGTGACCTCAATATAGCTTGTCCCAAAGACAACTTCCCAACACCATTTATCGACCAACTAATCGATGCATGTGCGGGGCATGAGGTACTCTCTTTCATAGACGGTTTCTACGGATATAACCAAATCAAAATCCGTAAGGAAGATCAATACAAGACTGCTTTCACTACCCCATGGGGCACCTTCACCTATCGCGTCATGCCCTTCGGTCTCAAGAACGCTGGAGCCACATTCCAGCGAGCCATGAATTATTGTTTTCATGAACTGATTAACATCATATTGGTTTATCTAGACGACCTCACGGCTCGATCTAAGAAACGATCCAACCATCTAGACAACCTTCGACAAGTCTTCTTATGTTGTCGCAAATACCAGATTTTCTTGAACCCACTCAAGTGTGTCTTTTGCGTTCCAGCAGGTCGTCTGTTGGGTTTCACCATTTCGGAAAAAGGGATCACCATAGACCCATTAAAGTTCCAAACCATCGTGGATATACCATCACCTCGTACACTAAGACAGCTACAAAGCCTTCAGGGGAGGTCTAACTTCCTCCGTCGCTTTGTCCCCGATTATGCCACAACAGTTCATGGTTTCCTTCGTTTGCTTTGCCTTCATACTCATTTTGTATGGGATGACCAAGCTGAAGGAGCTTTCACAGACCTGAAGAAAGAACTCACTAATGCCCCCTTGATTTCTCCTCCAGATTTCACAAGAGATTTCATCCTTTACGCTTCGGCATCCGATTATGTCGTTTCTGAAGTACTCGTCCAAGAAGACTCTGCTCGTCAAGAGCATGTCATTTACTATGTAAGTCAAACCTTATCAAGCCCACCACTACGCTACCCACATGAAGAGAAAATGGCCCTTGCCGTCATCTTTTCAGTGCAGAAGTTACGCCATTACATTCTCCTCAGCCATACCACGGTTGTCGCAAATTCCAACCCAATGGTCTATCTCTTGACTTGTCGGCTTTTACAAGGCCGCGTAGCTAAATGGGTAATTATCCTACAAGAATACGACCTGAATTTTAAAACCCCAAAGAGCACCAAAGCCTTAGCACTCACTCAATTCATTACGGACCTACCATCCTCATTGTCATCACCAGCTATCCATACTGATATAATTGACGACCATTTATTCATCATCTCGTCTGACGACCCTTGGTACAACGACATTTTGGTTTACCTCCATACACAGAAGTTTTGACCCAATATCGACCGTGACGGAAGTTGTCGCATCCGTCACCATGCCCCCCATTATCTCCTCTTAGGAGATGTCCTCTCTCGACGTGGCATCGACACAATCCTACGACGTTGCCTCTCTCGAGAAGAAGCATAACAAGTCCTTAATAACTTTCATAGTGGCGCCTGCGGCGGCCATTTCTCTGGAATGGCCACTACCCAAAAGGTCATCCGTGCAGGTTATTTTTGGCCCTCACTATTTACCGATTGCATCATAGCAGTCAAAAATTGCCAAAATTGCCAGCTTTTTTCCCCCAAGGCAAGAACCCCCCCGCCCCCCCTTCATCCAGTCGTCACCGTTGGACCATTGTGCAAATGGGCCATTGACTTCATGGATTGTAATCCTGCATTAGCTGGCGGCCATAAACACATCATTGTGGCTGTCGATAACTTTACCAAATGGGCCGAAGCCATGCCTACTTACAACTGCAAAGCCGACACTGCAGCCCGCTTTTTCCTCAACCATGTTATTGCTCGTTTTGGAGTACCAAAGCAACTCATCTCAGAGCATGGCTCTCACTTTGAGGACTCTATTTGGCGAGAATTGTCAACCCTCCTTAAGTTTGAACATAATTTCTCTTCCACCTACTACCCCCAAGGGAACGGCCAAGTCGAAGCTATTAACAAAATTTTGAAGACTATCCTACAACGCACTGTCAACTGACATAAGTCCAATTGGCATCACATGCTTTTCCCCGCATTGTGGGCTTACCGCACGTCCACTAAAACTGCCACCGGTTTCGCCCCTTTCCATTTCATTCACGACGTAGAATCTGTTCTCCCAATTGAGTGTTAGATCCCGACATTGCATATCACCATCGAGATCCTCCCGAATACTTCACCAATTGAACAATGCCTACTTCTTTTAGAGCAAGTTGACAAAGATCGCCATGCAGATCTACAAACAATCGAAGCCGCAAAGAACTGATCCAATGTCAGTTACGATAAACATGTTCATCCACAAGCATTTAGGGAAGGAGACCTTGTACTCATTTACGATCAAGCCCATGACAAAACGGGCAAAGGAAAATTCGAATCCATGTAGCAAGGACCATACATCATACACACCTGCCTTGGACATGGGGCATACATTTTGACCGACTCAGAAGGTAACCCCATGTGCAACCCTCGTAACGAGTTGTACCTTAAACGATTCTATCCATAAAAATCTTCTGGACACCACAATCCATACTGTACAATTTTTAATTCGTTTTTTCACTGAAAATTTTCAAAGCCTTACATTTTTATTTTTCCTGCATTAACACAGATGGATCCTGTTCCACTCTACTATGTCGGTTTCGCCGACGGTGCTAGTCCCTGGTCTCCAAATCTCGCCTCCGCATCTTGGTTACTTTATTCCCCTTCACACGAGTTGATCCACCTCGACGGAGTGTGCATAGGTGCTACCACAAATAACCAAGCTGAGTATGACACCGTGACCAGTCTCCTGACCGTTGCTCTCCAGATGGGCATAAGTCACCTTAACATCTTCCTAGACTCCCGGCTTCTTGTTTCCCAGCTCAATAACCGGTACCAGGTACGCGATCCCTTCCTCTTTAGAAAATTCTTGCGCACTAAACAAATGATTCGACAGTTTGAATCTGTTTCTTTCACACATGTCCCAAGAAACCTCAATAGTGTAGCAGACCAAATGGCTAACAACATTCTAGATTGGCACATCAAGCATGCATAAACACATGTCACATAGGCGTAAAAATTATATATACACAAAAAAAAAAACATTATAGTAGTGCATCCACATGCATAGAATGTGCCTCCACAGGAATACAAAAACAACAATAGTGCATCCACGTGCATAAAACATGCCTCCACGGGAAGACAATAATACAAATTGCATCCAGGTGCAAGAAAAAAAATACAACATGACAAGATGTGCATCCACGTGCATACATGACTACATCAAAATGCATCCACGTGCATAAATATATATATATATACCATCATATAGTCACAATGTCATGAGTGCCCTCAGCACTAGAATATACAAAAAGTACATCATCGGTACATAATAACATATCAACAAAAAACCTCCCCATATGCTGGCATTTGGGGGCGGCTCAAGGACAACCTAATCCTCATCATCATAGTCAGCCGCCTCCTCCGTCTCCTCCTCCTCCGAATCATACTGATCCCAAGCTCTCCTCTCAACTACCAACACATCTACCCTCCGCAGAATCGATCTCCACTCACGCGGAGCATCGTAACAACGATCTAAAACACGTTGATCTAGGTCTTTCCAACCATCATCTGGTACATCATCCAATAGTGCCTCTAAGGTATCATGTAAATCCTCTATGCCATCATCTTGGCAATGCACAACTCCTCATGCACGAGGCAGGGGTGCCACTACCGGTGGAGGTAGAACCACCACCAATCGTCCCCTACGGCCTTGATGATCCGATGGAGGCTATGGACCCACATCTACAATAACCCACACTGAAATATGTCAATATCATATAAACATCTCTAGCTATCATAAATAAACAAACCATACAAACATGATACGATAGAACAACAAAAACAAAGATGTACCATCCAATCCCCAAGCCTGTCCCTGAGCTCGAGGTATCTCGATGTCTCCCCGGAAGTCCATACCCTAGTATGGACAGTCGTCAAACATGACTGGCATCTGCTCCCACTACTCGTACATCTCCATCGTGAAGAACCGTCGAATACCACCACCACCCTGGGGCATCATCTCCCCCCACCGCACCATCCGCGGCTCACTCCTCAGACCATCCCGAACCGGCACACGTGGCTGCAAGGTAGGTACCCGCTCAAAAAAGAAGCAACGCAGGAAAGAGGCATAACTGAACTCTCCTCCCTGGCGCCTCACCTTGCTCAGCTCTCGCTGAACACAAGCAAGGAACATCTAACCCCAAGCAAAATAAGTCCCAGTCATGACACGATGAATCCCATAGCCGCGATGGACATCGTGGCTGTGAAGCCCATAGCTGTGATGTGAATCGCGCAAAAAGCCTCAAAACCCGCGATATTCCACGTTGGCAAGCCAACATGGAGTATTAGCCACTTTTGAGACCCCGAGACCCCCCAAAAAGCAAATAAATTGAAAAGCTAAGGCAAATAGGCTTACCTGAAACTCGTGAAATAAAAAATCGACGGTCAAATCTCCTGCAAATGAATAAAATGCTCTGACCAAATCCCATCCGTGAAAATGACACATGTCACATTAGGTCCACTCACTATTTATAGACATTTGACCAATTTTCAATCAGCCTTTCCAGAGACATACGACGTTTGTTTTTCAAATCGTCAGTACCATTGGATTCAACGCAGCGAGAACTCCAAGTCGGTCTAGTTAGTTTCCCAATTCCACCAGTCCCACTTTCGGGCATTTTTTCCATGCCCCTCGTCGCCTCGGTTTGCGTGCCACATCGACTGTTCTCCGTTTTTGACAAATTTTATATCGCCGAATTGAATTTTCCGCGCTTGTGATGATGCTTGAAATCATTTCTCGCTCTCACCACAATATTTTTATGGCATTTTTTCCATGCCCCTCGTCGCCTCGGTTTGCGTGCCACATCGACCGGTCTTCGTTTTCAACAAATTTTATATCGCCAGATTCAATTTTCCACGATTGTGATGATGCTTGAGATCATTTCTCGCTCTCACCACCATACTTTTATGGCATTTTTTCCATGCCCCCCGTCGCCTCAGTTTGCGCGCCACATCGACCGGTCTCCGTTTTCAACAAATTTTATATCGCTGGATTCAGTTTTCCGCGCTTGTGATGATGCTTGAAATCATTTCTTGCTCTCACCACCATATTTTTACGGCATTTTTTCCATGCCCCTCGTCGCCTCGGTTTGCGTGCCACATCGGTCGTTCTCCGTTTTTGACAAATTTTATAGCACCGGATTCGGTTTTCCGCACTCCTGATGATACTTGAAGTCATTCCTTGCTCTCACCACCATATTTTATGGACATTTCTGTACATTCCCGTCATCACCTTGGTCTAAAAACCACATCAGTCGTTGTTGAGTTTTACAAATTTATGCATCACAACTTATACATGAGCCCTTCACTCCATCCATACTGCAATTATGGCGTTGTTTTTCTATCATTCATCAACCCGCAAGGAGGTCCCATCAGTGTTCCCCCCTACCACTGTGATTGATCCCCATATTTGTCCCTTGATTGAACACTTCCTCCTTTCCTCACCATTACTTTTGTTCGGTATAATTTTACCCCTTTTTCGGGCCGAGCAATTCCTTTACGAAAAAAGGCACTTAGGGAGTTTCTTTTAAGCTCTTTTCTGACTCCTAAAACAATGAAAAGATCGTCGAGCAATATTGCTTCCTTTCATGCTCTTTAAACGTATTTGAAAGGGCGTCTACCTGGTATAAGTTTAACCCTTTTCTGGACCATGTAGACTAATTACGAAAAAGGAATACTCTAGTCACATTGGCTAGAAGAGTTCTCCATTTGCATCATTTTATGCTTTTTCAGGCCTTGGAGACTAACATACGAAAAAGAACACCAGTGGAGTCTACTTACCGCTTTTAGACTCTCTAAAATTGAAAGCAACCATGAGCAATCACCTTCATGGGCTCGTATAAATCCACACAACGGTACTTCTCCACCAGTTCAGAGTCTTCTTATCGCTTTCAAACTCCTTAAAGTTGAAAGCACTCACGAGCATGAACAGTCCTGGGCTCGCACAAATCCACAGGATAGTACCATTTTGTGAGCACACTTTTATCCCTTCTTGGAGCTCATTAAAACCACGAAGAAGGCCCCAACGGTACCCCTCGGCGCTGAAACAGATCATGTATACTCGCATGGCAGCTTCCCCATTATGGTCACCTTTGTTCACAGTATTATGAAATATGCCAACCCGAGAGTCTCCTGATATCACCCATCAGCTTGTCCCCTAGAGTCACTCTAGTTTGCAATACTTACCCCTAATCCCTTAAAGCTATGATCCCCATACCCAAGGTTAGTTTCATATGCTGCCAGGTCAACCATGTCATCATGCTGTGAACAAAGGAAGTTTGAGTCCACCCACTCTATGACCCCAATTATTCCCAATCCCCACAGTATGTCAGTCCTACCATTAGTTCTATCACACTTCGGTTGTACACCTCGCACTCCTATCAAGGAAATATCATTGTCTTGATAGTTGCAGGTCTCCCTCTGTCGACGTCAACCAATTTATTCCATAGGATAGACTTAGAGGTCCCTGTGCCTTGGACTCATCACCATCAGTGGTGAGTGCCTATGGATCATTTTGAAAGGACTCCTTAGTGCCTCTCTGAATGATTGTTTCTCACATGCTCGGCGTCAACACCTTGATCGCATTGTTGAGATTCGTACAGGGTATTGTTCTTTTCAGTTATTTGTCGAAGACCCCGGATATCACTTGACTCTAGCACATTTGTGAGTCTACTTGAGGAAACAACCAGTTACATGTTCCTATAGATATCCAGGCTGCGCTTGGCGACAGTTTTCCAAAGTACCCCAGTTTTATACTCCCTCGAGTATACAGTTCCATATACTTTTCAGAAGTGGACTCACAGTTATTGAGTCCCTACAGTCGTTGGATACCTTCAGATTCAACAGTTCATCAACCCTTCTGACACCTTATTCAGAATGGTTCTTGCTCTTTTCCAATGTATCAATTCTTTAGATCAGTCATGGTATGACCATGAGTATGTCCCAACATTGTGTCCCCTCTGACCATTATGATGTACACACTCAGTTTATATGTATTGATCGGGTCCCCTTTTCGGGCCTTATTGTTATTTTTATGTCTTGATACGAGCATGGGTATGCCCGCCTCGTCCATTATCAGAGATTATTCCTCATTCACTTTGAGGACATGAATTTTTAGTTTGTGCAGCTTGCATGGGCCCGGTTGTTCCAATCTCCAATCGGTCTCTTCTCTCCTCCAAACCCCAGGAACAAGACAAAGAAAACTATGATGTATATCGGCCATACGATGAGCTCCTGCCCTCACACATCAGGGGGCAATCTGTTAACACCCAAAAAGTGCTCACTAGCTCATTTCCCTATGCACATGACCCTTTTTGTCCATTTTTCCTACCATTTTTGCCTCTAAAACCTTCAAAAGGTCACCAAAAAGACCATAATACACCGTTTTCCCCTCAAAATATGTATTTTTCCTCAAAAAACACAAAAAACCCTAAAAAAAGGTCCAAAATTCCCAAAAATCAATTAAAAGGGAATAATATTCAAAAAAAGGAAAAAGAGGGAAAAAGAGACCTAAACCATTTTAGCAATACCATTGGTTTCCTCAAACCATGGTTGTATTTCCCATCACCAAAAACTATAAAAAGGTGATAGGGGCTCCTCACTATTGACTCCATATCCATCCTATCGTCACGCTGCCAAAATCCCTCTAAAGCCTTGCCCATCCTTTTGAGCTTTTGCCCAACTATTGCAGCATCTTGGAGAAGAGAGACCATTGGAAGATTGGAGCATCTCAACATTGCAACTGCCCCAACTCAACAATCCTCACCATTAAGGTATATTTTTGCAAGTCATTGCTTGCCCATCAATAGAAAATTTTCAAATTCTTTATTTCTTGTTCCTCTTATGGATCTCATTGTTTATTGTTCTTAAATCTAGTTTTTATTTCCTTGCACATGTTAGATCAGATTTACTGTTATTTACATTTGTTTTTACTTTTACATTGAGACTGTTGCTACAAGTTAGCAGGTGCACCTTTAGCACATGCTTGGGAGAAATCCCAAGCAACAACTGTCACGTCCCCTCCCGTCGATCCAACGCAAGGAAGGGGACATGACTGAACATTTCGGGATTTTACAAAACTCAGCCCCATTCATCATATTCATACAAATAAAAACACGTGTGTGAAGATGTATAAATCAATTAAACACAATGGAAGCAAAATTCTTCTACACACACATATATCATGCAATTTCTAGCATATTGATAACAACATGCATGAAATAAAAACATTACATATTGAAATACAAGATAATACTTATCTTGAAACAACATTGTCCCGATCAACTAGCTACGCAACTGCAATGTTCCACCCAGCCATAGGCCAACTGTGCTCATCAATCTCTCAGCACAATTTCCACCCCCGAGCTGGGCATGATTTCTACAAGGAATGGGAACCCATAATTGATGCACAACAAGATGAACACCTCATCTAAGCCAAGCCAATCTATATTTGGGTTTATCAAGCCAATTATGAACCCTCTTCTCTTTTTGGATGCTTTCACTCAAGCTCAAGCCACAACAAGAACAGTTATTGGGCATGGATAAACATTTTTACCATGGGATTTACAAAAACAAGGTTCCCATGGATTCTTCCAATTCGTGGCACACCCAAAAACGAGTTATGGGAAAGAAAAATGACCACAGTGAGAAAAAAGTGAGTTCCCAACAGGTATATGGGAATTCAAAGAGAAAAAACGACGTCTATGGACCCCCAAATCGTGACTCCCTTCCTCCCAGACAGTCTGCAACTCAAAAACAACCTCCCAGCTAGAGGAAAATGGAGGAAAACTCAGGGAAATGTGAGGGAAAATGCCCAGGTAGATCCAAACTCGTGAGAGAGAAAAACTAATGCATGGGGAGCAATTTCATGGGTCATTTCTTGCCCAAGAAGCAAAAACATGATGTTTCAAATTGATGGCTTTCCCATACACGAAATTGGGCAGCCATACCTCTCAATTCCCCAAAACATTAACTACCTGAACCAACTCTTTGAAGAAATAAATGATTGGGTGCATAAGTCAAAATGGGTAGTTCGGGGTTTAAGGATTCTCCTATTGATACTTGGCTTGGAACTATTGGCTCAAGGGTTTGAATATCCTCTCCCCCTATTCCTTGTAAAAAGCATGCCCCCATACTCTTGTTGCATTGCATAGCTAGTTGTGGGTATTTTATTAAAATACACATTTACATGATATTGAAATTTTTATTGTGCCTAGATAGTACGAGAACCATATGCATCAATTTTTAATTGTTGATACATAAAACACTAAATCGATGGCGGGGCCTTGGCCTTGAGCTCCTCACCACGATTTTTATAACGATGTTACATTATTTACATGTTTAATGCAATGGGGTCAAAATCGGGATATTACAGGTAGTTTCCATAATTTCATCAATTGAAGTAGCAACACAATTAAATTTGTTTGTCTAGCCTACATCCAACTTTCAAATAGCAATTTGAGGGAACCAAACCACTACATGTTATGCTAAATGTCATAAGGTAGAATTGTCTATTAATGACTATCAAATAAAGTCTCCTATTTATGACATGGAAATTGGGGGTGTTGATGTTCTATTGGGATCCCAATGGCTAGCCACAATTGGTACAAAGGGCTTAAATATACAAAAATAGTGCTTAAGTTTTTTTGCAAATGAAAAAAATTACAAATTTCATGGGATAAGTATCCCACCCCCCAAGTAGTCTCATCCATTAAAATGGAAAAAAACATTGAAACAGGATCCCACGTGTATCTCTTACATTATTATTCAATGGATGAGGCTTCGAACCAATGTTTTAAAACTTGGACTCAAACTCTGAACCAGTTCAGGGTCAACTTGGCTTGGGGTCGAACTCAGCAATGGCTCCGACCAATTTTATTTCAATGATTCGTTTTTTCTAGAAATAAATAAAATATTCAAATTTTCAAGGGAAAAAATTATTTGAAAGATTCCAAACCATTAGGAAAAATATTCAAAGTCTACTCATGTTTATACCATGTAAGGGTGAATATATCAAAATGGCACCAAGTCCAATACATATTTGACTCAAAATTGAAAATACATAATCAACGAGGCTCTCAATATGATATGCCTACAACGCTACAAGATCAACATGGTCAATAATCAAATATCAAACTCATCACAGGGACATATTTGATTCATTTCAAATTGTTAGCATACCTAGATAGTTGATTGTTGGACTAGGCCAATGGAAAGTTTAGAAAAAACTAGCAAAATAGGTCAATGGCCACAAGTAACAATGAGATGGAAAACAACTCCTTCAAATTGGGTTGTATCCTCCTCAATTAGATGCCAAATCCACTACAAACAATGCAAGAAGATTTCCCAACAAGCTCCAAAACTTCTAACTGCCCAGCTTAGAATTATGCTCCAAAACCTCTAATGCTCACAAATACTCAATGAATATGGTGTGAGGCAAATAGAGGGTGGGTAGGGTCTTGTCATAGAAAATCGAGTGTAATCCATATCTGACCCAAAATACATAAATAAAGAGGCCATCAGTGGTTTGTAGAGTCCAAAAAAATTCATGCTACAAAAAAAACTACATATCATCAAAATAATTTCTATATTGGGATCTTATTCATCAATAACACCCTATTCCCCCCTTCTTTAGGCTCTAGTCCTTGCCTCTACCTTAAATATCAAGGTTTCTCCTCTAAGGAAATTAGTCAACACTCTACAATTTGGATGAAACTTCCTAATCCAAGCATTAAAATAAAGTAAAAAAGCTTCCCATGCTTAATAAGTGATTTTGATTGACTGAATGGTATATTTTTATTAAGGTCGTGACAAAGGAGTTCAACTTCAACAATCATGAATCAACACCACCGATGTCAAGGTATATACAAAGGTTGATGTGCTTGATTAAATTCCAATCCCTTACCCTCATAGTCTCATACATGATAGAATCCAATGGAAACGTTGCAATCCTGAAATCTTGAAAACTATTAAGTTTGTTGAATTCTGAATGGCATCTAAAATTCTACTTTTTGCATATGAAGTCCGATGAGGTTGGAACCACTCATATGTCCTTAAACAATTAATGATAAGGTTAAAATTTAAGTAAACGGATAGAAATTAAAGATAAGGAGGCTGACACTTTTACTTTGAGAATTTAACATTACAATTTAATATTAGTAACATCAATGCCACTTGTACAAAATTGGTCCATTTATTTTGAATATTTTCCTAGCCTCCATGCGTGTTCCCAGAGAAGATTTGGATTAACTCGGTCGAGTTAACGCAAAATTGGACGGTTTGACTGGTTTAGTACCAAACCGGTTGATCGAGTTGGTTTGAAGACAAGTTCGAAACCCACAACCAACAACTCAGTTGAACTGACCGAGTTTTAAAACATTGCTTCTAACCAAATAGATGACCCAAGGGGACTAGATGAGATTCTTGGGAAATATAGCACCATTTTTTAAGACATACCTCATGGTCTTCATCCAATACAATCTAGAGATCACATCATAGAATTAATTTCGAGATCAACCTCAGTTAGGAGATCTTACAAGAAATCTTATAAACACAAAATGGAAATTGAATGCTTGGTTCAAGAATTATTGGATTGTGATGTTATAACCTGAAGCAAGAGATAATTTTTAGCACCAACCATACTTGTAAGGAAAAAATATGGGTCACACAAAATTTGTATCAATTATTGGGCATTAAACAAAATCACCATAAAAGATAAGTTTCCCATTTTGTTTGTGGATGAACTTTGGATGAGCTCCACTGTGCTAAGTATTTCGCTAAGCTTGATTTAAAATCAGACTATTTCTAAAGCCCTAAATATGGGCACATTACCCCCTATTTTTTGGCTCATTACATATTTATGATTTCAAATTGGGTCTATTAGTAATAATTGTTATTAGTATTATTATATTATTTATGTCGGCTTTGGTCCATTAGTTGTAATTGTACCTCTTTGTCTCCTATATATAGGAGGGAGACCTTTTCATTTTATAATGCCATCTTGTCTTATGTACTTAGTAAATTGTATAAGGAGGTTTCCCCCTCTAAGAGGCTTTCTATTCATCTCTTTTCTTCATTATTAAGGTGTGTATTACTCTTTCTGGTCTCTTTATTCTCTTTCCATGCTCTTTTGGGGAATTTATGGCTTAACATTTGGTATCATAGCATGGACACTTCCAAAACAAGACCTCTAATGGTATGAAAAAATTGTTGAAAAAGGAACATCGAGGTGTAATTGCACAATTATGCTCACTAGATGTTCAAACATCTAAGCCTCCTATTGCCCTGGATCTCCAAAGGGTCATTGATAAACACTCCAAGGTATTTGAAGATATTACAAAGGGTCTTCCTCCTACTCAAGATTTTGATCATGCTATTCACTTAATTCTAGGAAGTGTTCCTCCTAACTTAAGACCTTACAGATACCCCTATGGCCAGAACACTAAAATTGAGTGTATGTTTGAATAGATGTTAGAGGCTGGCATAATTAGGCCTAGCTAAAGTTCTTATTATGCACTGGTGGTAATGGTACACAAGAAGACGGAATCATGGCGTATGTGTCCATATTATATAGATCTCAACAAGATCACCATTAATGATAAGTTTCCCATTCCTGTCATTGATGAATTGCTAGATGAACTACATGGAGCAGTTTACTTCACAAAGTTGGATCTTCCTTCAGGGTATCATCATATTAGAATGAATGAATAAGACATGCCAAAAACAACATTCAGAACTCATGAAGGTCATTATGAATTTATGGCCATGCCTTTTGGCCTTACGAATGTACCTTCCACATTTCAAGGTTTGATCAATTCCATTTTCAAGCCCTTACTTAGAAAGTTTGTGTTAGTATTTTTTGATGATATACTAATCTATAACAAGTCTTGGGAATAACATCTTCAACATGTTTACAGGGTGCTACAACTACTAAAGGAGAAACAACTATATGCAAAACCTTCCAAATGTTTCTTTGGGGTAAAGGAGGTAGAATATTTGGGTCATATTCTCTCTCATGAAGGTGTCAAGGTAGACCCTAACAAAATTAAAGCCATGATGAACTGGCTAATTCCCAAAATCTTGAATAATCTTATAGGATTCTTAGGTTTGACAGGTTACTACCGCAAGTTTTTTCGGAACTATGGAAGAATAGCAGCACCTCTAACAAAATTATTGAAGGAGGAAGCATTTTCGTGGACTACAGAGGAAACTCAAGCATATGAAAAACTTAAAGAAGCAATGTGAAAAGCTCATGTTTTGACCACACCAGACTTCAGAAAATACTTCATTGTGGAATGCGATGCCTTGGGAAATGGAATCGTGCAATTCTAATGCAAGAAGGACAACCCCTTGCTTTTGAAAGTTGACTAGTCAAGGGAAATAGCTTACAAAAACCCATTTATGAGAAGGAAATGATGGCAATATTACATGCACTTAAGCAATGGCGTCCTTACCTAATAGGTAGGAAATTCAAGGTAAAATCATATCATGATAGTATTAAATACTTCTTGGCACAGAGAATATCTTCAGAAGAGCAACAAAAATTGGTAACCAAGATGTTGGGATATGAATTTGAAATCATCTATAAAAAAAGGAACCAGGATGTGGTGGTAGATGCACTCTCTAGAAAAGATCAGGATGTTGAGGCATTACTTTGTGCGATTTCAATTATACAACCTGATTGGTTAGTAGTAGCAACGAAAGAATGGAAGAATGACCTATCTATATGGACACCATTCAAATGCTACAAAAGGATCCCAATGTATCAGATATTGTTGCGTGGAAAAATGATTCACTATGGTATAATGATCACTTATATATATGTAATAACTCCCAAGTCAAAGAAAATATCATTTTGGAATTACACTCCTCTCCTATAGGTGGGAACTCAGGATTCCTAAAACTGTACCACAGGTTCAAGAAGGAATTCTTTTGGGAAGGTCTTAAATATGATGTTCAAAGGTTCGTGGCAGAATGGTTGGTTTTCCAACAAAATAAGGTTGAAACAATTAAGACCCCGGGTCTTTCACAACCATTAGAAATATATTGTCAGCGCTAGGAGGAAGTCTCAATGGATTTTATCACAGGTCTACCCAAATCAGAAGGGAAGAATGCTATTATGGTTGCTGTTGATAGACTCACAAAGTATGAAAATAATTATGTGTGTGTTCTATCGCCTCTCTCCTTGTCCTTTCCTTCTACTATGAGTTTAGTTTTGAGACTAATTTGTTCTTCATTTTCTTTCTTCTACAAATTTTGTAGTAGTTTCTTGTTTTCCAAGGATATTCCATTGTTCCTCCATTGGTTTTGGTGCCCTTTGTCCCAACAATTGTATAACTATTTGTAATTTTTGTTGCTAGTTTGTTCTTGGACTATGTTCCTTTTGCAGGTTGACTTGGATTTACTATTAACAAAGTGATTTAAATTGATCGTTGTACATTATTTCCCTTCAATGGTTTGATGATATTACTCGGACTCCCTTCCTTTGATTATTGATTCCCTTTCCGTGTTGTTTCACTTGTTGTCCTAGTCTTATCTATCCAAATTCCTATATTTTTTTCACCCCATGGCTATGTTTCTACATCATTGAAGACTTGGTTTTTTTTTGCTCTTTATTTCTATTTTTGTTTCCTTCTATCTCCTTTTCATTTATCAAGTTAGTTCCCTTGTTTTCCATTGGGACTTCTTGATATTATTTATTGAAATTTCCTTGTTCAGAGTTTCTGCCACTTTTTTCGATGCCTTCCTCAGATGAGTAAGGAATTTCTTGTTCTTCATTATCACATTTGTGCTTATTTGGTTTGGTATGTTTGAATTATTTCCCTTCTTCTCTGTCATAGTTCCTTGGGATGTGTTTGGTTTGTCCTTGCTTTATTCCCTCTTTCTTTTTGCCTCTTGTTCTTGCAATTGTGTTTATGTTTTCTATTTTTTTGTTGCCATGTTGGTATCCCAATTAGTCAATTGATATAGGAATTGGTTCTTCCTTTTTTTAGCACCCTTCATTTTGGATGCTCAACCTTAGTGTTGTTAAGGTTGTCTATCTCTTGAGATATACAAGTTATTTCATGGATGTGCCATTGTTTATTGTGGTGTTTTGATATTCGCTCAACTTATTTCTTGCATAAAATTTAAGTATCACTATTATTTTTTCCTTTAATCCTTTTCCTAGATTCTATGATTCTTCAATGTCCATTCATGTGGGTGAAGTTTTAAATATTCTTTAAGTCCTCCTCCTATGTCTCCTTGGATTCCTTACTCATTCCCTACTTCTTCTTGGTTCCCGATGTATTATTTCCTGGGTAGGTGTTTCTTTCCTATATTAATTTCCTTATTTGAGGTTCGATGCTTGGAGTTAGATCCTTGTTTATCTGCTCTATTTCATTATGTAATTTCTCAAATTTTTCCTTGTCAAGAAGTGGGTTTTCTTGCTTTAGAAGTTCCTTTTACCATTCATTTTCCTTTTCCATATTGTTTCACCTTTTTATCTTATTTAAAACCTTTGATTTAGTGTTGCAATTAATATATCTACTTCATGAAATATTTATTCATTCCACTCCTCTTGTTTCTCCAATGGTGGAAACTTTATATCTATCAGGTTCATTAATGTATGTAAGGGCTTCAGATTTGGTGGTTGCCTAAATTTCGGTTCTGAATATTGGATTTGTAGTCTTTTTTCTCCATCACCTTGGGTTGCTTTTCAAGTCCCTTTTATTGCAATGTCAGGATCTTATCATCAGTATTCCATGAAAACCCTTGATTCCCATATTTATCTACCTTTCATAATTCGTATTCCCAATAGGGTTACCTTCTCCAACCAAAGTTACCCTTCAGATACAACTTTGTAAGTATATGGATTGGGTCATATAATTCTAATTTGGGGATATTGAAATTTAGATATAGTTGGTATTATTCTACATTGAAACTTTCAATGTTGTCCCTAGTAAATTCGTCCCCTACCCACCTTTGTTGGGATTTCTAAGGTTCTCCCTTGTGCTTCTTTTATGAAAAATACTTGTTGGTGATGAGGACTTGTTTGCATTTCTCCCGTATAAGCATGAATTCATTTCATGCATACTTCAGAAGGGTTGTGGGGTGTTCATGGAATCCCTAAACCTTTATGTATGAATATTCTTCCATCTTGAACTAGTCCCTATATGGCTTGTATCAACAACCTCCTTGTCATCTCGAAATAGTGAATTTTCTCATCCACTTTCTCTTCCAAATTTTGATGCCACTTTTGCACATCATCCTCAACTTATCTATAGAATCATGGAATATATATAGCTCACATCCAAAGGTAATTAAGGCATGGGAATGCCATGTGGATATTTTCCTCATTCCTTTTTATTTGGGATAGTCTCAAGATTGAGGTATTTATCTAGAACAAATAACCATACATGAAGAAATGAGCATGGATATTCACTCTCACCTCTATCAGTTGTCTATGTTTCCCGTCCTTAATTATCTTCACTCATTCCATTCATTTCAAATCTTGTTTTATCCTAGAAAAGAGATAAATTCATTCCTTCGGCCATGTATCTGTGTCTTATTCATCTAGTTGTATCTAGGTTTTCTCACGCGCATATCTTCAATACTCCAATTCATATGCTGGTTGGTCCACTTTTTCCCATATCCATGTTTCCAATATACCTTTGAGCCACACTGGTGTTGATGCCTGGAAAATCCTAGCATCGATAGTAGGGATTCTCCCCAATGAATAATCCCAATTAGATCACTCACTGTTTGGTATGGGGAATCCGTCCGGTTAACAGTCTGGCTACTGTAGGTGTGTTTGTTTAATTATGTACAGGTTGCGGCCCGGCCCACCGTTTATATTTTATGTTTAAGGGTATAAATATGCAAGTGCTTCTAATCTAACTAATGCATTTAACCTATAATTGACAGGCAGAAACCACACAAGTGATGTGTAGGTTCTTACCTCCTGTCTTACCGCTTCTACCTTGTCAATTAGCTAACTCTATTCTAAACTAAATAACCTATCCTTGCAAGGAGCAAAGTTAAATAAGAGTAAGAATGTGAAAATGCTCATACAAATCCAACAGATAGCTATTAAGATAAAATATGCACATTCCCAGCAGAAAATTACCAAATATAGCTTTGATTTTAATTAACACAATTTATTACTATGTTAACACATAGACATTTGCATAGATAAAGAAATCGTTCAACATCATTGAAATAGTTCAACACAATCAGAAAGATATCACATCATGAACATAAACAGGAGAAGAAATAGTTTTTCTCTGTCAGCCACAACTTTCCACGCAAAATCAGTGCAAGCTTTTCCCAGCGAACATGTCTTTCCTCCTTAGCAGAAAAATAGTTCTCTTACACAATGTATCCAGTCTCTAATTCACTAGCAAAAGTCCCTTTCTCTAATACCCTTCCCGCATATTTATATTACAAGAGAATTTTTCTTGAATGACTGATCATTTCGGCTCCCTCTGCATCCTTTGGCTTGCCAAATTTAGCTCTTGTGCCAACCGTTTCATCTGTGCATAGCCTTTCAAATTCCACCGCGTCATGACTGATCACTTTGGATTCCTTTGCATCTTTTGGATTTCCCACTTCGTCCTTTGTGCATGCGCTTCTTTTGCTCACAGCTTTCAGCTTCCACGCATCCTGAGGAAACAACCAAAATTAATGTATAAGAATAACTTATTTCCCATATAATAATTCCAAACGAAGTGATAACAAGCATAACATAAATTGCAGAGATATGAGTGTCAATATTTTTTACAAATCAAAAGATTGAAGCTTCCATGGTCTTGTTTTTTGTCCTGAAAATGATAATTAACACAAAGGTGGAAGGCTGGAAAAATACCTAAAAATGGCCAAAGAATCAACCTTCCACAATTGGAAAAGGCTGTAAAAAATGGCCCAAAAATCATCCTCCCGCAATCCGCAATGCGGGCCTGCAAGGGTGCGGGATTGTGGGTGCCATTTTCCAACGTTCAAAAATGCAATCTGCAATCGAAATTGTTGGATGCGGAAAAGCAAGGTGCGGGAACGCGGAAATTCGGATATACGGAATGCAAAAATGCGGCATGCAATTCCAATTTCGGAAATGCAATCCACAATCCGCAATCAGAAATGCGAGAACATCGAGTTGCAGGGATGCGGAATGCAGAACAACGGGATGTGGAATTGCGGGAATGTGGGAGACCATTCAACAAACCAAAAAATCAATCCGCAATCGGCACAGCTAGAAAGCGGGATTTTGGCATTGCGGAAGTGTGGGATTGCGGCATCGCGGAAGTGCGGAAAAGGCATGATGCGGAACTTAGGAATGCGGAAGTGCGGAAATGCCTTTTATTTTTTTTATTTTTCAAGAAAAAATAAGTGTCAGGGGTAAGATGAAACAAACTCTAAGTAAGATCAAAGGAGGGGTTCTACAATTTTACAAAAAAATTGGGGATCAGGTTGCAGCTGCCACAATTGGCGACTAGTTGGTGAACACAGATCTCTGAACCAACTCATTTTAGGAGCACAATTGCTTGTCTGTTATTAATTCTGATTGTAAAAATGTGCCTCTATCATTTTACCAGGATTTTAAAAGGATAAATTTTTATGCAGTGAGAGGAGATTTCTTGAATCATATTGGTCACTCATTTGGGAAATAGGGAAACCTGGAAAAGATTTCCTAACCACTCTATTGAGGCCATAATATGGAGTTCATTATTAGTCCCATATTTTGGTTACCTCTAAATATGACTCCACAGGATCGTAACAAAATCAGACAAATATATTCGTTTGTTCTTCATTCCCATGCTATATTCTGAGTCTTTCACAAATAAATTCCTTCAGTCCTCAACATTTGACGTGGGTTCTTCCATCCATAATGTCCTTTTGTGTGAGTGATGAGTTTTCTTTGTTTGTCGTACTCACGGATGGAGAAAAACCTTCTTGGAATTATCATCTGGGCAATCTTCTTGATTGGATGTATTTATTTTCAAAACCATTTCTTTGATGGAGATGAAATTTTTCAGAAATTTTGACTCTTCATTATAAGCCTTTTGGCTGTAACTTTTGTAGCATGGGATCATTTTAATTTCCATACATCTGCAAGAATTGCTTCCTTTCCATGGGTCAATTATAGTAGGTTGCCTTGTTGATGTATATGTAACTTCGGAATGTATTTCACCCATGTATATTGTACTCCTATAGAGATGGTATTATTCCTCTATACGGAAGTGTCGTCATTTGTATTGACAAGTGTCGCAAGTGTCGCAACTTGCATGTGATGGGCTATTAGACCACCAAGTGTGGGGTCGGCCCTGATTAATATTACCATGGGCTGTTAGACTGAGTTAGACAAGTCGGCCCTGCTAGTTTATTAGGCAGGTCAGGTCATGTATAAATAGAGTGCAGGAGGCACTCTATTTGATCCTCTCATTATTCACTTCTACACTACTCGAAAAGTGGTGCACTAGTGAGGAAGGAGGAGTAGTTGCTAGGAGAAGAATATCTCTTGTACTTGGGTTGTATCATTGTTCTTTCTATCTCTGAGGAAGTTGTGGGGTTTTTCACCTTTATGGTTTTCCCCAGTGAAACTCTATGTGTCTATTGTCTCATGTGATTGCTTGGTGTGATTGATATGCATTGTTATACTTGATATGATGTACATGTTATTCTCTCAGTAAAGATCTTAGAGTAGATTGAATTAATGCTCAAAATCTAACATGGTATCAGAGCTAACTTGAGAAGAAGACACTTTGCAGTTCTGGAAACTAGGGTTTCTTGTTTATTGGGTTTCTATCCACAAATCTTGAAAGGCAGTAGGGTATTTTGACTCTACTCAACAAGGCGCATCTTACTGTCCAATCAGAATTCAATTCTAGGCACTTTCATTTTTTGCCCTAAAAATTAGGGTTTCCACAAAAGTAGGAATTTTTGAATTCTGAGACCATAGCTGGAAGCTCCTTGGAAAAATCGAAGTTTAGAGATTTGGATCGAACTTTTTGGTTGGGTGAAGCTCCGGGAAACTCAAACCCTAATTCAGGGTCCTCCCCAATGAATCCGGGAGATTGAAAAGCATTTCTGAAGGGTGAAACTTTGCAGGTTTCAAATTATGAGTATACCATGCTGATCAGTTCATTAAGGCGCATCTTTCTATCCTTTCAGAAGTTTGAATTTTTAGGGTTTCTCTGACAAACCCTAATCCGACACCAGATCCAGTTTTCAGCAAATCAATTGGTAAGACCTAAATCTTTTCTATTTCCATTTGAAGTAATCTTTAAAGATGCCTCACCACACCAAGCTTGAGGATAAGCTTGAAGGGGCTGATAACTTCCGATCATGGAAGTATAGGATTGGGTTAATCCTGGAAGAAAATGAGTTGGACACTTACATAAGTGAAGAGGTCCCTATCCCAGAAGAAGAAGAGGCTAAGGCCTTACACAAAAGGAATTTGGTCAAGGCTAAGAGGATCATTGCTGATTCTATCAAAGACCATCTCATACCTCATGTGTCATCTCTAAAGACACCAAAGGAGATGTTTGATTCCCTGACCAAGCTATTCGAAGGGAAGAACATAAATCGGAAGATGACCTTGAGGAATCAATTGCAGAATGTCAAGATCCAAAATGCGGAGAATATGCAATCTTATTTATCAAGGGTTTCCCAGATAAAAGAACAACTTGAAGCTGTGGGAGATAACATAGAAAATGGAGAAGTGGTAATGACCACTCTTAATGGCCTTCCTAGGTCATGGGATTCCTTCATCCAAGCAATTTGTGCTAGGAAGAAACTTATCACATTCAGTAGGCTGTGGGAAGAATGCTCACAGGAAGAAGCTCGAATTGTAGCCCGAGAAGAGAAGATGGGGAATGAAGACCAAGCTCTCACAGCACACTCCAAAAGTCATGATGACAAAAAGACTCGCCATCATGGCAAGAAAGAAAGACATCACCATCAGAGTCAGAGGGGTAGTCCCAGACCTCAAAGAAACATTTCCTATGTCCGTTTTTATACATGTGATGAAAAGGGACACTATTCCAGAGACTGTCCCAGAAATAAGAAAGATGGTTCTCACAAGAAGAAGAACATCAAAAGAAGACATCATGCTCATGCTGCAGAGGATGATGAACCTCCTAGGAAGAGGGCTAGAGAAGATAGTGAATATTCTTCAAGTGATGAAGAATATGTTTTGATTCCTGCTCTCACTGGAACCATTACTCATGGAAGTAATGATTGGCTTATAGATAGTGGGGCTTCCAAACACATGATAGGATTCAAGGAATCCGTTATGAACCTATCTGAACATGAATCACCCCACAAGGTGAAACTTGGGGATGACTACCAGTATCCAATAAAAGGGAGTGGTGAAGCCTCCTATAAACTAGACTCTGGAAAGTCTATGAAGATGAAAGATGTACTATATGTTCCAGGTCTCAAGAAGAATCTACTCTCCATATCTACATTGGATGCAAAAGGCATGAGGGTTGCATTTGTAGATGGCCAAGTCCTAATGTGGCCAAAGGGTAAGACTATAGATGATGCAGTGGTGATTGGAGAGCAAGAGGGAGGATTATACAAATTGAAGGGCCAACCAGAACAAGCCATGGTCCATGATTAAGTAGAGCCAAGTGAACTTTGGCATAGAAGGCTTGCACACATGCACTATAGGGCATTACCAATTGCAAGCAAAGCAGTAGAAGGTCTTCCTGAAATCCAGACAAAGCATGAAGGCATTTGCAAAGGTTGTGCAAAGGGAAAGAACACAAAGAAGACATTTCCAAGCAGTGAAAGCAAGGCAAAAAGAATCTTGGAAATCATCCACTCTGATGTATGCAGTCCGATGTCATCCAGTTCTCTGAGTGGGTATGTATACCTTGTTTCCTTCATTGATGATTTCTCTAGGAAGACTTGGGTTTACTTCTTGAAGAACAAAGATGAAGTGTTTGACAAGTTCAAGGAATTCAAAGCCTTGATAGAAAACCAAACTGACATGAAGATCAAGATCTTCATATCCGACAATGGAGGAGAATTCACTTCAGGAGACTTCAAGAAGCTATGCAGTGATTCAGGGATTAAGAGGGAGTTTACTACTCCTTACAATCCACAACAAAATGGGGTTGCCGAAAGGAAGAATAGAACAATTATGGAAGCAGCTAGGGAAATGCTTCATGACCAAGATCTACCTATGCACTTATGGGTTGAAGCAGCCAGGACAGTTGTATATGTGCAGAACAGAACACCTCATAAGATACTTGACAACAAAACACCAGAAGAAGTGTTCACTGGTAAGAAACCAGAAGTTAGCCATCTCAGAATATTTGGTTGTCCAGTATATACTCACATCCCAAAAGAAAAGAGGACAAAGTTAGATCCTTCGGGAAAGAAGGGCATATTCGTGGGTTACAGTGAAATCTCGAAAGCTTACAAAATCTACTTCCCAGGATTCAAGAATATTGATATCAGTAGGGATGTAACATTTGATGAAAGCACAACATACATCAAATCAAGGAAAACACCAGTTGAAGATAATGAAGAACCCAGAATATCCAAAACACAAGACACGACCATGAATGAAGCAGTTCCTGAAGAAGATCGTGAAATGGAAGATCCACAACAACCTATAGATCCACCCCGTGAGAAGAAATATCACAAGAGGAAACCAACATGGGCTAGAGAGCTCATTCAAGATGCAAAAAGGTTTGGCATTCCAGAAGAGGAACACAGAGAAAGGAAAAGGACAAGATCACATACCAGCTATGTTGCTTTACTCTATGACATAATGAACAAAGAACCTTCCAGTTATGAAGAAACAATAGAAAAGAAAGAATGGAAGGATGCCATGGTCAAGGAATACCAGTCGATCATGAAGAATGATGTTTGGGATGTGGTCCCAAGACCATATGGGAATTCTGTGGTGACTTCCAAGTGGATCTATAAGATCAAGCATGCTGCAGATGGCAGCATAGAGAAATATAAGGCAAGGTTTGTAGCTCGTGGCTTGTCCCAGAAAGAAGGGATTGATTATGAAGAGACCTTTGCTCCTGTGGCCAGATACACTTCCATTAGATCAGTACTTTCTCTGGCTGTAGTGATGAAATGGAAGGTACACCAGATGGATGTCAAGACAGCTTTCTTGAATGGTGTAGTTGAATAGGAAGTGTATGTGGAGCAACCACTTGGGTTTGAGACACATGACCGAGAGTCACATGTGTGCAAACTGAAAAAATCCTTGTATGGTTTGAAACAGGCACCCAGGACCTGGTATGGCAGGACAGATGGCTTCCTATCCAGTTTGGGCTTTACCAAGAGTAAAGCGGATTCCAACCTTTACTACAAGGTTGAGGAAGGCAATCTGGTGATACTACTATTGTATGTGGATGACCTGTTTATGACAGGTGAGGATAGATTGATTGCCGACACGAAGAGGAAGCTTGCTGCCGAGTTCGAGATGAAGGACTTGGGTATGATGCACTACTTTCTTGATATGGAGGTGTGGCAGAGTGCAGATGGAATCTTCCTTGGACAAGGGAAGTATGCAGTAGAGATGCTGAAGAGGTTCGGGATGATGGACTGCAAGGCCATGGCCACACCTATGGAATCGAACCTGAAGCTTCTGTGTGATGCTTCATCTGAGCCGGTTAATGCTACGATCTATCGTCAGATGATTGGGTCTTTGATGTACCTAACGAATACAAGACCAGATATCTGCTTTGCAGTGAACACCTTGAGCCAGTACTTGACAGATCCGAGACATGTTCACCTAATAGCTGCAAAGCATATTCTGAGGTACTTGAAGGGTACAGTTGACTATGGGCTCAAGTATGAGGCGAATCAAAAGTTTAACCTGGAGGGTTATGTTTATTCGGATTGGGAAGGCAGTTCCATTGATCGAAAGAGCACTTTGGGGTGCTGCTTCAGTATGGGATCTGGTATGATCTCTTGGTTTAGCAGGAAGTAGTCCTGTGTGGCACTGAGTACAGCCGAAGCAGATTATGTCGCAACTTGTTCGGCTAGTTGTGAGGCAGTATGGCTTAGGAAGCTACTGTCTGATTTGTTTGATCTCCAGCTGAGTGCTACTTGTATATATTGCGACAACCAGAGTTGTGTGAAGTTGTCGAAGAACCCAGTGTTCCATGACAAGTCGAAGCACATTGAGATCAATTATCACTATATCAGGGATATGGTGCAGAGAGGAGCAGTGAATCTCCTGTATGTTGCGATGGACAAGTAGATAGCTGATGTGTTAACCAAGCCGCTGGCCAGAGTGAAGTTTGAATACTTCAGAGAGAGCTTGGTGTACTTCAGATCAAGATACCTTCCAAGGGGAAGTGATGAGTCCGGAGACACATATGCACACGAGCCATTCTCACATAGTGGTAGGAAAATTCCTCCTATGGTTTAGATGTAAGGGCTGGAGCCATTCTCACATAGTGGTAGGAAAGTCCTCCTATTGTGTAGATGTAAGGGTTGGGGCCATTCTTACATGGTGGTAGGAAAGTCCTCCCATGGTAAGATGTAAGGGTTGGGGCCATTCTTACATGGTGGTAGGAAAGTCCTCCCATGGTAAGATGTAAGTGTCGGGCGTGGCTTTTCCGACATGGTCAGAGGAAATTCCTTCCATGGTCATGATGTAATTGCCGAGCTTTTCTGACATGGTCGAAGGAAAGTCCTTCCATGGTCGTGATGTAATTGTTGTAGCCGTTCCGACATGGTCAGAGGAAAGTCCTTCCATGGTCATCGATGTAAGTGTTGTGAGCCTTTCCCAGATGGTCAGATAAATTCCTTCCATGCTGGTGAGTGTAAGTGCTAATCCTTTCCCGGATGGTCAGAGGAAAGTCCTTCCATGCCAGTGAGTGTACGTGTTGTGTGTGTGCATCTGGGTTGTGCTCTGTGGACTATGACGATGATACGAAGACGATGATGTGACAATATGGTACACAGGTTTTGTAGAGGCATATGATCAGTCCTGAGATGCTCTTGCGGGTTTTGCAGAGGCAGTGTAATCAGTCTTGGGAGATCTTGTAGGTTTTGCAGAGGCATTGTAATTAGTCCTGAGGTGTACCTACTTGATGGCTTGCTCGCAGAGATGTTGAAGACCTACATGGAGGCTAGGCCTACATCCAGCATGAAAAAGGGTTGGCTTTGTAGATGATGAAGACCCACAGGTGGTGGGCCTACATCCAGTATGAAAAAGGACTGGCTCTCTAGAACTTCCTATGACGAGTAGATCGGAGATTGATTGAGATAGCAACAACAATGACGATGAAAATGATTCGATGACGATGATCCAGTAATCATGATCTAGAGAAGAAGACTTGTGCTAGCAGATCTGTGTCGAGAAATACCTTCCTAGTTAATAGGGAGTGTTGATGTATATGTAAATTCGGAATGTATTTCACCCATGTATATTGTACTCCTATAGAGATGGTATTATTCCTCTATACAGAAGTGTCGTCATTTGTATTGACAAGTGTCGCAAGTGTCGCAACTTGCATGTGATGGGTTATTAGACCACCAAGTGTGGGGTCGGTCCTAATTAGTATTACCATGGGTTATTAGACTGAGTTAGACAAGTCGGCCCTGCTAGTTTATTAGGCAGTTCATGTCATGTATAAATAGAGTGCGGGAGGCACTCTATTTGATCATCTCATTATTCACTTCTACACTACTCGGAAAGTGGCGCACTAGTGAGGAAGGAGGAGTAGCTGCTAGGAGAAGACTATCTCTTGTACTTGGGTTGTATCATTGCTCTTTCTATCTCTGAGGAAGTTGTGGAGTTTTTCACCTTTATGGTTTTCCCCAGTGAAACTCTGTGTGTCTATTGTCTCATGTGATTGCTTGGTGTGATTGATATGCATTTTTATACTTGATATGCTGTACATGTTATTCTCTTAGTAAAGATCCTAGAGTATATTGAATTAATGCTCAAAATATAACATGCCTGAGATGGTTATTTATGTGTAAGTGAGTGGAGCCCCAAGATAGTAATTTATAATTCATAGATCCTGATTATTTCACAGGGTTTATATTGACACAACATAAAACATGAAGTAGGTTTCCCCTTTTAAAACAAAGCAGCAATTAAAATCACTAATGACATTGTTTTTACAAAAATAATTCCTTTTATTATGAAGCCAGTTCTAATCCTTTTGGTGATTACCAACATTTCACATGATATTGTTCAGATTTCCGCATTTCTGCATATCACTCTGAAAGTTGAGCTGAGTTTTATTTCAATCAAGCAAAAATCAGTCAAGCAAAACAAGATCAAACCAGAATGAGATAAGGATGAAACTAACTAACCTAGGAAGAGAATAAACAAAATCAAATGGAAAGTTAAGAATCAACAATTTTTTTGTATGTACAATAGGTCTCCCTAGTGTGCCATCACTTACTTCCTAAAAAATTATGATAGCTTCAGGATGAGGGTTGTTGTAACGGGAAGAAACTAAGCTCATTTGGTGGAGTCAAGATTAAGTTTTCTTTTAAGGTGGAAGAATGACAAGGAGAGCCAAAGTGTTGTTAGGGGTTAGAAGGCATTTCAATACCTTGGAGTTTGGAGCATCTTTTAATATTTTGCACAAATATCAAGGGCTTGAGGTGTAGTTTGATTGTTGTTTGTTTCATCATGATATCATATTCATTACGTTTTTCAAAACAAGAATCATACAATTACCATAATCCCTTTCACTAGTGATTGCTGATAATCAAATCCTGTTGCAAAATTACCATGTTTGTTAATGAAACATTTCAAACCATATTCATAAATTCAATCTCAAAATGCCTTTAAAATGGTAAAAGTTTGGAGGTATCATTCACATTTATGAGGCAGAAAGAGATATCAACCGGATATCATATTTTCTTTATGAGTTTCGTGCGATCAAACTTTTCAGTTGCTTGTTTATGGGGTATCGGATCTTAAAACTATTTTTAGAAATTTGAATCAAAATATTCTTGTGTTATCAATTCTTCACTAATATTCGTGAAAGTGTTTCGATTCTTCAATCAGTGCCTTATTGATTGTTCATCAATGATTTAACCTTTAATAGTGCAAGTGCTTTCTTCTTTCATCGTTAACTAAATATTTTTGTAGACCAGACTTTCTTCAAATTGGACAAATTTTAAATGTGGCCTCCTTCATAAAACACATATGTGTTCATACTCATTCTCATGAAAACAATTAGATGCAACTAGTGAAGACATATCTTGTGTATACCTTATGAATGTTCAGTCCAGCTCAACATATGCATCAAATAAGGGTATCATCTTTATTTCCAAATATCCAAAGGGACAGCATGATAGTGGAGGGAGAAATCTAAGCTATCAAACAAAACCTAACGCATAACTAGCAGCTAGCCTATACAAAGAAAACTATGTGAGTGAAACTCTTATTCTGCAAGCTTAGAAAAAAGAAAGCTATGCTACTCCGAAAGTTGAGCTAAGATTTATTAAACAAAATCAATCAAGTAAAGCAAAAAAAACACAACATGAGATAAGGCTAAAGCTAACTATCCTAAGATGAAAACAAATTAAATCAAACAAAATGCTAAAATCAACAAATTTATTTATGTACAACATATTTCCCTAAATCTAAGAAAAGTAGTGTTTTATTTCTAAGCCATTGACAGGGAGGTTTTCCTTCTCCCCTTGCAAATATTGTAACTTATAAGTTGTTGGGAAGGGATTCTCCACGATCTGATAAGGACCAAGCCACAATTATTGAAATTTTGTATGTTTTCCCTTTTCTTCATGAGGATGATCCCATTTTAGAACTAGGTCTCCTACCTCAAAAAAATTCTTGCCATATTTCCATTTATCAAACCATTTTTTAACAATGTCTTAATGGTGACGGTTGAATCTATCTTTGGCCTTTTGTCGTGCTTCCTCAAGTTTCGGCAGAGTATTAATTCGTGACTGTAAGACTTCTCTATTGGATCCCCGTGATGCCTGAGCTAACTGTAGGGAATGAAGTAGTATGTTTGGGGGAAGAATAACCTATTTCCCATAGACTAAGGTGTAAGGAGAAACCCCTAAAGAGTCTTTTGGAGTGTCTATATCTTCCCATAAAGGGTTGGGAAGGGCTACATGCCAATTTCTTTGGTTTTCAATAACTATTTTCTTCAATATTCGTATGAGATTTTTATTGGTGGATTCTGCCAACCCATTCCCTTCAGGATAATAGTTATATGAATAATGCAATTTAATTCCCTTTTCCATAGCAAATGTACTTAACTTAGTAGAAGAAAAATAATATGCATTATAAAAAACTAACGAAATTGGAACTCCAAACCTAGTTATGATGTTTTCTTGCAAAAATATGATGACCACATCTTCATTTACTTTGCGTAAAGGAGTTGCTTCAGTCCACCTCATGAAATAATAAGTGGCTGTGAGAATGTACCGGTGTTGCAATGAAGAGTTGGGATTGATTTCCCCGATGATATCTAAACCCCATTGCACGAATGGTTATGAAATGATAACTAGTTTTAGTGGTTCTGTTGATTGTGGTAGTCTACCAACACTTATCTGACATACATCACATCTCCTTGAATAAGAATGAGCATCTTTAAAAACAGTGGGCCAATAATATCCAGCTCTCAATATTTTATGATCAATAGTGTCTCTGGAATAATGTCCCCCTACAGGGCCATCATGTAACTCTTTTACCACTTTCTCTGCATCATCGTTTTCAAGACATATGAGAAAAACTCCATCGTAATTCTTTCTAAATAGAACTCCATTTATTATTTGGTATGATGCTGAATTTAATCAAAGTGCCCTTCTTTGATTTGAATTCCAATGTTCCGGAAAATATCCATTTTGAAGATAATGAATTAAATCTCTGTACCAAGACTCTGGAGTGGTGAAAGTGGAACATACTTCAATTAGATTCATTTCTGATTCATTTTCCCATCCATGATATTTATCAATTGGATTTTCAGTCAACCACTTGCATAATCCTTCATCTTTGATGATATTAGATGGCTTAAATTCTAGGTCATATTCTTATATTGCAGTCACCCAATTTCCTCGTCTTTATCCCAAATCCTTCTGAATAAATAGAGAACTGACAGCCAGGTGAGGTATTATAACCTTTGTTCTATTTTTCAGAATGTAAGGTTTGAACTGCTTCACTGCCTTGAAAAATGCAAATGATTGTTTTTTCACAGCTGGGTAGTTCAGTTCAGCTCCTTATAACCTAGTGCTCATAAAATATATTGGGTATTCATATCCTTGCTCTCCTTTCTGTGTGAGCATTGCTGCCAGAGAATAATCTGAATCAAATGTATATATAATAAAATCTTTTTCAAAATATGGACTGCTCAATGAAGGTGCATGAGCAATGAAATTTTTTATATCCTTAAATGTGTTCTTCTCAATATCAGTCCATTTGAACTGCACACTTTGCTTCACCATCTGATGCAAAGGTTTTATAATTTGTTCAAAATCTGGTAAAAACCTTCGTACAAAGTTTATTGTGCCCATAAATTATTGCATAGTTTTCTTATTATGGGGCATGGGAATCTGAGTTATAGCTTGAATTCTTTCTGCATCTATAGAGATTCCTGATTTAGAGATGATGTGCCCTAAATATTTTCCTTCGATAACAACAAAAATGCTTTTCTTAGGATTCAAAGATATACCATACTTCCTACAACGTTCAAAAATCTGTTTTAAATGGAAAGCATGATCTTCTCTTTTCTTAGAAAAAATTGTCACATCATCTAAATAAATGATAAGGCAGTGGCTGACCAAACCTCAAAATGCGATGTCCATGGCCCTTTGAAATGTGGCTCCAGTATTTATAAGGACAAAAGGAATTCTTCTATAAGCGAATGTTCCCCATTTTGTGCGAAAGGAGTCTTGATTTGATCCTTCTCGGCCACTAATACTTGATTATAACCTGAAAATACATCCAATAGGGAGAACATTTATTATCCTGATACCATCTGTAAGATTTGTTCCATGGGTGGGACCGGATAGTTATCTTTATTTGATGCCCTGTTCAAATTTCGAAAATCAACACACATTCCGATTTCTCTTGATTGTTTTATTACAGGAACTAGATTGGCCACCCATTCAGAGTGTTGAACTTTAAAGATAATTTTAGCATCCAGCAGCTTCTTTAATTCTTTCTGTATTAATGGTTCAAGCATAGGATGCATCTTTCGAAGTTGCGGATGAAATGGTTTTGCTCCTTGTTTGATGGGTATCACATGTTGGATGATGCGTGTATCGTAAGTCTTCAAATCTTCATATGTCCACGCAAAAATGTCCTTGTACTTCTGAAATAGTTTAATAAATTTACAGCTTTCACCAGGTGTGCAACATTTTCCCAAATTAACATATTTAGGTTCCTTTTCCGTGCCTAAGTTCACCAACCCATATTGCATCGTAGAGTTGTTTGTCTTGACATTTGCAGGATTCCTGAACTTGTGTTTTAAGTCAAATAATCCTTCAAGAGTTCACACTCCTTTTGGCATAAAATTGCCTTTGCTGGTACCCTCATGTTTCAATTCTGCCCGGTGCTCATCTTCTTCAATAATGAATTCTTTGAAGGTATCCTCATTTGTCAGAAAAATGATAATCTTCTCATCATCATCGAACACTCTCATATTTGTAATGTTTTCAGCTATAGATGTCCTTAAAATCAATTCAATAGAACATTTGTCATTGGTTGGTACTAACCGTTAAGAAGAAACAACTAGTAAATCAATAACAACATTTTTTAATCTAGGAATGACATTTATGTTAAAAGCATTAAAATTTGATATTAAATTCCATACTTCGGACTGATACCCTTTCAAGTGTGGAGATACACAATGAATGGTGTTTCTTATTTTCCTAACAACTATTTCCAAATCACCAAAAACTTTTAAATTTTTAACATTCAAATCAATGGCTTTTTTCAATCCTTGCACTAAAGCTTCATATTCAGTAGTGTTTTTTGTGCATTCAAATTCTAATCTACAAGAGAGAAATTGTATGTTTCCTTGAGAAGCAACAAGAACACAACCAACTCCTACTCCCTCTTGTGTTTTGGAGCCATCAAAGTATAAAATCCAAAATTTATCATCTAACTCAACTATGTTAGTCGGACTATCTAAGTCAGTAACTAATTCTACTATGTTACAGTCAATATCATCAGCCCATGCAAATTGAAGATGAAAAATTCACTGGCTTAATAGTTATGCCTGATAGTTCCCTGGCTCAATTTCTAAAAAATAATTTCCCAAAACTGAAGATGAAAAATTCACTGGCTAATTTTTTTCCTTCTAACTGAGTCACATTATGTTTCATATGAGGTTCCCTTAATACCTTAATTTGGTTTTGTTTATTCTGATAAGGAAACCATAAATGAGACCAATCAGTTACAAAATAACCATTTAACTTATTCAACCAATCTCTACTCAGTATTAACCCATAAGCTTATGGTATGTCTACTACCATAATATCAATAAATTGACACACTCTTGGGTCTGCAACCAATCTGATCAATACATTTTTCATTTCCCCAATAACTTTAACATCAAATCTATCTAGTTGTATAATCCGAGAAGGGATGCTATAGGTTTTCCATTAATCTTTTTGCAAATAGATAGTGGCATGATGTTAGATGAAGCCCCAGAGTCTACCAAGCAATTATCCACATTATAATTGAATATTTCGAAAGTCAAAAGGAAAGGAAGAGTTTGATATTTCAATTTTCCACCAATACTTGCTTCATTAATTTCGATATCAAACTCAACCCTTTCTGGCTGTTTATTTACTGTACTGCTTGATTTTACACCAAAAGTTTCTAATAACTTTCTCTTATGTTGTGGCAGGTTACACAATTCAAACAGAGATATATTTGCTTTAGTTTTCTTGATATATTCTACAATGTCATACCCCATATTACGATTTTATCCAACCTTTTTACCACTATCTGATTTGTTGATTACAAGGTTTACTTGTTTATTGCTTAATGGGTTTGTTTCCTTAATGATACCAGAATTTGCTTTTGGTCGATTTAAACTGTTATTCTTCTTTATGTTTTCTTTGAATGTATTCATTTTGGGTAGTACCATACTTTGTTCTTCTATTGGTCCCTTCTGGTGGCATAATCCACAGATGATATTTGTATTTCTTCCACCTTTGCTTCTTCATCTAAACCCAAAGTTGGTGCCCAATCCCATAGTACCAAGGTAGTTTATTCATTTTGATCTTTTGGTTCATTAGATTGGTCTTCTTCATGATCTTCCTGGTCTATTAGTTGTGTATCTAATAATTTATTCATTACCAAGGTCATTGAATTAATCCATTGTGGGAAAATTTTCTCGGAATGATGCTCTTGATGAAATGTGCAAAAGTGGTCCATGCCAACTTCATTCAAATTGAAAACAACAGAATTATTTAATGGTGGTTGTGATTGTGTTCTTTCTTCCCTTTTCTTATAGAAAGGCTTAAATGGTTTTCTTACTGAAGAACTAGCACCCTTTTCTTTTTCCAAATATACTATTTTATTGGACAACTTTTGAACCATCTTGACTACATTTCTAATTCATTGGCAGATTCTTCTTTAGGTCTGGTCAATATTAAAGGATTCTTATTTACTGTAGGTTTTACTTCCAAATCCAAAGAATGTTTGATGATACTGTCTATGTCTGCCTCTACTTTCTTTGCCTCTTCATAATTTTCTGCAAAAGTAGTTTTAACAGATCTTTTGACAAACATGGCTATGGATGGGAGAAGCGTTGTAGTATAATATTCTACCAATGATTCTTCAGCAAGTTTAGTTGCAACGCTAAAAATATTCAAAATCATAGTAAATATTTGATTAAACTCTTGAACTTTCTCCTTCTTTTCCATCCGCAGAGACATTAATTCTTTCATGAGTGAAGCCACAGTCTTTTGGGTGCCAAACTTATTCATAAAAACGTTTTCAAAACTATCCCAATCTGCTATAGAATTAGCCTGTAAGCTAAAATACCAAGATGATGCTCTTGTTTCAAAAGTGTAAGGGAATAATATGCACACTACATCCTCATGTTCCACATTTAATAGGTTCAATGCCAAGTAAAAACTCTTTAGGTGATCTTCAGTAGAGATCCATTTTCCATGGTCAAACTTAGGTAGCACTCGCTCCGGGTGCTTAGGTAAATCATGCAAAGGAGCATCTAGGTTGAGTGGACCTCTGGCTCTCCATGCAGGTGGTTGATTGACATTGTGAGGCATGTTATAAATACGCCTAGGAGAATGTGGGTGTGTATGGGGTGGTGTATGAGTTCATGTCCGTGGAGTAGTGTTTGTTTCCGGAGAATTAGGCCTCAATTGATTAATGGGATCTGGTATATCTTGTAGTGATAAATAAACTAATTATTCCAAAGATTCCACAAGCACATAATTCCTAGTTTGCACAACGTGTCTTCTAGGAACTTGCGTTCTAGGTAGTAAAGGCACCGCTGATAATCCACCAAGTTTCCTCACGTATGATCTACTATGTCTCCTGAAATTGTCTACTTATGTGTGAGGAACAACATGTAAACGTTCGGTATGATCAATTTTAGAATCCAACTTTTCTTGATAATCAGTTTCAGAAATTCATTCTTCTATTTTGTTTGTTTCCAATGTAGATCCAAAGAAATTTCCTCTTGAAAAAGGATTTCCTATTCCATCCATGCACTGGCAGCCCTCCTAGCGCCAAAACTGTTATTTCCCGGAAAATCCTAGCATCGACAGTAGGGATTCTCCCCAATGAATAACCCAATTAGATCACTCATTGTTTGGTATGGAGAATCTGTCCGGTTAACGGTCCGGCTACCGTAGGTGTGTTTTTTTAATTATGTACCGGTTTTGGCCCGACCCACCATTTATATTTTATGTTTAAGGGTATGAATATGCAAGTGCTTCTAATCTAACTAATGCATTTAACCTATAATTAACAGGCATAAACCACACAAGTGATGCGTAGGTTCTTACCTCTTGTCTTACTGCTTCTACCTTGTCAATTTGTTAACTCTATTCTAAACTAACTAACCTATCCTTGCAAGGAGTGAATTTAAATAAGAGTAATAATCTGAAAACGCTCACACAAATCCAACAAATAGCTATTAAGATAAAATATGCACATTCCCAACATAAAATTACCAAAGATAGCTTTGATTTTAATCAACACAATTTATTACTATGTTAACACATAGACATTTGCATAGATAAATAAATCATTCACCATCATTGAAATAGTTCAACAAAATTAGAAATATCTCACAACATGAACATAAACAGGAGAAGAAACAGTTCTGCTCTGTCAGCCACAACTTTCCATGCAAAATCAGTGCAAGCTTTTCCCAGTGAATAGGTCTTTCATCATGAGCAGAAAAATAGTTCTCTTACACAATGTATCCAATCTCTAATTCACTAGTAAAAGTCCCTTTCTCTAATACCCTTCCCCCATATTTATATTACAAGAGAATTTGTCTTGAATGAATGATCATTTCGGCTCCCTCTGCATCCTTTGACTTTCCCAATTTGGCTCTTGTGCCAATCGTTTCCTCTGCGCATAACCTTTCAGCTTCCACCGTGTCATGACTGATCACTTCGGCTTCCTCTACGTCTTTTGGATTTCCCACTTCATCCTTTGTGCCTGCGCTTCTTTTGCTCACAGCTTTCAGCTTCCACGCGTCCTGAGGAAACAACCAAAATCAATGTATACGAATATTCCAAACGAAGTGATAACGAGCATAACATAAATTGCAAAGATATGAGTGTCAATATTGTTTACAAATCAGAAGATTTAAGCTTCCATGATCTTGTTTTTTTTCCTAAAAATGTTAATTAACCAGAGGCGAAAGGCTGGAAAAATCCCAAAAAATGGAGAAAAAATCATCCTTCCGCAATCAGAAAAGGCTTAAAAAATGGCCCAAAAAATCATCCTTCCGCCATCAGAAAAGGCTTTAAAAAATGGCCAAAAATCATCCTCCCGCAATCTGCAATCCGTAATGCGAGGGTGCGGGATTGCGAGTGCCATTTTCCAACATTCAAAAATTAAATCCGTAATCTGCATTCCGCAATCGGAACTGCGAGACGCGGAAAAGCGAGGTGCGAGAATGCGGAAATATGGAATGTAGAAATGCAACATGCAATTCCAAAGTTGGAAATGTAGTCCGCAATACACAATCGGAAATGCGAGAACGCCGAGTTGCAGGGCTGTGGAATGCAAAATTCCGGGCATGTGGAATCGCAAGAATGTGGGAGACCATTCAACAAACCAAAAAATTAATCCACAATCCGCAATCAGAACTGCGGAAAAGCGATATTTCAGTGTTACGGAAGTGCAGGATTGCGGCATCACGGAAGTGCGGAAAAGGCACGATGCGGAAGTGCATAAATTCCTTTTCTTTTTGTTATTTTTCAAGAAAAACTAAGTGTCAAGGGTAAGTTGAAACAAACTCTGAGTAATATCGAAGGAGGGACCCTATAATTTTACAAAAATATTGGGGATCGGGTTGCAGCTATAACAACTAGGTAAATATTTTCTCTTTCTTTCAATTTTGTCGCATTTCGGAGCTCTATTCCTCTCAAAATATTGAAGACCTTTTTTATTGCTTTTTCCAGTATTGGGAAAACAATATTTTCTCGTGGTATTACTAGTGCTTGAAGATATGGATCATAGTGCTTAGTTGTTGCATTTATCATGTTTGTTATGAATACCACCCACATAATGGATCCTTCTTGGTATAGTCTAGACCAAAGTATGAGTTCCTTCTTATTTTGTCATCATTTCTCCATTATGGTTGTAAACAAGTCATCATCTACATTCAAGTTGTTGGTGTCTGAGATCACCATGGTTTCCTTTCTCTTAGTTTTTCTTTTGTCCTTTGTTTATATAAAGTTCCTTGAGAAACGCATTCATGCGGGTTGTGGTATTCTTTAATATCCCACTCAAATATATATTGTTGTTCATACATTTGATCCGATCACGCTTGTGCTGCCATGGCTAACATGCGTTTCATTAATTGTGGCTTTCAACGGTTAGAAATTTTAGTTTTTTTCTACTTCATCAAAATTTTCTTGTGGACCTAAACATATCCTATCCCAATGGAGTTATTAGTTTTTTTTTTTTTTTTTAGTAGGAGGGGTGATGTTGGACTCACACGATCTTGATACCATAACCACTAGTATCTATGGCATTTTTTTTGTGGGTCACGTCATATCACAACAAATTCATTTGATGAAAATGTCTATACAGTCTCACTGGTTCCTTCTACTATTCCCCAATAGCTACCACTGTCATATTGGATTCCTAGTCTTTGATGTTGGGCTATTTAGACACCTAGGAGTTAGTTAAGATCAACTTATTATAATGTATCTATTAGGTAAAGTATGTTTCTTTAGTATGAATTAGTATGCATTTGTACATATGTAGTCTAACGGTTATGATATGTTCTTGACATAGAGTGATCCAACAGTTCATCTTCTCCTCGATCTTAACGGCCATTGATCCATGACTTAACACCCAATTGGTCCATGATCTCTATTTAAATAGCATGGAGGTTCATTTGCTCATTGATCTATTATGAGAAGGTCATTTGTAACATTATTTTTCTTTTGCATAATACTATTTCCTCAAGTATCTATTTGGATAGGGTCGTGGAGTGTTTCCCTCTTTGAGGGTTTAAACCACATTAAAATGTTGGTGTGTTGATCTATGATCTATTTGTGTGAGTGGTTGCTCAAGGTGTCCATTCTTGAAAATATCATGTGTATTTGAACATGGTATTAGAGCTCTTATGAAGTTTTGTTTCTGTTGGTGATTTAGATCCTGAACCAATGTAATCGAGGCCATCAAAGGATTTATGGTCCTGATATTTTTGTGCATTTTTGGGTTGTGAGAGGTGTTCCATTGTGTCCAGACTTTTGTTTCCAATTGTAAGAGATTTTATTTTCACTGAAAAAAAAATTTCGTTTTCCTAAGATACAACCATTTTACGAGATCCAAAAGTATATTGTTACAGTTACGCATTTTTTTTAAATTCTCATTTTTTCAATTTTATCTTGGTTTTTATTTTAGTTCTGGTTTGTTACCTTTTTCATTATGTGTATGCTATTTTTTGTGCGCTCTGTGTGAACTTGAAAAATCAGAAACATAGTGGTAAGGGTTTTCTTTACTGTGTATGCTCTTTGTCGTGCGCTTTGTGCGAACTCGGTAAACCAAAAATAGTGAGAAAATGTACATTTTTCAAGAAAAGTAACAAAAGGAAAACCCCAAATTTGATCCATTTCAGTTTTTGATTTTTTTGTGTGTTGTTTTTGTGAAGTGTTTTGTAGGGAAGAACTAATGTTTTGGGGGTAAACATGCACTTCGAGGCAAAAGAGTATAAAAAACCACTCCTTCCTATGGTTAAAAGTTGCTTTAATAAATAAGAGGTCTTCGGTTCAATTCCTCTCTTTGTTAGTTACTTTCTAAAAAGTGCATGTAACTTCCATTTTTAAGTTACTTCATTGTAAAAGTGCATCTCACTCATTTTATAAAGTGAGTCACTTAAAAGTGTAAAGTCTTTCAGTTTTTGCATGCAATATTTAAAGCAACATTATTGTAAAGTGGGTTTAAAAGATTACGTTTGGGATGAGGGAGTTCTTTTTTTTTCCACATGGGTCAATCTTCTACTTGCCATGTGTTCGTTTGAAGTCACCATCAACCATTTTTAAAACAAACATAACTTCCTCATCTAGAGTTTGTTTTCAGTGACGTTTTTTTTAACGCCTATTTTTTTGATATCTTTGCATCCATACCATCAGTTTCTATTTTAACGACTTGCATATTATAGTACGTATGCTCCATGTGATATTTTGCTTACCAATTCCAATTACTTCTCATGGAAATCCCATATGGAAGATGACCTATGAAGCAGGGGAATTTACCGAAATACCTTGGGGAAATAAATTAAACCTATTGATGTTGATAAGCAAAATAAAATGGGCCATTAAATGTGATGAGGATTGTGAATTAATGGCAATGTCAATTTCTATTGATTTATGATTCCACCTACTAGGAATTGATGAACCAGATAATGCTTGGGAAAAGTTGGAAGTTGTGTTTGGTAAACACAATGAGATTTGAGGTCACTATCTTGAAAATGGGTTGATTTCTTTAAATCCATGTGATTTCTCTTACATTAAAGACTATCTATTTAAGTACAAAACCCTTAGACTCTTAGTTGAAGAATGAAACATAACAAGGGAATATAAGCAATGTATTTTTCATATTCTTTCCAGGCTTGGTCCTACCTATTTTTTTTTTGTATATACATTTTATTCCATGAAAGAATCTTTGGGGAATAACTATACAGAACCAACTCTTGAATTATTTTGTGATTACTTGATTAGAGAGAAAGATAAGCTCATACATCTTAGAATAATTAGCAATGCCGATACATATAGAAAAGTCTTAGTGGCCTAATAGATGGACAAAACAAAAATCCCCAAGAAGAAACATCCTCACAATAATAAGAAAAACAAGGGTCCCAAACCCTCCCAGTCATTTCATCCTTCCAAACATGACAAAGGAACCAAATCCAAATGTAAGAAGACTGAGAGTCATTGCATTTTTTGCGGGAAAGATGGTCATGTGTAATCTAAGTGTTTCAAGAAGATGGCAACCTTGGAAGCAACAATAAATAAGCACACCATCAACCTTGATTTGTCTTCTAACTCTACCACTCATGGACATGCACTTTGTGCTTGTGGTTTTTCTTTCAATGGATCTTCTTCCTCTTCTTTGAATGAATTGCTCATTAATTCTGGAGCATCTTATCATATGGATAAGAATCAAACCATATTTTCTACTATGAATGAGTGTAACGCCAAACAAATATTTGTTGGTGATGATAGATCTCTTATTCTTTTAGGATCTTGAACAATTCAAGTAGATGATGGACAATTCAATGATGTATTATGTGTTCCAAGAATTTCCTACAATTTGTTGTCATTCTATCAAATCACTCATTCCGGTGAAGGTAAGACTGTAACGTTTACACCTCACCAAGTTGTAATAAAGGATTTCAAAGATCCTAAGCATGTCCTAGCTATTGCAATTGTTGATGATGTTACCATATTATACAAATTTAACAACTTTGGGTCATCACCTTTTCCCTTAGTTTTTGTTTCTCATAGTGATGACTTGAACAAACTTTAGCATGAGTGATTTGGTCACTTAAACTATCTCTCATTGTAACAACTCTATAAATAAAATATGGTGATAGGTATTCTGATGCTATCTTGTAGGAATGGTGTTTGTTCTAGTTGTGTACACATAAAACATCATTGGGACAGTTTTGACAAGTGTTCCTCTTGGCACGCCTCGACCCCCTTCCAACTTGTGCATAGTGAATTGTGTGGTCATCTTTCATATACTTCTTTTTATAGTTTCAAATATTTTTTAACTTTCATTGATGATTATTTTATATGCACTTGGTTTTATTTCCTAGAAATTAAGAGCGGAGTACTTGACACGTTCTTGGACTACAAGGCCCTTGCTGAGAAACAATCTGGTCATCAAAATAGTATCTTAACATTTGATAATGGGGGAGAATACGTTAACAACAAGTTCACTAGTTTCTACATTGCACAGGGAATCCAAAAACAACACATTGTTCCATATACACCACAAAAAAATGGTGTAGCTAAGCAAAATAATCACACTTTAAAAGAAATGGCTAATTGTATGCTCCAAGCTAAGGGACTAAGTCTTCAATTTTTTAATAAAGCCATAAATTGTGCAAATTACATAGTTAATTGCGCCCCCACTAAAGCTTTAAAAGGTATCGCATCGGAAGAAGCATGGAGTAAAATTAAACCAGATGTCAACAACTTCCATGTGTTTAGTAGTGAAGCATGGGCTCATATTCCAGATGAAAAATAGAAATCATTGTAGCCTAAAAGTAAAAAGTGCATATTTGTTGGATATTTTGAAGATGTAGAAGGTTATATACCCCTTCACCTACTTTCCCATGATATAATTATTAGCAGATATGTTAAATTGATGAAAATATATTAGCCTACAGGCCTAATTCGAGGTTTGTTCTATCTATGGCCTATGAGCCATCTTCGACACTTTTGCCATCTTCTACTCCCAAATTCCTTGACATTGTTCCTACTCCATATTTTGATGATGACAGTGAGGATGAAAATCCACCTCCACCTACTCATTTTACTCAAACTACACCAACACAACCGCTTCCTCTATGGGTCTGTTCAACATTTGAAGCCATTGGTGATCTTGTTGGTGATCCCAAAGATCAGTATCGAACACGTTCTCGTTTCCAGTGAGCCACTTCTCTTTTGGATTAAGTTTTAGCGAATCACGATTCATATACATTTGCAGAAGCTTCAAGGAATCCATATTAGGATGAAGCTATGGATGAATAATATCGTTCCTTAATGGAGAACGATACTTGGGATCTTTTACTTCTTTCGAAAGGAAGAAAACTTGTCAGATGTAAATGGGTCTACATAATTAAGTATGCATCAGATGGAAGTTTTGAAAGACTAAAGGAAAGTTTAGTTTCCAAAGGATCTTCCCAAGTTGAAGGAATTGACTTCAATGAAACCTTTTCCCCTATAGCCAAAATTAAATCCATCTTCCTTGTTCTTTCCCTTCCAGCCTTACATAAATGGGAGGTCCACCAAAGGGATGTAAAATATGCCTTCTTGCATGGGGATTTGTAGGAATAAATTTACATGGAACCAACTCTTGGCTATGTTCAAAATGAATCTAAGGCTTGTATGTCGCCTTATGAAACCCCTATATGGCCTTAATAAATCTCCTTGAGCATAGTATTCCAAAATGGATATCTTTCTCCTTGACACTAGTTTTTCTAGATGCCATTCTGACCCTAATGTCTATACCAAGAAAGTAGGAAACCATCTCATCATCCTTTTTATTTATGTTGATGACCTTATTATTACTAGCAGTGACCATAAGCCTTTAACCCATGTGAAACCTAGCCTTACGAAGAACTTTGAAATGGTAGACTTAGGAAATTTGCATTATTTTCTTGGCCTCAAAGTCCTGCAAACCAAAGAAGGAATCTATCTATGACCTTCTTCATTGTTTTCATATGGATGATTGTAAACCATCCCCATCTCCCTTCCAGTATGGATTCAAACTTTATGCCACTTGCACTTCACCCGAAGTAGATGCCACCATGTATAGTCATCTTTTTGGTAGTATCTTATACTTAATTTGTACCCGTCCTAATACTTACTTTGACGTTGGTCTTGTTTCCCGCTATATGCAAATGCCCCATGAAATCCATTGGAAAGAAGAAAAAATAATACTTCGCTATATTTAGGGTACAATTCAGTTTGGGATTCATAATAGTTTAGGGGGGACTCCTTTGTTGGTTGGTTTTACTGATTCAGATTGGGTTAGCGATCTTGATGATCAAAATTATACTATAGGTTATGTTTTCAATCTTGGTTTCAAACATGTCACTTGGGCTTGTTAGAAGGAACAAGCTCTTGGTATTTATTCAGTAAAAGAAGAGTATCAAGCCATAGTTAATGCAAGTTAGGAAGCTTTGTGGCTTCAACAAATGCTTCCAGAGTTTGGATTCGAGTATTAGAATCCGATTACCCTTTGGTGTGACAATCGGAGTGCCATCAAGCTAGCCAAATATCCAGTTGAACATCTTTGCAGAAAACACATTGAAGTACATATGAACTTCATCAGAAATCTTGTTCATGATCATATTCTTGAAGTGCTCTTTTTCCCTACAGATGATCAAGTTGCTTCACAAAGTCTCTTATAGAAGTGAAGTTTCTAAACTTTGATCTATGTTAGGATTTTAGGAAATTGACATTGAGGGGGGATAGGATACAGTGCCTCCCTTCATCTGCTATAGTTGTCATATTTTGTAAATCCTTCAATCCTATCCCAAGTTGTTCTTAACGGGGGGTCTGAGGATATTTAGACACTTAAGAGTTAGTTAAGATCAACTTGTAATAATGTATCTGTTAGGTAAAGTGTGTTTCTTTACTATGCATTAGTATGCATTTGTACATATGTAATTCGATAGTCATGATATTTTCTTGACATGGAGTGATCTGATAGTTCATCTTCTCCTCGATCTTAACAACCATTGAACGGTGGCTTAACACCCAATCCGTCCATCTCTATTTAAAGAGCATGGAGGGTCATTTGCTCGTTGATCGATTATGAGAAGCTCATTTGTAACATTATTTTTCTTTTGCATACTAATATTGCCTCAAGTAGCTATTTGGTTGGGTTTGTGGAGTCTTTCCCTCTTCGAGGGTTTAAAACACATAAAAACATTGATGTGTTGATCCATGATATGTTTGTGTGAGCAGTTTATCAAGGTGTCCTGTCTCTTGGCAATATACTATGTCACAAACCAATTTTTCAATGTAATAAATGGAAGAGGAATTCAAAATAAAAGAGTTAAAATGGATCAATTCTTCTAATTGTGTGTTAAAGAGAAGTTACGAAATAAGAACAAAATGTGAACTTATGAAATAAGAACAAAATGTAAAATATTAAAAGTAATTAGTTATGTTGTGGTTGGGTAATAACAAAAAAGCTATGATGTAAAAATAAAGGGGCATTGCTTTTGGTAACGTAACCCTTCATTTTCTATTTAATTGGACTTTGGACATTAGCTTGGTCATGGAGGAAGGAATAACAGAAGAAGTCGGTGACAAGAGGAAAGTGTCCCTAGACAGGGCTATACTTGGATGAATACTGCTTGGATTAGCGAGATCCTGTATAAAGGGATCTTGTCTAATAAGGCATTGCACAAATTTTTCCATGGAAAGAAACCTTCCATGGCCCTAGACAAGTCGTGAACCAGATAAGTCCTTCAACCCTGTATTTGTTTTTTAAAGAATAAATACAATAATATTTTCCTATTGTTGACTATTTTGAAGTAATTTAATATTGAATGGTAACTTTGTAATATATATTGCATTTCTAGGATAATACATGGATGTAATATACACATTGATATTGAGAAATAAAGTAGAATGATAATGTTTTATTTTTAATGATATATGAATTAAACATGAAATCTAAATACTTTACAAGGTTTTGCTTTATCCATTGATGACTTCTTAGTGAAGTGTGATAGTAAACCATAGTGAATCTCCATGTTAATGCAAAGTTGTACTTGCACATGTGATAGTAAATCATAGTGAATCTTCATGTTAATGAAAAATAGTATGTGCATGCATGAATGATTTCTTATTGTTATATTTTCCATATATGCATATTTTCCAACAATACTATATACAGGCATTTCCAATCAGTATGTTAAAAAAAAAAAATTATCGGCAGTTTAACTTTGTGGAGAAGTCACTTTGTAGGGATTTACAAGGGAGTAAAATCTTTTACTAAGATTATAGTTTATTTGTTGTTAATTATGTGATAAAAAGTATATATAGAAAGTTGACAAAGATAAAAGGTAGAGGTGTTCCATGGAGATAATTTGCATAGATATTAAGATGTAGATGATATTAATTCCCTAGTTTAATTAGATAAATTTAAGATTTGAGAAATATTTAGTGGAGTTAGTTTCTCTTACTTTATTTAGTAAAATCCTATAATGGGTTTAGTGTTAGTGGCTTATAGCCCATGGTTTTGGGTAATCTATGGTGTTTGCTCGTGGTTTTATCCTATGATGATGCTTAAGAATTAAATGTAAATGTCAAGTAAGTATTTCTTCACTAATTATTCTCAATCTTTTCTTCTTAGATATAACCAAAAATTATGAAAATGTAATAATAGAAACTAGGTTATGGTCTAGTTATAAGGATTTATGAAAGCCATATACCATTTTACATTGGTGTAAATATTAAAGCTAAGAAGATAAGGATTTACATATTCAATAAAAATAGTGAATACATAAGATAACCATTTACATTTTTATTTTTATTTTTGAGTGTTTATTAAGATCAACATTGATTTATCACATAATTAAAAAGATAAGGAATCAATTGCTTTTAAAAATGTATTTATGTGCTTAAAATGGTTCAAGAGAAGTAATCCTAAGTCAATATAGTTATGATAAATTAACTGATTGGGAAGGTCATAACTTCTCCAAGTATAAAGAAAATTGGAGAGTACATGTGAGTAATCATGTGACACAATCAATTAATTTCACAATAGTTAATTTGACAATAATAATTAGATGTCCATTTTTTTTAACGAGAAACATTAGGTCTCACTATCACTACGGGATGACCAAGTTGAAATGAAAAAATATATTAAGTGGGATTTTATAAATTGAGCTTTTATTAATTTGCTCGGTAGATCTCATAGGAGCTATGGGATGAGTGTAATAGTAAAACAAATACATGTGTGCCTCTCTTTCCTTTTGTAGCTCAACAAGTTATAATAATTGCTCTACTCTTAAACTCTTGGAATATAATATGGATAAACAAGTTTACAAGGAATCCTTTTGTCTTTAATGTTGTTGATCTTGTTCTTGTACATTAAGTACCTAGTCATAGCCATGCTCTCAATGGATAAATACTTGCACGTGTTGTATTTCCCTAAATTTTGAGGTGATTAGTTATACAATTATTTTGTATTTACACTTCTTTCTACATGATTCTTTATATATTCTACAACCCCAAACTTCACATATTATATAAGATAATATGAGTGACCAAGGTCTCAAAGAAGAGTTTCCAATTTCATGATACGTTTTCAACTCTCAATTTATTATTTATTTAATTTTTTAGAGCTTATGGAGTTCACATGGACTCTTCACCATAAAAAAATATCATCAATCTAAAGAAAAATAATGATGCCTATATTAATTTCTTATGTTTTAATATTTGAATTTAATTGATTGATATTAGAGAGAGAGAGAAGAAGAAGAATTTAGAGTTTATCCAAGGATGGAGAAAATTTAAAATGGGGGAGAGTGAATGTAAATTATGTGACGAAATCAATATATATAAATCAACACTTTAACCACTCTATATAAGTCGATCATTTAAAAATATTCAATCATTCTAAGAATAATCTTGAATCACTTAAATATGAGATCACATATTGAAAGTACTTGTGATTTATTACATAACAATTACATGTGATTTCATGGGTCAAGATAATTATTTAGAGTTTATAATGTATGAATATATGCAACATTGTATTATTGTCAAGTTTTTTCTAGTTAAAGGGTCCAAGCTTTGTTTCATATGTATTCATATTAGTAGAGGAAGGTGTAAGTTTTGGGTTATGTGAACCAATAGTAATGGAAGGTACCATGATTTACATTTAGTGATGTAACCTCAAAATATTCAAACTTAATTTCATTAGTATTATTATATGTTTAATAACAATAACAATAGTTTATGCATATTGCAAGTCTACTAATGAAGTAAGACAACTAATAGATAGTCAACAATGTATGAAAACAATTTATAATAAGATCAATGCGTATCTGTAATACCCCCATCTTGACCATTTGAATTATTGGCTCGATATGTAAATATTGTAAATATGTAGTCTATGATTCCTAGCGCGGAGCTCAAGGGAAAGGCCCCGCTAGCGAATGCCCGGCTTTTAAAGGCAAGTATTTTATATTTTGTGGACATGTGCCAGTCGCCCATGGAAAAATGTACAACATGTAAATATTTATATACAAATAAAATGTCCAAAAGTTGGCTATGGAGGCAACAAAAATGAGGGGGATATGTGTATCCACTAGGGAGAGGTGAGGGGTGTGTGGGGATTAAACCCTCTATTTCCAAGTGTCATTCTGAGAACCTGTCTTGACTTTCCTTGCTGATCTTTAATTCTGTTGTAAGAAGATAGTTGAGAAATCATCTCAGGAATTTAATGGAGCATGGGATGACTGCATAAATTCGTATGGCAGGTTATGGGATTAGTTTACTTGGTCCAGAATTCAATATTCCACATGGGAATTCGTTTCCTTCCATTCCTATTCCATTGTTTTGCAAGCAGACACCAATTTTGAGTATGTGATGCATTCTCGGCAAGAGAAATACCAGAAATCACAACTTGAGAAAGAGCCTTATTTCAGACAGTAAAAAACACCCAGGAACTCGTGTTTGTTGTGAAATCTAGTGGGGGATCCATAGACCCGAAACCTGGGGTGAATTTAAGAGCGTTAAAAGTTAGAAAATACGTGGGAGAACCCATATTTGGAAGCCCGAAAATTGAATTTCGTGGCAACAAATTAGTGTTTCCAGGAATTAGAAAATCCAAGAGACCATTGAAGTTTGAGAGAGATGAGAGGCTAGAATGGATTGATAAACCCAGTGTAGGAAAATATATCTGAAGGTTTAGTAGCTTGGACCTTTCTATGCCCACCCTGAATAGAAATGGAGGAAAGGGGTTCCTGAGGGACTCTGTAGCAGAGAAGGGGGCCTTCCTTGTATTGGGTGTGGTAGGTAATGTGGGTGTCAAGGCTATTTGAGACCAATTTAAATTCATGTAGCTCGGTGGATGAGCTCACTGGCTTATCATTCACCTTCATTGCCTCTCTATATGATTGATAAACTCAATTGCACGTTGGCTTAGCATGAATGCGTGTTCCTGTATTGGTTGTGAGTGAGCCATATAATTTCTCCTTAGCGTATACATATCCCATCTCGGGGATGGCCTCTTAGCGGAGAGATAAAGTGTTGGACAGAGTGCCTATGGATGGGCGGAACAATGCTCTTCCATATCCAGTTGCTTAGACAAATTCAATTAAAATATAAGTGTTTACTTGTTAATTTACTGTCTTGTTGAATGTGCATGAATTATTATTATTATTATTATTATTATGCCTGTGATGAGTATGCAGGTATATGCATGTTGTGTGTGTGTTTGTGTGGAATGATTTATTTTCCACTGTGTATTTCTAATATGCATATGCACACGCATTTAAATGTTCATGAATTTTGTAATATGACCATGGGGGCGAAATTTAGAATCCCCATAAGTCATTCATGTTCCCTTCCCTGGTCGGATCGATGGGTGGGGATGTGACAATATCACTTTGAATTTAAAGTTGAACCTAAAACTAGTATAGGTTGATGCGTCTGGTATAATTATATAATTAGAACATATAAATATTTAGTTGTGACATACATATCCCCAATTTATGCTTGAAGATACGATTAAGTTATCATAATCCCCAATTATGCCATGTAGATATCAATCATGACATAAATATATGATTTAAGGAGAAGTCCTTAGTTTCAAGTTGTGAGCTAATTCTTTTCCAAATGTGAATTATGAATTTATTTTCCAACTTCTAGACTATGTCAAAATCATAGAGATCATATTATATTCATTAAGGATGTGGAGTCATGTGATTGGTTTATCAAGAGTAATGGGTTTAAATTTAAGTTATGCAAAGTAATAAGGAATCCAATAGCACTTTATTATAAAAGTAAAAGTATAATAATTAGTTAAAATATTTTTATTACTATATTTGATTAATAAAACACTTGTATTAAATCTATTAAGAAAGATGTGTATGGGTCTTTAAGGTTAGGAGATTATTTATTTATCTATTTGTATATTTCTCAATTCAATTAGTCTCCAATTATTATACTATGTTCATCATTCTTTATAAAAGGGAAAAGCACTCTCACCATTGGAAGAGGTAGAATGGTTGAGAGTTGTGTGAATATGTTGTTAAAAAAATGAAGTGGTATGTGAAATTCATGAGGATTATGCTAATATTATGTTAAGATTATGCCACACCTTGCTAGATTTTCTAATGTATCTTGGTTGAGAAAATTATAATAGTCGCACCACTACTCAATGGTATGTTAGTCATACCATGTCCAAAATCCTCCTTTCTATGAATGTAATTTTTTTTCACAAGGGATTGTAATATGATAAGGATCTATGTTAGCCTGACTAAAAGAATAGCTAAGAGGGAGGTGTTTTAAATAATGGAATGAGTGATGGATATATTGATAAAGTTAAATACAAATGGTGTTTAAAAGTGGGTTCATCTTAGTACTCTGTCTTAGATGGATGTTTTCCAATTACTTATTGACTCTTTTATCTATGGTTTTATGCATTTCATTAAGGTAATTGTGTGATGATAGACACATTTAAATCATGGAATTAATAACATGATTATCTTGTTATTAATTGTTGAGACCATGTGAATAAAATATTCATTGGATTTATGCTCAAATCCTAAAAGGAAATTGATCTTGGTAGATGATAAAATATTTTATTCTAGTCAAGCTATAGTAAATGGTAATGTGACGAAGGTAGTACCATATTATGGTGAAGGGTGGAATGCTCAAGTTCTTTCCAATTTGCATGTAATCGTAATGATACATTATATGTGATTCTTTTATTTAAAATATACAAATAATTATCAATAATTCTTTTAAGTTGTATGATTTATGAAATTCACAGGACATGTGTTTTCTACTTAATAGCTTAATACATGGTGTGTGATATGAAGTGAAGTCTTATGAAATTTAGGTGAAGTGTATATTCACCAAGATTTAAGATATATATTTAAACAAAAAATTATAAAAGGAAAATTATTTTAAAGTATTTTTTTAGTAATTACAAGGTTGTGACATTCAAAATAAGAGGCATGCAGTGGTTGATACCACTAATATTCATATTTGGAATATAACTTGTTTTATTTATGTTATTATAAGATGTGTTCGATATTATACTAAACTTATCGATGCTTGTTGATTTATGAATTTCATGATGATATTTAAAAAGAAATATAGAGGTTGAATTGTTTTTATTTAGAAAAAAAAAAGATATCTCATACTAAATTTTGATGCAAATGGGGTCAAGGATGATGGGGAAATCATCAATTCAAAGAGGGGAGAATGTCATGGACTAATTTTCCAATGTAATAAATGGAAAATGAATTCAAAATAAAAGAGTTAAAATGGATCAATTCTTCTAATCGTGTGTTAAAGAGAAGTTATGAAATAAGAACAAAATGTAAAAAGTTAAAAGTAATTAGTTATGTTTTGGTTGGGTAATAACCAAAAAGTTATGATATAAAAATAAATGGGCATTGCTTTTGGTAACGTAACCCTTCATTTTCTATTTAATTGGACTTTGGACATTGACTTGGGCATGGAGGAAGGAATAGCGGAAGAAGTCGGTGACAAGAGGAAAGTGTCCCTGGCCAAGGCTATACTTGGATGAATACACTTGGATTAGCGAGATCCTGTATAAAGGGATCTTGTCTAATAAGGCATTGCACAAATTATTCCATGGAAAGAAACCTTCCAGGGCCCTAGACAAGCCGTGAACTAGATAAGTCCTTCAACCCTGTATTATTTTTTTAAAAGAATAAATACAATATATTTTCCTATTGTTAACTATTTTGAACTAATTTAATATTGAATGGTAACTTTGTAATATTTATTGCATTTCTTAGATAATACATGGATGTAATATACGCATTTATATTGAGAAATAAAGTAAAATGATAATGTTTTATTTTTAATGATATATGAATTACATATGAAATATTAGACTAGGCAATAAGACCGTCACATCCTATGTAGTCTAACATTTCAATACTTGTTAGCTCATCCTGATGCATCGGATAAGGATTTTTATTTAGCACTGGGGTTTATGATTAGTAATTCCTTTGTTTACCTGATCATATGATATTGTGCTAGTTCAAATGGCATTTAGTGGGTGTCTTCTTTTGTCTTTGTCATAATAAATTTTCCGATTTTTCTTAATAATTCCTTTGATTTGGATGGATTGACCATCTTTTAGTGCCATAAATGTGATGTGCCTACCATATTTTCTAGTTTTTGATGGAATTTGTGCCCAATATCCTATCCTATTATACTTGAGGTATGTGATTAGTATTTGACAGTCTATCAACAATCCTATCACAATGATTTCACTATTGATTGTTTGTAACTATTGTTTGTGTGTAACTAATTGGTTGAGTTCTTGCACTCTTTTTAAATGAGAGTTCCTGGTCCTTTTTTATGTCAACTACTTTCTTTCCTCTTTACTGCTATGATTCACTATCCAATTCATTAGTCCATGTTCCGCAGGGATTATAGCGATCTATTGGTCGCCAAATTTCATTGACCGTCATTGTTTCAATTTTTTAAACATTTTAAACCTAATGTTGATTAAAGTTTTTCAAATTTTTATTATTAAAATCAATTTAATATAAATTAAAAATCAATTTTTGAAATTTCAAAATTAGATTATTTATTTTTTGATTGGTGCAGCACATAGATTTGACAAATTTCCCCTGGTGTGCAAAATAATTATGGAATTGTAAAAATAAGAAAATATATAAAACTGGAAGAAAAAAAAACCTGCCACGTGCACTTGGCAAAAGCCCTTAATTTAATACATTTAATGTGATATATGAAAGATTTGAAAACCGACCTGCACTTGGAAACAACCCTTAATTTAATACATTTAATGTGATATATGAAAGATTTGAAAACCGACCTGCACTTGGAAACAACCCTTAATTTAATACATTTAATGTGATATATGAAAGATTTGAAAACCGACCTGCACTTGGAAACAACCCTTAATTTAATACATTTAATGTGATATATGAAAGATTTGAAAACCGACCTCCATTAGTGTTGTGTCTCACTCCAACACCTTGCCAGCTTCGCCAGTCACGCTCAAGCACTGAGAGCATTATATTTGGGCTCCTCATTTACTGGCTATTGCAGGACCCATTCACTAGACCCCATTTATCAGCAGTGATCTAAGGATGTCAGTAGCGCTTTGGGAGGATCGAACCAGATCCATGAGCTCTCTCTAATTCACTATGGCAAGATCCAGGAAAATTTTGATGGACAAGCTCCATGGCAGCATCCCACAATGGGTTAGAACCTACTGAATTTAAAATTTTACCAAAATTAACTGGTAATGAGGCCCCTTTAAGAAAGGAAAGACTTGTAACATACATTTTTATAGCTTGAAACACCCTGCAATACCTGGAGATGAGGCATGGTTTTAGGTAAGACTCACTCGGTGTCGATGAGCTTTTTTACCCTCTTCCTTCTGTTATTGTACCATCCCTATAACCCGACAGAATGCACACCCCGGATAGAAAATGCATTGGGAAAGGCAGGCTAGATGGATCGATGGATGGCGCGCAGGCGGGCTAGGATAAAAAGAATAAATCCAACGAAATTGATCACTTAAATCTCTGAATTCGAACATACCCGGTCTCTGATGATCCCGCATAGCGCTAATGAACGCCATGAGACCCGCACGGCCAAAGAACTTTGTGACAAATGGCGTGCCCCTGGGCTTCCGGGGATTCGATCCATTGCAGACCAGGTCGAAGAATGCAAGTATCGCTGCAACCTTTACACCTTTATGCAGAACTCGACAGCGTTGCAGCTCATCCTTTTCCGACCGTCCGCGTCCTGCTTCCTGCTAAAGAAGGCCAAAATCTCATCATCCATATAAACGAAAATACATTGATTCCTTTACACGTTACTGCCACACACAGACATCCATCCAGCTTAACGATTTGAAGAAAAAAAGGTAAAGAACGAAGAACAAAAGCTATCCATGCAATTCATCCATACCTTTGAATAAAAATATTGAGGTCTCTGCCTGAGTTGCCCCTTGTTGGTTTTGGAGCCAGATCTTCTAGTACCCCAGTTCTATATGATGTGTAGGTGGACTGTACACTCACCCCAGCGAGGGGGCATTTCCCCCCCACGGGGTTCCAGGGGGGCCCATCCCCCCTAGCTGGGGGGTCTGGGGGCAGCGCCCCCGAGAAATGGGGGTTCGGGGGCAACGCCCCCGAAGAAAATTTTTGGGGCTGTTTTCGCCAGTTGTTTTGCGGGCCCATGGTTTTGGGTATCCCGTGGTATTTTCCCATTGTATTTCCCTTATAAAAGAAAGACATTGTAATACGGCTAGGGTTGGTTGATGTATTAGGTTTTATGCATTGTAAAGATCTTTGAGATCGGGAGAGAGACTGTGAAACAGAGAAGAGGAAGTGCAGCGGTTGTGCTGCAGGTTGTATCCCTTCATCTTGCTGGACGGTAATAATAACAAGGACTGGCAAATTCAGTGTGGACGTAGCCCAAGTTGGGTGAACCACGATATATCTGTGTCTCTCTTGTAATGTGTATGTGTGATTATATTTGCATTTCTGTTTATTGTTATTGCTCTGCGATCCTGTTTTTCTAACACCCCTTGTATGTGAGGTGAAGTCTGGTCGGGGTGATTAGGTATCCTTTTGCTCGTGTGGGGAACGATAGGAACATTCATTGATTTCTCCTGTCATTGAAGATACCGTACTTGCCCAAGCTTATGAAATTGTCTCAGCTGCAGGCTTCCCAAGACAACATTGTGCGAATGATGAAGACCTTGGAGATAATGATAAAAAATTATAGAGCTGGAGAAAACCAATGAGGTGTTTAGATGCCAATGCGATGCTGCTCCCTCTCCGTCTCAATATTTGCTTGCTTTCAAGAGTTGCACACTGAAGACAATTGATGAATTACACACAGCTCATAGTGAACTATATGCTCATGCGGATCAGTTTATGAACATCACCCGGGTCTTCCAGCAATTCAGTGAAAGGGAAAAGAATAATATTAAGCACACGGAGCCCTTCCAAGAGCCACTAAACATATTATATGTCGTCCAAATACTATTTTACAGTGCATGTGCGACAAGTCAGGGAATGATGAAAGGCATGGTTTCCATGTGCGTTTCTCTCCATGCACGAGGATTCTTGTTTTAACAGGTAATGACAATTGTTGTGTCTTCGCTGGCCTCTGATGTGTCTCAAATTTGATAATGGAAAATGGCCTCAATGCGTGGAACACTAGATTAGTGAAGGCGAGTTTCAATTGCATGATAAATGCCAAACTATAACAATTTTGCAAATTCTGATATTATAAATGAATTCGTAGATTATTTTTTCATTAAAATAATTCATTATAAATGAATTCGTAGATTTTTTTTCATTAAAATAATTCTGGGACCCTCATATTGTTTACCTTTTATCTGCTCGGCTCGCCCGAATTTATCTGTTTCAGGAAATGGTTTCAGGAATGGGATTGAGCTGTGTTGACGCATATTTGCTTGATTGCCCAGCGTGGGACCGGGAACGGAATATCCCGCTTCGACCGAGAGAGTCAATATGGAAACTCACCCCGTACAACTATTCCGCCCGATGTTGCAATCCCACAAAGAAATAAGTAAGACTGGATTTATTACCTCCCAATTTTTTTACATGAATACGCTTTTATATCATCTTTATTAAGTAAATACTTAGCGAATGGACCAAGATTGCCAATATGTAAATACTTATAATCCTACGCATGTTTATAAAAATAAATATAAAAAATCTATATTGCAATCTGAATTATTAAAATTTGTAATTTTAATCATTTATAAACTATCCATAAAGAAAACTTCTAACAGAATTAACTTATTCTGATATTTTCATACATTAAAATCTGTATAAATAATTATATTTTATTATGATGATATATTCATACGAAAATTTATTTTACCCATCTGTTGCTGATCTAATTGCCAAGCTTACATAGAAACACAGAAGATCTCCATGGGCTACTTTAAATTGAATCTTTCAACGCAACATAAAATTTAAGGTACCATATGTTGAAAAATATATTAAACAAATTTTATAATAAAATTAATAGATATATTTTTTTATCACAATGTAATATTAAAAAGCTTTAAAATTAAGCTTAGAGTTGTGCAAGCCTGAGATATCACTGATCAATTTTCTTCTACTTTTATTAGAATATCGGACATGTCCTTGCCAGTTGTTTATAGGTGTTAAATGGATTTATATTATTTGGTTACACATTTATTTATAAAAATGTAAACATTTATGATTTTATTATTCGTATGTACAAAAATCAGAGAACTTATACATGTCCAAGGAATGTTTGATAATTGATAAAGTGCCGGAAGCTTTTTTTGTTATAACTACATGAGACGGAATTTTTAGAATTTTAATGCAAAGATTTGAGTACTTTGCATTAAATGCAATAAATCGAGAAATGAGAAAATTCAAATATTCTATTTCAAATAATGGACCAACTCAAATGTTCTATTTTACATTTGAATCAATTGTGATAACTTAACTGAATTTTTCTAATAATTTTTGTAAACAATTAAACAAATTATAAACATTATTTTAGAGCAGGGACTAGCTACTTTGCAGCTATTTTTCTTATTTATCTAGAAGACCAATTACTCTGTGGGTTCTATGTGGTCCCCGGACTTGATTGACATTTCCTTTATAGAGTCTGTTATGGCTAACATGCTAAACTTTCTTGTATGGATGCCTGGTATTATTACTGAAGGGATATTGGATTGGCCTTTATTTCCTTTTTCCGTGCCTGGTGCCTCTCATATTCCTCTAAAATCTAGGGAATGACATGGCATACCTAACATTCTTCCACCTCCTATGTTAGATTTTTAATTAGGTAGTCAGCCGGGTCATCTTGAGGACTTCATCTTAGGGATGAATATTGATCCTGGTTTGGTGGTAATAGTCAAATTGGATACAATTATTTTGGAGATTCAGCGGTTCCACAAGGATGTGTGCATCCTTTGATGTTTCTTAGAATATATAAAATCCAAGGTGACAGGATGTGGTCCTAATAATACCTTAAATATCGACTTACATATTCATTTTTTTCAATTGTAATTTGTCATTTTGTTTGGTCTAGTGCCCTTTTTTTTGGAGTATGCCAAGCATAATGTGATATTTTTTTTAAACAGATGTATATAAGAAATATATTTTGGAAATATTTATTATTCTTGTATCTTCATAGTATATGGCTTGTTGATTGTATCTATCTAGTTATCATTGTCTTAGGTGAATGTTGGTGATTTTTATCATTCCAATGTGCACACGGTTGAAATAGAATTCTATCACTATTTTATTCTTATTTCATAATTAGATCGTATGATTTTGGAACTCTTTATGGTAATGGATTTGATCTTGTAAAGTTGTTGTATAATGGTAACAAAATTCCTTTATTATTGTTCTTGTTCGTTGCATTGGGTTCATCTTGTGTATCTGATACATTGATTCAATATCTTCTTTTTCTTTTGTTATACTTCTTCAAATTATGGTCCTCATACACATATTTAATTTGATGATTGTCAAGTCATCCTTTTGATGACACCTCATTTCTTTATGCATTGGTTAGTTCTCTAGTGGCTCTTCTTCCAAGTTTATTTGGCTTTGTAACCTTAATTTGTTAATAATTTTAGTTCATGTGAAATGCCTTTGCACCCGATGATGGAGTGAGGCCAATTTCGATTTTTTAGAGCATCTTCCATTGAGAATGTCTAATCCTCTTTTCTATTTTTTCTTCCAAGGGGAATTTACCGGTTGATTCTTATTCTTTTCCCTTTGAAATAATCCCGAAAGACCCTAATTATTTTTTATTTTCCCTTTGATGGATTTTCCAAGACTATTTCCAATATTAGGTCTTCATCGAGGACCCCTTCCATTTGGTGATGGATATTCTAGGAAATCCATCATCGACAGTCCCTAGTATATGTTGTTATGTGGTTGTTATTAGGCTATCCCACCCATTATATCATCTTCATCGTGTATCTTAGATACCCCATTGTCCTTATTACACCTTATGAATTCTTCTAGGCCTCTTTCCAATGGAAGATCCATTGGACTCTAGATTTCCCATGATATATTTCCTTGCATGCATCCAAGGTCTCATCCTTTATGAACTACCGATGTCCTGCTTTCCCACCAAAATATTAATAGAGTCTTACATCTTATTCAATATTTAATCTCATACAACTTATGAGTTATTGGATGGGCATTGTGCAATGATCCGACCACTATTGTTTTGCATATCCTGGAAAAAATTTATAAATGCATATTGGAAGAAAACAACATCAAATACAATATTACAAGAAGGGTTAATGTGTTACTTGCAGGAGTCTAGTTGCTCGAAGTGTAGTCCTAGTTTTTTATAATGCTACCCAAGATTCTAGTCTTAGTTTCTTTTGAGTGATTTAATTGGTACTTGGTACTTTGTACACTTTCCTAGGGTGGGTATCGATTTCCTTAGGCAAGTGATTTTTCTAGGGTGTCCTTACCCTTTCCCTTCAATTCTTATCCATGGAATGCCCAAAGGAAAGATGTATTAATTTTCCAACCATATGTCGATACTTGAATACTTTCAATCTTGAATGAACCATTTTCATACAATTTCTTCAATCGATATGGGTCAAGCCATACGTAGTTGATCTTTTCAACTTTGTCCTTGTTACTGCTATCATACACGAGAACTAGATGGATTTCCTTCAACTCGTGTTTTTTTAATATATTGTCATTGTACTTCTTTATTTATCCTTTTTCCATGATTTGTTAGAAATATGACTGTAGCTAGGGTTTTCACCCTAGCTTGTGCAAATGAGCACCTACGAAGGAGAAGGGACTCCTTAGTAGCATTTCAATAAACAGTAAATTAAAGCACTAAAACAATATGAAATTTAACCTAGCATGAGCATTAACATAAATAATAAAACATGAAAATATGGCAAAAGATTTCTCTTTTTGTATTAAAGATTACCTCAAGTGTAGAGGATGGTGAAGCTCTTGCAACAGTCCAAGAGGGTTGCTTCCAAGCTTCCAGCTTTGCTCCTTTCTCTTTCTCCAAAGGGTTGGAAATGGGCCAAAGGGGCACTCAAGTGTGAAAGTAGCTCAAGGGTGAGCTAGGGTTTCAAGAGTGATTTTGGCAGAGTAAGGGTGTGTTTGACTGTGGATATGAAATAAGGGGCCTCCATCACCTATTTATAGGTTTTTAGTGGTGGAGTGCTGGCCCATGGTTTTTGGCACCATATGGTTTAGGTCAGCTGTATAGGGTTTTTGCTTCCTTTTTCCCTCTTTTTCCTCTTTTTTGTATTTTTTTATTCCCTTTTTAGAGGGTTTTTGCTATTTTGGAGGAATTTTGGATTATTTTGGGGGGAAAAGGGGTTTTTTTGGCCTTTTGGTGGCCTTTTGGAGGCTTTTTAATGGGATTTTAAGGTTTTGGAGGCAAATATGGTAGGAAATATGGACAAATGAGTCATGTAATGGGGTAGATGAGGTAGTGAGCACTTTTTGGGTGTTAACAGATTGCCCCCTGATGTGTGAGGGCAGGAGCTCATCGTATGGCCGATAGACATCATAAGTCCTGTATGGTTTTCCTGGGGTGTGGAGAAGAGAAGAAACGAACTAGAGCCCAGAACAACGGTCCCGAACAAACTGCAAAAACTGAAAGTACATGACCTCAATAATGAATGAGGAATAATCTGAACATATGGATGAGGCGGGCATTCCCATGCTCGTATCAAGATATAGAATAATAATAACAATGGGGTCCAAAATATGGGGACCTGAAATATACATGGCCTCAAACAATGAATGAGGAATAATCTCAATATATGGACGAGGCGGGCATACCCATGCTCGTATCAAGATACATACAAAATAACAGTGAGGCCTGAAAAAGGGGGACTTGTAGGATACATGGAGAACCATTGTGTACATCATAAGGGTCCAGAGGGGACACAAATCTGTGACATACTGCTGGGCTGACCATGTCGGAGCTGAAGAACTGATACACTGGAATAACTATAGTGCTGCTGAGTGGGGTACCAGAGGAACTGATGAGCTGCTGGATCATAGTGACGGGGAGTCATACCCTCAATAGTAGACTGAACTGGAACTGAACTAGGTACTCAAGGAAGCATATAACTGGATGGATTCCAAATACAATTGCCAACGCAACCCGGACATCCACGGGAACATATAACTGGGCGTTCCGAAGTGACTCACCAATGTGCTAGAGTCGGGGGAAATCCGGGGTCTTCGACCAATAACTGAAGGGATATAAACCCTACGCAATTCTCAACGATGCGATCAAGGTGTTGAAGTCGAGCATGTGAGAAACAACCATTCAGAGAGGCAATGATGACTCCTCTCAAAATGGTCCGTAGGCACTCACTATAGATGGTGATGGGTCCAAGGCGCAGGGACCTCTGGGTCTATCCTCTGGAATAGAGGGGTTGTTGTTGACAGAGGGAGACCTGCAACTAGCAAGGCAATGATGTTTCCTTGATAGGAGCACGAGGTGGAGAACCGAATTGTGAGAGTACTGATGGTAGGACTAACATACTGTGGGGGATAACTGGGCAAGTAGAGCGGGTGGACTCAAACTTCCTTTGTTTAGAGTATGATGGTGGGGACGATCGGGCAGCAGATGAAACTGACTGGTGGGAAAGGGATCATAGTTGTAATGGATCAAGGATAGTGACTGGGGTGAGTGATACTCAAGTTGGTGTAAAATGGCAGGAGACTGCAGAATACTCTGAACAAAGGCGACCTGATTGGGGGTGCTGCCGAGATGATCGATCATAGTGCTAAGAGGCACGGGGGGACTTCTTCATGGGTTAAGGAACTAGAAGAAGTGTGTTTAAAATGGCACTGTCGTGTGGATGTATACGAGCCCAAGACAGTTCATGCTCGTGATTGCTTTCAATTTTAAGGAGTCTGAAAGCGATAAGAAGACTCTGAAATAATGGAATGGTACTGTCGTGTGGATTTGTACGAGCCCAGGACAGTTCATGCTCATGGTTGCTTTCAATTTTAGAGAGTCTGAAAGCGATAAGAAGACTCCAGGGGGTTGCTTTTTCGTGTGTTAGTCTCCAAGGCCCGAAGAAGCATAAAAGGATGCAATGAAGAACTCTTCTAGCCGGTGTGACTAGAGTATTCCTTTTTCATAATTAGTCTACCAGGTCCGGAAAAGGGTTAAACTTATACCAGATAGACGCCCTTTCAGGTACTTTAACGAGCATGAAAGGAATCAATATTGCTCGACGATATTTTCATTGTTTTAGGAGTCAGAAAAGAGCTTAACAGAAACTCCCTAAGTGCCTTTTTCGTAAAGGACTTGTCCGGCCCGAAAAAGGGATAAAATTATACCGAACAAAAGGAATGGCCAGGCAAGGAGGAAGTGCTCAATCAAGGAACATGGATGATGACCAAGAACGAGGGTAGGGGGGAGCACTGGTGGGCCTCCTTGCGGGATAATGAATGGTAGAAAAATAACGAAATAATTGCCGTATGACAGGAGTGAATGGCTTATGTAAAAAAGTGGAACAATCCGATGGCGGTCGATGTGGCGCGCAAACCGAGGTAGCAAGGTGTCGGGACACAATGGTGAAATTGTACCCGGTGAGAGCGAGAAATGATCTCAAGCATCATCATGAGCTCAGAAAAATGAATCCGATGATATAAAAAGTGTCAAAAACGGATAATGGCAGATGTGGAACGCAAACCGAGGCGACGGGGGGCGTTTTGGAAAAAACACCCAAAAAATATGGGGGTGAGAGCGAGAAATGATCTCAAGCATCATCACGGGCTCGGAAAAATGAATCCGATGGTATCAAATATATCAAAAAAGGAGAGCAGCCGAAGTGGCATGCAAACCGAGGCGACTAGTGGTGTCTAAAAAATGCTCAAAAAATGATGTGGAAAAAATAAGAGAACAAGTGGACCATCATGACGGTCTCGTCGTGCTGATTCCAATGGTGGAAATGGTTCAAAAAATGGACTCCGTATGGGTTCAGAATGGCCAAAACAAGAAAAAGTCAACGGACTATCAATAGTGAGTGGGTCCAACATGACAAGTGTCATTTGGACTTGTTGACTTTGACTAGTGATCAGAGTGGACCAGAGCTGAGTTGGTGTTTCTGGACGATCCAACCGGCCGTTTTCAGATCCGGGAGTTACAGGTATTCTGACAAACTCATACCTGCATTTTCATTGGGTTCGAAGGGGGGGGGGTAGTGGGTCCCAGGGGAATATTTGTACGGTCCACGTGGGGTGGACCGCGGGTTTGTGGGGTGGAACCATGGTTGGGGACCGTAGGTTCTAGGGTGGATCACGCGGCTGGGGACCGCGAGGTTCGGTTCGGAATACACGGTCTGGTACCGCGCGTTCCGAGGCTGGACACGCGGTTCAAGACCGCGAGTTCGGCTCCTACAGGTGCGGTCCAGGACCGCGCCTGTAGCCCTGACAGCCACGGTCGGAAAACGCGGTAAGGGGCCCTAAAGCCGCAATTGGGATCGAGCTTTTAGGGTTTCCCCGGGGGGGGGCAGGGTTACTTCTTTGACATGAGTCTGATGAGTTTTCCTTGTGTGATTGACAGGATGTCGTTGGTGCTTTGGCGAGAGCGAGATGTCCCGGATGAGATAGTGGATGTCATCCGGAGGGATCGGCATGTGCGATCGACGTTGGGGTTGTGCGGACTGCTGAAGTTCGCACAGGTGCCTATGATGCGTTCAGCAGCGCTGCTGCTGAACCAATTAGTGAGCTTTTGGGAGCCGGACATTCATGCATTCAAGGTGCAGGGAGAGAGGGTGGATCTCACCCTCGTAGATGTATACTTCCTGATGGGGTTTCCCTGTCTGGGTAGGGTGGCAGATACGCAGCCAAGAGTATCCGCGGATGTGGATATGGAGGATATGTTGGAGCGGTACTGTGTTCCAGAGGCTAGGGTGCAGAGGAATGCACTCCGGGTGGTGGACCTGCAGGAGCCAGCAGTACAGGCGATTGCGGCGTGCGTGGTTCGAGTTTTGGGGTCCCAATCACCTGAGAAGGTGTCCGGGGGCCAGATGCAGCTAGTGGGGCGGGTGCTGAATGGTGTTTATTATGCTTGGGGCCAGATGTTCCTCACTTGTGTTCAGCGGCAGCTGACATCGGTGAAGGAATTTGGCAAGGGATTCTGTTATGGATCCTTTCTGTGTGCCTTCTTCATGGAGCGGGTACCTACACTGCGGCCGCGGGTGCCAGTCAGGGCAGGAGGACTGAGGGAGCCGCGCATGGTGCGGTGGGGAGAGATGATGCACCGTCGGGGTGGCGGTGAGGTTGGGAGATACTTTACTCAGGAGCTCTACCTCCAGTGGTTGCAGATACCGCTGACACTGGATGATTATCCATATAGAGATATGGACTACACCGGGGATCCGGAGGCACCACGGCCGCCAGGGCAGGCATGGGGACCAGATGGTACATATGGTTGTGCTTGCATGTTATGGATGTCAAGTCTTGTGTATGATAGTTTTTTGATATACTGTTACTGACTGATGTGTAATCTACAGATGTTGGCCCGAGACCACCACCAGGACATTTAGCTCACAGGGGGCATGTGGCAGTACCAGCCCTGCCAGGACGAGGGGAGGTGCGTTGTCGGGACGCTGAGGGGACTCTGGAGTCCGTACGGATGCTCCTGGATCGGTTGCTAATTGGAGTGATTGATGATGGGTGGTGGGACGTGGATCCAGAGGTGATTCCGGACTGTCTGAGGGCGCCATGGGAGTTCCAATCGATCGTGATCCGGGTGGCTATCTTGGCGGATAGGGGTCGGGCACAGGAGCCCGCAGGGGATGAGGAGGAGCGAGGTGAGGACTCGGAGGCAGCTGATGCAGGTAGTGACGGAGGGTATGACTCTCATTAGGGAGTGCAGGGGACTCCCCCCGATTTTGTAGCTACGGCATGTATTCTATGAGGCGTATTGATGTATAGATATTTTTTGTATAGCTGAGTACAGGGGTACTCAGGACATGTGTAGCATATTGACATGTATTTTTTGATATATATATATGCACATGGATGCACCTTTTGGCGATGATGATGTAATGTACGCACGTGGATGCGCTTATGGTTTGTTATATGTTTGTACTGTACGTGGATGCAAGTAGTATAGGATGATGGGCACGTGGATTCCCTTTGTGTATTTTATGTGGTGCCACATGATGTATGTAGAATTAGGCACGTGGATGCCCCTGTATAGTAATGTGTTTTTATGTTTTTTGCACGTGGATGCAAATGTTTATGTGATGATAGGCACGTGGATGCCCCTTGCAATCTTTTTGGGTTTTTATATATTTGTGATGAGATGTCATGGGATGATGATGCATGATGGAGGTTTTACATGGTGTGATTGATGTGCCAATCTAGGATGTTGTTAGCCATTTGATCTGCGACACTATTTTGAGCTCTTGGGACATGGGTGAATGTTATGGATTCAAATTGTCAGCTGAGTTGTTTTGTGCACAGGAATTTTCTAAAGAGGCAGGGATCACGCACCTGATAGCAGTTGTTGATTTGGGAGACAAGTAGCTGGGAGTCAAGAAACACATGAAGGTGACATATGCCCATCTGGAGGGCAACAATCAGGAGACCGGTCACAGCATCATACTCCGCCTGGTTATTGGTAGCAGCGCCTATACATATTCCATCAAGGTGAATCAATTCATGTGAAGGGGAATATAAGACCCATGCTGCAGAATCCAGGTTTGGAGACCAGCAGCTTGCTCCATCAGCGAATCCAATGTAATGAGGTGGAAGAGGGTCCATCTGTGATCATGCAAAAATGATGAATGTAAGATTGCGGTAAAAAAGGTGAAAAACAAAAAGAGAGCAAACTATACAATACGGACCAATGGGGCCGCAGGTTATTTAGGGATAAAAACGCTTAAGATACAACCCATTACGGGGGTTGCGCAAAGGGTGACCTTCTGAGTCAGTTAAAATGTATGCCCCATTGCCAAGGCAGGCCTGCACGATGTAAGGGCCTTGCCACATGGATTCAAACTTTCCTTTACCAGTTTTGTCATGGGCTTGGTCATAGGCGAGGACGAGGTCCCCTTCACGGAAAGTTCAAGGGTGTACATGTTTGTCGTAACCAGCTTTGGAGCGGTTCTTGGCGGCTTCAATGGTCTGGAGAGTGGCACGACGGTCTTCATCAGCTTGTTCTAGTGATAGCAGACGTTGCTCGAGTGGGGAGGTGTCTGGGAGAAGCTCGACGGCGATGTGTAAGGCAGGTATCTGACACTCGATGGGGAGGACAAACTCTACACCGTGAACTAAATGAAACGGGGTAAAACCGGTGGCGGTTTTGGTGGATGTACGGTAAGCCCATAAGGCAGGGAATAACATGTGGTGCCAATTGGACTTATGCCGGTCAACAGTGCGTTGGAGGATGGTTTTTAAAATTTTGTTAATGGCCTCTACTTGGCCGTTCCCTTGGGGGTAGTAAGCAGAGGAATACTGATGTTCGAACTTCAGTAGGGTGGATAACTCGCGCCAAAGGGAATCTTCGAAGTGTGAACCATGGTCTAAGACCAACTGTTTGGGGACCCCGAATCGAGTGATAACGTGGTTAAAAAAGAAATGGGCAGCGGTGTCAACTTTACAATTGAAGGTGGGCATGGCTTCAGCCCATTTGGTGAAGTAATCGACGGTGACAATGATGTACTTATGGCCGTTGGAAGATGGGGGTTTACATTCCATGAAGTCGATGGCCCACTTACAAAAGGGACCAATGGTGACGACTGGGTGTAACGGAGCAGGTGGTGTCCGTGCCTTGGGGGCAAAAAGTTGGCAATTATGGCAATGTTTGACCGCTGTGATGCAGTCGGTAAAGAGTGTGGGCCAGAAGTATCCGGCGCAGACGACCTTTTGGGCGGTGGCCATTCTAGAGAAATTTCCACCGCAAGCACCGCTGTGACAGTCATTGAGGACGTGTTCGGCTTCCTCGTGTGTAAGGCAACGACGGAGAATCGTGTCAACCCCTTGCCGGTAAAGGACATCGCCTAAGAGGAGATATCAAGAGGCCTGGTGACGGATACGACGGCATCCATCACGACTGATGTTGGGTCTGAACTTCTGTGTGCAAAGGTATAATAAAATATCACCATACCATGGGTCATTAGATGAGATGATGAACAAGTGATTGTCGGGTAACTCGTCGGAGATTTGTGGGGACGGCAGAAGGGAGGGGAGATCGGTGATGAGCTAGGCAAGCGCGAGGGCTTTAGTGATATTAGGGGTTCTGAAAGTGAGGTCATATTCCTGGAGGATAATCACCCATTTAGCAACGTGACCTTGTAGGAGCCTCCTGTTTAAGAGATAGACCATGGGTTTGGAGTCGGCGACAACTGTGGTATGACTGAGCAAAATGTAGTGTCGCAATTTTTGGACGGAAAAGACCACAGCAAGGGCTAGTCTTTCCTCATATGGGTAACGTAGGGGTGGTCTAGACAAGGTCTGGCTGACATAATAAATGACATGCTCCTGGCGAGCGGCGTCTTCTTGAACAAGGACTCAAGACACAACATAATCGGATGCCGAGACATAAAGGATGAAGTCCTGAGAGAAATCCGGAGGGGAAATCAAAGGGGCTTGTGTGAGAGCTTTCTTGAGGGCTTCGAATGCAGCTTCTGCTTGCTCATCTCAAACAAAGGGTATGCGGGTACGAAGCAGGCGTAAGAAACCATGAACGGTGGTGGCATAATCAGGAACGAAGCGACGGAGGAAATTAGATCGCCCCTGCAGACTCTAGAGCTGCCGAAGCATGCGAGGAGAGGGAAGTTCTATGATGGCTTGGACTTTCAGGGGATCAACAGCAATTCCTTTCTGGGAAACAATGAAACCCAACAACCGGCCTGCCGGAACGCAAAAGACACACTTGTGTGGGTTCAAGCGGATTTGATATTTGCGACAACGTAGAAAGACTTGCCGGAGGTCGTTAAGGTGGTTTGATCGTTTCCGGGAACGAGCTGTAAGGTCATCAAGATAGACTAGCAAGATATGGACCAAGTCATGAAAAACCACTTATACTATGAAACGAGAACTATATACTAAGAACGAGAACTCTAGCCATAAAAACTCACATTTTTGCATAAAAAACACCGAAAACAACCCCCAAATCAAAAAGTGTTGATGCCAGTATCATGTTTTCATAAAAAACACCAAAAACAACCCCCAAATCGAAAAGTGTTGATACTAGTATCAACGTTTTTTTTCTCTGGGTTAAAAATATAGCCATGGCTTAAAAGTCTCATACTGTTGTTTACGAAAGCCTTGAAATCAACCCCTAAATTGAAATTTTCTATTTTCAACAAATAAATTCCTAACCCTAACCCCCAACAAACTATTACAAAAGTTTAAAAAAAAAATTATAATGCGCCCCTCCTACCTTAACCCCCCTAACAAACTATTAATAATTTTTTTAAAAATTTACATTTAAAAAAATAATTACATATTTGACCCTAACCCCCCAACGAACCATTAATAAATGTTTGAAAAAAATACATTTTAAAAAACAAAGTACATTTCCTAATTCCCTAGCCCCCTACATTACCCCCTACCTTAACCGCCCAAAAATTACATTTCCTAATGCCCTACCCACTACGTTAACCCCCCAATGTTACCCCATTGCCCCTCACACATTGTTTTAACTAAAAAAAATTAAAACCCAACTTAAAAAAATTAAACAATTAAAATAAAAACCTAAACTTAAAAAATAAAAAATAAAACCTAAACTTTACAACAACAAAAAATAACAAAAAACAAACTAGACTTTACAAAAAAAACAAATTAAAAATTTAAAAAAAAAAACTATACAAAAAATAAATTAAAAAACAAGTTAAAAATTAAAAATTAAAAAAAAAACTAAACTTTAAAAAAAAAAAATCAAAATGGTGGGCGGATGTTGGCTCCACCCCCTTGGGCGCCCAAAGGGCCGCCCCACAGGGGTAGCTCGATGCCCGACCCAACTTAAAAAAATTAAACAATTAAAATAAAAACCTAAACTTAAAAAATAAAAAATAAAACCTAAACTTTACAACAAAAAACAAACTAGACTTTACAAAAAAAAAAAAACTATACAAAAAATAAATTAAAAAACAAATTAAAAATTAAAAAAAAAAATTTAAAAATTAAAAAAAAAACTAAACTTAAAAAAAAAAAAAATCAAAATGGTGGGCGGATGTTGGCTCCACCCCCTTGGGCGCCCAAAGGGCCGCCCCACACGGGCAGCTCGATGCCTGGCTCCACCCCCTTTCGGCGCCCAAGGGGGCGGAGTCAGCATCCGCCCGCCTCTTTGGGGCGATCTTTGTTTTTTTTGTTTGTATTTTTATTTTTATTTTTAATTTTTGTTTTGTTTAATTTTTAAATTTTTGTTTTAAAGTTTGGTTTTGTTTAATTTTGATTTTGATTTTTTTTTTTTTGTAAAGTTTAGTTTTTTTTTTAATTTTTAATTTTTTTTGTAAAGTTTTTTTTTTAATTTTTAATTTGTTTTTTAATTTATTTTTTGTAAAGTCTTTTTTTTTTAATTTGTAAAGTCTAGTTTGTTTTTTGTTTTTTTTTTGTAAAGTTTAGGTTTTATTTTTTATTTTTTAAGTTTAGGTTTTTATTTTAATTTTTTAATTTTTTTAAGTTGGGTTTTAAATTGTTTTTAGTTAAAACGATGTGTGAGGGGTAATGGGGTAGTGGGTAGGGCATTAGGAAATGTAATTTTCGGGGGGCTAGGAAATGTACTTTGTTTTTTTAAATGTTTATTAATGGTTGGTTGAGGGGTTAGGATAGGATATGTAATTATTTTTTTAAATGTAATTTTTTTAAAAAACTATTAATAGTTTGTTAGGGGATTAGGGTAGAAGGGACGCATTATAATTATTTTTTTAACTTTTGTAATAGTTTGTCGGGGGGTAGGGATAAGGTTAGGGTACAAGGGGGCAATGTAATTTTTTTAAATATTTTCTTTTTAAATTTTAATAATAATTGGTTAGGTGGTTAAATATTATGAAAAATAATGTGAAATAGTATCATTTTTATACAAAATGACTAAAAATCTGTTAAAAATGGGTTTAAATGTCTTCTTTTTCTCGATTTGTTTACTATTTTTTCCATAAAAATATATTATTTATGATTAAATTTTAAAGATAAATTTCGAAAATCTATGTGTTTTTCATTATAGCTAGCTTCTAAATGTATGTTTTTTGTTAAATTTCTAAAAAACACACTTGAAAATAGAAATTAAAAATACTTTACAATAAAGATGTGTCAAAGGCCCAAAAAAATGCCTCAAAATGAAAATGTGTGATACTGGTATCAACACTTTTTGAAACGGAGGTAAAAATAGCTACTAAAATTAGGAGAGAGAAAAACGAGAACTGTGTCGAGTTCTCGTTTCATAGTATAAGTGGTTGAAAACAATAGGTCATGGCCCGCTGGAAGGTGGCACCAGCATTTTTGAGGCCGAAAGGCATGACGTGATAGGCAAAGGTGCCCCATGGGGTGGTAAAGGCAGTCTTGTACTGATCCTCCTTACGGATCTGAATCTGGTTGTATCCATAAAAATCGTCCATGAAAGATAGGACTTCATGCCCCGCACACGCATCGATGAGTTGGCCAATAAATGGCATGGGGAAGTTATCTTTGGGACAGGCGCAATTTAAATCACGGAAGTCAATACGTACTCTGATGGTGCCTTATTTTTTGTTAACAGGGATGGGGTTTGAAACCCAGGTGGTATATGCAATAGGATAAATGAATCCTGCTTTGCGAAGTTTCTCAATCTCTGCTTTAACAGCGGGGAGCTTTGAGGGATGAATGGGGCGTTGTTTCTGGCAAACGGGGGGTACATCCGGCCATGTGTCAATGTGGTGCTCTATAATAGCGGGGTCGAGACCAGGCATTTCGGTATAGGACCAGGAAAAGACATCACGGAACTCTTGGAAAAGTTTTTTGTACTCGCCAATCTCATACTCACTGCAAGAGGCTCCTAATGTAATGATTTCAAGAGCACCAGGTGGGTCAGAGATATCTATGTGGATGACAGGTGAGATGTTGGCCATGTTACCTTCCTCAAACGCATCAGGAGCAGGAATGGGATCCTTAAACCAGTCGACTTTGGTGGGAAGGAAATCTTTGGACTCGACCGCAAATTGGGTAGCTATGGTGGAGGAGGACTCTTCTGGGAGGAAATAGGAACGATGGTGCATGTCATCCCAGGGATAATCCGGGGCAGTGAGAGCCTCTAGAATCTCCTCATCATTGAGGAAACTTTGAGTTGTCAAATCGGTTGACGAGGGAGTGGTAGTCGAAGAGATCATATAAATGGTGTGAATCTGTCCGGATGAGGGTGATACTAGGGGGTGGATCTCCTCAATTGTGGGGGGTGTCGTCTCAAGGTCCAAATTATTCATCTCGTAGAGAGCTGCTCTGTAATCTGGCAGATCAGGACAGTGATGTGAGTAATGGCCGTAAATACCGCAGATTGCACAAGGGTGGTTGGATCGAGTTCGACAACCGGGATGTTGGGGTCGTCGTCAAGCATTTGCATGTGTTCCTGTAATGCAGATAATTGTGGACATTGATGAGTCGGATGGCCTAACTCATCACACAGCGAGCATTTGGGGGGAGCACGAAACACAGGGGGGGTTTAACGATTTTGGGCGGGGGTACAACAGTGTATGGTTGTGGACCTCTGCCCCTTGTGTGCTTGATAAGAGGGGGGGGGATTCGTAGATGAAGAAGGGGTAGTGACACCGGGAGGTGGTTGACTAGTAGTGGCAATGGGTTGCACCGGTTGTAGGACGACATTAGGTGTCGGCGGGGGAACGAGAGGTGAAATATACCACACGGGTAATCCTAAGGTTAACCCAGGGAGGCTGAGGGTAACCATAACCGGGGCGCTTACTACGCCCGAGGGAGGGAATAGGAAGGGGATTGTGTGGATGGGTGTAACACCAATGTGACTAGGTACCAATGGTGGTTTGGGTAACAAGGGCGGTTGATTGTTGGGTGTTTGTGTATTGTGGGAAAGGGTACATAGGTTAGATACTTCAGTCGCGGGTGACGGGGGTGGAATGGATTGGAATGTTGAGGTCATCGGTGTATCTGAGTAAAGTTCGGGTCCCACGGAGGAAACAAACGAGGTAGTTGCACCACAAACAGGTTGTTCAACCATGGGGAGAACATTTTCGGGTGCAGCGGGGGCATTGGGATCGTAATAGGTGAGTTGGTCGACCTTGACCACGCGTCCGTCATGGGGGAACATCATGGTACGAAAAACGGATGAGGAAACCGCCCGCATGGCATACATGTAGCTGCGGCCAAGTAAGAGGTTATAATCAAGTTGGGCATTGATGACCTCTATGTCAATGAGCACGATTTTACCAGCCAACTGGACGGGGACATTAGCTAAGAGACCTTGGGGTTGAGCCGAGCGACCGTCGTAGGCTCGCAACGCAGTGGTGGACTGCTGGAGAGTAGGGGATCCCAACTTCTGCCAAATGAATGTGGACATAACGCATGTAGAGGCACCTTCATCGATAATGCACCAATGGATGACAAGATTCCGAACGGAAACAAAAACTTGGAACGCTAAAGTGGAAGGCAGGCGTGGTTCGGACTGGTCCAAATCGAAGGCCATCAGTCGTGAATCATTTGGGTCAATAGCACCAATGGCGGAGAGCAAAGTCTTGCGCTGTGAAGGACAGTTTTTTAAGACTTCTAACGCAGACATGGCTGCGGGAGACTGGGCTAAGTCATCTACAATGTTGTAATTTGACGCAGCGCGAGCATTGGGATTATTGTTGATGCGACGAAGTGGGAAGCGAGGTGCTTTGGAGGCTCCATCTAGTGGAGCCGGAGGTATACGTAACGTCTGATCAGTGGGATGAGCGTTAGTGTTTTTGTCGACGGGAGAGGCTTTAGGGGTGGACCCATATTGGTTCCGACAAGTTTGGAGGTTGACATCGGTGGATGACATCATTAACAAGTGGTGGGTACCTGAGTCTAACATGGGTTGATCAGGAGCAGCACAAGTGATCTGTTGTTGTGGTGGCGTGTTGCCTTGAGGGGGAGCCAATGGCTGAGTGTTCACTACACCTTGGGTTGGTAAGGGGTTTTGCAGCACCAAAGGTTGATGCTGAGGTGGTGGGGGGTTGGGTGGCGCCTGAGGAGCCGCGTGCCCTTGGCGATGGGCATCATCAGTCCAGAGTTGCTGAGCTCACTCCAAATGTGGGCAAGCATGTGTGCAGTGGCCATAGACCCCGCAAATAGAACAAGGATGGTTTGTGCGCAAATTAGGATTTTTGGCCTGCTTGGGCGGCCGATCAGGGTTTTGGTTGGCAGGTGCCGCGTTATTGTTGTTTGGGGGATTGGGAGGTTGACCGGCTTGGTCTGGAGGGGGGTTTTTCCCACGGTTATGGCCTTTGCCATGGTTTCGCTGGCCCTGTTGGCGCTGGTTGTTTTGGCTCTGCTGCGGATTCTGTTGGGCGTATACTTTCCCTTGGGCAGCAGGTGGGTTCTGGGGTTGTGCAGGTGCAGGAGCAGACTGCGGTGGATAATAAGTAGGTGGAGGCTGCGCAGGTGCTGAACCTTGTCGGGGTTGCTGATACGTCTGTGGAACGGGTTGTGGGTTTGCCGCAGGGGGTGCCTATGGTGGGTAATAAGCAGGTTGGGCTTGAGAGGACATAGGAGCTGGTGCAGCCTGTGGGTGGTAATATGGCTGAGGTGCGACCGGGGGGGCGTAAGCAGGGGATGCATGACTAAAGCACTGAGGTGGACAGGAGGGTCCATGGGAATGGTGGTGATGTGCCATGGGAGCATACGAAGTGGTTGCTCCGGATTGAGATGTAGCCCGCGAAAGGTTGGGACCATGGCTAAGACGTGCTATGGAAAAGGGTTGGGGATGTGAGGCAACACGGCCAATGATGTCGTCTACAGCATGGGATGCCCCCGACGCATCGTGTCGGGAGGAATCGCCGCGAGGGGAATCAGGTATGATGGTATACAGATAACCTGACTGGGCGTAAATAAGGTCAAATTGCTGGGCTTTGAGGATGGCCTCTTCTTCAGACTGGGGTCGTTCGGATGCCACATCCTTAGCAATGAGAGGAAGGAGGGATTTTAGAAACCAATCTAAGAAGATACGGTCATCTAACTTGATTTTGCAGAGGCTGCGGCGTCGACGCCACTCATGAATGTGGTCAGTGATGTGGGTAGCCGTGTTCTGTCTGCAAGACAGTAGGATCTCAACTCCCGTGTCATAGCGGACAGGTAACTGGAAGAACTGCAGGAAAGTCGAGGCAAGGGAAGTAAAGGTGGCATGGGTCCCATGGGCCTGCTCGATGTACCACTTAGTTGTAGAGCCAGTGAGGGTGCGCTGTAACAGACGTAGGCAGACAGAGTCGTCCACTATGGAGTTGGAGGAACACCATAGATGGAAGGACATAATATGGTTCTGGGGCTCCTCACCTGCCTTGCCCTCAAACTTAGGGATGTCGGAGGGGATCTTGGTGGGCATGTGAGGCCATGCAGGGTCATGTCTGATGGGATCGTTAGTCAGTCTAGCTAGGTCAGGAAGGTTGAGGCCAGCCATGAATGGCAAACTAGTAGAAGGATGTGACATACTAGTGGGTGTGACCATGTTGGGGCCAATGCCCCCAAGTGGAGGGGCTGGGTTCAGGATGTTGCCCCCAAGTGGAGGGACGAAAGTGGTATGGGACGGTCCTGCGCCGCCAAGGGTAGTGTGAGTCACTGATGGAGTGGCGATAGGTATGCCAGCTACTGGAATGGGTACAGTGATCAGAATGGTAGATGTGGGCCCCATCGAGGGCATACCCAAAGCAGGTGTGGTAGCTGGTGTGGTGGTGGATGCTCCACCAATGGTCCCTACAAAGAAAGGGGTGGAAGTCACGCCAGCCATGGGGCTATTTGGTGCAGTGTAAATGAGGTTCTCGGACTCTGCCTCAGAATCAGAGGTAAAATAAGGGGCATCTAGATCGGGTGACGGAGTTCTATGCCGTTGACGAGTGGATTCAAGTGACAAGGCTCGAGATCTATGATGAGTGGTATCAAGTGATGAAGATCTATGTCTATGACGGGTGATGTCAAGTGAACCGTGCTGTGGGGGCTCGCCCCGGAGGCGCCGAGAATGTCTCGGGGACTCAATGGTGACAGATGGTGTCAAATATCTCGGGGTTGTGTTGAGTGAAAAACAGCTCAAAAAACCCTAATGCAACCGAGTGTGCAAAAGGAGAGCTCAAAAAATATGGCACTCAGGCCAACAACCAACTCAAAACACTTACTGTAACAGCTGTGCTACAATAAGTGGAGTATCAATAGAAATGGTCAGAATACCAACAAGCAACAGGTTTCTTAAAAAAAAAAAAAAATAGTGGACTCGCTAGACCAAAAGGAGGTAAGGGAGCATGCAAACACCTAGCTAAATAGTATTCTGACTCAACTAGACATATCCTCTGCAAGGTGATGAAATCCAAGTCAGACAATATGGATAGTAGAGCCAAGTGGCTAAAGATATCCCCCTACCGGGAGGGACACCGGGTAGTCAATCCTAAAAGAAAAGAAACTAAGATACCCTGTTCATGACATGTTCGGTTGGGTGAATCTGCCGTTTGGTTCTATCACCGCTGTATCCCCATACGGGTGATACACCGAGAACTGCGAAAGGTATCCTTCGGTTACTGAATGGATTGCGGTATTCCACTCAGGCTTCTGGAACCAGTCTGGCGACTTCAACCCTCCTAGGGGAGAGGCCTTCCCGATAAATTGGTTTTAAACCATGTGAAAAAATACTATGGGATTTTGGTTCCCTAATGGACAACATCTATGTCTCAAGTGTAAACAACCGAGAGGTGTTATTTGGATGCCTATCCCCCCGATCCTACCTAACTACAAAAATTCTTATGTGTTCCCCAAGTGGGATTAGAATTTTGGTTGTGTTAAGTAGTATTTTAGGGCTCACTTGAATTAGGTGATAGAGTGTGTGCGTGTGAGATGATGAACCCAAGTAAAAGTGCCACGGGGTGGGCAACTTTCTAACTAAAAATAACAATACAGAATTTAAACTTTGAAATGCAAAATTTTCTCTTTTCAATTAAAATGCTGAAATTTAAAAAATATTCTGTAAATGGAACAGAAATAATACTGCAGAAAAAAGGCTGTAGGGAAGTATGGCTGCAGGTAGGACAGATGGCTGTACAGGTGCAGAAAATATTGCAGCAAAGTGCTGGGTTCAAAACAGGAGAAAAAGTGCAGAAAATAGACCGCGGGTCTGTGGCAAATCTGGGCGGTTGGACCGCGGGAAACAGATCAACAGTTGCGGATAGGTTGCAGGATTTTGGCCGAAAGACGTAGTTGGACCGCGGGAAACAGGTCGAAAGTCGCAGGCGGGTTGCAGGAAAAGGGCTGGAAGCCGCAAGCGGGACGCGGGTTTTTGGCTGAAAGACGCAATCAAACCGCGGGAAACAGGTCGAAAGTCGCAGGCAGGTTGCAGGAAAATGGCTGAAAGCCGCAAGCGGGACGCGGGAAAATAGCCGAAAGACGCCGGCGGGTTGCAGGAAAATGGCTGAAAGCCGCAAGCGCGACACGGGAAAAAGGCCAAAAGATGTAGGCGGGTTGCAAAAAAATGGCTGACAGTCGAAAGCGGGACGCAGGAAAAAGGCCGAAAGACGCAGGCGGTTGCAGAAAAATGGCTGAAAGCCGCAAGTGGGCCGCGGAAAAATGGGTTAACAGCCGCTGTTGGACCGCACGAAACAAGCTAATAGCCGCGGTCACATCGCAGGTAACAGACTGGAAACCGCCGGTAGGTCGCCGGAAACAGTCTGAGAGCCGCGGTCGGATCGCAGGTAAATGCCTGAAAGACGCGGTCGGAATGCAACTGCGGGGGGTAAAAGACGCAGTTTATGGCAGCCAAAAGGGACAACCGAAAAGAGGTAAAATATTGCAAAAAATTGAAAACGTTTAAAACTTTAAAACTATAACCAGAAATTCAAAGGAACACAAGGGGAGTCGCCAAAACTGTAGCTAGGGTTTTCACCCCAGCTTGTGCAAATGAGCACCTACTAAGGAGAAGGGACTCCTTAGTAGCAGTTCAATAAACAGTAAATTAAAGCACTAAAACAATATGAAATTTAACCTAGCATGAGCATTAACAAAAATAACAAAACATGAAAATATGGCAAAAGATTTCTCTTTTTTTATTAAGGATTACCTCAGGTGTAGAGGTTGGTGAAGCTCTTGCAGCAGTCCAAGAGGGTTGCTTCCAAGCTTTCCAGCTTTGCTCCTTTCTCTTTCTCCAAAGGGTTGGAAATGGGCCAAAGGGGCACTCAAGTGTGAAAGTAGCTCAAGGGTGAGCTAGGGTTTCAAGAGTGATTTTGGAAGAGTAAGGGTTTGTTTGACTGTGGATATGAAATGAGGGGCCTCCATCACCTATTTATAGGTTTTTAGTGGTGGAGTGCTGGCCCATGGTTTTGGGAACCATATGGTTTAGGTCAGCTGTATAGGGTTTTTGCTTCCTTTTTCCTCTTTTTTGTATTTTTGTATTCCCTTTTTAGAGGGTTTTTGCTATTTTGGAGGAATTTTGGATTATTTTGGAGGGAAAAGGGGTTTTTTGGCCTTTTGGAGGCTTTTTTAATGGTTTGGTGGCCTTTTGGAGGCTTTTTAATGGGATTTTAAGGTTTTGGAGGCTTTTATGGTAAGAAATATGGACAAATGAGTCATGTAATGGGGTAGATGAGGTAGTGAGCACTTTTTGGGTGTTAACAATGACCATATATTGTCCTCTTCTAATTTTTCAATTTCCTCCAATTGATACAACATGCATCTATCAGCTTCCCATCATTTTGTTACCACAATGCATAGTGATTGTACCTAATATTCCATGGGAATGATATCTTCTTTTTCAAACACCTATTGGAATGGTTTCTATCATGATCCTTTTCGTGGAATGCATCCATTAGGTTTTTAATCTATAAAAAAGCTTTGCTTCCAATTCCTTTGGAGAAGGCAGGATGGGGTCAAGCCTTTCCATTGGATCTCCTAGAAAATAATAACACTTCCTAAGCATCTAGGAGGATGGGGTCTCAAGCACCACCTAAGCTTCTCTAAAGCACTTGTTGCGAAAGGGATATGGAGGATGATAACAAGTAGTGGTCTATGGGTAAAGGTAATACAACATAAACGCATGCATCCAATGCCTGTACTATAATGGATTAGCTCTAGCCAAAAGGAGACGAGGAATGTATTCATATCAGGCAAGGAAATACTAGGAATTGTTGACATTATTACAGACTGGTTATCCTAGAAAATAGGATGTGGTAGAAGCATTAGGTTGGGTATTGATTCATGGATTGGAAGCAAGGATGCACACAGACTACCAACTGAAATGATCAATTCTCTCATAGACAGAGGCTACATTTTCATCAATCAGATTCAAGATCACCACAATACTACACTTATAAATCAAGAATGGTTATCATCTGAATATATGGTCTTTAAGGGTGTTAAGAAATCCTATTGGGACAAATATATCAAATCTTTGAAAGACTACCATATTAGAATAAAGGATGAGGAGTATGAAATTTTATGTACCAAAAATGCCTCAAGTGGTACATACATGCCCAAAATAGGATACCATGTTCTGAGGGAAGAAGAAGAAAATACACCAAATGAATGGTGTTATAAGGTTATTTGGAAGCTAAATTGTCCCCTGAAGACTATTTTATTTATGTGGCTAACTATGGATGGGATAATACCTGTCCGGGACCACATTAGCAAATTCCTTGGTATTGGACCAATAAGATGTGCCCTCTGCACTACTTATGGTGAATTCATAAACCCCATCTTTATAAGATGCCCATACATAATTGAAATGTGGAATTTTTCATCCATGGTAAGATGTACTACTTTTGTTCGGGAGGGGGATGAGATCTCCACAACCTTCCACAGGTGGCTGAACAATACTAATTTCCAGGATTATAAATCCTTACCTGTTCTCATGGTATGGGGGACATGGCTAGCCCACAATAAATTGATTTTTCATAACATCTATATACACCCACATATTTATGTATCCAAAAGCCTTTAAATTATGGAGCACTTCCCCCAAGTAGATCTGGAAAAAAATAGGATAAAATTGACAGTTGTACAGATTGTAAAGTCTATAGTGTGGTGTGTTTTTGATGGAGCAGCACAAGGGAGTCCGAGCACAGGGGATATAGGTGGTATCCTTCATATCTCAGACAGTCACTGGTTCAAAATTGCAGTAAGCATTAGTCCAGCCAGCAATAATAGAGATGAATTATTAGCTCTTATGAAGTTTTTACTACATGCATATTCAGTAGGTGTCCGATTACTACAAGTATTTGGAGACTCGCTACTTGTGATAGATTGGATCAGTAACAGAACACAGCCCAAGAATATATTTTTGAGATCAATCTATGAAGACATATACAAGATTATTGAAAGCTTTGAGGTATATCTTTTCATCATGTTTACAGGGTGTTGACGGATGGAAGATTCCTTGCGTCAACAGTAGGGGTTCTCCCCAATGAAAATTCCCAATTAGACTCTTCATTGTTTGGACTAAGGAACCTGTACGGTTTATGGTCTGGCTATCGTATAAGATGATCTTATGGTTGGTTTATCGGATACGGCCCGATCCATCATTTAGAGTTTTAAATTTTATATGCAATGCAAGATATTAATTCTACATGCACTTGATTCTACCTACGCTTGTTTGACGAGTAGAAAGAGGCCTCACTCAATAATGCACATGTTCTTACCTCTCATCTTATCAGCTCTTTACTATCATTCAATCAAGAATGTGTCCTAATTAAATGCAAAGTCCTACCTAGTCTACCTATACTTGCAAGGAGCAAATTTAAGAAGGAGCAATGACAGTAAACTGCATCATACAATTCCAGAAGCTAACTACTAAAAATAATGTATTTAATAGCCAAAGAATAAATTCAACGCATATATAGCTCGAACATTAACATTTATTACATTCATTGCTCACATATAACACAGAAAATTGTATTTTTGCATTCATACATAACAAGATGATTCAAAACTATCAGAATAGTCCAACAGAATAGGAAAGATATTACTGCATATCCATAAACAAAATGAATAAAGTAGTTCTACAGATTTTTCTGCATGCTTCAACACAATATCCCATGTATGCCTCCACCCATAAAAATGTCTTTTTCATTAGCAGAAAATAGTTTCTCACATATGAGTCTTAGTACAATATTTCACAAGCAAAATCCCTTTCCTCATCTAATTTCTCCTATTTATCTTTACAAACCCAACCTTTGGGTGACTTATCACTTCACCTTCCTCGGACCTTTTACCTTCCAAAACTTTTTGTCTCTTTTGTACAAAATAAGTGAGCAAAATATTAAAATACAATACAATATTACATTAAGATGGTGGAGAGCTCTCTTGAGTTTTGTCAGAACTATAGATCTAGCTAAACTAGATTACCTATCTTAGCAATCAATAACATATCAACATAAATAAGAACAAGGAAAAGAATACACCAAATATACTTGGTTCACCCAATTGGGCTACGTCCACGGGAAGGTTGTCTTCTATTATATACAAAAATCTCCTTCAATCTTACAAGAGAGAAACTACAAATAACCCCAATACAATATAGCAGCGAGCTTGTGAGCACAATACAATGTGTTGTAATAGTATGATGGAATGTTGTGAGGTGACTCCCTTAACCCTATTATATACCAAGAGTTGTGGAGAAATTACTCTCACATATTACATGTGGGATAATATAATTCTCCATAATAACATCTCTTCTTATAATAATGGATAATAAGAGAATACTTTACCATTATGAATATGGGATATAATGTATTACTCTTTTACATAAGATTGTGGATAAATTCTGACATAATACAAAGAAATTATTACCTTCCAGAGAATATAATTAATATATTCCAACACTCCCCCTTAATAATGGTTGGGAGAAAATCCCTCACTAACACTAAGGAAGGAAGGAGTCATTACTACTCCCCCTTGATGACAACTTCCCTCATCCCAAGTGAAGAACAAAGATGCACATACTTCGGTGTTGTTAAGGATTTGGTGAAGATATAGGCTTCCTGATACTCGGTAGGACAATACTCAAGAAAAATAATACCATCTGCAATGAGACCTCAAATGTAATGACCATCAAGGTTGAGATGCTTTGTATTGGAATGATATACTGGATTATAAGCAAGCTGAATTGCACCATGATTATCACATTTCAACACAGTGGATGATTTCGGAACCAAACCAAGCTCAGTGAGAACATGTCGTAACCAAACTACTTCTTTAGACGCTTCTTTGGTTGCTCTATACTCTGCTTCACATGACAATAAAGAAAGATTCTTCACCTTATTGTTGGACCAAGAAATCTGACCTGAACCAAGTTGAAATATATAACTAGTAGTTGACCTTCGATCAGAATTGTCACCTTCCCAGTTAGAATATGTATATCCAGAAAGTGAAATTGTAGCACTGCTCGAATAAAAGACACCATAGTGCAATGTACCCTGTAAATATCTCAGAATTCTCTTGGCTGCCTTCCAATGACTTTCATGAGGTTGTTGCATGAACTGAGAAACAATACTGACAGAAAAAGAGAGATATGGCCTGCTGTGAGTTAAATATATCAAACTGCCCACGAGCTGACAATAAAGAGTAGCATCAACAAGAGGAGTAGTACACTCAATAGTTAACTTTACACCGGAATGAAATGGCGTAGGAGCAGGTTTACAATAACTCATATGGAAATGAGCCAATACGTTTGTAGCATACTTCGGCTGAGAGAGAAAAATACCATCTGCCATATGCCAGATTTGAAGACCTAATAAATAGTGCAATATACCAAGATCAATCATTTCAAACTACTTTTGAAGATCACTTTTCATACTTTGAATTAAAACAAGTTGGCTTCCAGTGATAATAAGATCATCCACATATAACACAGTAATGAGGATATGATCACCAAAGTTCTTAACATACATATTTGGATCAGATATACAACGCTTAAAACCATTATTCAAGAAATATGTATCATTTTTTTCATACCAAGCCCTAGGTGTTTTTTTGAGACCATATAAAGACTTGTGTAATTTGCCTACAAAACTTGACGATTCAACATTAATAAAACCAGAAGGTTGTTGCATATAAATGTCTTCATTAAGATTACCATTTAAAAAGGCACTTTTAACATCCATTTGGTGTATTTCCCATTTATAAGATGCATCAAGAGATCAGATGGTTCTTATTGTATTCATTTTAGCAACAGGAGAAAAAGTTTCATTATAATCAATACCTTCAAGTTGATTAAAACCTTTTGCAACTAATCTAGCTTTATATTTTTCAATTTGTCCTTCTGTAGTAAACTTAATTTTATAAATCCATTTACAACCAACTAAATTATTTCCCGGAGGAAGAGGAACAAGAGACCAAGTATTTTTCTTCATAAGAGAATCATACTCAACAGACATAGCTTGTTCCCAATGAGGCTTACCCTTAGATTGAGCATAAGAAGTAGGATCGTCCGTGACCAAAACTTTGGTCATAAGAGCAAATTTATATCTAGTTCTATGAGTATCGGAAGGGTTACTGTTATCGGTCAAAATAGCACTTCTCCGTCCGTGATCACATTGCCCTGTCGATCACACAAAAGGAAACTATGGATGGAAGAGATTTCTTGAGCTTAGATGACTTAGAGTTGAGCCTTGCAGTCCTTTCCTCAAAACATATTTTTTATTCCTACTTTAGAGCATAACCGCGACTCTTATGCTTGCCAACACGCGGGTTAGCCGCGGGTGTTTACATTGACAACCCGTGGGTATCTTCTGAAAATTTGCACACGCTATCTGCAAGCTAGGATAGCTGTGAGTCACTCGTTAGTTTTCCTATGTCATAGTCGCAGGTATCTTAAGAAAACTCGAAAAAATATATAAAAACTTTAACTATGGATTAGTTTTGGGAGTTATTCCAACTTCCTCAACTACATATGCCAACCACCCTTCGAACTTATCCTCCTACCCTTGCCATGAATACAAGGGGAGGGCCTTGGAGAAGGGGAGCCCACTTTTGGTAATGTAATGCTAGAGGAATTCTTACTCAAGAGAGAGGAGCAGGAACTCAAGGTCTGGTTACGATGGTGCTTGGTGCAAACAGGTATAATTTATGTACTTGCTTAATGCATTAATAAAGATCAGATATTTTTCCTTTTCCAAATATGATTTGTTCATGTATGCTTCAAATCTGATTACAAGTTGATGTTTTATGTTATTATGAATGTCAATCTTTTATTTGTAGTCAAACTGGTTTGAGGAAGGTTCGTGTTTGTTTTGCAGGTTGTTGCATTGAAGAGCAGGGAAGAGAAAGGCTTGGATCAACCTTCTGAATAAGGTACACGTCTTTCTAACCCTAATGTATTTGCTTAGTAATTGTATTTGCAGAACATTGTATGTTTGTCTTTCTACATTTGTACGTTGGTAGTCTCTCCCTTGCTATAGGATACTTTCCCTAACAACAAAACTGGTGACTCCATTGGGGAGCACCTGTTTTCTACTTTGTGGGATGCTTAAGGGTATCTTCTTTCAGTTTTTATCAATGTGTTAGGTCTTTGTGAAGGTTTTGGGACATTTTACATCATGTTTGCTTGACTCTTTTATGGTCTAGTCTACAGTATGCTTTCTTTTTAATTGTTGTCAAAGCATGCCCACGAGTCTGTTATACTTACAGTCGCGGTTATCACCCTGCACCCATGAGTTTCCCATTACTATACCTGCGAGTACCCGCGTGTTGTTGTTGTTACAGTCGTGGTGTTTCCTGAGAAAACTTGTTTTTTTTCTAGGGTTTTCCTTCTAGGTTTGTTTTGCTTTGATCTGAAAGTGTGTCTGTTGATTTTTAGATTCTTCACTGCTTATGTGTAGTGGTCAGAGTCTTGTTAGCCCTTTACGAGTCCTCTTTTGGTTCTTTTTGCTTGTTGAAGATTCCTTAAGTCTTTCTAGCCCATACTTTATTTAGCGGATGCTTGGCTTTAGTCCTTTGTAGTCACTGATTGTTTGAGAGAAACTTGTTATCTGTTTTTTATTCATTTGCTTTCTATCTTTTATATTGGGTGATTCTTATAGCATCTTGGTTCCAATTTTGAGTTACTTCTAGATTTTGTAAAGCAACGTGTTGGGTTGGTCATTTTCAGTATTTTTTGTTGGTGACGTGCTGATTTTTATAGTCTTAGGTCCAGTTTTCCTTCGCATGCATTATTGATTATTCTTGTTTGTTCATAAGTTATTTGCATTTTCTTTCACTTATAAAGGAAAAAAAAAACAAATAAAAAAAGATCATTTCCTTTAGGGCAAGAATTTTCTTTTTTCGGAGTAGTTAGAATTTGTTTATGCTTTTCTTCTTTGAAAATCAAAAATTTGTATTTGGCTTTTAGGTTTACTTTGCATTTCATGTTTTGAAAGACAAGCAAGAAAATTGTGAATTTTTTTACATTTCCCTATGTACACTTTATTTTCAGTTGCAACCATCACGCACACAAAAGCACTAACCTTCTGAGTAATACAGCCTTAAAAAGAACCATTAATAAAATTTATTAATAAAATTTTTCTTTTTAGGTCTCACACAAACCAACTAGCTTAGGCTAGGGTTTTGGAATAGAACACTTTTTACTTTCCAAAACCATTCAAACCTCAAAATTGCAGTAAGAATATCGTTTAGGTAAATCCACTTTTGTGGAGGTGTTCCGAGAAGCTCTACTCAAACCATATTTAAGCACGAGGCCGTGTGATATTGGACTATTGGGGATACCCCCCCACTTTTCATTCGAGCATACACCAAAGCCAATTCACGTACGAGGATCCATTAGTGCCTTGTGTACTCTTGTATTTCGAGCTTAGTTACCTTGCCCATGCATCTTGGTTGGACCTGCGACTGTCCCCCAGACTCTTTTTGCAACTGTGGTAGCATTTAGTATCTTTTGACATGTAGGGATCTACACAGGTGACGGTGGAAGGATATTTCCACTGTACCTAGAACAGACGTGGGAGGAAATCCCTTGCAGTGATTTGGGAGGGCAGTTGGTGATTCAAACGCTTGAACCTAGAGACTCTGTATTGTGGACCCCGGGTAACTGTCCTTCGCTACTCTACTGGTTAGTTATGGGCCCTAATCATCCCAGACTCTCCTTTGAGAGTATCATCTATGTTTGCTTGTTCTTGATTACTTTAGGAAATTTTTATAGTGGTGTGTTGTTTGTTCCCTGCTATCTTAGTGGCCATTAGGTTTAATACTTAGTTTATAATTTTGCAAGTGTGGAGGACCAGCCTCTTCATAGGTCATGAAGGTTGAGAAACATTCCTCCATTTACAGTGGATCCTCCACCGCCACCTCAACGGTGTCGAACTGACTCACGTGGTTCATTCAAACTCACGAGTACAAATGAACCCCCTATAGAACCACATCTCATTTCTCAAACTCAACTAGTTTAGGAAACTATTGAGATTGAATATTTTCCTACTGAAGAGTTCGCAAGACCCTTCAATCCTCCACTTACCGGACCAAACACCCCTTTATTGGAAAGAGTTGTCTCTTTAGGGATCCCTGAATTGAATGTGTATAGGTTTACACTTGGTTTTTCCATAGATAACACAGGGGATGGATTGGGAGTGCCTCATACTCCCACTTCAGCTATTATGTTAGGAGGTCTATCTCCTACTCATCTAAACACATCCACACCAAGCTCGCGGCAGTTTACTTCTGCTCTGAGCACCTCCTTTAGTTTCAATGTTGGTTCCTCAGGTTTGTCTATTACTCAAGGTGCGACGACATCTATGCCTTTTGGATCCTCCATTGGCCCACCCAATATTCCTTTTTCAGGGATACCTTTGGTGTCTTTCACATCCTCCCCCTTTGTTCAGCAATTCCAAGTTAACCCTACTTCTGCTCCATTTAACTAAGGATTTCCTTGGCTTGGAGGACACGTAGATCCTTCTACGCCATTTGTAGGCTCAATGCCTGCCCCGTCTACTGCATCTATGCTAATTTATAACCCATTCACAGGTTTTAATGCACATTCTTCCAATGTGCAAACCTCTAATGTACCTCTAGGGAGTGCTCCCTTTTCACTATTTGGTGGAATGGGCAGTAATAGTTATACCAACCCTCCTTTTGTAGGTATCAAAAGTGGACAGCAGCACAAGGAAGTAATCCATTATCCTTTGGCTAGAGCAACTTTTAGAATGTCTCTTCTTCACAACCGATGGCTAGGAGCATCCCCAACCAACCTTATAGGAACCAGGTGTCGGGTGGTTCCCCTTACCAAACTCCTCCACATCATATTCCATCGGCTCGACCTCGCTTTCCATTTCTGGCAACTTTGAATTTTCCAGACCTTTCAAAACTAATAAACGATCCAGTGCGTCACAACCATGCTTGGCCTCCGGTCCCAACCAAGCTTCCTTCGGATATTCCAAAATTCGAAGGTAAGGCTGGTGAAGATCCTGGAGATCATGATGTTATAACCTTTCATCTCTGGTGCTCCTCGAACTCGTTAAATGATGACTCAATTTGATTTAGGATCTTTTAGAGAACCTTAACGAGAGTAGCAGCTAAATGGTACATTGAATTGTCAGTTGCAGCATACGATAATTTTTGGGATTCAGCGATAGCATTTTTTAATCACTTCCAGCTTCCCGTCCGGTATGACGCCGACATGGATCTTCTGTCTACATTTAGGCAGAACAAAGCCACTCACCTTTCTGATCACATTCAGAGTGGCAAATATGGAAGCGACTCATCAAGGCTGAGATTACCCCAGAGTTTCTTTTGGAGTGGTATTTAAAATCACTGCTCCCTTACACATCTAAATATGTCTCAACTTCTGGGGTAACATCTGAAGAGGAAGCAATCCTAAGGAACCAGCAACTCGACCTAGTCTACTCTCAATCTAGGCTCCTTTATGAGATTATAACTAACGCACCGAGGTCTAATATAGATCTTGGTAAGCCCAAACCTAGACCTCATTCCAATGGCATTTTTGGTCCAGCCGAATCATATGTGCTGGAGGCTTTAACGAAACAAGTGCACACACTTTCTATGAAGCAATCTGCGGTGGAAGCAACTATGGTTGCAGCCTCCCCTTCACAAACATAATATTTACAAAACGTGCAGACAAAGGGTCCTCGAAAACCCAAGAAAAAGGGTAAGAAAGGGGAGGGAAACCAACAGAGACCCAAAAACACTGAAAATGCTGAGGAGGGAAAAAGAGACAAAAAGAAGGTAAAGTTTTCTTGCAAACTTTGTAAGGACGAACACCTCACTTACCAATGCCCTCTCATCAAAGAAGCCCAGAAGCTATTAAAGGAAAAGAAATCGGTTGTCTTGAAGGATCCTTTTCCCAAAGGACAAGGCCCAGCTTCTGGAAGCTCTAATACTGGGGGCACTCATCGTGCCACATCAGTTGATCAATCATATATCAACATGGTTAACTCACATGCTCTTTTGAAAACGAGAGCCATGAATTATAACCCGGAAATGTAGCAGAAAGATAAAGAGGTTCCTGAGTCATTTGTTCCTCTCCACGTCGAGATACCAACAGAGCCTTTACCGAAGATACCAAAGGGTGTCTACAAACGAGCTATGCACAACCCTAATGCGCGGGCTGCTCCCAACTACTCTGTTGTGGAGGACCTAGCCCAAACGCCATGTGTTATGTCTGCACTAGAAGTCTTGCAAAGCTTCCCTTCATAGCGGGATGCACTTCTAGCGGCAATAGGTAGTATGGACTCATCAAGTATGCTTGCTAGATTTGAATTGTCCAATATCAAACCTCAGTTTCCCTATCACGTAGCCTTCCAGATCGAAGTAGTCCATGGTGCAAAGACTATTGGATGAATGGTGGTAGATGAAGGTGCGTCGACGTGCGTAATGTCTATATCATGTTGGAAATCCTTGGGTTCTCCTGAGTTAGCCCCATCGATTACACTACTTACCGCGTTTGAAGTAAAGTCTTTCCATCCGCATGGATTCTTACCAGCATTTGATATTCAACTTGCCGGTAAAGTAGTGTCCATAGAGGTAGAATTTGTAGATGCTTCTCTCGACTACCATCTGTTGTTAGGAAGAAGTTGGACGTATGCTATGCAAGCTATCCCCTCGTTCGTCTTCTGAGTACTCATTTTCCCTCACAGTTGATCAACTATCCTTCACTCGGAAGAACAACACGACTTCATCAAATTCAAATATCCCTCTTATTGATCAAGCTCATCCGCCCAATTAGAGCTTAGGAGTAGGTATGTATTCATCGTTGATGGTCACATTTGACCTACCTGCTCCTGTACATTACATTGGTTCTACGAGTACTAACGATACTTCATCTCGGGAAGTTTTTACGGTTGGTCAAACGACTAATCTGTGGATCCTTCCAACTCAAGAAGAACCAAACGTTCCCTTATCCATTGCAGAAGTGGCATACCAAGCATCACAAAATGCTGCAATATATCTTGACTCCATTAGTCTCAGCTGAGTCATATTTTGATTATTCACCTGCATGGTCAGTTGACTCCACCCATTCTTTTGACTGTTTGGATATTGTTTTTCCTTCTGATGAGGCTATCCTAGAAGCTATGATAGGTTTGGATCATCCTTAGGAACACATGCATCATAGATCCTACTTTCTTCCATATCTGGACAGGATTGAGAATGGGGATTTTTCAATGAGACCCGGTGGGAATATCAATTTTTCCATCACTCCTACTAAACAAATGATTTATGCTAAAGGTAATATGGCAAACATTTCGAAGACTATACCGATCAATATTTCCATCGAACCAAATGTTGTGGAAAACATCTTTATTGGAGCAAACTGTTCTCCATAGGAGATCACTTTGTACACCAATCTATTTAAGGAATTCCGAGACGTTTTTGCCTGGTCTTACGAGGAGATGCCAGGAATCGACCCCTCCATTATGAAGCATGTTATCACGACTTATCTTAATGCAAAACCTGTACGATAGAAACTTCGTCTAGTCAATCCTAGGAAAGCTGTGACCATCAAGGCTAAAGTCGAAAAGCTCCTCAAGGTTGGTTTCATCTATCCGATCGACATGACGAAATGGGTCTCTAACCCAATCCCGGTCGATAAGAAGCAAGGGACCATACGTGTATGTACGAAATTCAGGGACCTTAATAAAGCCTGTCCAAAGGATAATTATCGCACACCATTCATAGACCAGATCATTAATGTGTGTGCAGGCCATGAAATTTTCTCTTTCATGGACGGTTTTTCGGGATACAATCAAATTAAAATCAAATCCGAAGACCAACTTAAGACGTCTTTTATTTGTCCCTGGGGTACCTTTTCCTATATGAAGATTCCTTTCGGATTGAAAAATGTTGGAGGTACTTTCCAGCAAGCCATAAACTTTTCTTTCCATGATATCAAACACGTAGTCAAACCCTATCTAGATGATATCCCTGCGCGATCTCATAAGATATGAGATCATCTTGATCATTTACGTCTCACATTTGAATGATGCAGATATTACAAGATTTGGTTAAATCCTAATAAGTGTGTATTCCGCATTGAGTCTGGATGTCTACTAGGTTTCATTTTGTCCAGTCGTGGCATTATGGTCGACCCCTTAAAAGTCGAGGTTATTTTCAAATTGCCTCCTCCTCACACCATCAGACAACTTCAAATCCTGTAGGACATGTCTAACTTTCTACAATGGTTTATCTTGAATTATGCCAAGATCAACAAAGGATTCATGTGATTGCTCAAGCAAGACACCCATTTTTTTATGGGATGAGGCTACACAAACTTTGTTTAGCGCTTTGAAAAAAAGCATTACTATCATCCCCTTTGATGATCCCGCCAGATTATACTAAGGACTTCCTTCTATATCTCGCAGCATTTGTTTCCACGATCGGTATAGTTCTAGTTTAGTAGGATGACAAGCTCCAAGATCATGTCATTTATTATCTCTCTCGCGCATTGGTAATTACGAAACTTAAATATTCTCACGTCAAGAAGTTGGCATTAGTTGTTGTATATGTCGTTCAGAGATTACGTCACTACATTTTGTTGTGGACCACCACAGTCATAACGGATGTCAATCCTTTTCAATATGTATTAACCCGACGTATCATTGGAGGGAATTTTAATAAGTGGATTGTCATTCTGCAGGAATTTGACCTAACATTTCAATCTGTTGAGTCAAAGAAATATTTGGTTTTATCTAAGCTTATATCCGAGTTCCCTAGTGATGTAATTAGCAAGGAGGAAGATTTGTCATTACCTGATGAACACATTTTTCTCATTGCGACCTCTAACCCATGGTATGGAGATATTTGAATATATCTCCAGACTTTGAGGTGTCCAACGACTTTCCCCAGAGACGAACGACGAAAGCTTAGAGATCATGCTAAGAACTACCTCATTATTTCGGACACGCTCTATAAACGTGGGGTAGATTCCATATTACGCTATTGTTTGACTTTGGAGGAAGTCGAATCAGTATTGAATGATGCCCATAGTGGAGCCTATGGGGGTCATCTTTCTGGGTTGGCAACAGCCCTGAAAATAATGCTTGTTGGGTATTTTTGGCCCACCATCTTTAAAGATTGTGTGGAAGCCATGAAACACTGTCAGCCATGTCAGTTTTTCACAAAGAAAATGCGAGCACACCCAGCTCCTCTTCACCCTGTCATCACAGTAGGCCTCTTCACCAAGTGGGGGCTTGACTTCATGACTTGTAATCCAGTTTCGGTTGTAGGACATCACCATATCATCATTGTTGTCGACTACTTTACGAAGTGGTCCGAGGCAATGCCTACTGTGAAGGAAAATGGAGAAACTGCAGCTTACTTCGTATTCAATCAGATCATTGCTAGGTTTGGTATACCTAAGGAGATTGTCACTAACCATGGTAGACATTTCCAGAACTACATGATGACCAATTTATACACCATGCTAGGTTTTCTACAAGAACACTCCTCTTCGTTTTATCCGCAGGCGAATGGGCAAGTCGAAGTGGTCAACAAGACTTTGAAGACTATTCTTCAACGTACTGTTAATGCCAATAGATCAAACTGGCATGTCATGTTGTATCCAGCTTTGTGGGCATATTGATCCAATGTTAATACTGCTATAGGTTTTTCACCTTTTCAACTCGTCCATGGGTTGGAGGTAGTCATACCGGTTGAATGCGAGATTCTGTCTTTGAATTTGGCTATCCAGCTGCTTCCTGAAACTTCTGCTTTAGAAGAGCGTTTGCTTCATTTAGAGCACTTAGATGAACAACGTCGAGATGCGCTTACTGCGAACGAAGCTCACAAGATCTGAGTCAAGCATCAGTACGATAAGTATGTAAAACCAAGGGTTTTCTTGGAATGAGACCTTGTTTTGCTCTACGATCAGGACAAGGATCCCTTGGGGGCAGGCAAGTTTAAATCTATGTGGCTCGGACCTTACATTGTTTCTAAAGTATTGAATAAGGGAGATTATGAGCTAACATATTACGATGGTTATAAGTTTCCTGAGCCTAGAAATGGGCTCTACCTGAAAAAGTATTACGCTTAGGCATACATGCTTTTTCTTGTACTATATTTGTACATTTTTTGTAGAATTATTCATTTTTTGGATTTATTGCCTTATGTGTCTTCTGGATTGTGTTTCAGATGACAATCGAGTAATTCATAGGATTCACTGATGGCGCTAGTCACCAAACTCGTTAGTTGGCTTCAGCAACTTGGGTTATTTACTCATCCTCTGGCCAGCTCATTTCTTCGGGAGGTGCTTGTTTGGGCCCTACGACGAATAATGTAGCTGAGTATAGTGCGGTTATCGAGTTACTTCGAGATGTTATTCATCACGACATTTCACATTTTGAGGTACAACTTGATTCGCAGTTAGTTGTACTTTAGTTGTCGGGTGAGTACAGGGTTCGTGATCCTTCTTTGTTACGTTAGTTTTTGCGAGTTAGGTTGCTTGAAAGACATTTTGATTTCATTACGTATCAACACATTTCAAGGAATGTAAATGCATTAGCTGATTCATTTTCAAATTATTTACTTGATTGGAATTTGTATCACACACAATAAAATTTAAAAGACATAAAGCATGCATGTATATAATCGCTACTGTATATATATATGGTCCAAAAAATACATATGAGTTTGAGTCATCCACTATCAAAATATACAAAATGGGTGTAAGCAACCTCAAAAATAATAATATGCATCACTCTCCCTATGGAGAGGGAGGAGCCTCAGCTAGCTCCGCTATGGCCTCCGTGTAACATATGACCAACCTGGCTACTTTCCTAAGTAACCTAATCCAGGATGGGGGCACCCCTCCAAAATGTTGTGCAATATCTCGAGTGGCATGCGATCTATCCTGTAGGTGGGGATATCATGAGTCAACTGACTCATATTTCCCTCAATAGTCCTCATCATGTCGTCCGCACCACCTGCCGTGGTTGGTCGTACATATGTCCTCGGATATCCAGCATGTCTGGTTGGCCCCACATCTGCATACATTACATTTTGTCAGTTACTCTTACTCATCATAAAAATCATATATATAAAAAGACATAAAAAATTGATAAATTTTTCAAAAACATTATGGTACCTATCTCATCCCAGGCTGCCCTTGGAGGAAGCATGAGCTCTGGATCTCCTCGAAAATCCATCCATGCATATAGAAACTACTCGAGCGCTGGTACTTGGAGGCTCCACCACCCTAGATAGTCGTCATCGGAGTATGATAAGCTCGTTTCACCTCCACCCTGACGCAAAAATATATCACCCCGCTGAGTCATCAGTGGCTCGCAGGGATTCAACACTGGTAGAGCCATCCCCAGACTCAGAGCGGGGACTCTCTCAAAGAAGAAAGAGCATAATATACTTCCATATCCAAATTTATTCTTTCTTCCTGTCTTACATTCCGTCAATTGTTGCCTCATGTTGACTAGTAGCCCCGAGCACCAGTCAAAGATGACATTACTTAGGCATTCAACACCTATTTGCATATAGTTCCTAGAGTAAAAGTGTTGAGATTCACTTCCCTAATCATGTTTGTGGTACTCAGGATTACCTTTAGTGGGAAGCTAGCTATCTGGCCAATCGGCACTTGGCTCCCACTTTTCTCGGTTCCAGCCACACAGTATGTGTTGATATAGTCTTGGATAGAGAGTGCACCGACTCCTCTAAATGTGCCTTTTAGGTTGACTACCTCACCCCGTCGAGACAAATCGTTGACGAAGTAGATGTCCTCAATGGTGATTTCTAGCATCTCACCTTGGATATTGAACATCTCGTGATTGACATCCCAATAGTTTCCAAGCATTTGGAGTAATGTGTTTGTGAATGCATATTGGTTGTACGGAATAACTTGAGAAGTACACACCTTCATAATGCATTTAAGGTGAGTGGATCTCCCATGGCTAGCCTATCTATGGCCTCATGCTCTCTCTCCCTCCAAATCAAAACCATCTTGCATCAAGATTTTTTCATTCATTTCATTAATTTGAAGCTTTTTCATTTTTAAATAGTGCCACCCACGGGTTCACCTCTTACACAGAGGCGAGTACCTGTGACTCTACCTGAAGTGAACCCGCGCACATTTCTTGTGCCCGCGAGTTTCACTCAGGCATACCCGCGGGTATGAGGCCCTAAATTTTAAACTCACTAAAAAACTTCAAAAAACCACTAAAAATTTAAAATAATAGATGAAAATGCTAAAGAAGGTTGAGATTGTCTACCTACAAGTGGCAGCATTCGTATTTGTTCCCCGGATTGCTCGGAATCAATGGTTAAAGCAAGAGGTCTTTTTCACCTTTTGCTCCAATGGTAAAATGTTTGGTGAATTATGTTTCTATTTGAATCTATATATACAATTTCTTTTTTAAACTTTACCCACTTTATATAGTTTTCAAATTCCTTTTAAACTTTATTTAATTATAAATGACCATTTTTTTAGTTATTTTGATTAGTTCAAGCTTTAAAAGGTGTTCTCTCACCATCAATCGCAAAAGGTAGTTATACAGAGGTTTGTTTTCTTTCTGACATGACAGTTTAGCTTAACATTTTAATCTTTTTTGTCACTTTATGTCATTTTGAAACTCCTTTGTGCACTTTGAACTAAGATTTCATGCTATCCATTGACGTTGTTTCTAGCTACAGTTCGTCCGTCATTTGACAGATCAAGAAACTTATACCTTGTACATTATTTTTACTTAAGATTAAGTTTCCTTGGTCTGATAGAGTTCTTCCATGCTCTTGTTAGACTCTTTAAATATAACAAGATTGTCGAGCATACTTGTCTTGTTCAGACTCGTTAAAAGACTTGAATAGTCATCCACTTTGATATAAGTTTACCCATTTTCCGGATCTTTGTGGATTATTTATGAAAAAGGTATACTCTAGTCATACTTGGATAGAACAGTTCTCTTTCACATTGTTTTACACTTTTCAGGTGAGGAGACTAAATTTACAAAAAAGGACCCCTTTGGAGTCTTCTTTAGGATTTTCAGACTCTCGAAATATGAAAACGCAAGCGAGCATTTACCAACTCGGGCTCGATGTGAAATCCACGAGAGGGTATATAGAGTTCTTGTTTAAGTTTTTCAGACTCTTTAAATATGAAAACACCGGCGAGCATATACCAACTTGGGCTCGATACTAAAATCCACGAGCAGGTGTATGGAGTTATTGTTTAAGTTTTTCAAACTCCTTGAATATGAAAACACCGACGAGCACAAACAGATCCTGGCTCAATATTAAAATCCACGGATCCGTAAATTATCAAGTACTAGTCTATCTCTTCTTCAAACCCGTTAAAACATGAAGAAGGTCTTGAGTTTCCCTCCCATGGACTCATTAAATTACACATGGTTGGACTTATATCAAGCATTCTTCTCTCCCCTCTTCGAGATTGTTTCAAAAAAGAAAAAGGAATATTGAGTTTTCTTTATTAGACTCATTAAAACTAACAAGAAGGACATTATCGAGCTTTCTTTTCCACCTTTTCAGGCTCGTTAAAATTAAGAAAAGTCATTCTTTAATAAAAAGAGAAAAGGGAAGGGAAGAGTGTTAAATATATTTCAATGTATTGGAAGCAATTCACTTATGTCCTTGAACAAAGCACCTTTTTAAGTCTTTCAAACAAGTTGGGTTCTAGTTTTGGCCTTAGGATAAAACCTGATCTCAGAGTTTTTACTCCTCCGGTTGGTTACTCTTCCAATCATATGGAGAATCTATTAATGTCTCCTACATTGCATATTTATATCATGGTCCCTTTGTCTTCAAATATGTCTAATTCACTCTTGTGTCATGCTCACTGTTCAAGGATGCAACCTGTGTCGGCCATTCTGCAGTTCCTTGACCTCATGTGTCGGCCATTCTGCAGTTCCTTGACCTCATGTGTCGGCCATTCCTTGGTATCAGTATGTTTCTTCATGTACTCAGTCCTACTCCAGATCAGATCAACCTTTTGATTGTATCTCATGTTGTATGATGGAGGATGCCTTAAGGCCTCCCTTCCAATGGACTTCTTCCCATCGACTTCAACTCATCTTTCTCTAGGAATGAAGTTTAGAGTTTTTCGGTAGTACCTTGGGGATTGCAGTCATCAGTAGCAATTTCCCTTGCTATTGAGTAGTGGGAATACATCAATGTCTCCTACTCGATGGATTCTTCAAGTGTTCGACTTAAAGACCCATTATTCACATGTGCTGAATGTACTAGGTACCTTGGGCCCCATTTTCATTATTGGTGGGTGCCCTCGTGCTTGTTAACGGTCCACATCAATGGTCGGTAATCAAACAGTGCGCTCCATGTTCGAACTCAACTCATTTATTCACATGGTTGGGACTCGTACCTTGAGATGATTTGGATGAAGTCCTTGGGCCTATAATAACATCATCATATTTTGTTATTGCCCAAGTTGCGCAAGACTGAGCCACACCCATTTTTTGGCTATTGATGAGACATAGATCCAGTTTGTTGTTATGGCTATGATCTCTTGTTTTGACATGGATCCATGCTTTTATTTCAATGTCCATGCTATATACATCTCTCTGTTATGTATTGCATATCATGTTCTACCATTCTGAACATCTCCTAATATCAAGATTGTAATGGATAGTTGACCTTGTTTCTGTTTCAGGTACCGTTTGTGATACCATCCTGTGGTTTCCTTGCTCCTCCTCTTCATGGATTGTAATGCATTTCAGCCATCATTTCCCTTTGACCTCATACATTAGGGAGAATCTGTTATCGGTCAAAATACCACTTCTCTATCTGTGATCACATTTCCCTGTAGATCACACAAAAGGACACTATGTATGGAAGAGCTTGCTTGACCTTAGATGACTTAGAGCTGAGCCTTGCAGTCCTTTCCTCAAAACATATTTTTGATGCCTACTTTAGAGCATAACCGTGACTCTTATACTTTCCAACATGCGGGTTAGCCGTGGGTGTTTACATTGACAACCTGCGGGTATCTTCTGAAAAGTTGCACCTGCTAGATGCAAGTTAGGGTAACCGCGAGTCACTCGTTGGTTGTCCTATGTCATAGTCATGGGTATCTTAAGAAAACTCAAACAAATATAAAAAAAATCTAACTATGGATTAGTTTTGGGAGTTATTCGAACTTCCTCAACTACCTATGCCAACCACCCTTCGAACTTATCCTCCTACCCTTTCCATAAATACAAGGGGAGGGCCTTGGAGAAGGGGAGACCGCTTTTGGTAATGTAATGCTGGAGTAATTCTTACTCAAGAGAGAGGAGCAAGAACTCAGGGTCTGGTTACAACGATGCTTGGTGCAAACAGGTATAATTTATGTACTTGCTTCATGCATTAATAAAGATCAGATATTCTTCCTTTTCCAAATATGATTTGCTCAAGTATGATTCAAATATGATTACAAGTTGATGTTTTATGTTATTATGAATGTCAATCTTTTATTTGTATTCAAACTGGTTTGAGGAAGGTTCGAGTTTGTTTTACAGGTTGTTGCATTGAAGTGCAAGGAAGAGAAAGGCTTGGATCAACCTTCTGAATAAGGTACACATCTTTCTAACCCTAATCCCTTTGCTTAGTAATTGTATTTGCATAACATTGTATGTCTGTCTTTCTACATTTGTACGTTGGTAGTCTCTCCCCTTCTATAGGATACTTTCCCTAACAACAGTTACCGATATCACTACCTGTAGATTCAAGAGTTTTCCGAGCCCAAACAGGAAGGTTAGAAGGAGCAGAAGTCACTTCAGTAGCTTCGAGACTTTCAGGTGGAACACTTGAAGAAGAGGGTGAACTAAGATCAACAATAGGCACAGTACTAGAAGGAGTAACAGATATAGGAGTAACATGAGACAATAGAATATTCAGGGTAACATGAGGTTCTACGGACTAAGGTGGTGGATAGACTTCAGTAAATTGAACATCTCTTCGGATTATGACACTCTTATTAGAAGGATCAAATAATCTGTAATCCTTGGAATCCTCAGCATAACCAATGAATATACACTTGTGAGACTTGGGTTCTAACTTTTTCCGGTTTTCATTAGGAATATGAGCCCAACATTCAAAACCAAACACCTTAAAGTTACTAATATATGGTTTTCTACCATTCCATTTGTCCTCAATGGTAACATGTTTAACAACTTTTGTAGGAACTCTATTTAAAATAAAGTTAGCACAACTTATGGCTTCAACCCAAAATTTCTTGTGTAATCCTTTAGAATAAATCATACATCTATCCATTTCAACTAAAGTTATGTTTTTCCTTTCAGCAACACCATTTTGTTGAGGTGTGTAAGGAACAGTCTTTTGATGTTGAATTCCATGTTTAGATAAAAATACTTCAAATTATTTCTTAACAAATTCCCCCCCATTATCCGTTCTTACAGTCTTAATTCTTTTACCAGACTCATTCTCAACCAAGGATTTAAATACTTGAAATTTAGAAAAAGTGTCACTTTTATTTTTCAAAAAATAAACCCATGATTTTCTACTAAAGTCGTCAATAAAAGTAAGAAAATAGACTGCATGAGATATAGAAGGAACTTCAAGAGGACCACAAATGTCACTATGAATTAATTGCAAAGATTCTTTAGCAAGCCAAGCTTTACCTTTATCAAACATTTCTCTATGATGTTGACCAAGTACACAACCTTCACAAACACCATTAGTAGATGAAATATTAGGCAAGCCATGTACCATTTTAGTTAACATTTTCATTTTACCATAATTCAAATGACCCAATCTTTCATGCCACAATTTACTTAGTTCATCAGCATGAGCAACATAGGAATAAAAGGGTTGTCTTTTAGTTGAATTAATGCCAGCAAATTTATATAAACCAGCAATATGATCAACATGACCAGAAGAAACTACTTTAAAAATATGATTGATATCTTTAAGAACATATTTATCAGGCCAAGCTTCAAGTTTATATCATTTTTTACATGCACGATAAATAGAAATCAATTTTATGGGCATGTGTTCAACATGAAAAACATCTTCCAATTGACCATTAGCAACATTAACATTACCAGAACCAATTACGGAAAGTTTTGTACCATCACCTATAGATACTTTATGAGATGTGTGTTTATTATTGTCATAAGATGTAAATAAAGAAGCATTACCAGTCATATGTTTAGAAGCACCAGAATCCATTATCCATTCCACATAAGAGCCTTATTAGGTGAGACTTGTCCTAAAACAATCAACCTTTCTTGCTCATTTATCAACCCTTTACAAAAATCATCAAAAGTAGGTTTCGTGGTATTTTGAGACAATTCAAGAGCCCTACTCCTAGTTTGGATGAACATATCAAAACAAGATGGAAAGTTTTGTTCTACAAGAATTATAAGAGCAGTGTCTGTCTTCTTGTAATATTTACCACAATTATTTAATTTTTCATTTAAAGTTTTCACTTCATCAAGATATAATTCTACTCTTTCAAAGTTAGTAGGATCTAGCTCAAAAATCTTTTTTTCAAGGTAATAAGCAGAAACATCATCATATTTATCAAATAAAGAAGCAAGAATTTTCCATACCTCAACCGGGCTATCTTCTGCCTCAATACTTACCTGAAGACTATCTGAAACCGTTTGACCAATGATCCCTCTTACTTGATCACATTTATCTTTCCATATAGCCACATCTTTAGCATCAGCAGGTTTTTGGTGTTCACCATTCACAATCCTCCATAGATTTCAATCATTTTTCTTTTCCATGCAAGATAGTTAGGACCAGCAAGTTCAAGAACATAAGCTACTTCTGAAGTCATAATGATAGAAATATTGATAAGAAAATTAAACCCAAATGCTAGAAATGACAAGAGGAAAAGGTGAATAACAGAAAACCGATACTCTTTACCGTGCGGATCTGAAGAAACATAGTAAAAAACAGAGAAACATTACTTACAGCCTCTTAAAAAAAATGCCAAGGAAATTCACTCACAAGTCTGCCACAGTAAACTCGCAAATACTCGCGGGTCTCTATACAGAAAGGTCGCGGTTAGATTTGAAACTCATGGTTTCTGTACAGTTAAGTCACGGTTATGCTGAAGCACTCACAGGTTTCTGCACAGGAGGGTTGCAGGTATACTGAAGTAAGCGTGTGTTTACAATAGAGCGGGCGTGAGTATGTCGTAGCACACGAAGGTCTATACATTTAAAGTCACGGGTATATAGTATACTCACGGGTTCGCAGTAAGGCAAGTCATGGTTACACGCGCTGTCTGCGAAGTAAAAGTCGCGAATGTCCAGTTTTAGGCTGAAAACAGTGTCGATTAAGCCACTAACGCAAACCTGCACAAAGGCTACTAAAATTGGACGAAAACAACAGATCTGACAAGAGAAAGAGGTATCTCCTTGAGGACAATCCAAAAATCATATAGATATACAGAAAAAACATCAAGAAACCCTTAAAAAAATTCTGCAAAAAAAACTACACCACAGAGTTAGGGTTATAAAAAAAAACTGCAAAAACATGCCCAGATTTGAAGAGAAGCCTAATGGCTACCAAATAGAAATAAAATCTACAAGAATAAACAATACCCAGAGGATAATAGTTATTGATTGAAAGCTATAGTAGGTGCTAGAACATAGCAACCAACTTTGATACCATGTCATAACTATAGATCTTGCTAAACTAGCTTACCTATCTTAGCAATCAATAACATATCAACATAAATAAGAACATAAAGAGAACAAGAAAAAGAATACACCAGATATACATGGTTCACCCAATTGGGATACGGCCACAGGAAGGTTGTCTTCTATTATCTCCAGAAATATCCTTCAATCTTACAAGAGAGAAACTACAAATAACCCCAATACAATATAGCAGAGAGCTTGTGAGCACAATACAATGTGTTGTAATAGTATGATGGAATGTTGTGATGTGACTCCCTTGACCCTATTATATACTGAGAGATGTGGATGAATTACTCTCACATATTACATGTGGGATAATATAATTCTCCATAATAACATCTCTTTATATACTAATGGATAATAAGATAATACTTTACCATAATGAATATGGGATATAATGTATTACTCTTTTACATAAGATTGTGGATAAATTCTGACATAATACAAAGACATTATTACCTTCCAAGGAATATAATTAATATATTCCAACAAGTTTGGATACATTCATTCCAAAGACTACTTTAATAAGATATAACATTCAATTTTTGAGGTTCTAATAACTTCAAATCTACTTCATGAAATGGCAAATCTTTGACCATGGCATTTAATCCTTTAGTCGTTGCATTATGACCATTTGCTAAGTAACGTGTCTTCATTGTAGCTTTCCCAATGCGTTCTTGTAGATCTTTTGGAGTGATAGTATCAAGACTTCTGATAGCAGCAATGTCTTCTTCCTTAATGGTCCTTAATTCAGTTAGTCGTTGCTCTTTTGGTACTATATTTTCAAATGAGCTAGGAGGAGGTAGATGAAATTTTCTGAAATCTCTGGAAATACTTTGGTGAATGTCCTCACATTTGGAAATGGAATCTTTCACTTCATTCTGGAATTTATTTTATGCTTTCTGGAAACTATCCAAAAATGCAAAATCTAACTTGAGTTCAGTTGTGGATCTCTTGGGAAAATGTGGAGGAATTTATTTGGATTTTTTCCTCCAAGCAATCAGTTTCTTCATCTTGTCATAAATCTATTCAATCTTTTTCCTAGTGGAAGTGGCTTCCTTAAATACTTATCTGAGCCGAGTTACCATCCCTTGCAGTTCATAAGTTTATTCAGTGAGCAATTCTTGAGAATAGAACAGTTGTTCTTGTAGGGCAGAAGCACATTCATAAAATGGTGTCAAGTCTTGCTTATGTACTAGTGGTGTATCTAGCTGAATCACTAGTGATTCCTTTTCTGTGCCAAGCTCTGTTATTTATGATTGCAGATCTCCTTTCTCTATAGTAAGAGATTCTACTTGTTGATCCCACTGATTTTCTTTCTCTTGTAGTTGTCTCAGTTGAGATTGGAGATCTGCTTTTTCACCTTCTAATATCACTACATGTACATTAAGTGATTCCTTCTCATCTTCTAGACTTTGGAGAGTTTGCATGGATTCTTCTTTCTGTTGCTCCAAGGCACCTCGCTGGTGTCTTATTTCAAACCCTTCACTCCTATCATGTACTATATTATCTTTCAATTTGAAAACTTTGGCTTTACTTCTTCCTATGTTTTCCATTAACTCGTGTATGTTATCTTCGTTCACTAATGTTGCAGCAACATTTACAAATGACGTGAATTTTGGATCTTTGTTTTTTCCCTCAACAAGTGGGACTTATTTTATAGTGACAATATCCGATTGCAAAGCAACTTTGAGTCTCTTCTTTGTTCTCTTCATAATAGTCTTTCTTTTCAGGTCGTGGACGATTGTTTCTAATTTAGCCACTGCATGTTGCTTGGACGGTGTAAATGGCGTAAGTCCCATTTCAACTAGAGGAATATGTCCTCCAATAAGAGGAACTTTTGTGTTGATATCAATTGTATCATCAATGTCCATATCTTGACTTCCATTACCTTCTTGTTGGTCTTTGGATTTCAAAGCTTTCTTGAGCAACTCTTCCTCTTCATTCTTCTTCTTGTAGTCTTTTCTCTTCTTGTTCGGCAGCTAGCTTTTTAGCTTTCTCTTGTTCATACTTCTTCTGTGTTTCTTCAACCTTTTCTTTCTATTTTATCTCTTCTTCTTCCTTCTTGTAGATTTATTCTTCTTGCAGTCTCTTAGCATTTTCAGCTAAGAGAGCTTCTTCTACTACCTTTTTTCTTGCAGCTTCTTCTAGTTCTTCTTGTGCTAATGTATAAAATGGCTTGTTGGAATTTGCCCCTTTCCTTTTATTGAACCTTTTGTTTAATTATGCATTATTATTTACCCTTATGTACACTTCCTCCTCTCGTAAGAACTGATATGCATATTCATAATTAATCCTAACTAATTGGAAATGCAAAGCCACTTTCTGAAGGCGATCATTTCTGGCAAAACTATTTTCACCGAAATGGTAAGAATCCAATTCTTTCACAAATTCTTCAGCTTCCTTGATTTTATTGAATTTATATGCTCCAACCATGAGTGGGAGTGGATCCCAAAAAGATTTCTTATTTTCATGTAAGAAATGCTCGACACCATTTATAAATACATGTCTCACTATCTACTTTAAAATGATGTAATCAGTGACATATTGCGGCAGCAATAGTGGACCCTTTGAACCTCAATAGACATGTAAATAAGTACCTTCAGGAGTCAAGTAATAATCTCCTAGCTGCATGGCCACTATAAGGGCCTCATTGGACATGCAATTTGGTTCTTTCTCAAAAATCAGCTTGTATAATGGAACTAGGAAATCTTCGTAAATTTGTTTGTAAAAACTTGCATGTTTCTGAATCCATAGAATTTGATATGCCACGTACACTGGAGTTTCGCTACGATTCCATTTGCATCCAAGATTTGGGAAAGGATTCGGGATCATAATACAATCTATAAGGTAGGATGACATATGAAATTCAACCTTCTTTTGTTTAAGTCCTTTATGTGCATCGTCAATAGCTTGCACCATGTTTTTTGAGATAATATCGGCCCAATTGAACATTGTACCATGCATTGTGATGTGATATAACAGAGGTATCCATGAGTTTTTAGTTGGATGAGTTGGATATTCCATACAATATACATAGAAGAGTGGAAGTAATCTTGAAAGGAGTTTTCAAGAACTTAGTCTCATACTCTCCATTAATTCTTTGATGCAATTGTTTTCCAGGAAATAACATCTTCTTTGCACACTCCACATGATCTATCTTCAATCTCTTAATCCAATCTTTTGTCAAGAAAACTTTGGGTGTTGGGATTTTGTAATCCTTTCCTATATGTGATGTCTAGAATGAAGCAAAGCCTTTTCCCGTAGCACTTGCAATTATTTGAGATTTAACATCAACATAGGGTAGAATCCACCCTATCACTTTGGTGCATGGAAACAATTATGGGCACACAACAGACTTGTGAATACCAGAATTTTTAATATTCTGGTAGATCAACTCTTCTTCAATAGTTGATTCCAGTATATTTTGGTCTCTGATCAAATGGCATAGTTCACCCCATTTGAACTCAAGGGCTACTCCTGTGATAGATTGAGTATCATCAAACTGGATTTCTAGGGCCATTTCTGGGACAGCTTCATCATCATAATCCAATACTACCTTAGCAGTATGCTTCAAAACCCTTTTTGACATCTCTAGATACTGTGCAACAAAAGAGGTATCAACTTGTGGCATAGACTCCATCAAAATTTTAACTAGATGCAATTCAAGAAAACAAAAAGTGTCTAAAGAAAATTCAATGAACAGTGATTCTAAAAATTGAATATGTAATCTCCTGTTATTGTAAATGATGTTAAATCCCTCCTCAAGGTGATCGTGAATCTCATCGCCCAAAAAACGCAAACAATATGTGTTGCAAAGCTAGGGTTTAAGACTCTATTGAACAAAACATGTCTAAGGAACAGTTCTAAAAACTAGGGTTTAGATGAATCTTTCTTCACGGTATTTTAGTGATAATGGGTAAGCATTAGGGATTTGTAAACATATGTACAAATGGAAAATCCAAACCCCTCGGGATCTAACTAATTTAAAATATCCAATGGAAGAGAAAAATCCAAATAAAAGGGTATATCCTAATGGCCACTCGTGTGCTTACTCTCTATGACACAAATCCTAGAATTCCAAGTGGAAATATCGACTAAGATGAGGACAAAATTACTTACTTGGCTAAATACAAGCATATCAAATAGTCTGCAGTCGATTTGGCAGAAATTCCTCTTCCAAGTGGCACGGACGCAGCAACGACATTGAGGAGAACAGGAACGGGCTCACTAATGGGGTATAAAAACTCTTAGTCTAGCTTCTTCCACAAGCCCTAACTTGGTTATAAGTGAACTAAAGGAAATGGAGTTGCGCTTTAAAAGGTATAAAAAAAAAAAAACACTCCGGAGTTAAAAATAATCTCACCCCGATGCTTATCGGAGGATTTTCGCAATATTTTGTGAAGTCGTACCAACAACAAAATCACATGCTCACCAAAATGTATAGGCATCAAATTTAATCTTTAGCTGATATACATCAGCAAGGAATTGAGTTAAGCTTTGAAATTCAACCTGAACGGAGATTCACTACAACATTTTGACCCAAAATCCGACGGCTGTATTGTCGGATTTTCGACATTTCCCTGTCGCATGTACGACACTATGTTTTTTTTTAGGCGTCGTTGGATTTGCGTCGGTTAACCGACACCTCTCCAAGCCGTCGGTTCAACGACGGTTAATCATACCGTCGGTTAACCGACGCCTTGGAGAGGTGTCGTTTAACCAACGCAAATCCAGCGACGCCTAGAACAATTTTAAAAAAAAACGACGGCTTCTTACCGACAGTCTGTAGATGTTCTAGGTGTCGGTTAACTGACAGTCTGTAGATGTTCTAGGTGTCGATTAACCGACAGTCTGTAGATGTTCTAGGTGTCGGTTAACCGACAGTATGTAGATGTTCTAGGTGTCGGTTAACCGACAGTGTTCTAGGTGTCGGTTAACCGACAAGCTGTAAACGTTTTTTTTTTTAAAATTAATAAATATATGCACAGCGATGGAGGTTAAGCGCCAGAACAGATCAAGGGCTGTAGATGCAGCGCTAATTTTTGCCAAGATCTGATGGCTCAGATCTCAGCGGATAATACATCTATCATGAAGGTTAAAGAAAGTCCGTTTTTCGCTGAGATGTGACGGGTGCTACGTGGTTGTCGCTGAGTGGAAGCGGAAAATGGATACCCATACAGAAATGTACGATATCCTATTTTCCGCTGCGGTCTAGCCATTTTATGGTTATGTTACCGTCAAAGACCGCTGAAAGACTGTTTCCTCCATTTCTGCTCGGAGATCAAGGTTCAATTGGTTCGGCTGCTACAGATACCAGATATACTATCAACATTTCAACTGTGAGTAACTACAGTCAGCCCTTACCCTCAGGTACACAATTTCTGAGTATTCCTCTGTTGAATTACCTGCTTTCACCATGTTTACCACTGTAAAAACCTTAGATTCCTCTGAAGACCTGATTTCTGACCGTTTCTGGGATGTATATGACCCAATTTCAAAACCCTTTGATATCATTACCAGTCACAATGACCTCAGTACTGCTTCCCTTGACAATTCCAAGTTCCATACCAAATTGTACAGTACTTTGATCCCTTCTACATTGTATCCTTTACCTAGTTGCCCGAAATTTGTATCCTTATGTGCTGAACATTTTTCAACCTCAGAGGGAGTAATTATGAATTACCAGGGTGACCGAATTATCTGCAAAGTAGACCCTCAAACCCTTAGGGAAACCCTGAAATATTCTGTTGATTTCGTTTCAACTTCTATCTCTTTTAATGAAGCTGAAATATCCCAGATTTACAAGAAAGTTTCTAGTGAGGATAAAGAACGAATGTATCAGAAGGTTTTGTTGAAACCAGTGGATAACCTGTCTGTTCCTTTTTCATCTAAACTTTGTTTACCAGTTATTGCTGCTGCTGTAACCCTATTAAGTCAAATTTTAGGGTCAGACACTAGTTCGGAGGTAACTGAAGCAATGTTAGGAATTTTCCTATACCTAGATAGACCTGGAACAGCACCCCTTAGGTTTGATGAATATTTTTCCAAAGAAATGTGTTTTCAGTTGTCCAATTTCTCCAAAATCTATCATTTCAGGTATCAGGCATACTTATATGCTTTGATAATTCATGCTGAGTTAGGAGCACTAGCCATTACAGACTCAGAAACCTTCAAGAAATGGCCTCCTTCTTCACCATTTTACCATGCCTGGTCTTATGCCAAATTCATGGATTTGATCGTACTTAATCTGTTCAGAGTGTTTAATCCAGAGATCAGCAGAATTTCAAATGACTTGAAAGAAATCATAAACCCTGATTTGATTGGAGATTGGTTCCTAGCAAAAAACTTCTCCCTTGTCAGAGTCTTTGGATTCACTGGATCACCATATGTGTTGCCTATATTTTTAACTACCAGTGTATTTGCTTTAGAGGTAATGAGGCAAAGGATCTCTGCAGATAAAGAACATTTCACTGCCCCATCATTGAAAACGAGTTCATGGATAAAATATCCTATGACTGTGGGAAATTTCATTTTAAAGAAGGAAGCAGCATTTCCCATTATTGAAGAAGTTCTGAAGCAGCTTGATTTCCCTCAAGTACCACCTGTAAAATATGACCCTAAACATGTTATTTCACAAAGGAGACAGGAGTATGGCAGAGGTATATTTCAGCACAGTCAGGTTGAAACTTGGATGGGAGAGGCCAATTCTCTTATATATGATCAGATCTGGATCAGTGAGCCTTTAAAGGATATTGTAGAGGCTAGAGATCATATAGATTTTTCATAGTCAAATACTGCACAGGGAAAAGTGGAGCAGATATCTACCAAGAAAAGGTCAGAACCAGAGGCCACAGAGATGGATACAAAGGAACCTGAGACATCTAAAAAGCAGAAAACTGCCATGGATACAGAGATCATTGATGTTGATATGATAAGGGAGCTAGTTATCACCCCTACTATTATTCAAGAAGAAGTATCACAGACCAGAGTTGAAAATACTACTGCAAACCCTGAAGAAAGCAGTAAACTACCCCCTGTACCGGTCCTGCAATACAAGAAATATAGCTATGCTGCAGCTGTTGAAGGTCAATTTCAAAACAAGCAGAGTCTCCTCAAACATTACATTGATCAGCGAAATAAGTCTGTGATGCAAGAGCAAAAACAATTGAATGAACTCAAAGAAAAATCTGATATGAAGACAACATTGATGACAGTGAGGGATTCAGCAACTGGATCTTTAAGTTTGGCCATCACTGATGATGAAAAGGCTTCTGAGATTCGTTTAGAAATGGATCAATTACCAGCTCCTGACAAGATTTGGTTCCACAAACAAGCCAGTGAAGTCCTTTATGCTGACTTGACTAGGGAGACCTTGGCACATAAGAATGCAGTGCAGAAAATAAAAAAAATTGGAAGCTCACCTGAAGCAGGAGAAAGCTGCAAACAAAGCATGGTCTACACAGGTGGCTTATTTACAAACTGAGCTGACTTCATATAAAGAGTTGCCACCTGCACAAGGGGCAGAAACCCAGCCAACAGTCAAAGTCAAAACTGTTAAGACAGTTAGAAGGAGGGGTAAAGCTGTAAATGTTAATGTTGATACTACACCTTCACCTAATTTGGTTAAGTTGCATGAAGAGATAGCTGGTTTGAATGCAAAGGTTGTGGAAGATAATGCCAAAATTCTAGTCCTTCAGGAGCAGAAAGAGGCATTGGAGAAAGAGAAAGGTAAATTGCTTCAAGAAATTGAACAATTGAAATCAAACAGGGGAACTAGTCCTTTGTCACCAATTGACCAGATCATACATGACATTGCAGATATGTCTGTACATGAAGCTGAAATTGAGAATTTCAAGGAGAAGGTTTCAGACTTAGAGGACACAATTTCTGAACTTAAACTGCAGATTGAAGAGATTAAAGCTCAGGATCCTAGAGAGCAGGAAATCATCAAGCTCAAAGAAGAAAATGATAAACTGAAAGATAAGATTTATAAGTTGAAAGAGAAAACCAAGGGAGTTCTGCCACTGGAAGGTGCAAAGCATTTGCTTTGGGATGAATTGATAGCAGATATCAATGCTTTCAGGCCTCAATTGATGATTGTGGAGGAGCATGAGAAGGCATTGGGAGTGGCATCCAAAAAATGTAAATTAGCTGAGGAAAAGTTAATTAACAGAACTCAAGAGGTAGCTCAAAACGCAATTATTTTCCTCAGTAAAGCTCCTGCTTCTGAGTTACAGGTTTTAAAGGTGAGTAACAGAATTGTTCTGTTAGTATATACCAGGAGGGTGTTGCAGAAATATACTCTGTTGAATTCAGTCAGAGGAAAGATGTCCCAGATTAAAAAGCAAGTGCAGGAGTTCAAGCAAGCCTTTTTACCATTGATTGGTTATGGTTTACCATCCTTTTGGGATGATGAGAATATGCTAATAGCATGGCCTGAATATAAAGAAATGTTGATTAAAGCCAGATCAGACCATAGCAAATTTAATGATATGGTAAAAGGACTTAAAGGCATGGTGGTAGTAAGCAAAATGAGGCAGGACTTCAAACTTCCATTACTTTTCAGGGAGGTTAAATCTAAATTGCCTGTCTTTACAGAAGGTCTTTTAATAGAGCTTGATGTGCTGATGGAAGAATTATCTGATGCTTCTGCTCCAAAGGATTATGCTTGGAATGAAGTATTCAGGGTGGGAGCATGAGTTCTTATACCAAGTTCAGGTCCAGGAAGTGCCAGTTAGATGTCCGTGAAGCATAAGTAAGTCAAGGTTGTCAGATATTTGATATTGTTGCTAAGAAGTATAAAGTTTAGATCCTGCAGAAGAAGTTTTAGGGAGTCCATGATGCTAGCTTGTTGTCTGCAGTTACTACAGTAAGCAACAGTCACACAGATAATTTATTTACAGTTGTTTTGGAAATATTCAGAGGAAGATGACAAGTTAATCAAGCGAGCCTGAAATCAAGCGAGCCTGTTCAGACAGTATGCGCCTTTGAAGGATAAAATTATCAGAAAACATCAATGATATCTCTTTCCATCCTGGAAATGAATAGGATATTGTTGATCCTAAAAGGATTATCGACCTCATAAATATTCATACAGCTGTCATTTCTATTTTTAGAGTTGGTTATGTAATAGATGGTCACTATGCCATCTGTTTTAGAAGATAGGATTTAAGCTATTTTGCTGGGACATGATCCCCACGTATGTAACTGTTTCCTAGTTTTTTGCATCTCTCCTTTGAATAGATTAACTACAAATAGACCCTACTTCGATAGGGAGAGTTGGTCTTTGGTCGAAGAAATTCATATTGTAAAGAAGAAAAGACTCGTGTATCTGGGATTTTGTGAACTTCAATGAAAGAACAGACATACAAGTTTTCTCATGTTTAAGATTCCTTCCATGTTTTGTTGCAGAATGTCTTCTATGTGAAATTCATTCATCTGTGTTATTTCCTCTTCTTTACTATTAATTTAAATCTTTGGAATTCATGTTTCCATGCTCCACAGTATTTACAGTAAATACCATTGAAAGATAAACTGTAATAGAATTCATTGTTGGTGTTCTGGTGCTCTATTATAATTTACTTTTCCCTGTCTTTCATAAGTCTTTCCTGTTTATTTAAGGAATTCATAGTCACATGCTCCTGAAAATAAACAATCACTTCTCTACCTTCTGCTATCACCTTTAAAGTTTAATGATCTGTGCCAAATGCATGCAAAAGGCCTTAAACCTCTGTGACCTGATTTACTCTTTCATTTGATTTAAGCCTCAATCCTTGACTCCATTGCCCAATGTTCTTTACTCTTGAACTTTCCCAACACCTTGATCACCATTGAAAACACTTGTTACCTTGAGAATCTGGCCTTGTTTCACCTATTCCTTGATACATTTATCATACAGTGACAAAGAGAGAGCCCTCTCTGGTTGGCTAAGTCAGACAGTCATCCTAAAGATTGGTTGTAGGTTACCTTTGGGTTTCTTGAACACGGCCTCAAGAAATTACGGAGTGATAACAGCACCCATGAATTTGAGAAGAGGAAGGGGGGGGCATCTCATTTCAATCCCTTTAAACTTTGTGGGACAAATGAAGAATGATGTTCAAACAAACATGAAGAATAATAAATTCTTACTTTGATCCCATTCCAATTGGATGTCCAGATGGTATAATCCCAATTGCAAACATGAGAAGCTATTGGAACTTCCCTCAAATACCTTGAAAATACACTTTTGTTACAGCTATAACTAGGAGAATATCAACAGCAGAGGTCAAGAACAATAGAGTTCTACACGCATAGCAATTGCAAGAGGAAGCATACTACACATATAGTACACATGTCATCCATTCATACCAAGCCCTTACAATATTATACTTTACCTGCCTTCCAGCTCTTAGATCATGTCTAATAACAAACGACCAACCCTGTCTACCAGGAACTTCTGAGTAAAATACCTTAACAAGCTTCTCTTTGTTTCAAGAATATCTTAATATTCTCTACTCAACAGGGACAACCACGTGAAGGTGGAAGCTCATCTGCCCCCCCCCCCCCCCCCCCCGCACATCACTTGGAATGATGTTCAATGCACTTCATGATCATCTTCTCCATCCAAGTCTGCATCTGTATCATCTGATCCAGATTCAACATTATAAGGATTAGAGGCAGCTATATCATCATCGTCGTCACTGTAATTAGTTTCAATAAATTGATCATGATCGTCAATATCATCTTCATCATGATCATTGTCTCTAACATCATCTTCTTCAACTAACTCTTCAACATCTTCCTGCGTAACATTATGATCATCAACATCCAACTCATGTTGATCCTCTACATGATCACCTTCTTCTTCAACACCCTCTTCAGCTTCCTCTACAATATTATACTTTACCGGCCTTCCTCTTGGATCATGTCTAATAACAAACGACCAACCCTGTCTACCAGGAACTTCTGAGTAAAATACCTGTTCACATTGACTTGGAAGAACATAGGGCTCTGACGTTCGTGACTCAAGCGACCTTGTATTGACCATGGTAAATCCATTAGCATGTTCAATAACAGTTCTATCGGGATCAAATCGATTCAATCGTAGCCTGTACCATTTCACAACAAAAAGAATTATTTTGAATGATTTAAAGTCACAGTCAATGATATCTTCCAAATATCCATAATATCGATTTTCTGACAATTCTGGACGTCTGTCGCTTCTAGATGAAACATTAGTGACCTCAAAGACTGCACTTATCCCAGAATCACATGTTTTCCTTGTGTCATCCAACTTTTTAATGCGATATTTAAGACCGTTGCACCACATAGCCTTGTGGTGTTTTACCTGCAATTGATAATGAACTAGTAAGTATTTTATGTTCTTAAAGTATGCAAATAAAATGAAATTAATCAAGATGAACATGAATATCGACGTAATTGAAAATATTATGGCTTATATATTTATAATATCATGCTTACCTGTTTATCTTTTAAACCATATGCTAAATCGATTTCCCTTTCTGTTAGATTGACATCTCCATTGCGATGTGCTTCTTTAACCAATGAAGCCACACCTTCCCATGATAGTCCTCGACCAGATTGATTACATCGTTCAATCCATACCTTCATCCAATCAAGATTGTTTGCGACGTACAAATGTAGTGCATCCCACTCGCGACCAACTGCATGAAAATAAAATTACATAAATCAACTCAAAAATTTATAATTACTTAATGCAGTGTAACATTATAAATATTAATGATGCATATCATTAATGAATATTAAAAATGAAATAATTATGTACGATACTATTAAAATGTATTAACATTATTAATCTATAACACCATTTAATAATTACCTTTGACCTTCCTCGATTTACCTTTCCCCATCAGGTACTCTCCTTCTAATTTCTTAGTGGACTTTGGATCACCAATGCATCGATCTAATTTGGTCTTAATAGACCCCAACCCTGGAAGATATTCAACAATATACACCATGGCCTGAAATACCATATATCCCTCCACCATAGAACCCTCTAGACGTGCTCTTTGTCTAACTAAAGCCTTCATAAATTTCAAGTGCCTCTCAACCATCCACATGGACCTTTCATGTATAGGTCCACACAATTCAATCTCCTCAACTTGGTGTATGAGGTAGTGTTCTTGTGCATTGAAAAATGCCGAAGGTAGAAATATCTGCATTTGACACATTAAACGAGGAATTTCTCTCTTCCAATACTTTATATCTTCTTTGTGGATTTCTTTCGATGACAACCATCTACATGTAAAGCAAGAAAATAATGATATCATTTAACGACGAAAATTTAAGATTGTAGTACAAATCTACATGATTGACTAAAACAAATGTCAATTCATATAAGTTATACAACGAATTAAACAAATTACATGATGATGCGTGAAAAATATTGTTTCTAATTACCTCATGTATTTTCCAAGATCATATATGACCTGTTTGACATTATTGTCAAAGTTGTCTGGGAGAGATACAGGTAGAACATACTGTAACAATGAACACGTCTCATCAATATATTTTTCAAAATTAAGAAAAGAAGTAAACAAAAAACATGCAGTATTGTAATATACCAATATATATACCAAAAATATAATTACCTTAATGAATATATGCCAATCATGCGTTTTTACCCCGCCAAAATCACCTTTCCTTGTTAAGATATTCTTTATGTTCGAACAAAATCCTGTGGGAAATTTCATTTTTTGTATCACTTCTTTTACTGCATTGCTTTGTTGCTCAGTCAATAACCATGGAAGTGACCTCATATTAATTTGGTCTCCATCGTTGTTTAAATGTTCAATGATATCTTTCATTGCATGATTGGATTCATGAATGTCACTGCAAATTTTGACAATTTTTTCTTTGTCACTCCTTCCGTCTAATATTCGCCATAGTGTTTCAGTTACATTCTTTCGATATGCATTGTATCAAACAAATGAACAACTAGTAAGTGCTCATAGTAAGGCAGCCTACTAAATTGTTTCGGATAACTTTTCATTCCTCGTGGAAGCCCATTTACACCTTCATGATGTTCATGCAGACCATTAGTAATCAATATATAAGTTAAAGAGATTAAAATGTAGTATATTACAGTAAAAAAAATTAATACAATCCAAAATAAAACATTAAAAACATATAAGAGATGATCAATACGAATATATATGATAGACAAATTGAATCATACCTTGACGATTTCTATTATATTGCAACTTCCATATGTGAGGTGTCATTTTCTGTGGTTTTAATGCGGTCTCCTCTTTCCCATTAAAAAGATGTTTTTCGGTAGTTCGATACCTATGATTCTTAGAGAGGAAGTGCCTATACTCGTCAAACACTACCTTTGACAAACTCTTTGAATGACGTGATTTCATCTTGGGACCACAAACTGGACATGCAAATTTTCCCTTTGTTTGAAGACCACAAAAATGTGTTAGCCCTGGAGCATCGTGAATTGTCCAGGCAAGCATTGCATGGAATTGAAATTCCCTTTGCCCTACTGGTCTAGAGACATCATACATAGTGACACCATTCCATAGCTTAAGTAGTTCATCAACAAGAGGCTCGATATATACATTCATATCTTTAACTTGGAACTTACCTAAAAGAAAACAACAAATACAATACATATAAGTAAATGAAAAATATATATGACATGAATATGCAACAATATTGATCTTCATGACAAATTAAATACTAATGCATTAAAAAAACATTGTTCTAAAGTACAAATTATACCTGGAACAATCATTGCCAACATTATATGCTCCCTCTTTATTGACATCCATGGAGGAATGTTATTGTTGATAACAAAAACAGGCCAGACCGAGTTAGTAGATCTCATCTCTGCAAATGGATTGACACCATCTGTTGCCAAAGAAAGTCTAGCATTACGAGGTTCTTCTTTAAAGTGTGGCCATTTTTCCTCCATGTCTGTAAATGCAGAACCATCTGCAGGCATTCGAAGAATATCATCTCCACTTCTATTCCGTGCGTGGTAATCCATAAATTGTGCTATGTTTTTGCACCTAAACAGTCGTTGCAAGCGTGGAATAATGGGAATATAACGAAGAACCTTACGAGACACCTTTTTGGTTAGTTGATCTGTTCGGTATCTACTGCTATGACATATAGGGCATTCTGTTGCAAGCTCATACTGATTATAATATAAAATATGATCATTAGGACATGCATCAATTGCTTGATACTCCATTCCAACATATTTCATGATGGAAGTTAAATCTCGATATGTGGGAGGTAATTTATTTGATGCCGGTAACAAATATTCACCTATCAAGCTGTTACAACAAATTTAAAAAAAATGGTTAGTATAAATATTTGAAGAGCATAATATTAACGACAACAAATACATCCTTATTTTTTGGAGTATATTATAAGATCAAAGTGGTTTTGATTGAAAGGTGTGACATAGTTTTGGAGTATATGCACTAAAGTTGAGATCTGACGGATCACATATAATCACATGCGTACCTTAACACCAGCGTGATGGATGTGTTTGAAAAACCATTCATAACCTTCAAGTTCATTATCAGCAACACAGCAGAGAGAACACTTATGCGGGAGCCTTCAAAAAGTGGTTCCGTCGCCTTCTCAAGTGTAGGTAAATCATTAATATCTTCAAAGTCATCAATTGGCAGTGCATGATGTTGATCATCGTCCATTCTAACATTAAATGCATCATTGATTAATGTATTTGCACCATCATCCTCAATTATGTTATCGTCATGATCATCGTTTAATTCCATATGATCATCATTAACTTGATCATGATCAGTATTCGAAGGACCTACATATTATTCTTCCTGCACTAGTTGTTCCGCAATTACCACATTCTCCATGTTCGGAACAGCCCTAGGAGGCCCTTGCTTTATAATTACAATTAAAACATCAAACAAAGAACGTTAGTCATGTCGATTAATAAGTAACAAAAATAAAAATGATACAATATACAATTACAAAAACTCTCAATATAAAGACCGTGTTAAGTCATGAACTTGTTTCCTTCGATTTCATATTTTGATTGTGATTTTGATTTTAATTTTGCTCGTTTGCTAAATTTTTCTCATTTTGCTTCCTTTAGGAAATTTTTGATTTTCAAATGAAATTTTTAATTTTTTGCTTGCTTTTAGATTTCTTATTATTTTCTTTTAGGATTTGAAGGGATAAATAGGATTTATATTAAGTAAGGATGTCACAAACATACTCAAAGAGTGTGGTTTATCATTTAAACTGGAAAAATAGTTGAAATTGGGCCAAAATTTGAATGCAGATTATTCTTGTAGCGCAATCATGAAAAGTTAATACAGTGGCGCTACAAGAATATCGCGCCAGCCGAAATCATTATTTTTTAATCTAAATTTTCGCATGGTTTCATTGCTAAGTGACTAATCACATGAATGAAGGCTGTTGATACATGTTGCTCCAGTAGTAATTATGAAAACAGGTGCTGCTGGATCGTGGAAGAGATCGTGGAGATTATTAGCTGGAACAATGCATATCATGACAGGAGGAGGTGTTAGACGAATTTGACGTGAAAGGAGTTATTTCACAGATACATCACGAAGCTGGAAAATAGGTGGAGAGAGGACAGGTGCCTGAAAGCCAGAAGTTGCAGTTACAGAGAAATTAGGGCTTGCTCGTTCTGCCAGCTGGTAGCGAATTAAAGACCTAAAGACACTTGCACAGAGGAATTGAACAACCACGTACCTAAAAAATTGATTTAAACATCCACAGCAAAGCGAGAATAGGGTATTCCACATTAAACCGATAGCGGCTGCTTTATTGGGGTTTTTTCTCAGAAAAAGCTTGTTTTCTTAAAATTCATTAGGGAAAACATGAATATAGGTTCTAAACAAAGCTCCTGTCAAAAATAGATCAGTTTAAGAGTTCTTTGAGACGCTGTGACAAGTGGAAATTTGAAATTTAGCGATACATTAAGCCACTACTTCTTCAAAATCTGAAAGCAGCCTGTTAGCTCATCAATAGAACTCCAAAAGTACATAGGTTTCAGTTGTTGAAAGCAGATGGGTAAAAGTGGCAAAACAAATAGAATCGAACCCACTGAGCTAAATTGGATTGACAAATTTCCAGATTGTGCAAAGCTTTTTCAAAATGTTGGTTGGTTGGATTTCTTCAGGAAAATCAATGGCTATAACACTGAGGTTTCTTATAAATTTGCCGAAAGCTATAAGGAGGACATGATAGTATTTGATACTTTAAATTTTAAACTGACTGTGGATTTAGTTGCTGAAGCTACAGGAGTCAAGAATGAAGGTGAAATGTGGTTCAAAAAATTGCCTTTCACTTTTGATGATCAAAGGTACCTTTTACCTGGTATTACTCCAGACTGGCGCAAAGGGGTGTTAATCCAGGAGGTCAGGGATGAATGGGTGCAGCCCATTAAAATTCTACAAAGCTATATCACTTGTGAAGGCAAATATGCTTATGTTTTCAAATACCATTTTAGATTTCTACAACATCTGATTGGTGAATCCAAAATGAACCTTCCTTTCTTCTTATTCAAAAGTCTGCAAAAGATGTCAAGCAGGATTAAGGGGCATCATGATCATACTACACAATCCATCTTCCATCATAGTCTGATTAAGCTTATTATCAGTACAGTTCTACAACGAGAAGGGAAGACATGGGAGCATTTCTTGTTTTGGTCTGGTTTTCAGACCAAGCAAAAAGAGCAGCAAGCTAAAAAGTGTGTAGACAAAGGTCAATCTCTAGTCAGAAAACTAGGTCAGGAGAGCAAGTCTGAAGACAAAAAAGAGATTAAATTTGAAGAAGAACCAGAACCTTTGGAGGGTAAAAATGAACCTCAAAGGGTTGTAGCTGACAGTAAAGGTAAATATTCATTGTTTCCACAACAAGAAGATCAGCCTGAGAAACACATGTCGCCAGCAGAAACTCTCAGTGAAGAGAAAATTGTTGTCACAGAAAAGGGTGCTCTAGAAAAAGAGGACATTCAGGTTCAACGAAGAAGCCCCATCACTGTCCTATCTGAGGATGAGGGATATTTACTAGAAGAGGATGAATTCACTCTCAAAACTGAAGCTGGGATGGAATACACAGAAAAGTACAGTCAAGAAGATAAAACAAAGAAGCCAAAGAAAAAGAAAACCAAAATCGAAGGTATAGAGCTAGCCACAATTAAGCATCAAGGAAAAACTTTGAAGATGGTAAAAGAACTTGTTTCAGAATGGAGACCAAAAACCAGATCTAAAAACAAGTTAGGGCTGAATATGAAAAAGTTGCTAAACCCTAGAATGAAGACAGAAGAGATAAATGTACTTGATGATGAATCTTCAGATGAAGAACTCAAGATCAAGAAGGAAGCAGTTATAAACAGTCCAGTTTCTGAGCATACAAAAGAAAAAAGGTCATTGAAGTCAGCAGAAGATTGCAGTCTCACTCAAACAAAATTATCTGCTGTGTTTCTGGAATTAAAAGATGAAATAATAAAGGAACAACAAAAGAAGGAAATTGAGGTTTCTTATTCTGAAAATCTGAACTTGATAGATGAAACTACACCCATTGAAACAACAAGTCAGGAAAACCCTATTTTTCATGGTGTATCTTCAAAGCTGTTACAGGAAGATGAGGATATTTTCAGAAGACTGAATGTCCCTTGGCTGCCCAGTGAGATGCAAAATACCATAACAGGGAAGGTTTTTGGCTCAGACATGGAGAACCTGCAAAGAACCATCAAACAATATAGGCATCAAATGGAATGCATGCAAGAGACTAATGATGCCCTAGTCTTAGCAAATAGAAGGCTAAGAGAAGACTTACAGGAAGTGAATGAAAATTATCAAGAGCTAATAACAGTGTCTAAAGAAGCCTTGAAGAGAAAGAGAAGCACAGATTTGCATTATGCAGAATTGAAGCAGAATGTCAAAGACTTGCAGCAGAAGAATGAAAATCTTACAAGGAAGTTAGCAGAGACAGAAGCTGAGCAGAAGAGAGATAGAAAAAAGGCTCAAATCTCGGATGGAATAGCCTTACTAGTCGAAGCTGCCAAAGACCTTTGAGTTGGCAGTTAGTCAGTTACTTATGGAGCTTTTAATAGATGCTTTAATTAGTTAGTTTTTTAGTTATGTTCTAGAGGAAAGACTTTATTTCACTTTAACCCATCGAGGATTTGGTTGAAAGCAGTTAGGGTTTAGACCCTAACGAATTTTGTAAAAAATAGTATTTAGAGTGAGAAGAAAGACAGAAACAGAGTTCGATTTTTGGTTGGCTTAAGGAGGTCTGTGACTTGTTTATGAGCTAAGTACTATAACTCTCATGTGTATTTGCTGAACAGAATTATGAAATATATATGATCCTTTTTACCCTTCAGTCTGTGTTTTGGCTTCATTTTTAACTTGTTTAGTTACATAATTGATAAATTCATTGTCGGTTTATGGTTTGTATGCTGGTAGTGCTTGTCTTTTATGAATGAACTTCAAAATCATATTCTGTTGGATACTGGTAATTATATTATGCATCTTTGTTCTCTTTTGCTTGTGATTCAGTTCCTGTTTGGCTCATGAATGTATTACTTGTTAACTTATTCTTATTTTATTGCTAATTACTAATTACTAATACACTATACAGTAATGTAATACTGTAAATTTAAAACTTTAGATTATACAACTTAAAAGTTATACACCCATTAGAATGCTTGCCAAACTAAAGATTCAGGTTGCTCATGTCAAAGGCTGGCCCAATATACATGGTGTTAATGAATGGACATGACTCAGAAAAACAACTAGTACAACAGCTCTGTCTCATCATTTCTGCTGTTTGCATGGCTGTAATTAGAGAACATGCATGAGAACTGCCTATTAGAGTGCTTTTACCTCATTCATTTAGTTGTCTTTCAATATAATAACTAATATGTTTACAAGTATCATCACATCACACTTTTCCCAAGGTTATGCTATGTCTAATAAGCACACCAGGCTTAGTATTGTTTCCAGGATAGCAATATTTGACAAACTGCCATCTCACTGTCATATATTCAGTCCTGCTGTAATCTAATCACTTTAACAATTTCCCCCGAGAATAAAGTTCCAAGGTCAACACAGCTTGTCAGTTATGAAATCCACTCATGGAGTAACATTGACAATTTCAGGAATCCTACCCCACATGAAAAGGAGATCGAGTTCTAGGTTGGAATGGCCAATTTCACTTAAGGTTTCAAAATAGCATGTTTTTTTATGACTTTAGCTTGGACAAATCAGCATGCTTTCCAACCACAGTTAACCAACCAAGCAAGATAAACTGCAGCTTTTATTCAAGGCTTGTTTGTAGCTTTGGTAGGATTAGCATAAATGCTAATTATAATAAGACAGTCAACTTGCTTTCCAGTTTGTCAAACCTAGCAACAGAAAATAGGATTAACTTGGCTTTTTGACAAAATGGTAAAACGAATTAGGGTCCTTAAAAATCCAATCATCAAGGATGCCACATTGCCAACTACAAATCAAGGCGAGTTTAATGTTTAGGAAAATCAACCTAAGGTTTTTAGCATGATGACCTTTTGCAACCTCATACTAATAGTTAAAACACGTCTGCATGAGACATTTCAAAAGGACAAGTAGGCTTTTATAGCTTTCATAAAATGGAGCGCACTAACAAAAAGGAAAAAAGCATTTGAATGGAATCAAACATGGATGGGTATAAATCAAAAGGTAAACAACAACTAGTGGCCGAGTTCCTTGATATGGCTACAGACAGATTATCATAAAAGAAAATGTTCCTGCAATAATTTTAAAGTTTTTCAATTTTAAATTTTTTCATATTAATAATTAATAATTTTAATTTAGCTTAATTTTCAGTTTTATTAATTATATTTATATTTAATTATAAATATATTAATATAATTATTAATTATAAATTTATAAAATTATATCTATATATATATATATATGTCTACAGTACCCCGACGTACCCAAGTACCCTATTTCAAAAAGTGGCGTACCCGTACCCGTACCCGTCCCAGTACCCAAGTACCCTGGCAACTTAGCCTAAAACCTACTTTTACTTTATTGTATTTTTGAGATTGTGTTGGCTTGTTTCTTTGTGTCCTGGAAACAATTTCTGGCACAAACAGACCGCATGATATATAATGAATTATGACTTACCAATGGATGATATTCATGCCCCCCCTCAACATGTCCATGTTCCCTACAATGTTTTTTAGCTGTTGAGATCAGTAACCTTCTCTTATTAAAGCCCCTACATCGATTGCATGGACAATAACATTTTCCATCACCCCTTCTTTCCACTCCATCCCACAACCTAGCAAGCAATTCTCGATTTTGTTCTAGATGATCTTGATGACCTGTAACATTATTGTTACGTGGCATTTTATTACTCAAACCCTAAGAACAAAGTACGAGCAAACCCAAGTATATGATGAGTCTTCTTTTCCACAAGGGTTAGAACCAAATCCACAATATATGAGTCAACCCTAACTCAAGACAAGACCAAGTATATAATGAGTCTTCTTTTCCACAATGGTTAAAACCAAATCCACATGAGTAAACCCTAACTCAAGACAAGACCAAGTATATGATGAGTCCTCTTTTCCACAATGGTTAAAACCAAATCCACATGAGTAAACCCTATAAAGTACTCAAGACAAGACCAAGTATATGATGAATCTTCTTTTCCACAAGAGTCAAAGCCAAATCCACAAGAGAAAACCCTAAGTGAGGGTAAACCCTAACTCAAAACAAAACCAAGTATATGATGAATCTTCTTTTCCACAAGAGTCAAAGCCAAATCCACAAGAGAAAACCCTAACTAGTGAGGGTAAACCCTAACACAAGAGGACAAACTTTCTCCAAGAAAGATTTACCAATGATAAACCAATTAGAAATTAACCAAGAGATACTTCAAGAGAGAAGTCACCAAAGAGCAAGACCAAAATCCGAGACCAAGTGGGTAGATCCCCACAAAGGCACAAGGCCAAAAACCAAACCCTAAACCAAGAAATTAACCAAGAGATACTTCAAGCGAGAAGTCACAAAAAGAGCAAGACCAAATTCCAATACCAAGTGGGAAGATCCCGACAAAAGCACAAGGCCAAAAACCAAACCCTAATACTCCTTAGGAATTTCGCATTTCTTGTCCAAGAGATTTGTGCGAGAGTGAGTGTGTGAGATTATGAACCTAGGCCTACATCTCTATTTATATGAGTGTTTGCAAATAATGGCCACAAGCGCCGAATATGCGACGGCGCGTTTAGGACGCGTGGATTTAAACGGCGTCTATTTTAGTACACGTCGGCTATGCGACGGCTATACATATTTCATATATCTGACCTATTAAACGTGCTATCTTAACCATCGCTTAACCGACGTGTACTAAAAGAGACGTCGCTTAACCGACGTTTACTAAACGCGCCGTCGCATATCCGACGCTTGTTGCCACATTTAAAAAAAAAAATTGTAGACTTGTGTTTTTTGGTAAGTTTATAAAGATAAATCCACGCGCCGTCGGATTTTTCCGTCGGATTTTGGGTCAAAATGTAGTAGTGATTTGGCGCAGAATCCAAAAGTTTGGTGACCATATCAAGGACAAACCAGATTTCACACCAAAGTAGTTTCAGAGGAAAAAGGATATCTTGACCAATCAATTTCAGGGAGAAGAGCATAGATATAACGAAACTAAGTCACTACTCTAATTATCCTTTTCGAAGTTTCCAAACTATAAAACATTTCGGCGACCAAAACAAAGTTTCAAAGTGTTTCGATCAACTAAGTTTCAGAAGGGTTGGACAATTTTCCCCGAAATTTCGGCGTGTTTTACAGAAAATGACCAATGTTTTGGAGTATAAACTGAAATTTCCCCGACATTTTTGGAACCTTTTACATAAGTCTCTAGTGTTTCGACGAACAAATGCAAACTTCACCGACGTTTCAATGGACAGACGAAAAACTCCACCGATGTGTCATTGGAAAACTTAAATATCCTCCGACATTTTGGCGTACAATGTAAAACTCCACCGGTGTTTCGGTGAGTTTCACAAAAGTCGCCAAAATGTTAAACTTTGAAATAAAAAGGGTCAAAACTGGAAAAAAAACTAAGTACACTCCCTTTTAACTATGAAACAATTAGCTCAAAGTAGTACTAGACTTAGTTTTAAAGAAACACTAAAATGCATGGATCGAGCAAAAGTTGGGTTTAAAAGGAGGGGCCCCAGCCTTTCAAGAAAATACTGGGGAGGGTGGTTGCAGGTGCAAAACAGGGATAACAACTCATAGGAAGATCATCTATCCAATATTGGATTACTTTATGATGAGGGAATCACAAAAATATGGGAGATCAATAAGGACTACATGAAAGAAATTGATATGTGAACCATTCATATCTAACTTGATCTTTCCCATGCGATATGGGCACATATTTTTCTGGTTACACATGGATATATCTTTTAGCATAGCCCCATAAACATGATCATATACCAACTACTTTATGTATTGGAACACATCTTCCTGAAGATCCATTGATTTCAGTATGAAATTTGCTATACTTTTGAACAAGAAGTTTTTTTGAAGTCATATATTAGCTACAATGTATAGAAAAAAAACTTGTTGAAGACTAAGTGTAAGGCTAACTTCTCAGACAAATGAACAATATGGTTCGGATTTTGCAATAAAAGTTTGGATTGTGATCTTTTTTCCATGGAAAAAAAAATGTTATTTGTGTTTAGTCTAGAAATTTGAACAACTATCAAATATCAAAAATATAATTCCAAAATATTTTTAGATTTCCTTATCTTTTTTATTCCCCGAAAAAAAGATCACGGTTAGATTCTATTAAAAATATGAACCATATTGTTCATTGGCTTGAAGCCTTACATATATTCATCTTTGTATTCCATCTGGTGTAATGTCTACAAGAGATTTACATTTATCTTATATGGGTGAGTCTTATAGTCTGTTATACATATCAATATGTGAATATAGCTTCAAAAACGTTGTAGGGGCGCCTATGTATAGCATATATTGTGAGAAAATATACACATAAAAGCTCCCATGTAGACATGGGAGGCATCAAATATCAAAGTAATTATAAAATATATTACTACATGTGAAATGAGAGAATATGAAAAGAATATTTTACCAAAAATATGTATTAGAGTGTTCTTACCAAAAATATGTATTAGAGTGTTCTTACCAAAAATATATATTGGATAAATAGTGGTAATAGCTTGTAGTTAATTTATAGCTAACATAGCCAATAGTTGGGAAATGAAGTATATAGATTTAGTACACGTAAAAGAGTATATGAAAAGAATGTTTTTATTATTATAAAGAAGTATTCGATTGGTAAATATGTAAAGAAAGACTTTGGAGCAGCTAATTTTTTTCTCATCGACTGTTCTGATATTTGCTTCGAGATGATACATGGAGGTTTTGGTATGAGTCTCATTCGGTTTTTATTTTGCTTGGATTATGTATTTTGTAGCTTTTGTCAATTTTGACGGGGCTCAGTTTCTGGGTACGTTGTGTTCGGGGTTGTGGGTCTTCTGGTCGCTTTCGCTGGAAGTTCAGTGGTGGACTTCCAGCGTCATACAGCTCTACATTACCTGACTGGGGGCGGTCCTTCGGTGTCTTGGAGTCAAGTTTGTCAACCCATGACAAACCCAATACCAACCAGGTTAAAAAAGTGGGAACTTTTGCTATTTATTTGTTTTTTTTGTCTTGATATGTGGAATTTATTTCCTGGGATGTTGGTATTCAGGGGTTCTTTGTTCCGGCTAGTGTTGGCGGGTTTATAGTATTTGACCCATTTCCTGTTTTTAGGTATGGTTGGGGGGCTTGGGACTAATAATCGGGGGGGACCTGTGGAGGTCGTCACTCCCCCACTTGCCCCGGTACCTACTCACCCCTCACGTGATTCTTGCGCGGGAATGGGCTCCCCTTCCATCTCCCCGGTTGGGACTAAAGCTACATCTGTTAATTCCAACCCATCCGCATTGGTTTTTTTTAGCCTCATGTTATTCCTCTGGAGGCGATAGAGTCTGGGCGGTTGGTCTCAACCCCGAAAGATGCTCTAACTGCATCTCATCATAAAAAAATTGACAAAAGGTGCCAAAGGTCATAAGGCAGGGAGTAAACTTAGTTTTGAAAGAGAAAATAAGGGGATTATGCTTTTTGGGGCATGATGTAACATTCGATATGGTTCAGGCGTTTTCGCAGTGGCCATTGGTTGGGAAATTGGAATACCTTAAACCTTCTCTCCATGAACTCTTGGGGTGGATTAAAAAACAATGGAAACCTTTCATTGTTAAAATCCCCCATGTTATTACTCTGCTTAACAGGTGGTATATATTGCATTTCCTCTCAGAGGAGGACCGAAGGAATATCGAAGATCGGTTTTGGGTCTTAGGTATGGGCTCTCTGGTTCTTACGCATTGGCATCCCTCTTTCGACCCACGTTCTGAAAAGCTCGCTTGACACCATTTATGGGTTATCCTCCCACATTTCCCTGTGTTCTATTGGAATCTTCAAGGTTTCATGTCTGTGGTGAATTCTATCGGTAGGCTCATACTTTAGGTCTGATACTATCAAAGCTGTAGGAAGTGGTGATCAAGTGGGGAAAATATAAGAAAAAGGAGAATTTTAAACTATTGGAAACCATTGAATCGGAAATCCAAGCTATTACAAGAGCTATGGATGGTGCTTTCTTCTCGGAGGAATGTAAGGTCTATCTTATGGAACTAGAAACCAATCGACAGAATATATTTCTTTAGATGGAAGAGTCTTGGTGACAAAAAATTAGGGCCTTCTGGTTAAAATTCGTGGACAGTAATACTTGGTTCTTCCATAGGTATGATAATCATCAGCGACTGGTGAGCTCTATTTGGGACATTCGAGATGAGAGTGATGAGGTGATCTCGATGCCATCCTCTCTTAAAGGTGCAGTGGTGGAGCATTCCAAAAAATTGTATACTACTGATTATGTTACTTGCCTGGAAATTCAGTTGGCCACCATTAAGAATTTTCCTCGCTTCTTTACTGCAGAATATTGTTTGGAGGTTGGCAAAGTGGTCACTGTGGAGGAAGTTTACAATGTTCTGAAATTATTTGCATCTGGAAAGACCCCCGGTCCAAATGGCTGGACGATTGAGATCTATCTTTATTTCTTTGATATTATGGGGGAGGATATCACTAATGTTGTCAATGAGTCCAGGTGTAGGGGGAAAGTCTCGGAAACTCTAAATTCGACTTACATTACTCTCATTCCTAAGAAGGATAAGTCGGATGGGTTCAATGATTTCAAGTCGATATCATTATGTAATCTCCTCTACAAAATAATATCCAAAATTATCGCTAAGAGGATTAAGCCCTTTTTGGCTAACTCTATTTCATATGAGAAATTTGGTTTCCTACATGGTCGTCAGATCCTGGATGCAGTGGGGGTGGCTGAGGAAGGGATGCATTTGGTGAAGAGAAAAAAAGCATTTTTGTTATCATGAAGATGGATCTGGAAAAGGCCTATGATAGGGTTGATTGGGTTTATATCTGGTTTATTCTTTTACAAATTGGTCTTTCGGTGGATATTGTCAACTGGATTATGGCATGTATTTGTATGGCGAGGTTTGCAGTGCTTGTCAATGGGTCCCCTACTCAATTCTTCAAGGGAAACCAGGGCCTACGTCAAGGTTTCCCTCTTTCACCTTATTTATTTATCCTGGTTATTGAAGGCCTTAGTTTGTTGATTAAGAAAGCTTAACTGGACAGGCATATCTCTGGGATTAAAGTGGCAAATTCTCTCCACATTTCACACCTCATGTTCATTGATGGCGTACTTCTCTTTGGGAAGGGTACTGTATCTGAATGGAAACACTTTTATAGCATCATTACTCTATTTTTTCGGGCGTCGGGAATGAAGGTTAGTTTAAAAAAATATAGCTTGTTATTTCATGGTATTGATGCTTTGGTAAAGGATCAGATTTGGAACCTCCTACCTTATCCACTGGTGGAATTAGAGAAGGGATTCATGTATCTTGGTTTCTTTCTGAAACCTTCTAACTATAAAGTCAGTGACTGGAATTGGCTTATTAATAAATTCCAGCGGAATATTGGCTCCTGGAAATATTGGTGGTTGTCACTAGGTGGTCGACTCACTTTAGTTTGCTCTGTCTTACTGTGTATTCTTGTGTATTGATTCTCTTTATTTCTGGTGCCTAGTTCGATACTATCACATTTGAGAAGGATGTTGTTTTAGTTTCTCTGGGTAGGAATTATAACACACCACAAGTGGCATCTGGCATCCTGGGAGACCCTTGCTAAGCCAAAACTTCAGGGCTGTTGGGGTATCAAGAACCTGTCTTGTTTCAACTTTTCTCTATGATCCAAAAGTTTGTGGCGTAGCATTTTTTATACTAGACTCTGAGGAAAAGTGGTGAAGGCTAAATATCTTAATAGATTGCCTTTGTTTTATTGGTTGCGGTCGGGGAAGAAGTTGTGTCCCAGAGGTTCTACTGTGTGGAGGAGTCTTATCAAAACCTTGCTCATTATTAACCATTCTATTTGCTGGGCTACAGGCCGTGGAACTCAGGTTTATTTGGGGATTGATCCCATTTTAGGTATGGGTGGAGGTTATAAATTCTTCGAGGCTTTGATCAATGCACTTCATAAATCAGGTGTCTTTGTTCTAAAATGGGCTTGGTCATCACTAGATGATGGATGTGGTTATTGGTCCTCGGTGGAAGACTTAAATCTTCATGGTCCTCTTGTAGTGGAGTGGAATGCCTACGTTAAATCTCTTTATTGTGTTGGTATAATGATAAATCAGGAGGAAGACTCATTAGCTTGGGATTTTAATGCCCAAAGTGGGGTGGTGACTGCTCGTTCGGCTTATTCCAGTATTTTGAAAGAGGAGGATTGTTCCTCCACTCCTTGGTAAGCTAAGAAACTTTGGGTGGTTAGTTGTCCATTAAAACTAAGTTGCTTTATTTGGATTTGTCTCCACAACAAGATTCTCACTTGGAAGAACTTGCAGCGTAGGGGTTTTTCAGGTCCGGGCATCTGTTTACTCTGTCAAGCAGCCTCAGATGAGATTATGCACTTATTTGGAAGTTGCACCTTCTTCTGCATGGTCTAGGGTGAAATATCCTCTTTATTTACTGTGGTGGCTAAATGGAGTTTTGATTCCATTGAGGAAAATCTTCAGCACTGGTTTGTAACGCATCAATGGTTCCCTTATTTAATCTTCTTTATGATGTGGGAGGTGTGGAGAGCTCGCAACGCTTTGTTGTTTCAGGATAAAAAGCCGCATGTTGCTACTATTTGTTCGAGGATTAGTGCTAACTACTGGGCGTATTACCACCTGCCCAAAATTAAATTTATGTCGTCGACTGATTTTCAAGAGATTGGCTTCCATTTCCCTTTGGGTTACTTTGATTAAGCAGCACAGCTGGGTGGTTGTGGGGTTGGAGTTGTCATTAAGCTCAGTCATAGCCATTACTTTCATTTATCCATAAGAGTGGGAGAAGGTACCAACACGAGGGTAGAGCTACTAGTGCTTTGGGAATTATTGTGGTTTGCTAGGTACAAGGATATTAGATCCTTGCAGATCTTCAGGGACTCTATGTGTATTGTGGAGTGGGCTATTGGTAAAGCTGGTCTTAAATCTATCACATTGAAACATTGGGTTATCCATACACGAAGTTTGATTGGCTCCTTTGAGTAGATTTCATTTCAGCATATCTACAGGTCCTTCAACTATGTGGCTGATGATCTTTCTAAACGAGCTCTGGACAGGATGGATGGTGAACTGCTTGTTGAAGAGTTTGTGGGAAATGCTTCGGTTGGAAGCAAATTTTTCCAAGTTTTTTGAATTTTCGATGCCTTGGCATCCTTGCTAATTTTTAGCTAGCGGCTCTATTTTGACTATGTTTAGTATGACAAATGAATTAAGAGTGATAATCGATCAGTGAATGATTTGTAAGGCAACAAAATTTGGACTATTGTTGAGTCAGCATCTCGCTACTCATATGCCTATTTTGATTGTAATGGTTGACACAACTTTGTGAGTTAATATAAAGTTGGTTTTTTCTTTATGAAAAAAATAATAATTATGGTGAGGCAAATGTTTTGTTCTTTATAGAATTGCATTTAATTTGATTTTGATTTTTTTAACATGAAAGTTTTAAATCATTAAATTAGTCATGGTTGAGTGTTTAATGTTTACCAAAAATCACTAATGAGATTATGAAGGGTTATAAAGGACTTAGAGTAATATAAAGCCATAACTTGATGAGTTATTTAAGAGTTGCATAGCCCTTCATAATCTTATGAGCAATTTTTGGTAAACATTATGCATCTAGTAAAAAAATAATAATTGTTGCGTAGTTTGACATGTACATTATGGATATAGTGAAGTAGGTTACTTGAACATAATAGTTAGATGTTCACATTTAAAAAAAATTATATTATATACTTCTAAATTTTAAATAAATATGTATAAATCTTATATAGCATGTAAATTAATAAACAACGCATATATTACATAAGATTATAATAATGATTATATATATTATATTTATCTTTAAAATATTTATATATTTATTAAATTTTAAATAGATTTTATATATGTATTAACATGTTAGTTAGTTATACAACCAAAATATCCACATAATTCTAAGAATTATAACGAAAATATCCACATAGTTCTAAAAAATTAATACCAAGCAACGTAAGCAATATTTGTTTTTGTAAACTGAAGCATGAAAAACAATTTACCACATTACTTGAGCAACGTAAGCAATATTTGTTTTTGTAAACCAAAGCATGAAAAACAATTTACCACATTACTTGTAGTTTGAGTTATATTTTTTTTCTAGCGGAAAAAAAGCATACCATTGTTAATCTTATTGAATCAAATGGTACAATATAGTCCTTGTCTTGAAAAGACCCATCAAAACTGTATCAAATTGTCTCCAAGAACATAGCAGTAGAAGCTACTAAACACAGCTCAGAATTTACATAAAAAGAAACCATCATCAAGATTGTTCTTTTGACCATCATATAGATCTAAGACATCCAAAAAAACCTACATCTAGACAAAAAAGAAAACCAAAACAGGATTATTCAAAAATCCACAAAGATCCCATATCAACAACATAGTAATCTTGATGTTCTTCCCAAATTAAAAAGCCTTCTTTACCTCCCATAGCATGTTTGGAGAGCTTGCCTTCCAGGAGGTTGTGTTGTCTATAAATATGCTCCAGGGTAATATTGCTGAAAAGTAAGATTTTAGACTTTATTTTGTTGCACCGGTGAAGTAAAGATACGAATTTTAGCTCATATTCATCCCATTTAATGGTAACCCTGGAATCCCCATAAATTTTCAGATTATCAATCCCAAAAACACTAGCCACTTTTAATACGCACCAAAGCGCAAGAAGCTCCGCTTTCATATTAGTACCACTGCCACAGTTCAGCCTCAGCGTAAAAAGATGAGATTGGTTCAGATATATAACTCCACCTGTAGCACACATACCGTCTCTGGCAGCACCATCAAAAAGAGAATAGGACAATTAAACTATGGCTCAAAGGAGCTAATTCTTTTTATACTCAAAGGCTCCTGATCTCTGAAAATAGATTGATACACATATAAAATATGGCATGTAGTCTTCTGCACACATGGTTTCACATTTTTCAGAAACAACCTTATTCCTGGAGAACCAAATAAACCACGAAATAGTCCGGAAGCAATGAATGAACTCTGCATTCCTTGAACCAGTTTAAAGTACAGATATCAAAGTTCCCTTGCCCCAAAACCTGGATAATTTATAGTGATGCGCATATATTTCTCCACATCTCTCAAGAAAACTCGCAAGTCACAAGAAGATGATGAGTGGTCTCAACTTCATTATTGCATAAAAAACATCCGCTTGGACCATGCCATCCCATTTTAACTAAATTATCCCAGGTTTTCAATTTACCTTGGAAAGCAAACCAACAGAAACATTTATATTTCAAGGTAAACTTCCATCTCCAAATACTTTTGTACCACCACTGCTGCGGGAAATAATGCTTGAATTTGATGAGAGAATTGTAAGTAGATTTCATTGTAATCACTCCCAAGCTAGAATTGCCCATCCATATGAGTTTATCCATGCCTGCAGAAAGTCTGCATCCTGCAGAATCAAGTAGATTGATGTATTTGTCCCATTCCCAAGCAAACTTACCAATGAAGCCAAGATATTTTGCTCTTATCCAATAAGAATTCCCATTCAAAATGCTTATGTTCTTGATTCTATCCAGGGTTACAAAATCATAATCCTTCAAGTAGGCACGAATGTCCTCAGATAAAGTATAGGTTTCTTCAAGACAAAATATAGGATCTATACCAACCAGGATTTGTTTTCAAGAACCGACTTGCCATTGAAGATCCTTTTCCATCCATTTGAAGACATTCATAAAACCATTCCAAATGGGCAAGGTATTCCTGATTCTTTTAATAGGATTCCTAAGCCAGTTTGCAGGGACTTCCTTGATATACTTCACTGCCAAAACTCTAACCATAATGTGGAGCCAAAAATAGCTCTCCACGAGATTTTGAGCCTCAACGCCTTGCTGAAAATATCCAAATCTTTAAGACCCCAACCAACGTAGCTTTCTGGAAGAGAATTTTTTTTCCCATCTGACCATGATCAAGCCTTTACGTTCTTTGCCTCTAGACCAAAGGAAGTTTGAAAACAGTCTTCTAATTGAATTAAGAATTGTACACGACACTTTTAATAATGAAAGCCAATAGACTGGTATACTAGTAAGCACAGCCTTCATAAGAGTAAGACGCCCACCGATAGACAAGAGTCTGTGCGTCCATGTATTGATTATGTTTTCAATTTTCTTAAACAACCAAGACTAGTCCTTTACCTGATAATTATTCAGCTACATAAAAGAGCCGAGATACTTAAACCCCTCTTCCAACAGTAGATTTTATATGGCATCATGTTTTGAAAATCCACAACTTTTGAATCTTCCAGCTTATGTTGATAAAGGATAGATTTCGTATGACTAACCTTCATTCCCGAGGCCCCACAGAAAACTTTGATAATCTTCTTATAGCACAACCATTCATCAACAGAATCTGAACCTGTAAATCATCTACAAAGAGTAGATGAGAGATAGAAACATCATTTACAAATTTTATACCTTTAATTTTGCCTTCCAATTTAGCTTTGATTATCAACTTGCTGAACCCATCAATGGCAAGCAAAAAAAGGAGTGGTGACAATGGGAAACCCTGTCGAATGCCTCTGGAACATTTAAAGAAATTCGATGGCGCATCATTGACCAAAATAGCAATATTGGTAGTAGATACACAAGCCATAATCCAATTGAGCACCAGTGGAGGAACACCAATTTGAATTAAGATAATTATGAGAAACCCTCAATCAACTCGGTCATAGGCTTTCTCAAGATCCATCTTGAGCAACAAAGCTTTTTTTTTCCTTTTTTTAATAGTGTGGATAATTTCTTGGGAAATAACCACAGCATCCAATATTTGACGGTCATGCAAAAAACCAAATTGTTCAGAATTAATACACTTAGAAAATCCAGGTTTTAATCTCATATAAATTATCTTAGAGATGAGTTTGTAAACCAGATTGCATAAAGCAATTGGCCTATAATCTCCGAAATATTGAGGTTTATTGCATTTAGGACCCAAAGTAAGAAAGGTAGAATTCAATGCTCTTGAGATAAAACCACAGGTTTTGGAGAATTCCACCATCTTAAGAATGTCTGCACCCATGATGTCAAAGAAATGCAAAAATAACTCCCCAGTCCAGCCATCAGGCCCAGGAATTTTTTCTTTTGCAAAATTTTTTAAGGTAGCTTCAACCTCCTCCAAGGTAACATCCTTTCCCAACTCCAAGGCATCCTGAGAACTGTAAAAAACTAGGTATAACCTCACAACATCTAGCTGAGTCATAAGGTCACTGTCACCAAGATCACTAAATATTTTTCCAAAAAATTCATTAGCTCAAACCTGAAGATGTTCCTGCCCTGAAATTTTACTTCCTACCTCATCCTCCAGATCCCAAATAGCATTGTTGTTCCTTCTGTATGAGGAAAAGGCATGACAAAAATTTCGTATTTTTGTCCCCTAAGTCCATCCATAACACTCTACTCTTAAGCCTCCAGTCAGCTTCTTCTTGTTTCAGAATATCTTCTTTTTTATGTTCAAGAAATGTTAATAGAGTTGAATCATCAGTTTTCTCTAAATGTTTGAAATTACTTAAGTGCAAATCCTGAATTTTCTTCTCCAAATCTTTATACTCCTTAATGTCCAATGCCTTCTTATTTTTAATCCATTTTGTAACCACATCCTTAAGTTTCCTCAACTTATTGACAAAGAAATCCATTGGATTTAGCTCATCCCTCGAAACATAACTTAGCCAGAATTGACGAATGGTATCACAAAAATTTTCACTCTTTAACCAGGAGCAGTGAAATTTGAAAGGAAACTTCCTTGGAAAAGCACTGTCATCAAATTGTAAATACACAGGCCAATGATCAGAGAAGATGGCCTCCCCAACCCAAGATATATGATGTTGAAAATATTGCAATAAGGTCCTTTTGACTAGAAACTGATCAATTCTTTTATGGATACCATCACTGCCAGATCTACCATTTGTCCATGTGGGAAGAAGGACAGCTGGAGCAACATCGACCAGGTCAAAGGAAATCATCAAATCTGGAAAAAAAAATCAGCTAAGTCATCCTTACGCGCAGAGGATCCCCACAATTCAGAAGCAAATCTAGTGAAATTCATATCACTGGCAATAATTAGGTTATCCATATTTAAAAGACCAAAAGACTTCAAGGAATCCCAAAATGTATATCTTCCCTTATATGGGCCATAACAATTCACCACAGAAAACCTTAAACCATGAAACCTACTCCACCCATCTAGAAGAATACCCCAGCTAGTTTTGTAGGCACAAAAATGGAAAAGATGAGGGTTCCAACCAACTTAAACACCTCCAGACAGGATAGATGCACTGACAGCCGACATTTCCCACCATGGAAAGATATTTGCAATGTTCAAAATAGCAGATGTATCCCCACACATCGTTTCCTGAAGGAGAATAATGTCTGGGCTAGTAGAAAGTATCAATTTAGATAAGGCCCTAACCCGGGTAGCCTTACCCAAACCCCTGACATTTAAGGACATTAATAACATTAATCAACCGTAGGGGAGGGCTGCATAGCTCTAAGTTCCCTAGGGTCAGGGGAAACAATGGTATGAGAGACTGAATCATCAATTCGTACCGACAATGGTTTGTAGCCATCCAAATCTGTCATTAAAGATGCATCCTTCTCCTTCCTTCTATTTTTTCTAATAGTGACATTTTGAAAGCGCAGAAGTTCAGAATATTTCACATTTGGATTCTGTGAAGGATGTTTAGAATAGACAGTTAGGGGAGTGATGCAATTTCCATCATTACTGGGGATATAGCCACACTCAGAAAGTACAGTATTCTCCTCAATGGTAAAAACCCTAGCTTCAGCCCCCTGGACAATGGAAGGAGACTCAAGAGGGAAAGGCAAGATGGGTTTGTCCGAGGCATGATCAAGGTCCAATACTTTCGTAGAAAGACCTTCAGATGCCCCAAAAGGACTAGGATCAACAGACGAAGAGTTACCCAAATTTAAGGTTATTTCCCCCCTGGAAATACGCTTATCAAGAGATTTCTCCATTTCAATATAAAAATCAAGTTATGCTTTTGAAACATCTTTATAAGGATATTCTTTTGAAACATCTTTATAAGGAGTTTCAGAAGTAGATACCTTACCCGATATAAGTCGATGAGGAGTGACCGGAATTGATCCAGGACTATTGCAAACCGGAGAAATAGAGTCATCCCCTCTAAAAAAAACATCCCCCTTCTGTTGCCGAGGAAGATTTGGGAATTTGGACATAATTGTTGATGTATTTCTAACTTTGGAAGATATTCACTTGTATGTTGTATGTATTACATTTGTACTTTATTGTATCCCCAACGGAGATGTATTATTCCTCTGATTGGAAGTGTCATCATTTGTATTTGCAAGTGTCGCAAGTTATATTGTAAGTGTCGTAACTTATATTTGATGGATTATTAGACCACTTTAGAGGGGTCGGCCCAGTGTGGGTTAAAGGGTTATTAGACCACCCTAGTGGGGTCAGCCCAGTGACATGTGGATGGGTTATTAGGATTCCTTAGGAATTCGGTTTAGTTAGAGTAAAAGGCAAGTCAATTCATTGTATAAATAGAGAGTGTGTCTCTCTCACTCTATTCATTCACTAATTCATTCACTCACTTTGCATTAGTGAGAGAGAGGAGGAGTGCGCACAAGTGGAGGAGGAGTTGTTGCTAGGAGACTATCTCTTTTTTTTGGGTTTGATCTTTGTGATCTTTATATTGGTGCTCATTCTATCTCTGAGGAAGTTGCGGGGTTTTTCACCTTCTTGGTTTTCCCCGGTGAAATGCTTTGTGTCTCTTGTCTCTTGTGTTTGATATGTTGTCATGTTGTTCTCTCAGTTAAGATCCTAGATCAGATTGAATTAAATGCTGAAAAACTAACATGGTATCAGAGCTAGCCTGAAGGAAGGCATTGTATGGCATTTACGACACTTGTTGCACTTGCGACAAATTGGAAGCTAGGGCTTGATATAGTAAAAACTAGTCATCGTGGAACTTTCACTATAAATCAGTTTTGGTGAAGGTTCAGGATCTGAAACTTTAACAGGCCGAAGATGAAATGTTCATGTATCTTGTGTCAGAATATAAGCCTCAGATTCGTTGCACTTTGTGATATATGATTCGTACAAGTTAGGGTTTCTGCCTCTTCCAGAATGCATCCCTAAACAGTTGACCTAGGCACAAAGGTCATATATCGGGCTAGGAAGATCCAAATGGAATTCCGTAAAAAGTGGCAATTAGGGAATGGACTTTAGTTTCACAGGTTCGGGTTTCAGGGGCCGAAGTTGAAACAATGACACGTGGCACGCCGTACAAGTTCTCTATGTTGTTTCATCCCATAAATAGGTCATGTTGTGACACTTGGCATATCTCTCTCATAGAGAATCCATTTGAGTTCAGATCTATGGGGTTGGAAAGATGATAGGTTATTCTACCACAGGCCGAATTTTCAGACCCTGAGGATCCGAAATTTCAGATATACACCAGAAACAATATGGCATATATTTCTGTCCAAACAGAATTGGATTTTGAGCACTTTCAGTTTTGGCTTGTCACTGTTGCGGGAAATTAGGGTTTCTACAAAAGTTGGAATTTTGGAATATGAGACCACGGCTGGATGCTCCTCATCAAAATCGAAATTTAGAGACCAAGATCGAAGTTTTTGGTTGGGTAGAACCCTGGGATCTATCAAACCCTAGTTCAGGATTTTGACCTGAAAACCAGATTTGGCAGAAGCTGCAGATCCGAATCTCGCAGGTCAATTTTGAGGGGTCAATTTTTGGAGTTTTCAAAATCTGAGCACACCAGCTTGCTCTCCTCAGTCAATTGCATCTCCCTGTCCAAACAGAAGTTTGAAATTCCAAGTTTGTATTTTTAGGGTTTCTCTATCAAACCCTAGAGAGCTCTAGATCCAGTTTCAGCAAATCAAAGTGCATAGGATTGGGTTAATCCTAGAAGAGAATGAATTGGACACCTACATAAGTGAAGAGATTCTAGTTCTAGAGGGAGATGAGGCTAAGGCCTTACATAAGAATACTACAAGCAATCCCAACAGGTATGACTTGAGGAGATACAGGTATGTTTTGAAATCTGTTCATGATTAAGTTTATGATATGTATGTCTTCATATTATTGAGATTAGTACAATATTGATTAATTTTAGACTTGTCTTATAACCTTAGTAAAGTATGAATGCATGTGAATGATAGAAGACATTCATTGATTAGGGTTATGACACTTATGATTGTACTAATGCACTGTGGTGTTGTATGAGGATGATGTGGTCTGCTAACATGAAAGGTACATCAAGAAAGACAAATCAAGTTATAGATCAAGAACATATGACCATGGTGACATGAAGACAAAGACTCATCCATATCCATTGATCACATAGAAGCCCTACTTACGAGGTATGTATAATTTGGTTCTACAATGCTTAACTTATGAAATATGCAAGTTACTAGCACAAGGTCTCTAAATCATTTAAGAGAACAAAGAAGACATTGTTTGGGTATGTTAGACGTACCTTTTTGTTTAACAGAAACAGGGTATTTTATATATATATGTAAAAGGCTGTGCACAGCCATTCAGTACAAAAATTGAGCCACAAATCTGCTTCAAAAGAGGGAAAATTGCAGATTTTGTGAGGAGTTTGTCTCTGAAAGTCTCTGCTCCGAATTATCCTGAAATTCCTGTTCATTCTACTGGGATATACCCTTACAAACTGGCTACATAACAAGATACAAAAATACATTCAGAAGGAGGCTAATTTAGAGAAACCTGCAAGAGCATTCCAAAATTTCTAAGAGGGTAATCTATCTATAATTCTGCTGCAAGAAGGAGGCAGCTTCCATTCTTCCCTGGTTCACCGACGGCGCTTCCTGCATCTGGCTGTACTGAGTTTTGCTAATGAAGACTGAGAGGTCCTCCTTTATGCTGTCAACCTTTCCCAATAGCTCTATAGTGTTCCTTTCGACATCATCCAGGCGGGACTCCACGCAGGAGAGACGGGAGTGGATATATTTGAACTCCGTGATTTGTTCCTTGTTCTGATCAACAATGTTGCAGACCGCTGAGTAAGTCCTGCAGAGATAAACCTTAACCTCTGACGTAACCTGACTGAGAGTGGCAATCGCTTGCCTGATTCCCTCCATTGAGCTGCAGCAATGGGCTTCTTCTGGCTGCCGAAACGTGCACTCAGATGCGGTGATGTTAAGCTGCTGAAGGCTAGGGCCGAGCGGAAGACTGAAATGCGGATCCATCGCGAGAGAGGGCCTTCTATGACCGCCCAGCAGCAATAAATGCTGGGGCGTGAGAGCTCTGGTGTTAGGTAAGGTGCCACCTGCCTGGGTACTCGCCATTTGTTGGGGAATGCGAGCCCCCATTACCCTATGCCTTCCACGGGACGCTAACCTCCTTCCCGAGTAATTCGACTTTGAACTCCATGTTAGATCGATGGGAGTTAAGATATGAGCTTTATGGAATGAACTTATGCTTTGAGACATTATTTTGGAGAAGCTTACCCATTCCCAAAGTGGTTCCAATATTGGCAAGCCTGTCAGCAGTTGAGTTGAGGCTTCTTAGCACGTGAAAGAAGAGAGTGTCGATTGGGAGGGGAATATTTTCAATCCTTTTTCGGAGATTTTGCCGATTGGCGCCTTTCAAGTTGCTATCTTTTTTCATGCTCTGGATTACATGTCTGGAATCGCCAATCACTTGCAGCTTTACAATGTTTAAAGATGTGGCTAGCTCAAGAGAATAATATAGCGCCAACCACTCTGCTTCATTGTTTGTTTGTGTGCCTAATCCCCAGCTAAAGTCTGCAACTTTTTTTCCTCCGGGATCAAAAATAATCCCTCCCGCACCTGCCTCCCCGGGGTATGTTAGACGTACCTCACAAACATGATAATCCAGGTATGTTTTTCCTATATCAAGTTAGAATCCTACCTTGTGTTGGGATCTCATATAAGTACACTTTTGTATGATTGACAATGATTATTCATGAAGTTATAAGTTTGAGTAATCATGGGTTTATGCATATTATGCTTCTTACTTTGATTGATGATATGTCAAACTAGAAGAGTCCTATGGTCAAATAAGAATATGCATGAGTAAAAGAAGTCCTCCCTGAAACCTTGCATACTAATGCTTGCGATAAATTAACTGTGTATGAAATGACCATGACCATACATGTTTTTTAGAATCATAATGTTTTGATAGTATTGAGATTAAACTAATGCATGTATGATTACGTATGAGATCTTGAGGATGACACAATGATGACACTAGTGCACACTTAAGCATGCATAATGGTCCAGTATGGATATAAGTTCAAAGACAGATAATCCAGGAAGCAAAGATCAAGAGGGAGCACACTTCAGTTGTTCCTGCAAGGAAGCAAAGATCAAGAGGGAGCACACTCCAGTAGTTCCTACAAGGAAGCAAAGATCAAGAGGGAGCACACTTCAGTAATTCCTGTAAGGAAGCAAAGATTGAGAGGAAGTCCACTCAACAAGCAAACAAAGATAAGTATTTGAATCGTCATTTCTTATTACTTAAATGATGTTGTTCATTCATGTACATACTTATGTTCCTAGATGTAGGATGTATATTATGCATTTTAGAAAAGTTGCATTAATGAACAAGATACTACTAATATAGTAATGGGTAAGTGGCCTTTTGGTACTGTACAACATTCCATTGCTACTTATCTAGAATGAAACCTCTTTGCTGACATGTTGGAGTAGTGCACACTCTTAACAATGTTCTGGTAGAGATGGAAGGCATCTAGAAAGTTACGAGATATGGATAAATGTTGTATTGAAGCATTGGCTAAGATAATTGCATGACTGTATGATATATGTCTTTATGTGTAAGAATTTGTTCTGAAATATATGAGATGTTTATAATCATGCAATTGAACTTGTCTTGTAGGAAAGACCGTGTACAATCACCTACAAAAGAAGGACAATAACATTTGTTCCAGCAACGAAGTTCAAGAAAACTATCTATTGAAGATATTGAAGAATCTGAAGTTCCCAGGATCCGGGATGCAGTAATGGAAGGATGCCATGATCGAGTAATACTAGTCGATCATGAAGAATGATGTTTGGGATGTGGTCCCAAGACCAGAAGGGAAGTCTGTTTTTACTTCCAAGTGGATCTACAAGATCAAGCATGTTGCAGATGGTAGCATAGAGAAATACAAGGCAAGGTTTGTGGCTCGTGGCTTCTCCCAAAAAGAAGGGATAGATTATGAAGAGACTTTTGCACCTGTAGCTAGATACACTTCCATTAGAACAGTACTTACTCTGGATGCAGTAACGAAATGGAAGATACACCAGATGGATGTCAAGACAACTTTCTTGAATGGTGTAGTCGAAGAGGAAGTGTATGTGGAGCAGCCACTCGGTTTTGAGACACATGACAGGGAGTCATATGTGTGCAGATTGAAGAAAGCCTTGTATGGATTTAAGCAAGCATCCAGGACATGGTACGACAAGATAGACAGCTTCCTGACCAGTTTGGATTTACCAAGAGTAAAGTGGATTCCAACCTTTACTACAAGGTTGAGGAAGGAAATCCAGTGATACTTCTACTGTATGTGGATGACCTGTTTGTGACACGTGAGGATAGGTTGATTGCCGACACGAAGAGGAAGCTTACTGCCGAGTTCAAGATGAAGGACTTGGGTATGATGCAGGTATGGAGGTGTGGCAGAGTGAAAATGGAATCTTCCTTGGACAAGGGAAGTATGCAGTAGAGATCCTGAAGCGGTTCGGGATGATGGACTGCAAGACCATGGCCACACCTATGGCATCGAAACTGAAGCTATTGAGTGATGCTTCATCAGAGTCGGTTGATGCCATGATGTATCGTCAGATGATTGGGTCTTGATGCACCTGATGAACACGAGACCAGATATTTGATTTGAGCCAGTTCCTAACGGATCCTAGACATGTTCACCTGATTGCTATAAAGCATATTCTGGGGTACCTAAGGGGTACGGTTGACTATGGGCTCAAGTATGATGCGAATCAAAAGTTTAACCTGGAGGTTTATGTTGATTCGGATTGGGCAGGCAGTGCTGCAGATAGGAAGAGCACTTCCGGGTGCTGCTTCAGTATGGGATCAAGTGTGATCTCTTGGTTTAGCAGGAAGCAATCCTGCGTAGCACTGAGTACAGCCGAAGCAGAGTATGTCGCAGCTTGTTCGGCTAGTTGTGAGGCAGTATGGCTAAGGAAGCTACTGTCTAATTTATTTGATCTTCAATTGGATGCTACTTGTATCTATTGTGACAACCAGAGTTGTGTGAAGTTGTCAGAGAAACTGATGTTCCATGACAAGTCGAAGCACATCGAGATCAAATATCACTATATCAGGGATATGGTGCAGAGAGGAGCAGTAAAGCTCCAATATGTTGCGATGGATTAGCAGATTACAAATGTGTTGACCAAACCACTAGCCATAGTGAAGTTCGAGTACTTCAGAGAGAGGCTTGGTGTTCTTCAGATAGACGATACTTCGAGGAGGAAGTGATGTGACACATTTGCAGGAGCCATTCCAAGCATGGTGGTAGGAGGATCCTTCCCATGGCTGTGGATGTAAGTGTTGTGTGATGAGCATCAGGATGATGCTCCGGATGATGTTCTATGATTAGGTTGATCATGTGATGATGATATGCATCAGGATGATGCTATATATATATGATCAGGTTGATCATGTGATGATGATATGCATCAGGATGATGCTATGTATATTATCAGGATGATCATGTGATGATGATATGCATCAGGACGATGCTATGCTATGATGATGATCAGGATGATCATTTGCATCAGGATGATGCACTGTATGATGATGATCAGTATGATCATGAGTATCAGGATGATACTCTGTGGCCGTGGACAGGTTGTGCACGTGCATGTAATCAGTCCTAGAGATCCGGACAGGTTGTGCTAGGCACGTAAAAGATCCTGGGATTCTCTTTAGAGATCTTGCAGGTTGCAAGACACTCTTTTAAGGTTTTGCAAGAATCGCATGTAATCAGTCCTAGAGATCCGGACAGGTTGTGCTAGGCACGTAAAAGATCCTAGGATGCTCTTTAGAGATCTTGCAGGTTGCAAGACACTCTTTTAAGGTTTTGCGAGTTCACATGTAATTAGTCCTGGAGATCCGAACAGGCTGTGCTAGGCAAGTAAAAGATCATGGGATGCTCTTTAGAGATCTTGCAGGTCGCAAGACACTCTTTTAAGGTTTTGTGAAGGTCACATGTAAAAGATCATGGGAGATCCGATAGGTTGAGCAGTAAGCTTGTAAAAGTATTGGGATGCTCTTTCGAGGTTTTGTTGATGCACGTAATCAGCCCTGAGGATTCCACAGGATGGCCAGATATGATGAAGACCTACAGGAGGTTAGGCCTGCAACCAGCATGAAAAAGGGTTGGCTCTGTAAAACTTCCTATGACGAGAAGAATTGAGAGATAGCACCAGTGATTGAGATGACGAGTACAGTAGCAGTGACGATGGTGCTCTGTGATCCAGTGACGATGATCCAGCTCCAGAATTGAAGACTTGTGCCTATATGTATTGATGACCTATGTCAAGAGAATACCTTCCTAGTTAAGAGGGAGTGTTGATGTATTTGTAACTTCGGAAGATATTCACTTGTATATTGTATGTATTACATTTGTACTTTATTGTATCCCCAACGGAGATGTATTATTCCTCCGATTGGAAGTGTCGCCATTTGTATTTGCAATTGTCGCAAGTTATATTGTAAGTGTCGTAACTTATATTTGATGGGTTATTAGACCACCTTAGAGGGGTCGTCCCAGTGTGGGTTAAAGGGTTATTAGACCACCCTAGTGGGGTCGGCCCAATTACATGTGGATGGGTTATTAGGATTCCTTAGGAAGTCGGCCCAGTTAGAGTAAAAGGAAAGTCAAGTCATTGTATAAATAGAGAGTGTGTCTCTCTCATTCTATTCATTCACTCACTCACTCACTTCACATTAGTGAGAGAGAGGAGGAGTGCACACAAGTGGAGGAAGAGTTACTGCTAGGAGACTATCTCTTATTTTGGTGTTTGATCTTTGTGATCTTTGTATTGGTGCTCATTCTATCTCTGAGGAAGTTGTGGGGTTTTTCACCTTCTTGGTTTTCCCCAGTGAAATGCTTCTTGTCTCTTGTCTCTTGTGTTTGATATGATGCACATGTTGTTATCTTAGTTAAGATCCTAGATCAGATTGAAATAAATGCTGAAAAACTAACTTGAATGTGCCCTGTATTTCGACAACTAAAACATCTAAAGGTCATCTTTTAATAATCCAAGCACTGACAAAATGAACGCGAGCCCCAAATAACTTCAACTTCAGCCGGCAAGCCCAAGCTCATATCAAACTCCACCATTATCCTAGAAATCCTCCTATCAATTCCAAATAGAGATTTTTTGTCCAGACGGATGAAACGACCCACAGAATTAGCCAACCCAATGAGAATGTTCTCGGTCCATAGTTCAATAGCAAACCCCAGAAGTAACATCCAAATATGTCGTCGAACCTATTTTTCACGCAAAGGATCGAAAGAGATATGCCATTTTTTCAAACAAAGGGAACCCTCCTTAAATAGCCAAGTGCTTCTGAGAATTTCATCCATATGTTCATTACTGGGAAAGATAAACAAAATCCATCTATTCACGAGAAGATTAACCCGAGGAGCCATCCCAACCAAAGGCGTCTAAAAGGTATTGACCTAGTCCATAATTTCCTTTCTACTTCCAGAAGTATACTCCAGACGACCTACCAAAGACCAGCAAGCCAACATTTACACACAGTCAAGGTTACTATCAAGGTTAATGACATACTGCTCCCTCCCTTCCTTCACTTTGATAGGTTTAGAATAACGCCAAGATCATGCTTTTGAACCAAATAGGTTAGGGTTTTTACCCCTATTCTTACCATCTAACGAAAGACCAGGCACCAAACTCGGGCAACCAGTAGAGCCATAAGGGGACTCTTCCATGTTCGCAACCACACCAGCAGAGGAAGGGTTTTTCACAAAGGAAGAGGTAAAGAGAGTCGAAGGGGGAGAAAAGGTAGGATCCATCCCACGTGTTGACAAAGAAACCCCCATTAAACGCCAGCTGGAGACCAACAACTAAGTGACAAGAAAGCCCTTAAATCGAAGACTAAGGTTGTCAGGGAAAAAAAACAGAACCTAAGGGGACCACCTGCCAACCAAACCAAACAAGAGAAAAATGGCTAAAATCCCAACCCAGTAAACCCAATAATAAAGGGCAAAGGACACTTTGACGGGAACATAGAAAACGCCGAAGATCCAAACTAGAAGAAAACAACCACAGTAAACCGACAAGAGCTGAAAAAAAACACCACTTCCCACTTTTTTATGACCTTGGTTGGTACTAAAGCTGGCCTGACGGCCGACTGGACTCCAAGTTACTACAACACCTCATCAAGCTTCTGTAGCATCAAAACCTGTGAGGATCTTCCAAAAACTCTACACACTAGAGCTCCATCTCCGGTTTGAGTTATATTTATTTTCAAAATATGTCAATGAGTAATTTACGTTTACATTTTATTTTCATTGTATCTTTAAAGATTAAAGATTATAGAATAGAATACCATGTATAACTATGTGGTAAATATTTTTACATAAGTCTCATCTACATATAACTTACTGTTGTTTATATTTTTCATATTTTTAAATCATAATTAATAAATTTTAATTTTTTATATTAAATTAATTATAAATTTCATTTTTTAATAAATTTTTTAATACTAAAATAAATGAAAATGAATTATAAATCTTGATTTTTAATTATAAATAAATTTGTAATTGTATATTTTCCTTTTGGTTTATTTTAATCGACCAAAACTATAATATTATTTATTTATATATATATATATACAAAAATTTTCATATATAAAAAGGAAGTCGTTTCGCTGGAATCCAGTTTTTTTTCTTTATTTTACAAAATTAGAATTTAACTATGTTTTAATGGCTATTTTGATGATATAAATTGATTCAACACCATCAAAAACCCATGGGCCACCCAAGATTTCAGAGTTTGGCAGTAAGGGTTTTAAAAATTTCTGCCGGATTTTTCCAAAATCGTGCTGGAAAAATCAGAACTTTTCGTTCGAAATCATCGAACTTTTAGACTACGCCTATAAAAAGTGATTGAAGAAGGAATTTAACATTTGAAGGTTTCAATATTTTTTTTATTAATAGAGTTCCAGCCAATAGACAGGTAATTGAAGTCAGCATCTACGCATTGCTACATTTTATTCGGAGGAGGATCAAGGTCTCTAAGGATGAGTACAACCGATGTCAGTGGAGTAGATCCCGCTCACGTTAATGCTCTTCACCAATGGAAGCTGTAAATCCCATTCCAAATCCATCGGTGCAGTGAATCCGCCACTCGCAGCGTCCACATTCGCAGCCACATACTCTATCAATGAAAAATGTCAATAAATTATGTCAATTATGTCGTATGCAGCCACCCACGTGATCAACCGAAAATGGCAATAAATTATGCGATGATGGACCCTTTCAAGTCACAATGCATTAAGTCCATGAGTACTTCGCATGCCAGGAGTTAAAGCTTGTAATCATTTTCAAATAAGACCTTTGCTACTATAGACTAATCAAATTGCACATAAATAATTTATAATATATTAAAAAAATACATAAATATGTTAACGAGGTCGAACCTTTGCAAAAAAATAATAATTTTAATTGATCAAACATGAACTCTTTTTTTCACTGGAAGAAAGCCAAGGGGCCCACCCTGTCGACACCTATACCCCGAGGAATTCGCTACCCCAACGGAGGAACCTAACCCCAACAGAACCAGAAATTGAACCCCTGACCTCTAGCTTGGATATGGCTTGTCAACTAAGACCCAACCAACTGAGCTGCCTACTAAAATGGTCAAACATGAACTCATACCAGATCAGCTTTGTATCGATTATAATATACCCTAACATAGTAGGGATAATAACTTTATTTAAAACATCATAAAAATACAAAACTCTTTTAATCGAAGCTCAAGGAATCAAAAATATAAAAAGTCAAAAGTAAATAAAATACTATGATAGTGACCTACCTCGAAAATCATAATCATCCATTTATTTCCACACACCAAATCCATATCTACTTTTATTGTAGAGAGCATCTACTTGATAATCACATTAAACTAAGAGTTTACCGACCTTTTTAAATGGGAGAAGATTTTATCTTTGGATTTCCAATTTATTTGGAAGATGCACATGACTCTTTTTCAAAAAAATGAATCCCTTGTAGTGTACTATGGAAAGTATTGGGTGACAATTTTATATAGTAGGTAGTGTACTATGGAAAGTATTGGGTGACAATTTTATATAGTAGTTTAAGAGCTATGTTTAATAATTAATTTTGTTTTAGTAGAAGGTACTATGGAAATTAGTGGGTTACAATTTATTTACGAAGATATACATGACCCTTTTTAAGAAAATGAATCCCTTGTAGTGTACTATGGAAAAATTTGGCTACAATTTTATTAAGAGCTACGTTTAATGATTAATTTTGTTTTATTAATACACGTATTAGAAATAATCAATTATTTTAATTAAAAATATTATTTATATATAATAATAATAATAAATACTAGTTTATGATGGTGTCAAACAAGAGGTTATGCAATTTTACTTTTAGTTTTATTTAGTTTGTTAGTTGAGCTTTTAGATATTATGGTTGATAGCGCAAGTTTTATAAGGTCTCTTTATGTTTTCATATCACGTTATGGTATATAGAGTTCATTCTCTAGGATCTAATTGTAATCAAGATCAGTAGTGTAAACAATTTTGTAAGTTGTTTCATTTTTTCATTTTTCCAAATCATGTGCTTAAAGTGACTGAAGATTATCATGGCTCGAAGCCATTCTAATTACTAGTCAAGGTTATGCAATGATATCATCTATAAGGTATGCATAATCCATTCAAAGTAAGAATGAAGAATCCATGGGATTGAGGAATTACATCTCTTTCTTTTTTAAATAGGAAAAAACTTACAATATTTTTTAGGATTATCGACCTAGCTTGTGTTGATACAATTTCAAGATTTCAATGTGCAACTGGAATGAAAGTTCATGAGCACTGGGACAATTTCAAATATTTAGGCCTCCCAATAGCACAAGGCCATACAAAATTAGGTTTTTGCGATGAAACAATAAGTAGAATCAAATCCAAAATCAAGAATTGAGGAGGATATTGGCTCAATAAAGCCGAGAAATTGGTTTTGGTAAAAGCAGTCCTATCAGCCCTCCCAATTTACCATTCATCCCTTCTTCTGGCACCCAAAGGGGTGTCAAACCAAATAAGTAAGCTCCTGAGAGATTTCCTATGGACGGGGGGGGGAAACAATGAGAACAAGTTGCATTTGGTGAACTGGAGCATCATAAAACAACCAAAATCTCATGTGGTCTCCAAATTCGAGATCCTCACCAGGCAAACTTGGCAATGGGAGGTAAAATCCTTTGGAAAATTATCTCCAATAGAAAAAGCATCGGATCATTCAATTATTTAAGAAGGAATACTTAGCAGGCACAAAGCTAAGATGTCTAGACAGCAAGCCTACTTCCATAGGTTCCTTGATATGGTCCTTATGTAGAGCCGCATGGGAACTCTTTTCTTGAAAGCTTTACTGGGTTCCTAGGAATGGAATAAATATAGACATTTTCTCTAACAAAATCATGGGACATCCCCCTCTCCAGGAAAAGCATGGAATCATGGGACATAGCCCAATGGATTGATCACCATGGAATAAGAATGTTGACTGAACTCAGTTCCTGGGACTCCACCGACACATGGAAAGGCTGGAAAACATTAGCAACCCCATCTAATCTCGAACCCTCCAGAATTCTTGTTCTGGAAAACTTGGTTGGATTTGCTCCTTCCCATCTACAGGACAAAGATGACCGTGGCTGGGGCCCAAAAGGAAAATATACAACAGCTCTAGGTTTCAGTGCCCTTCAAAATCATGATGCCTCAAGGAAAAGCTTATGGGAAATGGTTTGGAACCCATTTGGACTTCCCAAAGTAAACTTCTTCACCTGGACTCTCGCCCATGGGAAGGTGCTTACTTGAGACAATTTAATAAAAAGAGGTATCATTGGACCACACTGGTGCCTATTATGTCGTAAGAACTCTGAATCAATAGACCACATATTCTTGGAATGTCAATTTGCAAAAGAAGTCTGGTATCACATGCTTCAAGGATTTGATGTCTCCATGTGGTCTTCAACTCCATCACTTGCCTACTTAAAGATTGGAAGTCCACCTACTCTTCCCCTCTTTCAAAAAAAAACTCTGGTCCCTAATATGGCTAACTCTTCCTAAATTCACATGCTGAAAGATTTGGCTTGCCAGGAATAAAGCCATATTCCATTACTCCTACGCCTCCCCCTTGCAAGTTGCTAGACAGGCCAAAGGCCTTCTTATTGAATGCGCGCACTCCTCTAAACTCAAGACAAATAAAAATCTCAACACAAATGAGCTAAATTAGCTTGGGACCTTCCCTTCCAGTCCCAGAAAAGATGGAGGCTTGCGACCACGGAACCTGCCATATTGGAAAATCATACTCACAAATTCTGAATTTCAGGACTGGAGAAATAAGTAGATTTTGGATAGCTTACACTTCGATGGTGCGTCCAAAAGAAACCCCAGAGTGGCAGGAGCGGGGGGATTTTTATTTTCTACAGTTGGAACGATGGAAACCAGATACAAGTGGGGATTGGGATCTTTTTCAAACAATTTAGCAGAAGCCTTGGCTCTCCTAAAAGGTTGTTAGATTTCCAAAAAGCGAAGAATTGAGAATTTACAGGTATTTGGAGACTCCCTCTTAATTATCAAAGCCTTCAACACGCATACAGACTTCAACGATTTGGAAATAAAACGGATTATCCATCACATTCAACAAATCATGGCTTCATTCATGCAATTCAAAGCATTCCACATCATGAGGGATTTAAATTACGAAGCAGATAAAGAGGCAAAAGCCGGATCCGGCCTCGAGCTTGGGAAACTTGAACTCTCAGACAAGGAGATGGGCCATCACCATATCCCTTAACATAACATGCATGACATATCGAGAGCGGATTGAGGGAAGGCTATAAAGCAGGGTAATATGATAATTTGATACCTACTCCGTCAGCTTAGTAAAGGCCAAGTGTCGAACCAGATACAGCATGTGGAGAGCAGAACTATGAGCGTCCACCATGCAAATACAACAAAAATGCACAGGGAAGCACGTTCTAACTAATTCTAATGCGGCTTGTTAAGCTAATTGACTTAAAGACTACAAACTGGTAATAGGATGATGGAACATCATCTTTGCATGATTCCTAGAATGATGTACTGAGTCGGTTTTGGCTTTGGCCATGGTTCCCCCACTCTCTTTTTTTTAATACAATTATTCGTTTTAGTTATAAAAAAAAGATTTCAATGTGCAACAACATCATTGTGTGTAAACAAAACCTAGTCATATAAAATAACCTATTAATGGTTTGCAAGGACCAATCCTCAAAGACTCAGATCAAAGTCAAAAGATGCAACCCCAAGATATGACCGGATAGAATAGATCCAAGGTAAAAGATAAGATAAGAGATCAAAGATTCCCAAAGGCTTACAATGCGACTGGTATTTATAGGCTCAGTGGCCATTACAAAATTGGTCCACTTCGCAAAGTGGACATATCTTAACCACTAAGTCTAACTAACTCCTACTCCGCTTTAACCACTTTGCTCCAATCCGCGACCACGCTTTACCTTTGTCGATGTCCACTTTGTCGTTGTTTGTACCAAAACTTCTATGAACTAGTACTGTGGCAACAGGCCCCCAACACAAACTTGTGGCTCACCCTCAAGCCCCTTCATTCAGATGTTGCCGGTGTGTTCATTTAACTCTCCATATGTTGTGTTAATTCGGTCGACGTCTTCCCTAACTACTACTTTGAGCATTGTGCATTCCTCGACCTCTTTCTCTGTTGGATGCTCCATTTTCTTCTGCTACACTTTCTCTAAAGTCTCCTTGATTTGTGTCAATACTGGCATCGCTTCAATTTCCAGCTACTCCGCCTTAGACTGCAACTCGTCCAACTGCATTGTCCTTCTCTGTTGTCTTTGTCGCGCCTTGTTGACCTGTTGTGGTAATTCCTTCAACTATGTCGCTTTAGTCATTTGCAAAAGTAGGGGCATTTCCTTTAGCGATCCCCTCAATGTCTCCAACTGTGCTTCTGCCTCCCCAAGTTGCACATTCAATTGGTGCAACTGCTCATCTTGGATTAGGCTTCCCCAAAATTGTGATACTTCCTCTGCTATGTGTTGCGCCGCTTTTTCCAATTATGTGATCTCCGTTGCAGCATCCTCAATGTTGGTCTTATGTGCTTCAACTTGTTCTGGTGGTGTGTTCGGTGCCAACCTTGTTTGCAATTCCTCATTAACTTTTCTAAGATCCGCAATGACTGCACCCAGCTTCAATGCCTTGGCCTCCACGACCATCTCCTTAGATATTTATGGCGCATCTTCGCATGCCATAGAGATGACATGCTCTAGTCGCTTCCTTTCGTCCATTGCTTTGTTCGTTTCCTTCATTGCTATCTCTTTTTCTTCGCAGAGTTGTTCAATCTCCACCTCAACACTTCTTACCTGCCTCTTATAATTGATCATTTGGTCATGTGTCGATGCTTCTCACTCACGAATTTCTTCATTGGTCCCAATGTGGGTGCGATGAAGCATGAATAACCTATTGTGTGTAAAAAAAACCTAGTCACATAAAATTACCCTTTTGATGGTTTGCAAGGGGGCAAACTTCCTCTCTTACCAAATGCCATCGAGTCTTGGGTTGTTAACCTATTTCATTACATGTAAGGAAGGCAAACTCTTATCCAATCAAAAGCAATTTTAGACCATGAGAGAGGACATAAAATAGTAGTTTCATACCCTCTCTACATCCACAAGATAACCAATCTCCCATGTCATTGTCCTTAAAACTACAACAAAAAGTCACATACTAGGGAAAGAATATTATAGATACATCGCATTCTCATTGATTTCATCGACAATGTGTCCCATCTTTCTTTCTATCGTGATGATGGGAAACATTGGTATTGTTTGAAACGTTGATGAAATCAATAATCGGGATATTCTTCACCCACTTACAATAATCACAAAATTCTAAGAGAAGAAAGTCATAGACTATTAAGGAACATACTAACTTAAGTCCATACATGAAACCAAATAAAAAACCCAACTACTATTTAATATTTCATCTCATATTTATGTATTCTCAACACTTTTTTTAATGAAAATAATTAGAGATCTATATTAAAAAAGTTGGAAACAACCAAAATTTATGAAAACTTGCCACCCAAAAGAGAAGGTGGACAAGATTCCAAACTACAAACCAAAAAACCCTGGCCTTGGAGGTGACAAACAATTTTACCCTAGGTTCTACATAACCATTCATACTGTATATGCGTATAAAGTGGCCTAACAAAACTATGCAATTGTGAAACATAACGGCATCAAAAGGAAAGAAACAGGTTGCAACATCAACAATTAACCACCACCAACTTGCTTGGGAGATTCTAGGTCTATATATTCCTTGGATGGATAGCAAACTGAGTCTTCATCCTGAGCCCAAGGAGCTGCAAGGGAGTTGTTGATCTAACAATGGCTTTCATGTGGAAGGTTCAAGAGCTTATTCATGTCCTCTATTAAGTTTTCGACTTGCCGACCATGTATGCAAGCGTGATCTTCTACCTCATCCATTCTCATATCCAGAATAGAAATATGATAAGAGATCTATCTAGTGGCTTCTACCAATCCATTGTTAGGTTAACCTTGACTTAATGAATGAGTCATTGAGTTAATCTTTGTTTGGGTCAAAGAAAATGGTATTTGGTGGCCAATAGTATTTGGTGTCCCATGGTATTTGGTGGCCCAAGGTATTGCATGTAATGAAGCCTATAAAGGGTTTGGCATACTCCATTGTAATATGGCCTGGAGGTGAGTGGTGGCTAGCTCACTTGGCCCAGTTGGTCAGTTTTGGCCATGCAATGAAGATCTTCATTGGCTAGTTTTCCCCTCATGGGTTTTTCCAAGGTAAATGTGTTGTGTCAAATGTTCATTGTTGCTATGTTGCTATCGTTATGATTATGGTTGTTCTCTCATTATTATGTATGCTCATTTAAATTCGAAGAACACGTTATTAGGGATTTAAGAGCATTAATAAATATGAGATAAATAATACAAGATAATCCAAGCAACCACATAACAATAGACACACAATGTTTACGTGGAAAACCCAAAACCGGGAAAAGCCACCATAGTAGATCTATTATCTCCCTTGACCTAAACCGGCCAAGCCGAGCCAAGTGAGCTAACCACCGCTCACCTCCAGGCCACATTACAATGGAGTATGCCAAGCCCTTCTATGATTCATTACATGCAATACCATAGACCAATACCATGGGCCACCAAATACCATTGGCTACCAAATACCATGGAACACCAAATACCATGGAACACCAAATACCATTTTCTTTTACCCAAACCAAGATTAGCTCAATGAGTCATTTACTAAGTCAATGTTAACCTAACATCCATCCCCACATTACTATATGATTCAGAGCATGGACTTGATGTCACTAATCTCAACTTGAATGTCCTCTGCACTTTCCTCCCTTCTCGGACCTGATTGTCCAAAAACCCATACTTCTCGGCACCTGGCAAGGATTAATGCAGACAAAATTCGTAGAAATTTCAACCTAGAAAAAGACCTTCCATTGGGGAGTGAGCAAATTTTCATCCAACCAGTGATACTAGCTTCACATAAAAATTCGTGGGAGAAGAAAAACAAACACTGGGAACCCCTAGGTGCTACTAAGCATACCCAAATCCCACGCAAAAACTTAGGCGGAGAAAGATGCCTTTGCATCCTTAATTCACTCGACACAGAGTAAAAAACAAGCACATAGGCAAAACCGCAATAAGAACTAAACACAAAAGGAAAATTCCATATATCATGAAAAATTATCCCTTTCAAAGGGAAACTCTCGCACAGGGGAATGATATACCATAGGATTTGGTTTGGGACACTTCCATGGGATAGGTGGCTTGAGTTTGGGACACTTCGATCGAACCAAGCCTTAGTTCGTTCATTCATTTGCTTAGGGATCCATTTGTGTTGTGGTAAACCATCACTTCTAACACATACCCCTTTGTCCAAAAAGGCTCCTTGGTTTTCCAAAGCGTCCGCAAACGAATTCTTATATCTTCATATATGGAAGAAATGCAATTCATTTATGTCCTTAAGGAACCAAAACACATGCTTTTGTATCTGACCTTGGGAGGTTTCATCTTTGCCAAGACCTTTCCTAACATTGCGTGACAAGTAAAAAGTCCCCCAAAACAAAAACTTTCACCAATTAATACATTGCGAGGATTTCTACTCCCATCATCAAAACTAATAATTCCACCTTTATTATTTATTGATATTCCTAACCCCAAACGAAAGTATCCACAATTGGTCCTACACCTACCACCCCTTACCCTTATGTATTCTCAACACTTACAATATTTTATTAATATTAATTAAAAATCCATTATAATAATTATCCCATGTTGTTTTTCTTAATACATGTTATCCACCATCCACACCTGGTATTTCTACACGTCAATCCACCTTTTGTGTGTATGCATGCATCACCATTAAACTATTTTATAATTTTTGCATAGTTTAGTTGTTCCATGGTTAAATTAGTTGTTCCCGTTATCTTTCTTATTCTAGATTTATGTATTCAATATTTCGATATTGAAAACAATTAGGAATGGAATGTTTTACACGCTACATCCCGAATACCAACTATTCGAAGAGGATTGCAATAGTACGTCTTAATATTCCATATTTTTTTTCCTTTTATTATATTCTTTATTTGCAGTAAGCTCTCAATACAAAATTTGAATATACTTTATTCAAAGAGGATTGCAAAAGTACGTCTTAATATTCCGTATTTTTTTTCCTTTTATTATATTATTTATTTACTTTATTTGCACTTAGCTCTCAATACAAAATTTTAATATACTTTATACAAGGGTTTTATTAGTTCTTAGTCAAGGATACGGTGGCCCGTTGGTGGGGTTAGATGGATTTCATTCCATCCACCTGGGTTCAATTTCGTTGAGACATCTTCTGGCTTGGATTATCGGCTGACGACTTGCTTGACCTACCATCCACGATATGTGAGGAAGTTTGTTGAGATTTCCCATGTGTTGTTAGCTTTCCTTGAATCCTTCGAAATAGTAGGAAGGTGATTTTTCCGTTGAAAAAAAAAATTAAAAAAATTATTAGTTCCTACTAAGGCAGGAATATACTTTCATGTGGAAAGTCAATTTTTTTTTTTTTTTTATACAAGTTTTTTATTAGTCCCTGTTAAGGTAAGGATATACTTTCATTGGAAAGTCAAACTTTTTTGACTTGATATTATTGCTTAATTTTTATGTTTTTTTTTCCAAGGAAAAAAGCGTAATTTCATTTAAGTAAAATCAAATTACATATTGTATAAAAGCTTCTGAGAGCTTTTTCAAAAATAAGCTTTTCAGCTTTTGTGTCCAAAAGTATGTAGAAATATGTTTTGATCCAGTGGGATCCATAAAAATAACCATCTAAGATACATTGCTATGAATAGAAATAAGAACCAGTTCTGTATTGTTGTATGCTTAATTTTTATGTCGTTTTGATAATGTTTTGATATGTTTTCAGAAATTGATTTAATAAACTATTTTTGTTTAAATGAAAAACATATATTCTATTTTCTGAAAAATAAAAATGAGTTTTTTTTTATTGGTGAAGGACGCTTATGATTTGACATAAATTCCTGCAAGAGGAATTCAATTTTCAGAAACTAAAATTAATTTAAAAATTGGAAATTGGAGAATTTTACACTTGTTGTGTGGTTGATTGATGGATTGCAGGACAATGTGAAGGCTTGGTTGCTTGCTTTAATGCATGTTGTCTGACTCTCCTCTATAACCAATGATCTTTTTTTATTATGCTGGCCCAGGCTATTCCTTAGGCTCATGCTATTTGCCAAAAACAAAAATTTGTACTTCACGTCATCATCTCTAAATTGTTATATAATATATTAAATGTCTGCACGTATACCATCCAAAAAACATTAGTGAACATTAATTTTTTTCATAAAAGAAAAATAATTATTAAAATTCAACGTGAATCACTCCCGCATTTTGGTATTAAATTACAAAATTACTTCATAATTAATTTATTTACAACCTGACATGGTTGTGACTCATGAGAGTTTGCTTTGTTAATGTGAGAGTTTATTCCAACTATATATTGTTGCAACTATATTCTTGGTTGGCCACATCTCCTTCCACTCATACACCTAACCCACGCCTTTATTCCCTATGATTTCTCACCCTTACAACTCACATGGGGACTCCCCCACCCCATCATGGGGCTACCATCCCTTTTGATTTCCTTTCATCCTCTTGGTATCCAACTCATACCCAATGACCAAAGGTCAACTAAATTACACCCTCCTTCACTCGCATTGAAGGCTCAAATCAAAACCTTTACCAACCCACACCAAGGAAGAAGTCCACTATTTAACCACTTTAAGCAACAAGGAAACCAAACCCTTTTTCCCTTAGCAGAATTCATAATTATGCTTCTGCTTCTATGTCTCTCTTCCAATTGAATCTTGGAGTGGCTGCAAGTGATGATCAGATAATCAGTGCTCTTAAAGAAGCCACTTGGTAACAGTCAATGGTCCTTCACCATGAAGCATCCACTGCCATAACTTGGAACTCACTAAGTTCCACTGCTTGTCTGATTAAATTTCCATCGATTTTCCACAGAGATCGTTAAGTCAATCCACGGGAAATGCATGCAATTGCTATATTTCTTCATAAAAATATATAGTCGTGATCTCTATATTTGTGTTTCGCGGAGCATTATGACTTGACAACATCAGAGCATTATGGTTTATGGGCCCATGGCATATGCTATGACTTAGCAGCGTCAGAGCGTTATGGTTTATGGACCCGACGCATATGCTATGAATTAGCACCATTAGAGCTTTATCCCTTATGGCTCCGACACTTTTGCTCAAGGTTGTCGCTTTGCTGCCACGCGGCTCCCCCAGCCCACTCCAAAGTCTGACATTTCCTTATTGCTTATAGCTCCGATGGATCCTTATCGCTTATGGCTTCTACTGGATCATGTTGCCACGTGGCCCGCCTGGCCCACTATGTCTTGTTCTTTGCTCTTCGTTTGGTAGGGACCTAGTTGCAACACAACTTTCTCCTTTCTTATAAAAAATACCATATAATGTAAATCATCCCATCTCAAAAAGTAATTATATTGCTACACCACACCACATATCATTTACGTCATTTTAACACTTTCTTCCCTTGGAAATTTAGTAGGTCGATGAAGTTGTCATAGTAGACTGGATTGAACATGACACTATAGATTCTTGGTGGCTAGCCTCCACCTTGGATGGTTGTATAGGAAGTTGAATTAGAGACCTAATACATAGATAAAGAAAAAATGGCTCTAAAGCTATAATTTATGGTAAATTTTTAACCGCATTGATGCCTAAAATAAAAATCAACAAAAAGTATCTTAGAATTGATGGACATATTAAGGTCGATACTAAATAGAAAACGAAATAATTTGTCCATATTGAAGCCATGGAGTTCGTAATCATCAATGAGCTTGCACTATAGGAATGCTTTGATATCTCGATATATTTCTTGGAACTCACAAAATGCTCTTGAAATTTTACTATTAGTCATTGGAGATGCCTCTAGCTGATGTGCTCGCCATTCTAGTATTTTTGAACATATTCTTCACATCATTGGCTAGGTACATAACATAAAATTTGAATTTGGAGGTGAAGAATCCACACATATTCTAGCTCTCTATTGGTTGTGTCTTGGACTCCACATAATATCATTGATTTCCCAAATCACAATATCATTATGATGTATTTATCACCATGTCGGCACATTGCGCATTCAAGTCTCCACTAATACTATATTGGTTGATGTAGAAGTGCTTTGATTTCTATGGAGGGGAAGTGATGGAAGTGGTGACACTTTCGAGATATGAGGATACATGGACAAGGAAGCATTATTTTTTTTTAACAATATGGTTAGAAAAAATACTAATCATATATTGAATAAAATAAATTATTAGTGTTTTTTATAACAATATTAAATAAATGATTACCTATTTCAATTGACTCATTAATAGAAATTCATACTTTAGAAATGTACTATATGTTCACATTAATCATATTTCAAAAACAAGAAATGAATCAACAAAATAAATTTAATTGATTTTATACTATGTATAACTTCATATATTAATCACAATTATATCCATGTTATAATGTAAAATGAATTCTATTTAGAACATAGTTTATCACCAACTCCTTTCCTACATATATTGTTTTTATTACTAGGACCATTATCTCAATTTAAACATTCTCACTAAATACACAATTACGTTGCTTGTCTGTGGTGCCTGGACATGAACTATTTATAAAGCCCACAACATTATTATAAGTTTTTGTTCATGCATATATGTTTTCCTTTGTCACCATTATTTGCTAGTGGTTGGTTGTAATTTACAAGCAATCCATATAATCACATACTCGACATATACTTGATAAATCAATTCTAATCCCCACATTTGTAGACCGTTACTTTATTAACTTGACTTCTGCATAGTGATTTTACAACATTTAGGATGAATATATCCAACACATGAAAAGAAGAGGGAGGAATGCGATATTTATGGACAATAAATGAAAAAACAATATCCATGTTCGATGGTGATTTGGGTGTCCACTTTTTCACAAGATGTTTGTACCTGGTTCTGACATCAACACCACCCTTGGTCAATCTTTTCATATGAATGGATTGAACACCTCTTGGATTAATGCTGAGCAGCTGAGAATCCACGGTTTGCTGGGCGTGGAATGGACTAGGTACATCTCGTGCCTAAAGAGATTCAATATCCATTTTAGGGAATGCCCGGATAAGTTGGCTTGGTCTTGGAATACGGTTTCGGGGATGGTCTCTGCAAAATTGGCATACTCATCTTTGTTTACCCGGTTTTTACGTCCTATTCAATGGTGGTATAGTTTGGTTTGGACGTTGAGTATTCCACTCAAGCTCAAATGTTTCCTATGGCTGATCCTGGACAACCGTATTCTCACATGGGACAACTTACTTAAGCGGGGTCTGGACGGTCTTGGTCGTTGTGTGTTGTGTGGCGTGGCGGAGGAATCTATCAACCACCTTTTCTTTACTTGCCCTTTCTCTCGAGCGGTTTGGAGGGAGGTATGTTCTTGGTCGGGTGCTCCATTTCTTGGAATCGGTCATCTTTTTTGGATAACTTTCGTAATTGGACTTCGGCCGGTTCGACATTGGTATCCTTTCTTGTCTTCATGTCCTGGGAGATCTAGAAGGCTCGGAATCTGCTCATTTTTTAGGAGACTGAATCTAACAGTTACTGGATCGGTTGTCGGGTTGTGACTTGTTTCCGTGAGGCTTTGGGTTTGTTGGTAAAGGGTGGTAGTTCTGGAGGCCGTGCTCCTCGATCGTCGCCTTGCTTGGTTGTTTCTTTCCCTTGGGGTGCCTTTGATGGGGCTTCTCAATCTGGCTCTCGGTGCAGTGGTGCTGGAGCGGTGGTGTACCTATCGGATTCTCACAAGCTTTACATCTGGATGAATTGTGGTGAGGGCACTAACACCAAGAGTGAGCTCATTGCCCTTTGGTTACTTCTTTATATCTCTTCAGTGCATAATATCCCACTTCTTCTTGTGCAGGGGGATTCAAAAGTGATAATTACTTGGGCACGTCTGGAGTGTTTGTTGAAGGTCATTCAGCTGGATTTTTGGTTGAGGGATACTTAGCGCTTGATAAACTGCTTTGGTCAAATCTCCTTTGTTCATGTGTTCAGAGAACACAACTCTTTGGCCGATCTTCTATCTAAGCATGCTTTATCTGTTCCGGAAGGCACCATTTATTTGGAGGAGTGGGGTGATAATCTCTTACTGGATCAATACTCCTTGGCTTTTTTCTGAGTTGGTTGTGGTACTTCCTTGACATCGGTTCGATTCTTTCTCTGTTTCTTGCAGGACCATGATTGCTTTTGTGGACGGTGCAGATATTTCGGGCATGCAGGCCTGTGTTTCTTTTTTGTTGGATTTAGCCAGCTTGGTATTTTGTTCTCTGTTGGTTCGGGTAGCGAGATCACTTTCTCGTTACTTTATGGGTCCATCTTACTTTTGTGTTGTTGTTTAACACATGTATAACGGTTGTTGTTTTTCAGACTGTTTTTATCTGGTTCTTTACGGTGTGTATTGTTTGGCTCGGTGTAATTTGGCCAAACAACTTCTTTGTTGCCATTGTTGTCTGGGTTTGAACTTTTGTGGGCTGCTTCTTTGGGCCTGTGTGGCCTCTTTTATGAGCTTGTGCTCTGTACACTCTTCCCTACTATTACTCGTATTAATAGTAAGTACTTTTTCGTGTGAAAAATCAACACCACCCTTGGTCTCATCATTATAAGATCACTTCCCCCCTTTAGCATAGAATAATTTCGTGTGTCTTTGAAATTTTGTTTTGATGTTAACGTGTCTAGTTGATTGCTAATGGAAGTAGGACATCATAATTTGAGGAGTATGAAATTGATGATTGGGTTGAATAAGGTTTGTGGACTTCACAAAGCAGTTCCTCCAGATGGTGTATGTGATGGACATGTACTTGGTAAGCATCATCAAGAGACATCTTAGAAAGGAAAATCTTGGAGAGAAAAGACTTAGTTGGAATTTATGCATTGTGACCTTTGCAACATGAATCAACCTTCCCTAGTTGGTGCAAGGTATGTTCTTGCCCTCATTGATGATTTTTTTAGATCGCTTGGGTATATTTATTCAAGAACAAAGACATGGCTTTTTAGAAGTTCAAGAATTGTAGGGAATTGGTTGAAAAACAATGTAGCCAACCTTTGCATGCTTGATGTATGATAGTGGAAGGGAGTATGTGAGCCAGGCATTTGAAGGGTACTTGTAACAAAATGGTATTTTGTGGCAAAGATATGTACCTTATAATCCCTAATACAATGAAGTTGTTTAAAGGAAGAATATGACTTTGATTGAGATGGCTAGGTGTTTGCTTCAAGGAAAAGGAATGTCAGTCAATTTTTGGGTAGAGGTTGTTTTTTCTCAAATTATCTTGTAAATATAATCTCAACCAAAGCATTACGGGATGCCACTCCACTTGAAAATGGATTGGAAGGATGCATTCAATTGGACATCTCAAAATATTTAGATGCGTGTCTTAGGCTCATATACTAGATGAGAAATGGAAGATGTTGGATCCCAAGAGTCATTATTGTATTATGGCGGGTTATTCTACAAAGTTGTGAGCCTATAGATTGTTTGATCTGGTGAAACAAGAAGTGATTTTTTGAAAATATGTTATGTTTAGTGAATAGGTTTCAAGTGATCCCCTATTGTCATCTTCTTTAAATACCTTGAATACAATGTCAATCAAAATCTCGGGGAATTCTAAATTGACTAACCTAGACTTCGAGTCATTAATTCTATTTTCTTAATTGACAAAGACAACTAAATTGACTTTCACTCAGAGTGTTGATGCAAAGTTGACTACAAATCAAACCTTGGAAATGAATCCTCTAATGAAGGCAATACAAGGACTTCTCTTACACATGAAGCACTGTCCTAAATGGGTAACTAAGATGACTGAAGATGTCGATGTTAATGTTGGTAATGCTTCCAATTCAAGGAAGATTCAATGTTAGAAATGATAGAAAATGTTTCTCTAATGGCATGTGCTCTAGAAGTATGTGATATTGAGACATATACAGATGTGCATTATTGTCTACAATGGGAAAATGATATGGTAGAAGGGTATGGTTCCTTGATGAAGAATTAAACTTGGGATATTTATATGAAGCAACTTCTAGGTTTTTTAAATAATGGGAGTTTGGTGTGTGTATGCAAAAATCCTTATATGTTTTGAAATAAGTCCCTAGGGCATGGTATGAGGAGATTGATAAGTTATTTCTTAGTTTTGGTTTAAAAAAATATCAGAATCATATCACATTTTTATGTGTAGCATACAAACGATGAAGTTCTAATTGTTACATTACACGTAGATGTTGATTATCACTAGGAGTACCCATGATTTTTATGAGTTTGAAAGAGAAGTTGTAGAAGACCTTTGAGACAGGCTTAGTTCTCCTACACTCTTTCTTGCATCAAAATTTTAAAATTAGATGATGATACCTTCATTTCTCAACCTAAGTATGCATTGGATCCCTTGAAAAGATTCATGATGTAAGAGTGCGTTGTGATCTGCTTCATTTCGGTTAGAAGTGAAGTTGACTAAGGACTATGATACTTGAAAAGTTGATGCTACTATGTGCATTCAATTTCTTTGGTAGTCTTCTTTATGTGACTTTGTCGTTGATTTGACATTTCCTTTGCTATTAGTTTGGTCTCTAGGTTCACAAAAGATTTGAACGATAGATATTTAAGGGTGCAAAGAGGATCGGTAGGCATATAAAGGGTACATATCAACAAATATTACAACCATAACTTCATTAGTTGGTCATATATGCTAATTTATATTGGGTGGTTGATGGAGGTGATAGGAACTCAACTTTCCAATATATGTTTCATATTGGGTCTAGTCCCATTATTTGCTCATGCAAGAAACAAAAGGTTGTTTTCTTGTTGATACTGAAGTTGAATACAAAGGCACAAAAAATGTTGTGACATAGGCTATGTGGATTTTCAACCTGATAGGTGATCTCGAATTTCCTTCTATGGAATAAAATGTAGTGTATTGTGACAATAAAAGTGCAATACAAGTGGCTACTAACCACGTTGCTTACAACAAGATGATGCATGTGGAGCTTCATGCACACTATATCTTATAGTTGATCCATAAGAATGCGGTGTCTCTTTTTTGCTGCAAAACAAATGATTATATTGTTAATACTTTTACAAATTTATTGATTGAAGCTAAATTCATGAAACTCTGTTGTTGTTTGAGCAAGAAGAAGCTATCATTACATGGGGTGAGAACCAATAATATCACATCCTAAATCTCCAAAGGGTCGTGTTCAAAGTCCAATGCCATCAAAATCAACCAAGAATGAAATCTTCAATCAATACTATGCAACTTTATTGATCACTTTTCAAAATCATAAGTTGCACTTAAAGAAATATCAATATCATCCAAAAACTCATCACTCAAACTATACTATACAACTTTGTTGATCATTCTTCAAAATCATAAATTATAGTTAAACGAATATCAATATGATCCAAAAACTCACCACTCAAACCAACCAAACCAAACCTTATTGAATATAATGTTTTATATTTTTCTTCAAACCAACCTTATTAAATATAATGTTTTATATTTTTCTTCAAACCAACCTTATTAAATATAATGTTTTATACTATTTCAACCAAGAATGAAATCTTCAATCAATACTATGCAACTTTATTGATCACTTTTCAAAATCATAAGTTGCACTTAAAGAAATATCAATATCATCCAAAAACTCATCACTCAAACTATACTATACAACTTTGTTGATCATTCTTCAAAATCATAAATTGTAGTTAAACAAATATCAATATGATCCAAAAACTCACCACTCAAACCAACCAAACCAAACCTTATTGAATATAATGTTTTATATTTTTCTTCAAACCAACCTTATTAAATATAATGTTTTATATTTTTCTTCAAACGAACCTTATTGAATATAATGTTTTATATTTTTCTTCAAAATATAATGATTTAACACCAAATAATACAACCCGGTTGGCTATGCTGTTATATATATATTTTTTGAAAAATTATGATTTAGCCCCATATAATATCAAAAGTAGAGGTCTATTAATTAACATCCACATCGAATATCACCCAGGAATATAAAAATAAAAGTTATATTTATTAACATCCACATCCAAATAATATTCAAAGATAATGTTTATTCATTTAACATCTCTGGCCTAATGTAATTTCACAGTCAATGCTTTTGGGAAGTTATTCTTTATTTGAATAAAACAACCCATAATAAACAATCCAATACGCATGCGTTAACGTAAACCAGTATCATAAACAGCCCAATACGCATGTGTTGATGTAAACAATTTAAATACACCATGAATTTTGAAAGAACATCAATATGAATCTTGAAAGAACATTATTGTTTCGATATTTTTGGGTATGGGGTTAAATTTTAGTTAAGAGTTAAATTTTAATTAAAATGGTATTTGGTTTTATGTACGGATTAATATGAATCTTGAAAGAACATTATTGTTTCGATATTTTTGGGTATGGGGTTAAATTTTAGTTAAGAGTTAAATTTTAATTAAAATGGTATTTGGTTTTATGTACCGATTAATGTTCAATGTTTTTTGAAAATAGATAATTTAATTGTTATAAAGATAATAAGGACTATTGGATTTCTTGCAAATATTATATATGTTAAAATTATGATTTTAAATTGTGTTTTGATCCGCTAAGAATTAGTTTTTTTTGGATATAAGGAAATATGTTAACAACTTGTATATGAGTATATGGCATGGGTGGAAATTTACAAGTAATTAGGTTTTGTTTAAATACAATAATACAACTACACATTGAAGTTTGGAGATTGTATAAATAAAACTAAGTTGATAACCCTAAATATTGTAGACTTTTTCCTACTTCAAGATATATATATATATATATATATATATATATATATATGAATATGATACAAGCACACATAAAATTGTTAATTATACTTAATTATAAAATCAATGGAATATTCTACTCCTTGTATTTGATAAAACATTTTTGTGTTCAATTTTAAGATTAAAAAATATTTTTTTCCTACATATACCATAATGAATTTTTTTTGAATGGGTAGACTTTGTATTAAAATAAAGTTGCCACCACTATGTACAATGAGTTAATACAACTTTTCAGAGAGCCTAGAAATGAAGAGTGAAATCTTGCCCCAATTGGTCATTTGTTTTGAGTTTTAGTGTTGATTTTTCACTCTTCGTTTCTCCATGTATTTGTTACATTGTGTCTTTCTCCATGATCTTTTATTTGATAAAGACAACTAAATCTTAAGGGGGATATGTTATGGAATTTGGACATGTGGCTAAAACCTAGAATTGTGGTGAGATTCTCGATTTGGCTACCCTAAATTGCTATTTTTGCTTCAAGCTTTGCATTTCAAACCATTTAAGCTTCTAATTGTGAGTTCACTTTATTGTTGAGATGAGAAATTGCAACATGAAGATCATACACCACCCTTCTTATAACCCTATGCATTTATGCAATTTCACATGAAACATTATTGGTTTGCTAGTGTTCATCAATGGTTGTGAGCAACAAATTCACTATTGTGTGAGAGGGATTCCACTCAAAACAACTAGGATATACAATGTTAATATTTCAAATATCTGAGGATTGAACAATTCCACGTTGCAAGCCAAACAAATTGAAAACTAAACTAATAATCCCCCTCTCAATATACCTCATGTAAACATGTTTGACCACTGTTTGGAGAAGCGTCAACATTGCTGCTAAACTGTTTTGAGCTTCCTTGTTCTCTTCAAATCCATATTACAAAACATCCATTCATATTTCCTTTGACAATAAACTGCTTCCACGATATCCACTTAACATTGAATTGGTTGGAATTCTTTAGACCTCAACAAAACTATGGAATAAGACTCGGATTGGTCATGTAACATGGGTGACATAATGTGGAGATACCCCAGGCGAAATAGAGATACACCACATATACTGCGAAAACCAATTTATTTGCCCATAAATTCAATCCTATACCCAAGCATGAATGCAAGTATTGGGGGGTGTGCACTAAGGAAAGTTATACTCCAGTTCATGTAGCATGATGTTCTTCATTAATTATCATGTGATTCACAATACATGCCATTCCTGAAGTTTGTATTGAGAATGTTCATGGGAGAAGATCAATAGTAAAAGCCCCCTATTTTGAGTCATAAATCTTTGTTTAAAAAACATTATTTATTTTTTATTGCATTTGTTTCAAAAGAGAAGAATATAATAGTACTCAACCTTGTCAAAATACAAAACAATTATTTGAATTTTAATGATCAATATTGCAAGACATGCTAACTTAGAAAAAATCAAGTGAGTCTCATTTATCCAATGCTAATGGCATAATCTCCTACACCAATAAATTTCTTAATATGCATTGCTATGAGAATCCTAATCCATTAAAATAAAGCTTACTATTACTCCAACTCCAACCATAAATCCATTCATATTACCTCTCACTTCAAATAAACTTGCACCTTTTTTTCCAGCCGAAAAAAATCGTACTATTGTTATTCCTTCGAATCAAATAGTACAAAGATTGAGAATATCATAGTTCAAGATATCTAAATCAGAACTTGTTCTCAAAAAAGATTATCATCATAGCTGCTATACATAAATTATAACCGCTTATCAAAAGGAGATACAAACAAAAATATAATGTTTCATCACCAGAGTACAAAATTCTTAAAAAAGAGCTATATTTCCACTGTCATGAAGACAGTCCTCCATCCATTCTTCCCAAAATAAAACCCCTACAGGACCAGTAAAAGCTTCTTTTGATAGTTGATCTGCTTTAGAGTTGTGTGACCTGTAAATATGCTCAAAAGAAATCAGATCCAGCTTTGCAATCTCCTGACGAATACGAACACACAAATTTATTATTTCCAAAACATTTAGAGTGTATTCATTTGCAGCCCATTTTATTGTAACTCGAGAGTCCCCATAGACTATTGGTTTCACCAGACCAAAAGAACTTGCCACCTTTAAGACAACCCAAAGTGCCAATAATTCAGCTTTCATATTCGTACCTTTTCCACCATTAAGACGAAGAGAAAAGAAATGTTTTTCATTGATGAAAATGACCCCACCAATGGCACAAAAACCGTCCTGAGCAGCCCCATCAAAGAATAAAACCGGCTGCGAAACCACATAGGAAAAGGAACTCATACTCACAGCTTTCTTACATTGATCATCCTCAGGGAAAGTCTGTAATAAATTACAAACAGTCTTTGCACACTGTACAACATCAGGAATTGTATTCTGAAAAATCACTGTGTTCCTAGTAAACCATATAATCCAGGATATAAAAATAGGAAGGAAAAGAGGCTTCCTATTATCTCTGACCCAATTGAGTAATCCATTACCAAAATCCAAATCATCCCATACTAACTGCACATTGAGGTCCATACAACACAGTGCCCAAATTTTTTGTAAGAACGAACACTCACATATATCATAATTCATAATTATTTAATGTTCTTAAAATTCTCTTTTACAATTGACATAGCAAAATTAAGTATTAAATTAATTTTATATTATAAAGTTTTTTTTAGAATTTGATATAATTTTTTTGCATAGTTAAAATATTTAAAATATTAGATATTAACATTTAAAAATATTGATAATTATAACATACATCACAAAAAAATTTAAAATTTACACCATTAAATTTCATCCCAAATTCTCTCTCTCTATAAAATATAAAAGTCATAAATAAATCTAAATTTTGAATTTTTATAACTTCGAATAAAATTTACAACCATGATGATTTCGAATTTCCATGGTCATCTGTTCCAATTCGATATTTCCCATGATGATTTCGGATTTCCATGGTCATCTGTTACAATTCGATATTTTCACGGTTCGTTGAAAAATACAATCCAATAAAATATGTTTACTTCACGTTTAGCTTATTCCACTATTAATAACCAAATCTGAATTGACTTAATTTTTTTAGTGACAACGACTACTTGATCCACGTTAAACAGAGTCTGACGAGTCATGGGCCACGTGGTATTTGGCAAACAAAATTCCGTCAAGTGACAGTGACGGCGACGAATAAACAAATCCACGTCGTCAGCGTGTGCCAACCTGGTTTGGTTTTGGGTTGCGTTAGATCTAAAAACAGTGGCATAGTAGTAGGGGAATCATCGTTTCTTCATTTGGCTTTCCCATTTCCTTCCTTTTCCTGTATTTTGTGATAATTCTGGAAGCAGTTTTATAGAAGCAGAAATGGCGGGCCTTGGATTGAATGTACAGAAAATCAATGGAGCAGCCACGGCAGGTATCAATTCTCCCTTGTTCAGTGCACCAAGTATTCCTGCGGTGTTCGGCCATGGGAAAAATAAAAGAGTTTCGTTGAAGATAAGAGCCTGCCAAGGCGTAGATCAGAACGGGTCCGGTCCTGATTTGAGCGTAACTGTCAATGGCTTGCACATGCCGAATCCCTTCGTGATCGGTTCAGGTCCTCCCGGAACGAATTACACCGTCATGAAACGGGCCTTCGACGAAGGATGGGGGGCTGTCATCGCCAAAACGGTACGTTTTCCAAACCCTTGGCTCTGAAGTTATTTGTTTCCTTCCAAGAAAGGATCGTTAAAAAAATTAGTTGCAATAATATTCAAATTTCGCGGTGCTCTGCAGAGTTTGCAGTTTTAGAAGCTTTACTTTCTGTATTTGAGAGTGAATACGTAATCTTGATGGGGTTATTTGTTCCTAATGGTGTTCTGCAGATTTGACCAGTGTAATTGACATTTAGACTCGTTAAATCGATCTTAAGTTTCATGGCCTTTGCTTTGATTGAATTAAGTAGGGCCGAAATCATTTTTTAAACATATTTGATTCGATCGCCTTGTCACGGAAACCGTCCCTGTTCTAATAAATTAACGACCAATTCAAAACATAGTAGGACCCTCTCTACAAGCCGTATAATTAAGCTCGATAGTTGTTCCGTTTCTAAATGTTTTATTGTTATATTCCGATCTTGAAAGTAGCATAGATCCATATTGTGAGGGATGCAAGCTTCAATGTTTTTCTTATCCCTTGGACACTTCATAGATCTATGATAGTTTATTTATAGTTGTTTAACTGTGGTAAGTTAGATAAATAAAACATGTCTGGTTGCAAATCTCCCCACCAGGACTGTAGAGCACCTTGCTTCTCTCAGCACAATTTCTTAAATAGACTTTCTAATAAATATTATTTAAACACTGCCATACCTGTTCTTGTTCCCTCACACAGTTATGGTGAACTGGTTACGGGACTTCTGATTCAAAGTCCAGTAGTTGTTTTCTCTGTTTTTCATCCCGTCTGTCTTCTTGATGGGTGCTAGATAAAAGTTAAAATAAATAGAAAGCCAAATTATGGTAATGAAAGATTACCTCCAGACTCCAGTTGTGGCTTAACTATATGTTTTAATGCAAAGATGACCATATAATGAAATTTGTAGTCAAACATAGCCCTATATAGGAACATAACGCCTAATCTAAACATCATCTATCTTAAAAGCTCTTGTTGTCACCATAATTAGGCAATCTAGAGCATTTGTTTGTTAGCTGTCAGAAAGTAGGACAACTGCCATGGTTCTACAGATTTTATACCTTTGCCGCGTCGGTACTCCATATGCAATTATAGGAGGCATTTGGTTGACCTGGAAATTAGAACTAATGTTAAGGTGTGAAAATTCCATTACAGTCATAGAGTGAATTTCCTTAGTTGGATTAATGATCTGTCTATATGAAACGTAAACAGATCAATATCAGAAAGCAATGTAGTTGGCATTAAATATCTTAACTGTTCTAGGAAAGTAGCCTTAGTCGGTCTCCATAAAAGTAATATCTTGTTGCTTCGACATCGATGCAATAAAGGTCCTTCTAAGTTTAAAGACTAAAAGGAAAGAAACACTAGCTAAGGATACTTTGAAGATGGATCCTCCATTTCACCTACCAACTGGATCTTTTAACTGTAATGAAATTTTTGGCTTACTCTGCATCTTGACCTCTTTGAATGTACTTTTGGTTACTGTGGGATCCATCTGGATATATAACAGTCCTTAGGCTAAGAAACTGGACATGTCCAAAACCCCCTCCGTGTCCCGTGTCATCGTGTCGGACACAGACACGATGCAAACACGTGTCAGACATGTGTTTGCATCATGTCCCACATTGTGCAGACTGTGTCCCAATTCGAGGACACGAAAAACGTGGAAACGAGGGCCTGCGGGGGTTAAAAACGTTTTTTTCACTTTCACTTCGTCATTTGCAAGTGGAGAGAGAGAGGTTTGAGAGTGAGTTTTTTTGCAGGTAAAGAGCATTTGGAGGATTTGCAAGGGTTTCCAAGTGCCTTTGAGGGTGTATTCGTTGGGAGGATTGCAAGCTCACCATCAAGCAACAAGAAAAATGTCTCAATCAGCTAGGGAAGCTGCTAAAGGGCAAAAGAAAGGGACAAAAGCCCCATCTGGTGTCTCCCCTTCTCTTCCTCCTCCAAGCGTAGGTGCACTCCAACCTTTGCATTATTTACACTCCCATCCGGTGCACTCCAACCTTCTTATTTATAGGAAGATGGAGGAGTGGGTGAAGGGAAAGACAAAGATGTGGGATGTGTTTCCTGATGATATGGGTTTGGATAGCAATGTTGAGTTGGCATTAGCCGACATGGATCTTAATGATCCAGTGCTAGAGCCAGTCACTTTTGATGATGGTGATCCTCTGGAGGGGTCATCCTCCACACCAGCAGATGCAAATCGTCAGATGGGTAGAGAGGAGGAGGAGGAGGACGAAGAAGAGAGCAGTGATGAGTTTGTTGATTCAATCATGGAGGAGGACTATTGACAAATGAGATTCTTCCATCTTGATCTCCCCTTTTTGTATTTACTATTTGCCAGTGGCATTCTGACATCTATGTAATATATTTTGATTTTGATGACTTAATGAGTAATATGGTGGTTCCGACATCTTGAGCTATTTCCCAATGCCTATCAAATTTCAATGCATCTATGTGTCTCATTGTGATTTGTGAATGATAAATGTGTAAATCATTAATGTGTATTGATATAATTTCTATTGAATATTTGTAAATGTTATAGTTTCTAAAACAAATTGGATCTATATGTCTATATTTTTAAATTTTAATATATTTTTAAAATATATATATATATATATATAAAACGTGTCCTTCGTGTCCTGATTCCGGGGGTCGCCGTGTCCGTGTCGGACACTCGTATTTTCGTGTCCTTTGTGTCCCATGTCCTCGTGTCAGGTGACTTAGTCCTTAGGTGAAATGGAATTCCTTTCACCTAAGGATAAGTAAGTTGCAGAGTAGCCAAATGTACTTTGCAGAAGAATATTTTGAATTTTGCCCTCTTCATAAGTACTTCTGGCTACACTACAAGTTTGTTGTTGAGGGTTGCACCTTCACTAGTTAAACTCTTGCATTGCAAATCAAGGATGACCTCGTTTGTAGGATATTTGCCACATGCTAGAGCAACATAAGTCCTCACTGGAAATTTTCTATTGGCTCGAATAGGTATGGTTTCACCTAAAGCTGTTTGACGCCTACTACCTTGGTAGGAGACAATCCGTCCTTGTTTTTGGGATACCACAAGGTTCATCTAAGCTTAATGCACATCTCTGGAACATCCTTTCTAGGCTGTAATTTTTTGGGATAAAATACTAGGGATAAGAGAATTTGTGTTTATTACCTCCTAGACTTGCACTCAAAGATATTCAAGTCCCCTAATGAAGTGGAACCCTAGGGGCACTTAGGAATGTTGTCCATTGTCACCACAAGAACTCTTCCTCTCACTTTAGGCTGGTTCTTTTCTGGCATTAGGGGGGAAACCTTAGGAAATAAGTTTATGATATTCTTTAGAAAAAAAGGGATGGTGGACTACCAAGGCCAGTGCTTATCCAATTGGGTGATGGAGTCAAGATCAAAGAACAAGGGGTTTTGAATATGATGGAGAAGATGTAACTAATTCATTCACTAATGTACCTGCAAGATGAGTCAAATGGATAGCTATCCGTGATAAGATGGATCAAAAAATTGACATCCCCAACACATAATATAAATTATCTTCAATCTCAATTTTTTACAAAAGACTTGAGAATGTTCATCTAACTACTAATTCTCAAGGGGTGCTACAAATAAAGCATGATCCCAAAATGTCAAAAAGAGCATAAATGAAATCTCTGTGCATGAACATCGAACTTATTCTTCCTACCCTACACTGCAATAGGAATATGCAAATGCTAAGTGATATCAAATAGCCAATGCAACAACCGTTTCATCTCAACAAAAACATGAGATCTGTTTGGCAACAATCCAAAATAAGGCTACAACAAACATCCTGTCAGAGTAGGTTGGAATATTTGTCACTGTGTGGCTGAAAATTGAGGTGAGCTCCTGAAGATGCAGTAAAATGACGAGATCACACCAAGGTTGGTGTGTGCTACTACATGCTTGCTCTATCCAATGTTGGCTAGGGCTGATATAATGATCACCTCTGGCATATGAATAGTGCAGCCCCTCATCAAGCCCTGAGTCACTGCCATGCACTAAAACATGCCTTTCCAAAGGCTGATCTATAAGCTCCAACAATTGTTCTCCTTGACTGCCATGAAAATCACCTGTCATATCCTCAAGAAACAGGGGTTTAGATGGCGGGATCCATTATAAACCTGCAAAATATTTGTTGCACTTCTTTGCTGCCCTCCATAGATCCTCACATGAAACATGCCATGAAAAATCAGATGTAGAAAAACAAATCAACTAATAATTTAGGGCTTGATGCCCTCTTTTAGAAGGCTGAAAAATGCTAAATACATCAGAGATTGTGCATGCCGTTGTTCCACACATATTGCATCCCTGAAATTACATTACTTGCTGATTTTTTGTACATATAAAGGGTACGAACTGAAGATTTCCATGACTGGAATTTTTTTGCATGTGTAATGTAATCATAATGCTTCTCATACTTCAGGAAATTTGCCCCATTGATGAGGACACACAGATGTAGATCAACAATAGAAAATGCATCACATACCTCAACATCTTTTGGCTGTCCAATATCAAAGGAAATCGGATTCACAATGTTCTCTATAGATGGGGTCCATGAAAAAATTAGCGATCCACATCTCATCTATGTCTCCCAATCACAAATAGAGTGCCGACATCATCATCCTCTTGGCTTCCATGTTATTTCTCACATGAGCTAATGGAAGCACCTGTAATCTGTTCATCCTCCATGTGGTTCTCTACAAGATCTATCTCTTTCAACTCTTCAAAAATTTCATCATGTTCGTACATTTGAAAAGGAAATTTACCATAGCTCACCAAACCCTTGTCTTTTTGGGAATCCATGATGGCTGCTGGAATATCCTCATGCCAGTGTACATCATCATCATAGGGTGCTTCTTTCTAAACAAGATGGAATGGATAGTCTTAAATGTAATCTTCTTCATCAAGATCTTCATGAGGTGTTGCAATAGGGTCTTCAAGAACTTCATCACACTTCTCCTTGCCTGGATCTGAAACCTTAGGTATGAGTCGCTCATGTGATGAAAGAGAAAGCTGGTCATCCAAGCAATCCTTGTGAATCTCATCTCCTCTCCAAACTTCTCTTGGTTTTGGCTCCACATTTTTCTTTGATACACTCAACAAAGGACATCGCTACCTCAAATTTATCCTTGATTTCAGGCAAAGAGCATCTGAGGGGTTACTCTCATATGCAAGGATTAGGTGTTAAATTTTTGGTTAGGGTTAGGGTTTGATGCAGAAAATAAACAATCAATGTACTTTAATGCAAAATCACTTTTAACAAACTAATACTGAAACGAAATAGTACAGCAGTAAATAGAACTGAAACATAATTTTCATCTCTTTCAACTTTTCATCTTTAACACTACCAATTTGGTCACTGTGTTAAAGTAATATTCCGTAACATGTAACCAACAATCTAAGATTAACAGTAACAAGTACAATTAATAACAAATTAGGGTACTTACCTTGGGTGTGGAACCCTTCCTGTTTTATACTCAGAAATATTACTTTCAGACAAAGCTGTGCCTCTCAGAGGCCAACCAACACTAGGAACCAGCCAACCCTACTAAAGGGTAAGTACAAACCAGGGAGAGAGAGATGAGAGGGTCTGGGGACAGACAAACAAGGACAGTCAATGACAGTCAAAACACAGGGCGGTAGGTCTGAATCTCAAGCAACAAAAATAAACTTCAAGCAAGCAAATCACAGTAAGATTTTCGCTCAAGAATCAGGCCCTAAAAATGTCTTATCGCATAGACCATATGTTAGTCTTAGTCAAAAACAAATCTCAGGATCGATAACCAGTTAAGGGCTCAGAATAATCAATCTAAACAACCTGTGGCCTCCATCATTGAACTGTCAGCAAGCAAACTGGAACAGAGAGGACCATGCCCTCCACAAGCACACAACAGGGTTTGGTCAGATCCTGAGGCCTCACGGCCTTCACATAAGTGCCACCAACAAGCTGAGACCCTAAGGTCTTACAGCTCCCACTACTGAGTTGATAAATGACAGATCAGACCCTATAATCAACAGATCGGGCCACAGGTAGACTTATGATAGCAGATAGGGGTTTGTAGCAGGCATAAATACATGCAGCAGGTTAGATCAGACTTCACGGCCCCACTAACAAGTAACTAACAGGCAGATCGAAACCCTTAAAATTCAGATCAGACTTCAATCAACACTTAAATAGCAGATCAGAATTTATAGAAGGCAGATGTGATCTCAACAAGGCATGCAGCCTCCACAAAGTTTGAGCAGCAGTACCATAGATCTTACTCAAGATCACAACCCACCTGAAATAGGCTCACGGGTAACAGATCAGACTCCAATTAAGTGGATCTAACCCTAACAAGACTCCAATCAGCCTTTAACAGATAGATCGACACTCAATCAGACTTCAGCATGCTTGATGTAAGCAGATTGGTCTTCCTCAGAATGGTGGCTAGGTCAACAACAGCATGAAAAAATAGCTTTTACTTCAGCCCTATATCAGATCTGAAATATGATAATATGTTCAGCAGGTGGGCGGCTTCCAAAACCAGTAAGCAAGCAACAAAATCCTTTTATGTCAAGCAGAGGAGAGAACAGAGCTGAGTTATGTATGTTGCTTGCCAAATGAAGACTTCAATATATAGGATGTTAGACCTTCTAGAAGGTCAATAAAACTATTCTTTTAATTAGTTAGGGTTCCATTAGATTAGGAGGGTACCCATAATTAATGGTTAAGACACCAAAATAAAAACACAAAATATAAAATATAAATACAAAATATAATTAAAGTGTTTTGGGTGGGTACCAACACAGTAGGGTCAAAACAATAACATAAGATATAAATAGGATGACTTTAGGTGGGTACTAGGGTCATGTTACCACATTGAGGTACATGACCCATAACCCTAGGACCAAGGGGTCTACCATAAACGTGGGCAATCAACCATAGTACACATAAGACCAAAACATCAAAGGTGGTACAAATAAAAAATAACTCAAGATGGGTAAATGACCCTATTAAGCATAAGTCAACGACAAGGTACCACAAGACCAAAAATCAGCAAGGTGTAAAGACCAAGGATGAGCAACCAAAGTGGGGTACAACCAATCATCTCTCTCTCAAATGTGCAAGTGTTCCATACATAACCTGAAAGTTCATCATCACTGTATAAGGAAGGGTCCACACTGGATGATGTGATCCTGTGGTCCTCCAAACTGCTCCTAAGGTCAAATGCTAGTGACTCCATCAAGAGGTGGCCAGTCCCTTGAGAAGACCATCTAGCTCAACCATCTCGAAGACCTAGGAGAAGAGTACATCACACATGATCATCTTGGTAACTGACCAAGAACCTCCATTCTCAAGGAATGGCTCTTAGCCCAAGGCTAAGCTTCAGTCCCATACTGAATCATGTTGATCAACCACCTGGTCCTCGACCGGGTTCTTCAGCCCTAGGCTGAAGGTTGACCGAATTCAACATCTTGGTAACTGACCAAGTGCCTCCATTCTTAAAGAATGGCTCTTAGCCCAGGCTGAGCTTTGAGTACTAGACTGAATGTTGATCAACCACTTGCAGGACCTACTTGGTCCTTGTGACCAAGAATCTGCCTAGTCCCAGAACAGGAGGTCTCTGTCTCAACCTGTAGGATCTGCTTGGTCCTCGTGACCAAGATCCGGTTTGGTCCCAGACCAGAATATCCTAGAGACAATAGGGACCCTAGCCACATGCTAGGGACTTTTCCATGGCATCAACTTGCTTGGTCCCTAACCAAGAACCCTAGGAGACAGCTGGGGCCCTAGGGTACCTTCTAGGGTCTCACTCTTTACTCTGCCTGGTTAACTTGACCAGGAACCCTAGTTAACTGACTAGGGTACCATCTTCTTTGAGAATGGGTCTCGCAGCTGCACTAACTTTAACATTAGGTATTGTATCTCAGTTTCTTTATAATGGCAAGCATCAACTGGATCATCAACTTGTTTTTCTTCTTCATAACTAGGATCCTTGTGCTTATGAAATGCTTTGATTAAACCTACAAATGAAGATATTTCCTTTCTACCAAGATTTTCAAACCATATTTATATAGAATCTTCCAAGGTAAGCACAAACATTTTCATCATGGCATCCTCATGGAAAACATCGAATTTTGAAGTGAGTTCAACGAAAGAAACAATGTGTAGTGATGGTGAATCAGTTTGTCTATGGAACTTCACAACTTGCTCATCCCAATCTGGATCAAGGAACTCATTTGGATATCCTGGGATACCCAAGAAATCCAAAGGATGAAACCCTTTGACTTCCAACTCTTCTAGGAATGATGCCATATTCCTTTACTTCAAGTCTTCAATTTGTCAAGCTAATATGAAAATTTGGAAAATACATGACCATTGTACCTCATTTCCATGTCAATGGAGTCCATAGGGGAGTCTTTAAATGCCTTCAAATTCTGTTGGATGTCCTCACCTCTACAACCATTATGCCATTTCAAATATTTTGGAACATGGCTTTGTTCCTTGTGGACTCACTATTGAAAATTGTAGCTCGGATAGGGACTTGCTCACATGTTTAGTGTCAAACATGCTGGAAGTCGTTCGAGTCAATTCTATTTTGTAATTCACTTTAGTAATAAAGTGAAAGTCTTATAATTAGTTGTTGAGTTTATTAAAGTGTATTTTTAATACATTAGTGATTTAGACTAATCTCAATCATGAGAGATTAGGATTTTGGTAGATTAGGGTTTCAACTCAAGTATAAAGGCAAGTCAAGGTAGAGGGTAAGACACTTTCATTATTCACTCAAAGATAGTTTGGTTGGGAGGTGATTGATTTCATCTGTTGAATATAGTTAAAGTGTCGGAGAGGAGCCAAGTTCAACAACCAGTTAGAGAGTAGTGTGCAGGTCCGTACAGGGTAGATCGGTACAAACAGATCCATACAATTGTACAGATAGGTCCATATAGCGATATGTAATAGGTCCATACAGTCATACGGATGACTTGTACAATAGGCAACAAATTGTAGGTTGTTTTCTCTTTTTTTTGGCTAGCAGATTTCCTCAATAAGTGTGCAGATTTTTTCCATTTGAGTGCACCATACAACTTTTAGTTTGAAATTTTGTGGAGGTTTTCTTTTAAGCTTTGAATTATTGATGAAAGGTTGATTTGAAGGAGTATATTATTTGCGTATTGCTAAGTAGCATGGCTACCTGTACCTATACCGGATACCCCATACCCACTTACCCTACCGTACCAAAACTTGGCCAAAGTACCTAAGACTTTTGTCATGGATTCAGGGGACGTTGGTTGCAGAGGGGACAGGGTACCCCTATTTTGGGGACGCCTGGGGATGCCCAGGCACCAGTTTTGTACGAGGTACCCCTATTTTGGGGACTCCTGAGGATGCCAAGGGACCAGTTTGGTACGATCCCAACTAGTTTTGTACAAGTGACATTAAATTCAATAATATTAAATTCTTAAAGAAAAGTGACTTTAGTGTCACTTTTACTTAAATTTATAACATTAAAGTGACTTAAATGCCACTTTTACTTAAATTTTTAACATTACCATTAATTGTTTTGGAATGTTTGAGAGTGGTTCCAACCTCATTGCACTTCATATGCAAAAAGTAGAATTTTAGATCCCATTCATAATTCAATAGACTTAATAGTTTTCAGGATTTCAGTATTGCAGCGTTTCGACTGGATTCTATCATGTATGAGGGTATGGGATTGGCATTTAATCAAGCACATCAACCTCTCTATGTATCTTGATGTTGGTGGTGCTTATTGTTGAGCTCCTCTATCATGACCTTAACAAAAATGTACCGTTCACTCAAGCAAAATCACTTATTAAGCATGGGAGTCTTTTTCTACCTTCTTTTAACACTTGGATTAGGAAGTTTCATCAAAACTATAGGGTGTTGACTAATGTCCTTGGAGGACCAACTTCAATATTCAAGGTGGAGGCAAGGGATAGAGCCTAGAGGAGGGGGCACAGGGTGCTATTGATGAATAGGATCCCAATATAGGCAAGGATTTTGATATGTAATTATCTGTTGTAGCATAATGTTTTTTGGAGTGTATAGGCGATTTAGCCTCTTTGTTTATGTATTTTGGGTCAGATATGGATTGCACTTGATGTTTTTTTAGTTGTATGCACCCTTGTTATACATGAGAAACTTTGCATATTTGTGTATAATGGTTTGGATTCATATGGATGCACATGAATATATATGTATAGTGAAAATGATTTAAATTTCATATGTATTATAATCTATAAATTTGTAATTACAAAAATTTAAATATATAGTACCCCCAACGTACCCAAGTTCCCTATTTCAAAAAGTGGCATCCTCGTCCCCGCACTCGTCCTCGTACTCGTCCCCATACCCAAGTTTCCTGGCAACTTAGTATTGTGTTTTGCTTTCGTTGTTTACTTTCTAGCTATGTGCGACTACTGCTAATTTAATTTCCGCAATTAAATAACTAGTTTGTGTTTAGTTGAGAATAAGGGCAATAGTCACCTAGGGTTTGGAAACTTAATAGTCACCAAATGAGAAAGAAATATTCAAAGAAATGCCCTCATTAAATAACTATAGCCAATCCACTAAATCTTGGGAATTAGACTTTGTCCCTGGCAACGACACCAATTTGTTACCTCCTAGACTTGCACTAAAAGATATTCAAGTCATTGAATGAAGTACAACCCTAGGGGCTCTTAGCAAGGTTGTCCATTGTCACCACAAGAACTCTTCCTCTCACTTTAGGCCGTTTATTTTTTGGCACAAGGATGGAAAGAAGTTATGACATTCTTTGGAAATAAAGGGACGGTGGACTACCAAGACCAAAGCTTATCCAATTGGGTGATGGAGTCAAGATCAACTAGCAAGTGGGTTTGAAATGATGAAGAAGATGTAGTTAAGCCATTCACGGATGTGCCATAATTAGACCAAAAATAGATTTTCAGATTATGCATGAGTCCATGAGAGCCCTTATACAAGATGCATCATCACAATGATGAATTTATAGCCAAGAATAATGTGTGACCAAGAAACAAAGAAGGACAACCATAATATGAAACCCTAGATGAAGTAGACAAAGTAGGACAATTTTCGTATTGAATGGACAAACAACAATATATCATTTCTTCAAATATGATTTCATAACAAGATGGAGAGGACTGAATAGGTTTCACCTAACCAGAAATTACAACAACAAGTCCTCCAATAATTCAAGTTTACATTAGGGACTAGGGAGGGTTTAAGAACCTCAACCTGATTTCTTCTCATGTGTCAAACTTGCCCTCTCCAAAGATTCTTTCAGCATCAAAAACCATGGCAATCCATGAAAAGAAGAAAGAGACGGAAAAACCTCACCTTGAACCCATCCTTCTTCCAATCCACCCAAATCCCCCCCAAGATATTCAACTAAGCCTAGAGGGGAACTCTCAATCTTTCAACCATGCCTTTAGTAAATGAATTTCATTTATGCCTTTCACATCAAACCCTAATGAATAAAATAATAATAAATGAGAGCTAAAACCCTAGAAGTTGGGTGCTCCTATTTAGAGTTCTTTTTAGGGTTTGATTCAATCACAAGATGACATGTGTCCACTTCTTCCTTGAAGTAGCTCCTCTAAATATGTGAGTCGTCTTGAACTATGTGTAATCCTTGATAACACCCCTTTAGCATGCTTTAAATGCTCCTTTGAGGAGGACATTCCTCTTTGAAGGGTAGATTTATGATAAAGCAATCTGAAATACAACCCTTTTTACCCTAGGAGTGGAATGCTCCTCATCAAGAGATTACCTTTAACCATACTAATGCTTCCATGGCCACATGCCATCATTCTAAGCTAGGGTGTTCCTCCTTTAGTCTTTTTCGTTGACACATGTCATGCTTTGGGTCTCTTCTAATGTGGAATATTGTGCTTCTCTTGCCTTTGAATGAATAGAATGGGTCCATAATGCCACTTGTCACCTTCATAATCAAAATCCATTTCCTTTGAGGGTTTGATCATGACATCAATGCTACATGACGTCTCCTCATGCAATGAGTTTGCCTCCATATATATAGAAAAGGCCTTGAATAATTGTGTCCTTACTCAAAAAGGTGAAATATACCTCGAATAATTGTGTCCTTATCCAATAAGGTGAAATATACCTCAAAACGTGTGGAAGCTTCTCCATCAGGGTTTCTTCCTATCTTCAACATGCTTTAGCCATCTCCTTGAAGAGGGCCTTCAACATCAATTGGGCGTTTGACCCAACCCCAAGTGCAAAGTAGTTTCACATGGCATCCTCCCAAGTAGGTTATTTTCCCTGTTAAGTGTGTTAACCCCTTTTCTTACAATATGCCATGCTCTAGACTTCTAATATGGTAGGGTGTTCTTGTTTTAGGGCTCCCTTCTTGCTCATATGAGCCAGTAGTGCAGTCTTTGGCATAGGAACAAGGTTCTCCATCAATGATGCAACCAAAGGTAATGTAATCCATGTAACCCCACCTCAAGATGTGTTAAGTGTGCCATCAAGCCATTGATGGTCCTCCACACCTTTGTCCTCGCCTCAGATGATGAGTGGTGTTTGGGCAAGATAGAACAAAGTGCTTACTCTCCATGTGTCTCTCGCAACCTGTAATTGCTACTGAAATGCAAGGGTCTTTTGTTGTGCTTGGTGAGATATGAAAGCCCATGAAAATGCAAATGGCCCAGCATTTTCAGGGGGTAATAGTCTTAAAACAATCATCCTAGACATGAGCACTCTATAAGACAAGTAGGCTGTTCAGTGTTCACTATACTTGGATATGAGTTTATACTTTATAGTGGACGTGATGAGTTACACAGCCAACAATTTAATTGTTGGAACGAACTTAATTGAGTTTATGAAGTAACAAAATAGATATAAGTCAAAATTGACCAATCTTAATCATGAAATTCCTTTGTATGGCTACTGTACAGCTTTTCCCCTTTAGCAGGTAGTGGTCACTGGTATGTATAGTTGTTGCATACAAGTTGTTTGACCAAAAAGAAGTGGAACCAGTTGCTAAAAATTGTTAAATGTAGATCTCTATATAGAGTGGTGTCAAAGATTTTAAAAAGGTCTGTTATTTCTTTTTAATATAACAATAAAAGTATTGGGAGCTGTCTAAAGATTAGACGATTTTGACTTTTCCGGTATTGACAGAATCTGGCAATCTAATCTTTTGCCAGATCATAACTTTTTATTGTTCAGAATCCATTTTTGTTTGCAGAAATGGATTCCGCACCCTCAAAAACACCTGTTCCACCCCAATTGTGCAATTTCAAATTTTCAACACTGTATATTTGTATTCCAACAATTCCGTCTGGATTTTGGGGAAAAATGGTGGGAAAATGAGCCGGAAAAGAAGTCCAAATTGTCTAATCTTTAAACTACTAAAAAATATTGTCGGTAAAAAATATTGGGGATTGCATCATGATAAGCAATTCAACTTCTTTTTTTATGATGCCATTGATATTTTTCTAAGTTACCAGAAATGGCTAAGTGGCACCCGGGAAACGCCGTTCCCCGTTTCAGATACGGAAACGGATTCGAAACGGGTGGGATCCGATGCAGATACGTTTCTAACTGAGCTAATACGGATCAGCAGTTCTGGAAACGGATCCACGGGATTTGGATACGGATCAGACTGTTCTGGAGACAGATCCCGCGAAAGGTGAAACTGATCCGCATAAAGGTGAAACGGATCAGCCGAAAGGTGAAACGGATCCGCCCTTTGAAAAAAAATCGTAATCCGGCACGGGCAAACTCGTTTTCGATTTTTAATTTTTTTATTGAACCTGGGTTTGCCCTAGTGGGCCCGATACGTATATACCTCCGGCTACCCTAAAACATACCCTGGATACCCGATACATTGTGCTCCTGTGCCGGTTTGAAGGTCGAAACTTGCTCGCTGTGCCGGTGGTTTGAAAGTTGTGTTCAAACTCGCTCGCTATTACTGTTTACAATGCTGAGTGAAGGTTTCAGCGGCCAGCCTGAAGGTAGCTCACTATTACAGTGACGAGTGAAGGTTCCAAAGTTCCAGCCGTCGAGTGAAGGTTCCGGCAGCATACATCCAAACTCAGGTATGTCAATTTTTAATTTTTTTTATTTTAGGTAAAAGTTAAAAATTTAAAAGTAAAAGTTATTTATTTTTTTAATTCTAAATCAGCCAATATAAAGTATGATACTATGAAGTTATAAATATAAATTATTAAATAGAAACATAAAATTATAAATTATTAAATAGAAAATTATAAATTATAAATTATTATTAAATAGAAATAGAAAAGAAATAAATTTTAAATTATAAATTATTATTATTAAATAGAAATAAATTATTAAACAAAAAACTGAAAATACTATGAAGTTTGAAAATTGAAATTGCAAAAAGTTATAAATTATTATATATATATTATTATATTATATATATAAGCCGTTTCCCTGCCGTATCGTATCCAGATTTTTTGAAAATTGGCCGTATCCGTGTCCCCCCCCGTATCCGTATCCGTTTCAGTGCAACTTAGATATTTTTATTGCTTGACTTAGAGCCTACTTTGGAGCTTTATCGAACTCTCAAACATTTACAGCGATATTGAGATTTATTAGGGTACCTCGCGGCATGCCTTTTTCAACTCTTTTCTAGTATGGATGCAAAGGCTTCTTTTTTGCCTTTTCTCTTTTCTTTTGGGCCCTAATGGATGGGGCTAAAACATTGAAAGGAAACATGTCATTTTCTCATTTTCTATGACTATATACACCATTGGATCTCATTTATGGATATCACCTTGCCTACTATTTATATAATGTTTCATGTTGGAGGTCACTACTCACTAGGCTTGTTCTAAAAAACAAGGTTTAGGATCAACCTTCTACTACATATATTATATATAGAAACATCTTCTTCTTTGCATATCTATGATATATTTTGGTACCTTTTGTTTTTTATTGTGCTGTTCATGTTGAAGATTTTTCTGCACTCTACTGATTGCTGGTTTATGTCAACATTTCGTGGTTTTCATTCCCAGTCGGTTATGCATTGACTGGAAACTACTTATGAAATTTTCAGTAACAGTTAAACACACAGTAAAATGCACTAATAGGATGAAAAACACATTTAAACATTCACACATGAAAATGATAGACTCAGGAATTTTTGGCCAAAATCAAGCCCTGGAAAAACCCCCACGGGGAAAACCAATAAGAGAGAGAGAGATTTTAATATTCTTCAGCAAAATGTTTTAGTACAGAAAATACAGTGAAATATCAACTTATCTCCACCATAGATTTCATCTCGAAATTCTCGAAAACTGTGCCCAGCTTATTCCTCGAAATATGTGCCAAAACAGGACCTTGAGATTCGTGCCAGCAGCCTCGAACTGTGTGCAGGCCGTACCTCGTTTTCTGTGCAGAAATTTAATGCAGTCCGTACAGCAGTACGGCCCTCGATATTTGTGCCAGAAATTATCTCGAAAACTGTGTAGAGTTAATGCCTGAAATTTGTGCCAAAACTTGCCTCGGTTACTGTGCAGACTCCTCGATTTTTGTGCACAAAACAGTGCCCAAATCCGTACTGTACGGAATCCGTACACCTCAAAAATCGTGCATCAATAAAGTGCTGTACCTTGCCTCGATTTTCGTGCCTTGCTGTCCGTACTTCCTCGAAATTTGTGCAGCAATAAATGAGACTGTACCTTGCCTTGAAAATCGTGCCAATGGAAAAGACCAAACCCTTTCCTCGATTTCAGCGCCCTTCTTCTCTGCTCTCTCTTCTCACTTTCCAAAAAAGTAAAAGTGAAGTGAAATGTGCCTCCCTCATGCTTTTTGTCTAACCCTAAGTGGGTTCTAATCCAACGGTGGAAAAAGATCCAAATCCAATGGCTAAGATTCAATGAGAGTGAAAAGTCACTTTTATTTAAATCACTTAAATAAAAAATCACTCACCCACTTAACTTTAGCAAAAAGTGACTTTAATGTTATAAAGCCTCATTAATGACAATTAATGTGAGGGTCACCCCTTTTCCCCCTTCTAAGTGACATTAGGCTATTGTCACTTGGGGAACACTTCCCTAGGTACAAAACTAACACTCCCTCTTACCGAGGAAGGTGTTCCGCACCACTCCCAACTTATCTCCGAAGAAGACAAACTTCCCCCTCCCCAAAGACTTCGTCAGGACATCTGCAACCTGCTCATCAGTGGATATATACTGTAGCTCAACTGCCCCTCTCTGAACGTAGTCCTGAATGAAGTGGTACCTGATCTTAATGTGCTTCAACCTGTCATGGAATACCAGATTCTCAGAGAGCTGAATGCAACTCTGATTGTCACAATAAATCACCATAGGTCTCAGCTGCTGATCAAATAAATCTACCAATAACTTACGACGCCACAGTGCTTCGCAAGTCGCCTGACTGGCTTCCATATACTCAGCCTCAGCAGAACTCAATGCAACGGACTTCTGTTTCTTGTTGAACCACGACACTGCTGCCGAGCCCAAGCTGAAACAGTAACCGGAAGTGCTCTTCCGGTCCCTCACACAACCTGCCCAATCTGAATCTGTGAACCCAACCAAGCTGACTCCACCCGAACCCCTGTAGTCCAGACCATAATCCACTGTCCCTGCTAGGTATCTCAAGATGTGCTTTGCGGCAGTCCAATGCACACTCCTAGGCTGCACCATGAACTGGCTAAGAGTGTTGACTGCAAAGCACAAGTCTAGCCTGGTGTTGACCAGATACATCAATGATCTGATGAGCTGATGATATAGTGTGGGATCCACCAACCTACCCTCTGAAGCATGAAGTTGCTTCAAGTTGGTGATCATAGGTGTAGACATAGGCCTGCAGTCCTCCATCCGATAACTCTTCAGAATCTCCGCTGCATACTTCCCCTGTCCTAGGAAAATATGTCCGGGCTCTTGCCAAACCTCCATCCCCAAATAGTAATGCATCAGCCCAATATCAATCATCTCATACTCAGCTGCAAGATCTCTCTTGCACTGTGCAATAAGACGCTCATCTCCAGTGATAAATAAGTCATCAACATATAACAGAAGAATGAGTGGATCACCACCAACCACAATGTAGTATAGGTTGGGATCAGCCTCACTCTTCTGAAATCCCATCGAAGTCAAATATGCATCGATCTTGGAGTACCAAGCTCTAGGAGCTTGCTTCAGACCGTACAAGGCTTTCCTAAGCCTGCACACATGAGAATCTCTCCCATGTATCTCGAATCCTTGTGGCTGCTCCAAATACACCTCCTCCTGCAGAAGACCATTGAGAACGCGGTCTTCACATCCATCTGGTGGATCTTCCAACCCATCTCTGCTGCTATAGATATCACTGCCCTGATAGAGGAATATCGAGCAACTGGAGCAAATGTCTCATCATAGTCAACTCCCTCAACCTGTGAGAACCCCCTAGCCACAAACCGAGCCTTGAATTTCTCCACACTGCCATCTGCAGCATGCTTGATCTTGTAAAGCCACTTGGAAGTCACAACTGACTTCCCCTCAGGTCTCGGCACAATCTCCCAGGCATCATTCTTCATGATGGAATGGTACTCTTCCATCATGGCATCTCTCCATACCTGATGCTGAGAAGCCTCCTCAAAGGTAGAAGGCGCAGAGTCACAAAGACTCGCAACAAGGGCCATCCCATATATGTCTGGCTCAACAACTGTCCTGATCGCCTCCCGAGGTCTACCAAATGCTTCTGCTTCCTTCAAGGTGTCCTGAAGCCACTTAGGCTTCTTCTTCCTTGAAGGCTCCTCCCAAACTGCTGTATCCTCATCTGAGGAAGTGCCAGAAGCAGAAGGTCTAACACCTCGAGGACCTATAGCTGATGAAGTAGTCCCTGAGGACCCTGTAACCTGTGAGCCTGAAACCTGTGATCCTGAACCTGTGCCAGTCCCTGAACCTGTCCCTGAAGTATCTGTAATCTGAACCACTGATCCTGTAGAAGCTGTGCCTGTACCCTGTGATCTAGTCACCCCAGAAACCTGCGGACCTGAAACCTGTATCGAAGAAGCCTGTCTCAACTGAGGTGTGGGAGCTGGTGGCTCCCCCTGCTCCATCTCTCTTGACTTCCGGAAGGCCCTCTCCTCATCAAACTTCACTTCCTGCCTAACTACAACTCTCCTCTGGCCAGGAATGTAAAGTCGATATGCCTTCGAAGTCTCATCGTAACCCACAAAGATACCTCTCTCTGCAGTGGGCTCGAACTTCGTCCTCTTCTCAGAAGGGACGTGAGAGTAAGTCAGAGAGCCAAATATCCGAAAATGACTCACCTCAGGTTTCTTGCCTGAATACATCTCCTCTGGAGTCATCCTCCCCAAAGCACTGTGAGGACTCCTGTTCTGTAGATACACTGCAGTGTTGCAAGCCTCTGCCCATAGAAAGAACGGTAACCCCTGATCATGAAGCATGGCTCTCGCTACTCCAACGATCGACCTGTTCTTTCTCTCCGCTACTCCATTCTGCTCAGGAGTGTAGGGAACTGTCAACTGTCGCTGTATACCCTCCTGCCTGCAGAAAGCATTGAACTCCTTGGAGGTATACTCACCCCCATTATCTGATCTCAACATCCTGATCTTCCTCCCCGTCTGCTTCTCCACAAGGGCTTTGAACCCTTGGAAGACACTCAATACAAGTGGGGACTTCTTGTTCCTCAAGAAGTAGATCCTGGTCTTCCTGGAGTAGTCATCAATGAAGCTAATATAGTACTCGTGACCAGTCAAAGATACTGAAGACATAGGACCGCAAATGTCAGAATGAATCAAGTCAAACACTCCTGCTGCTCTCGTGTCACTGCTAGGAAAAGCAGTCTTGGTGTACTTTCCCAAAGCACACCCTCTGCACACATCACTCTGCTCAGTGTCGAACTCAGGTAAACCTGTGACCATGCTCCTCAACAATCTCAGAGCGGGGTGATGTAAATGGGCCATCCTCCTGTGCCATAACTCACATAGCTCACTGCTGCTGCTGCTGTGTGCTAGAGCATGCTGCGGCTGAAACAATAACTTGTACAGTCATCCACATCTAACTCCAATATCCATGGGGGTAGATACACCTGTGGTCTTGGGAAACACCTGCACTCTCCCATCTGAGAAACACACCCCAAGACCCATGTCCTCAATAGTGGAAACTGAAACAAGGTTCTTTTTCAGCCCAGGGACGTACAACACATCCCTCAAAGTCATGGGACTCATGGACTCCCTCTCGAATGTAATGGTCCTGTTATCACATATATAGTAGCCGGGCTACCATACATTATTTTTCTGATTCTAGTACACTATTCAGCCAATTCCCTTACATTGAGATGCTGAGATGAGCATCTATATTGGATCACTATCAGATTTTGGACAGCAGTATATATTCCCCATGCCATGACTGAGTCTCAGGACACTCAGAGAGATGACCGATGTAGCCATTATACCATTTGTACAGAGCAGTTAGTAGTGCCCAGAGTTACAGCAGCAGTTTCAGAGGACAGATGATGGTATAGGTTGATGAGCAGTCAGGTATATTACTCAGCAGGTATATCATTGTGTTATGGTTATATTGCTTTTATACTTATTCTTATAGCATGTCTTAGCACTTAGTGTCATGATCTGGCGATCATATAGATATGTGGACCTGGTTGATTTTATTATATATATATTGTTGTCCCTACTCAGACTTAGAAGTTCACTATTCATACTCATTGGTTTTACCCTCCTTAGGGAGAATAGAGGTGATCATTCCACCATACCTTGGCTTGCTAGTGTTGGCTCCATGATTCATTGTTTTCATCCATCCATTACCTACCTTTTAGTTTATCACCCTGACTTACTACTTGACTAGTGGCATGGAGGACTTTCCCCCCACTGTAGCCTCTGTATTGGATGAACTTCCCTGTTTATTGTGTCTCGGCTCTGAGTTGGTGACAAAACTTACCTATGGTAAGTTGGAGTTCCTTGGAATTCCCCCTAGTCACTAAAGTTGTGTTGGCTAAACCTGAAACTTTTAGTGCTGCCATGAATACAAAATCTGGAAAATGAAATGCTATATCTTGTATGAAAAGCCCATTCATGCAATGTGTTTCTAAACACACATGAATGAAAGGCATGCCAAATGAAAATGACCATGAAAATAAAATGTTATATCTTTTGGAAATGTAAATACCTAGGTAAACAAGCTGTCCATGACACACCTAGAAGTGCTCAGGTAAACAAGTTCCTTAAAAACACACCTGCAGCAGAAAGCCTAAATAAATGAAAATCTATGCAATGTGTTTATAAACAAACATAGGCCAAGGCTATGGAAACTTCAGGCCCAAAAAGCAATGGAACTTAAATGCTATATCAAAACAATTGCTGGCCTTATTTGTATTATGGATTGTGCGCATCTGTTAAAGGTGAATAAACCCTCTTTGAACAACTCATCCATTTGTGAGACACCACCATTCCCTGTGTTGTTGCTCATTCAATATATACTACGGTGTGTATTCCCTTTCCCTTTGCCAAAGTGTCACAAAGTTAAGTCGGTTAAGTCATCCCTTAGCCTAGCCAGTTATTTTAGCCTTCACTCTTCACTAGCAAATTGATCACAGCTATGAAGTGAGTATGATCTTGAAAGTCTAATCTGAGTAATAATAATAATTAATGACATTATATATTTGGATTTAGATCGCCAGTAATGACTACTTTGTGTTATAATTGTTATTTGAATAAGTTGTAGAGCATGCATTAACCTTTGACACTTTGCAGCAGCTTCTGATGATGGTCTGAGTTATATTTGGTCATGTTGACTTGGTCAAACCTAGTTTGACCAAGGTCGACCATAGGACATGAGATGGTTGGACCTTGTGATGATATGGATTGATGATATATGGTCTATGTACATGTACATGATGATTCTATGTAGCAGCTACAGGGTTATGATGATGATTCATGGTTTACAGCATTATTTGATCATTTACAGATTATTATTATTTGCCCCGTTCCGGTATATTGGATATATATATTGATAATGCAGAGACTCATATGGTGTATGAGTACACATCTTGGATGGATTGGGACCTTCTGAGTCCAATGAGACAGTTTGTTTTCAGTTCCGGGCACTTACAGTGATGATTGAGCTTCAGTAGGCTATCCCAGTGCAGTTTTGGTTTGTCGGAGGTCCTGTCAGAGCAGATGTGATTTTTATCCGGTTGACCTAGGGCGCTGTGCTTGGAGGGGGTGGCCCAGCCACTTGTTTTTACCATATTACCCCCCTCCCGGACACACTGGTGCCCTCACCTTGACAGCGCAGGCACTCCAGGAGGCAGTTTGGGGTAGTTTCACGCTTCTTGAGGCATTTCAGGATTGGTAGAAATGGCTATTGAGGAAATCGATTTGGGATACTAAGGCAATGTTATGGCATGGGATGATCAGTGATGATGGATCGATGTCTTCCACACCTCCTCCAGCAGTTTCAGCTTCATCGGGGCCCGCATCCATCACTTATGGCACTTTTTGATGATTTTTTAGGTCTTTTGAGGCCTACGATTTGACCATAGAGGCACGATTTGGTATATTGATGACTATTTTATTATTATTGTGCTATGGGGATTGACCAAGGTTGTCTAAAATTACCCCTTGGACCCACCATAAGCTTCCTATTATATTTTGTCATCATGATTTGGTGGGATTCCCCTCTTCTAGGGCGATTTTGTCCACTCATATTATATTTTAATTAGTGATCCATGTATTTTATTGTTGAGCTCATCTCAACCATTGATTAGACATTTGTATCTTTTAATCTTAGCCACTCATTCAAAAAGTGGTTAGGATTTTGATGCCTCTCCTTCCTATTTAAAGGAGAGAGCTTCTCATTGTAAAGGGACTTGTGGCTCTGGATTATTGGAATAGAAAATTATTATTGCATCTATCTCCAGTGTTGTGGTGAATGTTTTTTTGGTGTTCGTTCGTTGGTTCTTCCTTTGCACTGAGTTATTGGAGATCTTGTTTTGCCATATCTTTTGTACCACATTTTTTGCATCTACAGGTGGAGGCCGATTTGCTTTGAGGAGGAAGTATTGGTAGGGGAAGACTCTCCCTACTTCTTCTTTGGATCTCTTCGTTGGTAACAGGGAGTATTACTGTCCCAGGACCTTCTATTCTATGTTATCATTGCATTTTACTTGTATTTCCTCCATACTTGACCTCTCTGATTGAAATCGATTTTCCTTGGATTGACAGGTAGAGGAGGGCGCACTTGTGGGCTAGGGCATCAATTTGGCAAGCAAAATCAACAATCTCTCATTTGATCTCTGCGGGAATCTTCCTCAACATCAAGGCATCTCATTCACATCACTCAGGTAATTTCTTTCCATGATCTATCCACTTGTCTAAAACATTTAAAACCCTAATTAATCAAAACCCCCATTTTTACATTTTTTCAGATCTACTAAGATCTAGTGGCTTCTTGGGTAAGATATTAAAAACCCACCTCTATAGTATCCACGGCATCCCGGATCTATAGTTTGGTGAGGATTGGCTTCCATTTGACCCTCTTCCCAAGGCATTTAGCCTCTCCAAGCAAGGGCGCACTTCCTAGTTTGGTGAGTTGACCTAGATCTAGTATGTGGGTAGGTGAGATCCCACTTGATTCATGATCTACACATCCAATAACCTACCCCCAGATTGTCACTTTTCTGATTTCTACCTTGTGGGCCCTATTCCACATTTCAAGGGATTTAATCCCCATTTTGGACCACTTGGTATCTTCAAACTCAGATCTAGTAAGATCTAGCCATCGGATTGCCTTGAAATTGTAGATCCACACTCCCCATTGATCAACCTACTTTGATCTAAAGTTTGGATGCTATCGGACGTGTCTTGACCCCACTTATCCCACTTTTAGGCCTCCTTGGGCAAAGTCGCACCACCTTGGAGAAGGGAGTTTGTCCACTTCTAGGACATGGGTACTTGAGATTTTCGAGGATTTGGAACGGGAATAATTCAAAACCTAGGTCTAGTAGGTCACCTTGTCAAATCTTGCCTTGGGGATAGCATTCCTTGTTTTAAGGGATTGTGGTCCACTTAGGTCAAACCTAGATCTAGACCTATTCATCCATCAAGACTTTAATTGCCCACTTGTCTCATGCAATAGGAGTTCTTAACCACAAGTTAGCTTTACTTTGACTCCATAATCCCAACTCCCAAGGCACTGGTCTCTCTCCAAGTCAATTCGACTTTCCTAGATTGTTGGATTAACTTGTGGTTTGACCATTGTGTGGTAAACTAAACCCTTTGATGCCATCATACTGCATGATCAAGCATGTCACTTGTACTAGTTAGTCCCAATTCAACCCCTAAACTACCCTGCATTGGACACGGTTCCCAAGGCAGTGGATTTTCTCACATTGAACTAGTACTTTAATCCTGGATCCTATTTCACAAATCATAAGTCACTTTCACATCAATAATGAACCAAAGCTATACTCATTGAACCCCTCACTGGTCTTGTGACTTCATCCTAAGGTCATACACCTTCCTTCACTGAGAATTAACTTGATTTGGTGTCTTGGTTTTGATCTCTCCTGTCGGGGGTAGATCGGGTCTCCCCCTTTGTTGTCTGGGCTAGATAACATAAAGTGAAGGTTGCCTCGACTGGCGTGACAACCATCTATTGGAGGTCGAGGTGATCGTGGTTGCACCTTTTGAGTTGCCCTTCCCTATTGCCATCCATGAGTGGATACATCCATAGGGGTAACTACAGTTTAGGTGATAACAGGTCCCCTGACCAACTGCCCTAACCATGGTGTTGTCACCAAGTACCACCTCCACATCTCTAGCTTTCCATGATAGCTCGGAGAAGAACTCCCGAGCAAGGTTTTAAAAATCGGAATCGGACTCGGAATCGGTCGAGGGTCAACTCGGAATCGGAATCGGAATCGGTAATAAATCGGTCGATTTGAATTTAATGAATCGGTTTGCTCAAAAATACATAAAATATTTAATTTTTTAAGAAAAACAATATTTTCAAGATTCTAATTCATGATTCTATAGCATTAGAAACAAAATATCCAATCTCTGCTCATGTATATACCATATAAGAGTCAATATATCAAAATGGCACAAAGTGTATTGTGCAATACATATCTAGGTGACTGGAACTGGAACAAAATAGTGAAAATACATAATCCATGAGGCCTATAGGCTATATGGCCAGTAGAGTCCAAAAAATAGCATGATATATAGTCAACTACATCAATCGAACTGATCAAACTCATCACCACTGGCACTGCTACGACAAGGTGTAGAAGTAGAACTAGAACCAAAAGAGCTCGAAGCTGAAGGACTAGCAAAGGCATCAACATCTGGCTCAATCTCAGGCTCCTCAAGCTCAGGAACACGGTCATCTACTACTGCAGTAGTAGTACTGCCTGAATGCCTACTCCTACGTCGTCATCGGCGATAATTAAGAGGTCCTGGTCCACTAGTGCCTGCTGTGGCTGGAATATCGGGATCCACACCTGTATGAACTGATGGCATCGGCAATAGAGGATCTGAATCTATATGAGGCTGCAGCAAGTCCTCCAACTCAACATCCAGATCATCACCAAACTCTGCATCTGCGGTCTCCACTACCCAATCTGAGGTAGGATCTATATCATCTAACAGAATGGGATCCGTATCAGGTCTTTTGTTCATCAACTGGTTGCGTCTGAGTCGCAGGTTGTACTGCACGAAGACTAGATCATTTAACCGTTTCTGCTCTAAACGGTTTCTCTTCTTCGTGTGAATCCGCTCAAACAAAGACCAATTGCGCTCACACCCAGAAGCGCTGCAGGTTTGACTCAGGACCCGAATTGCAAACTTTTGCAATTGTTTTGTATGATTACCGAATGCCCTCCACCATTGTGCTGCAATTGCAAATGCGAAGGGTCAAGGCAGTGAATTCAACAAATTAGATTGTAAATTTGGCTAAGAAATTAAGAATCCAGGTATTTACACTTTACAATTTAAACTTTAAACTTTAAAGTTAAACAACATAATTTAAAATTTTAATAAAACAATGGAATTGTTTACCTGGTTGGCCCTTCTCTATTGCATTTTTAGCCACACTTTTGCCGAAGAGACCTGTAGCCTCTCTAAAAGAGGTGATCTGCATATGTATCTCCAATTGGGTCGCCTCACTTGGGACCATGCGCTCAAGGCAAGTATACAATCCATCCGCTATCTCCCCACTCGGATCAGCATCAATGTCATCTATATAGTGATACATCGGGTTCAGGAAATACCCAGCTGCATGTAGAGGGCGATGGAGTTGATTGTTCCATCTCCTATCAATGATCTCCCAAATAGGCCCATACTTGGATACTCTATCTTTGTATGTTGCCCTTATTTGTTCCTTTGCCTGATCCATAGCTTCATAAATGTATCCCATGGCCAATTTTTCCCCATCCACCAACCGCAACACCTTAACAAGTGGCTCAGTAATTGCCACAACCTCTGCTGCTTTTTTCCAAAATGATGAGCTTTTAATTCTCCTCTTTGTGTCTCTTCCATCTTGGGTGCGAGCCCAACTAGATGAATTCCATTCATCACTTGAAAACATCTTCTCCAAGTTATGTGCTTGGGAAAGGAGAGATTGCAACGTGAGGAAGTGAGTTGCAAATCTAGTAACTGCGGGCCTAACAAGCTCCTTGCCTTGTGTGTGTCTCCTCATCAAGCTCAATACCCAACCATGGTTGTAGATGTACCTGGTGATGTTTTTGGCCCAATCCACAGTGTACTTGATCCAATCCTGTTTGCATACATCCTCAAGCATGAGGTCTATGCAATGTGCTGCACATGGGGTCCAGAATATGGTTTTATGTTTTTCCTCTAACATCCTACCAGCAAGAACATAGTTAGAGGCATTATCGGTGATGACCTGCACAACATTATTTGCCCCCACCTCCTGAACAATCTCATCCAAAAGATGAAATAACAGATTTGCATCTTTCACTTGATCGGATGCATCACATGATCTCAAAAACATGGTTCCCCGTGGGCAAGATACAAGAAAGTTTATAAGGTGTCGCCCCCTCCTATCTTTCCATCCATCCGACATGATAGTGCATCCTGAATTTACCCATGAAGCTTTGAAATCCTTCAGGTATTCTTCTATGGAAACAATCTCTTTTTGCAAAAGAGATCCCCTCAAGTCATGCATACTAGGGCCTTTGAAGCCCTTACCAGCTGCTACAACTGAATCCCACATAGGTTGGTAATAAGAAGAACGTGCAGCATTGAATGGGAGATCAGCATCATACCACCATCTTGCAATGTACTCATGGGCAACTTCTGTGTACTGCTTCTTCCAATGCTCATCTAAGGTGGGTTGAATTTCTGTTGGATGTTTCATATGAGAAGCATTCACACTGGCAGAAGTGGTGGGAGTTGTGAAATAGTCGTCGATGCTAACCCTCTTTTTGGCTTTGCCCTTATCTTCTGTAGTCTTGGATGGCGGAACAAACTGGAAAGGATCCCTAAGAGTGGTAGAAGGGATAGATGAAGAGCCTTCATTTGAACCAGGGGCATAGGTCCCACCCATCATTTCAGCAAGCCTCCTCTTCTTCCCTACTTCTTCCTCTATCTCCTTTTGCTTCGTCTTTACCTCTTCAAACTTCTTGAACTGTTCTTGAATCTCAACTCTAATCTGCCCAATAACATCCAGTGGAGCTTCACATGCCTTAACTTGGCCTTTGATGGCAGCCAAGTGCTGTTTAAGCCTGTAAATTCCCCCACCCTTAATCAACTTCTTGCAATACTTGCAATAAATGTCCCCCTGAACAATATCTGCATGGATCCATGCAGGATCTTTTGCTTTTGGGGCCATGATTCAATACTGCAAAATTTCAAACATAACAAGAAATTAAAATCAAAACTATGTTACTATTATGAATTTATGTGTAATTCATAAATTTCAAACATAACAAGAGATTAAAATCAAAACTATGTTACCATTATGTGTAATTCATAAATGAATTTTTAATTTATGTTTAAATTTTTAAAATTAGAAGTTAAAACTATTATTTTTGTTTATCAAAAACATCAATAAATCTCTTTATCAAAAACATCAACATTGATTTGTAAATGCAGGAATTATGGCCCAAATGCCTCACCAACAGGGATTTATGGGGAAACTATTTTGAAATTTGTACTCTATTAAATACCAACTGATAAGGTCCAACGCTATATCCTTGTTTAGTTGTGACTCAATCACAAGTGCAAATATTTTTATGAATTGGATCATCCTTTGGAGTTAGACTGTAGCAATTAACTATTGGAATGGGAAAGTAGAGACAATAAAGCTAAAGCCATTATCAGCCTTTCTCTATCAGATTCTGAATTGCATCATATAGACCTAGAAAAATCATCCAAGAATATCTGAGACAATTTGAATAAACTTTTTGGAGCACAAGCAGTTAATGCAAAATTTCCTTTGGAACTTCAACTATTTAGATTCAAAATGCCTACCAAGATCACTTGTCAAGTCACATAAATAATCTAAGATCTCTCATCAGACAATTAGCTAAGGTCAAAGTGATAGTAGAGGAAGATGATAACAAAGCCATTCTGCTAAATAGTCTGACTTCTCAAGACAACAACTACATTCCAGGAAACAATGCAGTGACTCCAAAGTCCACAAGATTATCTAAAGGCGTTTAGGAGAATGCTTTTCAAGCCATTGGATGTTGTATTGAAGTTATTGCCTTGTCACTAGAGGATGATGCTCTTGATTGGTTTACGAGACCACCCTATAATAGCATCAACATATTTAAATAGTGTGAAAGGATTTTTCTTGAGAGATGGGAAGAATGGAAGGATGACAGGTTTTTATTGGCTGCCCTAAATAGTGCAAAGAAAAATGAGAAACTTGTAAAGCCCCTCATGCTGAAGAAACTTGTGTAATTGGATCTATTTTTAAAATCAATGTGCAGTCATGACTGTTAATTCAGAATTTTTTTTCAATTTTTTTAAAAAAATTAACTGTTGAGCATCAATGTATTTCTGTTAATTCAGAATTTTTTTCAAATTTTTTTTTAAATGTTTTATTTCTGTTAAAAATTTAATTCAGAAATTTTAAATTGTAATTCATAATTTTTTTAAATGTTTTGTTTCTGTTAAAATTTTTTAAAAAAAAATTGTAAACTCTAAAGCTTACACTTAGTACTTACCTTGGATTTTGGAAATTATTTGTTGCAGCCACTTGCAAATTTTAAAAATCGGCCACCCCACTCCACTACAGCCACCACCTCCACGGCCACCTCCACGACCAGCTCCACCACGGCCACCAACTCCACCACGGGCACCCACTCCTCCACGGCCACCCACTCCACCACGGCCACCCACTCCTCCACGGCCAACTCCAGCTCCACGAAAGACACCAACTCCACCACGGCCACCCACTCCACCACGGCCAACTCCAGCTCCACGAGGCACGAGATACACCTGCGGCTGCTCCACTTCGACTCTAATACAAAGTTCAAACAAAGAAACGAGAGACACCAACTCCACCACGGCCACCCACTCCACCACGGCCAGCTCCAGCTCCACGAGGCATGAGATACACCTGCGGCTGCTCCACTTCGACGCTAATACAAAGTTCAAACAAAGAAACGAGAGACACCAACTCCACCACGGCCACCCACTCCACCACGGCCAGCTCCAGCTCCACGAGAGACACCTGCGGCTGCTCCAACGCTAATACAAACAAAGAAATGACAATGGGCTGGGTGGGGATCGCGGAGGGTAGTGTAGGACCCGTAGGTTAGGTCAACGATTAAAATATTAAAAAAAAAAACCTAAAAAAAAACTATCTTTTATGCCCGGGCCCACACGCAAATAATCGGCCGAGTTATGTTGTGAATCGGCCGGTCGGACCGGTTCGGTACCAAACCGGCCGATTCGGTATCGAATCGGCCGGTTTGGTACCGAACTGGCCCTCCGAGCCGATTTGGCCACCGGTTCGGACTGGCTAGGTATCAAATCGGCGAATCGGCCGATTCCGATTCCGATTCAGCCGATTTTTAAAACTGGGCTCCCGAGTACCTGTTATGTGTCTCGAGGCTCCACTGTCAATGTACCACGTACCAGTGGTGGATGGACCTGTCTGATGCCCTGTCAACAATGAATGCTCACTCTCCATATCCACGTCTGTGTTGGTGGCTAAGGAGACTCTCTCTCTCTCAATCTGTCCAGCATATAGGGAAAACTCCCTCTGAAACCTGTCACCAAAATCATCAACCTCTGCTGAGGCTGCTGTCTGCTGTCCCTGTCCCTTCTTCTTCTTCTTGCTTGGACACTGTGATGCATAGTGCCCAAACGCATGACAACAATAACACTTGATTTTACTCAAGTCCTTTTTCTGTCCACCCTGCGGTTGCTGCTGCTGCTGCCTCTTGGCCCCATTCTTCTTGGGACCCTTCTTCTTCTTACCCTTGGCTGTCAGTGCCGCGTTCTCCTCATCTGCCCCACCATTTGATGAATTGCCCTGTACGAGACCCCTCCTGGTCTCCTCCTGTACAAAGTCGTCCCATAGTCTCTCCCAAGACGGTAGGTTCTCTCTACCCACTATGGCCTGCACAAATACACTCCAGGACTTTGAAGCCCCGTTCACTGCTGTGCGTACTAGCTCAGTAGGAGATACCACTTCACCAACCGCTGCCAGTTCATCCCGAACTGCAGAAATCCTAGTGAGGTAAGCTATGACTCCCTCTCCTCCATTCATCTTGATACTCTTGAGTTTCTCCTTGAGAACCATCTTTCTGTTCTCATTGGAGCTCTCATACAAGTTGGTCAAGGCACTCCACATCTCATGTGCCCTGGTCTTTCCAGAAATGTGAGGGATTATGTGGTCTTTTACTGCATCAAGGATAATCCTCCTAGCCTTACAGTCCTTCTTGTTGAAGGCTGAAAGTGCTGTAGCATCTGTGCCATCTGGAATGGCAATGGGGTTGGCAGCAGTGTTTCTCACCACCTCCACCCATAGCTCATTCTCCTCCAATATCAGTAAAATTCTGGCCTTCCAAGGCACAAAATTTTCTGTCCCATTCAGCCTATCCTCAATTCTTAGACCTGTAACCATTTCAACACCAACCCAACAGAATGTTGCCCACTAACAGAAGATAAAAAAAACTGAAGTTTCTGAGATCTGAAAATTTCTGTGTGTCTGCAAACTATCACTGTTTTCTGCCCCCTTTGCTCTGATACCATGAAGATTTTCCTGCACTCTACTGATTGCTGGTTTATGTCAACATTTCGTGGTTTTCATTCCCAGTCGGTTATGCATTGACTGGAAACTACTTATGAAATTTTCAGTAACAGTTAAACACACAGTAAAATGCACTAATAGGCTGAAAAACACATTTAAACATTCACACATGAAAATGATAGACTCAGGAATTTTTGGCCAAAATCAAGCCCTGGAAAAACCCCCATGGGGAAAACCAGTAAGAGAGAGAGAGATTTTAATATTCTTCAGCAAAATGTTTTAGTACAGAAAATACAGTGAAATATCAACTTATCTCCACCATAGATTTCATCTCGAAATTCTCGAAAACTGTGCCCAGCTTATTCCTCGAAATATGTGCCAAAACAGGACCTTGAGATTCGTGCCAGCAGCCTCGAACTGTGTGCAGGCCGTACCTCGTTTTCTGTGCAGAAATTTAATGCAGTCCGTACAGCAGTACGACCCTCGATATTTGTGCCAGAAATTATCTCGAAAACTGTGCAGAGTTAATGCCTTGAAATCTGTGCCAAAACTTGCCTCGGTTACTGTGCAGACTCCTCGATTTCTGTGCACAAAACAGTGCCTAGAAAACAGTGCCCAAATCCGTACTGTACGGAATCCGTACACCTCGAAAATCGTGCATCAATAAAGTGCTGTACCTTGCCTCGATTTTCGTGCCTTGCTGTCCGTACTTCCTCGAAATTTGTGCAGCAATAAATGAGACTATACCTTGCCTTGAAAATCGTGCCAATGGAAAAGACCAAACCCTTGCCTCGATTTCAGCGCCCTTCTTCTCTGCTCTCTCTTCTCACTTTCCAAAAAAGTAAAAGTGAAGTGAAATGTGCCTCCCTCATGCTTTTTGTCTAACCCTAAGTGGGTTCTAATCCAATGGTGGAAAAAGATCCAAATCCAATGGCTAAGATTCAATGAGAGTGAAAAGTCACTTTTATTTAAATCACTTAAATAAAAAAATCACTCACCCACTTAACTTTAGCAAAAAGTGACTTTAATGTTATAAAGCCTCATTAATGACAATTAATGTGAGGGTCACCCTTTTTCCCCCTTCTAAGTGACATTAGGCTATTGTCACTTGGGGAACACTTCCCTAGGTACAAAACTAACACATGTGGATTGTATGCTTAATCCAATATTTGAATGTGAAAACAAGCAGTCTTATGCTTGAACCATCTTTCACCCCTTTTTCCATGAGGTTTGAAGTTCGTTCAGAACAGATGCTTAAGTTGCAACAAAATAACCTATGGAAAATAACCTATTCATACTTATGATTGAATACTGGTTGACAGTTTTTTGTTTGATCAGCAACATAGAGGTCTTATAGGATAAACAATGGAAAAAAAGCATGAGTTGCGACAAAAAAATCTGGAAGAGGCCACTTACAAGATTAGTTTTCTCTGATGTTCTAGAAAATGTTTCTTATAGATTATAATGCATAGAACCCAGATTATATATCTTTTCCTTCCTTTTGAGGAATCATTTTCTATATTGAAGTTGCCCATCTTAGGGTACTTGTCTTTTACATTGAAGTTGTCTCCCCTGATGGACCTACTGCCAAGTGAACTGCATTTCTATATGGATAAAAAGGGAGATTTCCAAAATCTTCAACCGGAATTGGCTTGTTTGGGAAATAGTTGTGAAGGATAATTGAACAAGATTACTCAGGTGGAGAATAAAATTCTACAGGGCATAGCAATTAGTACCCTTTTGAAAATTGAAGCTCATACTACAAGGAAAACTTGTTACAATAATGAAGACACGTGAGAGAAAGTTCAAATATCTTAATTCTGAAAACATTTTTCTTCAAACTTTATGCAGTATACTTGTTTCACTTGCTTAATAGTAGCCATGTCAATAAGTCAATAACCATATCGCATGATTATAAGGGATTGATAAGTGCGTAATCTAATTCAAGAAGCATGCTATATTTATTTCTTAAATTGATAGGATTCTAAACAAAAGACGGATTATATGAAGGTGGTGCTGAATTGTTCTTACTGATCTCAGACAAGTGGATGATTTCTCATATTTAACTCATGTGTCAGGACTTAGAAGATGCAATTGGGGAATTACTGGTGGAAGTATGGATTGCTCTGTTATAAGAGACTTGAATGTCTATCGAATTCTCATTCTAGGTTCTTAGATGCTTCTAATTGTAACCCCTCAAAATCTAGACCAATTTTTTGTTCACCACTTATTTCTTCCCATCCATTTGTAGATGGAGCGTTGTACATTCTTTAATTTGGTGTTCATCTTCTCCCAAGGTGTAGTCCCCAAAAGGCACTGAGAAATCTGGTATCTCTGTCTGAGATGATGCTCCTTGGTATTCAAAAGTGCATTCGGACCCATTTAAAGAACATAATTGCTTCATCTTGTCCCTTTATGGTCTTTTTACAAGGCATGATAATGTGCATCTTACCAAATAGTCCACTACCACAAATAGATAGTCATGTCGATATTTGGTTCTTGGCAATCCACCCACAAAATCCATGGAGATGCTCTCTTATGGCCTAGTAGGCAAAGGTAAGGGATGGTATAGACCTTGCTTCCTATTACTGGGTTTGTTAGTGTAACAAAGAATGCATCCTCTATTAAATTGAGCTACATCTTCTTATTTTTTTCTCCGTGGAAAAAAACGTAATTTTATTATCTCCGAAAAAGTTACAAAATTACATTCCGTCTATATATTCCTTTAGCATACATTCGGGGAAAATGAGAATCCAAAATGCCCACTAGGGGCTCATATATCCATCCATACAGTTGTTCTATGAATACAAAAATACAGGAACTTGACAGTACATTCAAAATGAACAAAAAATAGTCCATCTCTGCAAATCAGAGCTCCAAAAACTGAAAAGCTTCATCTGTCTAAAAAAGTATAAGCCTGTCCAAAAGTCAATCAGCCCTGATCATAGTAGGCATATCCTGAAAAGGTCGGTGAAAAAACTGGTAATATGTGTCATTGTTCACTTTAGTGATGCTTATCTGCCATTGAACCAGCTGAAGGCCTTCTTTAGAAAGGCTGTCTGCTCCAGTATTCTTTTCCCTCTAAATATGCATACAATGGACTTCATCAAAACTGGAAATTATATGTAAAACTTCATTCAGCAAAGGTTCCAAGTGAGTGTTCCGACACCTCTGGACTCCCTTGATCCAACTGATCACTAGCATTGAGTCACTGAAGACTTGAATGGATTGACAGTCCTTTTCTCTTGCAAAAGAAAGGAGAATTTTGAGGGAGAGGAGCTTGGCATAATTATTGCAACCTGTTCCAAAACCCATTGCAATTTTGAAGTAATGATTATCAGAAAGATGGAGAATCGCTCCTCCACCACATCGATTCTGGTGTGTTGTTGAGATGAGCTACATCTTCTTATATTGCGGACTAGTACAAATACCTTTGCAAGTTAGATACTATTTTCCCAACACCAAAATGACATGCAACTTTGGAGGTGTGAGCCTCTCTAATAAGTTGCAGTCTTTCTCCTTTAGGCACACAAAACTTATTCAACTTGTAAAGCAACCTATCTTGGAGATGATAGTCAACCATGTTGTCATCTTCTTCTTCATGAACCCGGCATTGTAGCTACTGAAATATCTCCATGTATTCCTCTTTGTATGTATCATGTGTGAAAGACTCCATATGCATAAGAGAACCCAAAGCTATGATCTAGGGTGTGGGTGGCCTTGAAAGCATGTATACCAACTTATTAGTACTGTTTTCCCAACACCAAAATGACGTGCACTTTGGAGATGTGAGCCTCTCTAATAAGTTGCATTCTTTCTCCTTTAGGAACACGAAAATTATCCAAATTGTAGAGCAACCTATCCTGGAGATGGTAGTCAATCTTGTTGTCACCTTCTTCTTCACAAACCCAGCATTGTAGCTGCTGAAATATCTCTGTGTATTCCTCTTTGTATGCATCATGGGTGAAAGACTCCATGTGCACAAGAGTGCCCAAATCCATGATCTTGGATATGGGTGGCCTTGAAAGCATGTTTGCCAACTTATTAGCACTGTACTTCTTATACTCGATGATACAATGAAATGCTGCAAAATCCCATCCGCTTGTAGTGTCTTGCTTGTTGAAGCTTACTTTGTGCCTGCAAATATTGCAGTGTGTTACCTCCCAAACTAGCATGTTTGGTTAAAGTCTTGAAGAAGAAAACTATCCGAAAAGGGAATAGCCAATGTCACCACACCATCCCCTTCCAACTTTTGGTTGGCTCTTCTCCAACTCAAGGGAATTACTAGGGCAAGGACAATGAAGAGCAAGGTGATTTGAGATGGTTTCCCTAGCAAAATGTTTGTTTTTGTAGTATAGGAATATATAATAGGTGATGGGGAGGATAAGGGGACCACTCCAAGGATTAGTGCGAATCCGATCAAGAGAAAATGGAGTCAAAGGATCACCAACTAAGAGGGCCTTGCCAAATAGGTCAACAAGAGAAGAGAATTGCATTTGCTAGCCCTAATCTACTTGGTGGATTGAAGATGATTTAGGGTTTATAAGGGAAGGGATCAAATGAAACATTCACTTCCTTTCAAGACTTATGGCAGCACCCTATAGATAAATTTATGGCTACACAATCTGAATTAAGGTAAAGATGCAACATGTTACACCTCAGAGTGTTAGAAGCATTCCTTCTAGATGTACCAGATTGAGGGATTTCTTTTTTCTTTTGTAAAGGCCAAGTTTTTGGGGCTATATTATGTAGAGTGTTTATTTTGGGGCTAAATACCCTTGATTAGGTCATGGCAAGTCCCCTTGGTTTCCACCTCAAGGAGGTGCTCCCCATATGGCTCTGTTGACTACCCTTTGGGTGGGTGTCCGGTGCCCTTGAGGCAAATCACTGAGACACATGGCCACACTCATATTTTGCTTTGTAGAGGTGATTGCACGTGTAAGGGTTGTCATACTCGGTTTAGCACACCTCATTTTGTCTACTTGGACCTAATGTTTTGATGCAAAACCCCTCGTCTTGGTCTCCAGACCCATGATGTTATTCCTTAAAGAAGAAACCTACATTGTTAAAAATGAGGGCGTTGAGGGATAAGAATCTGCTGGGGTTAGTTGGGGCATGCCACCCTCCTATTGGCTCACCTTGCACTTGGTGGAGCTTAATTGCACATTTTTATTCTTATTTTATGTCATTGTGTGGTTTAGTCCCTAGTTTGTGGGTGCACTAACCTTAAATTTTATATTTTGTCATTAACTTGTAGGTTTGAATTTGTAAAAGGTTGAGAGTTGTCTCATATAAATAAGACAACCTCACCTCATTTGTAAAACATGGACAATTTTCAAATTATGTATTCTTTTCTTTTTCTCTTGGTATATTGGAGCACTTGAAGTTATGCGTACCTCACTCTTGGATGCCTTTTTTGCTTGAAGGATGAATTAATGATGTTTTAGGGTTTGATTTTGCACATGCTAAATTAATGCTATACTAGTTGTAACAATTCATGCTCATGGCTGACCTAAGATGCACTATCTTTCTCATTCTTGAATAATGTAGGTAATTTTATCTCCTAACCCTAGTTGAATGTTGCTCTTGAAGTGCTTTGGACTGAGTTAGGGTTTGTTTGCTAGCATTTTATCAACTTGCTAGAGGAGACCTTCTTACCAAGGAGCTCTCCATTGTTTTGTTGGGCCTTGGACGTCTCTATTTTCCCTAATTAGTGTTTCTCTACCTAACCATTGAGGTTGCTAGCTTAGCCCTAGTTGCAAGTATTGAATACCATCTCAAGAGCAGGGATGTTAGCCTTGATCTCTTATAGCCCTTGGGTTTGATACAAGAATCTAATACCCTATATATCGATCATTTTTTTAATCAATTTTTACATGTTTTATTTTATGCATAAAACTATTTACTATTGGAAAAACCCTAAAATTCTAAATAAATTAAAAAATAGTCGTGATTTGGTATTTCTGGTTCACCCTAAAATTTTCATCCCATGGTTTTAACCACAAACCCTCGAGGGCCTGTCCTTCTGAGGAAGTGCATTGGGATAAGTGAAACCCTCGCAATTGGTGAATTAGAGGGTGTATGGTATTTTTGGCTTGTCCTACAACTTTGCCCTAGTTCAATTGTCCTCTTTTCCTTAAGGGCATACTTTTTAGAGTGGCTTCCTTGGGAAGTGTGACATTCATGAAATTGCCTTGAAAGGTGTGACATTAATTTGTGATAAAGTGAATAACTCCATTATTGCATGATTATTGTGTCTTGTTTAATATTGTTGAACTCCGATAAGACAATGATCATAACTATTAAGGTTTTGTGGAAGGTATTTGTGGTTTGTTGGTGGTTGCAGGTATCTTTCATTGATTAGGGTCTCCCCCTATGTTTGGAGTTACCTGAAGTGTTGAGAGGTTAGAATGTGGTGACATTGGGTTTAACTCTTTCCTGAGCTTACCGACACTATCCTTGGTCCACACAACCTAGTTATGTTAGGGATGCTAGTTTGAGCGTTAACACAACACATAAATCCCATATAAATAAGATAGCGAGAAGGATGAAATAAAGCTTAACTTACACCATCTTTCTCCAACTAGATACTACTATCCTTTCAGTGGCCCAAGCAAAGCATAGAAATGACTTAGTAATGTAAAATACCCAACAATTTTCCAACCATGAAGCTCCAAGCAAGGGAGAAGCACCACACATGAACAAGAAGGGAACCCTTAAGACAAAAATTTACTCCATGAAAAAGATATGTCAATTGGGCTCAAAAGAGAGAGAGAACTGCAAAGATCCAACTATAAGTACAAATGAGGGAGAGGTTCTCTTATATAGGAGAAGATCTCAACTCCCTTTACAATAAAATAATCATAAAATCCTAGATCTAGCCTAGGGTGAAGTAAACAATTAATAACCTTCACTAAACCCTAACAAACTCTAACAATATCCATAACATGAGGTAGTCATGCGGATGCCACATGTACAATGCCCAAGATACATAAGGCCAAAGAAGGAGGGAAACTCCATAAAATGGGGAAATATAACAAATAGATGCCCTAAACATAGCTTCCAAAGGCTCTCCAAAAGGTAGCACTCCAAGGAAAATACCTAAAAAGGTGGAGCACTTCCTCAATAAGGTGAACCCTCTCCATGAAAAGGCTCTAAAAGGCACACACGACAAAATTATGGAGCGACTCTTTAAATGGTAGTTTTGGAATTTCTAACTTCCTCAACATTTATGGGATTTTCAATTATAACCACTTTTCGGAAATCTTGCGGCCACTCTGCATTTAATGGCATTGAGATGGCACAATTTTTGGCACTCTATCAAAATATAATTTCTCCTAAAGCTAGGATGCCCCTCCAAAAATGTCCCATCATAAATGGCCTAGATGAGTGTGTAAACAACCCTCCAAAGGGTGGGCGCTCATTAAGGAAGACGAACAAATATGTGTAGAACAATCCATCCATCAAGTAAATCCCTCTATTTGTAGTATTTCATCGAAGGAATGAATGTCCACATATCAACCAATCCAACCTCCATGCCAACTCAAAAGGCCATGAACCAAGGAGACCATCAATCCATGATAGAAGCATCAAAGCCAAGGAGAGTGTTCACAATAGCTAACCACCATCACGAAGGAGGGAACGACCACATCTACAATCTAATGATGAAGAGACCAAGAGGGTGCTCAACCAAAAATGATACCTAATAGTGTTATGAAGCCATCCATATGTTAGGAAACAAGAACCATCCCACACCCTCCCATCATGTCCAAATCATCCAATGATAGTTTGTTATAGCCAAAACATCACAAGATACATCCCATAGAAACCACCATGAAGATCCATCTATCAAGTCATTTAGGGTGTCAAAATTCCAACAAGCTACAACCCCTAGCTGAAGATTGTGATGAAGACCACAAGTGGACACCCATGCAAATGGGGGGTGACATAGTGGTTGGTGATTGGTGTGCATGATAATATCCTTACCCATTAGATAATGCTTTCTTTCTTATCAACTTGCACTAGAGCATAGAGCTCCTTGTCATATGTGGGGTAGTTCAAGATTGTGCCATGAAACTGTTACCACCTAAAGTTGCACTTTAGTTGGACTTCAGTGAGCCGCCAGTATTGCATAATTACTTGTGCTCTTTCAGAGTTCAGAAGTTCCAAGTTTGGCCTGTTCAGGGCCCCTTTAATTTTTGTAGTGCATGACCATGCCCCATGGGGTTTGTAATAGAGTGTGCTAGCATGGTGGTCTTTGAGTGACTCGGTTCCCTAGGACTTGAAAATCAAAGAAGATATTCCAAGGAGTTTTTTCCCTTGTCGATTATGCTTTGCCTTTAGCCGAGTATAATCGATGAGTTTTTCTCCTGCACCTCCAAAGCTGGAATGCCCAAAGTGGTGGTTAGGCCTTAGGGGGTTATTATAGTCCATTTTGTAATGTTTATAAACATGCTAGACGCTAAAATTTTATCGTTCGGTCATGTACTAGGTCCCCCTGAAGTTTCATTCAATTCCGAGAAAAATATTTTTTTTTTCGCATTTTTAAGCCATTTTTTAATGGTTTAAATGAAAAACTTCAAGTGGTGATAAAAGTGTGATCTGGAGTCGGAAGTTGGCGCAGGGATGCTCATTTTCAAGCTCAGAGCATCCTCTTTACCTTGGTACCCGGTTTTCCTATGTTTTAGGCGACCATGTCTTGTGGAGCAGTTTTTCCTATCATAGCTACAGAATGACACTTTAATACTTAAAGAGCATCAAATTGCACCATAGCCAAAAATAAAAAAATATAAAAAATGGAATTTTGGCACATGCCAATTGACATGGCATTAGTCAAATTAGATGGGCGACTAAGTGAATGGACAAAGCTTATGTTAAAATTCAATTTAAAAGATCAAACGTTGAATATTATTTCCAAGGAAGCGCCCATCCTTCATGTGGGCCAGCCGTGAGCGAATTGGTTGGATGTAAGTCAATTTATGGTGGGCGATCAAGTTTAAAAAAAAAACTTACAACCTTGTGTTATAAACTATAAGGTGGGCGATTATGTTGGCTAGAAAGAATCTCCCCAAGTGGGATCGTCTGTGGGATGATTTCACACAGGAAGAGACCCGGAGAGGATATATCTAGGGTAGCTCTTCTACTCCCCTTGATGAGGAGGATGTGGCACTTGCCGCAAAGGGCAAGCATAGATTCAAGAAAGGGGTCCAAAAAAAGGACTTGAGTAAGGTTAGATGTTTCACATGTAATGAGTATGGCCATTATGTAGGTCAGTGCCCTCACAAGAAGAAGGGCAAAAGGGAGAAGGATGAGCAGCCGGGGAGGTTGATGAGTTTGCTGCCAGGTTTGACCGAGAGTTCTCACTTGCTACTTTTGTATCGGACCAATATAGTAGTCAACCTGAGATTGAGGTTGATGAGAGGTGGTTGGTTGATAATAGATACTGTAGCCACATGACTGGGATGCGAAAGGCATTCCTCACACTTGATATTATTCCTGTTTAGATGGTACGAGATATTGAGGGATCAATGCATGTGATCAGAGGGTTGGAATGAGTACGGTTCCTACTCGAGTTTGGAGAACTCCTGGAGGTATTCGGAGTACTCTTCATTCTTGGACCGAGAGCCAACAGACTTTCAGTGTCTGCCCTAGAGGATGTAGGATATGCTATCTTGTTTCATAGGGAGCACATATTTGTTTACCAAGTGGGAGCAGGTTCCAGTGATCTAGTGTTGATGGGTCATCAGGTTGGTATGCAATATGTGGTATGGGGCCAACCCACTTCAGGTACATTGGGGTGGATTTTAGAGTCTTCTTCAGAGTCTGAGATGGAGAGAGAGCGAGATGCTCCCGGGACGGATGAGGCACCGGGGAGTCAGTCTTCATATCAAAGGGATGAGCGAGAGGCTCATACGAGTACTAGCCAGAGATTGAGTTGGTACGAAATGACTGAGTTGGATCAGGCTCAGGAGAGAGATGAGAGATCTTAGGACAGAGGATTCAGGTACAGGCCAGTGGATCCACTGATGATTAGCTTTAGAGGGAACTTTGAGCAGGGTTTCAGAAGGAGTCTGGGGTAGGGATCAGTGTCCGAGGTAGAGAGACAACGAGAAGCTTCTCTAGAGGCGACATTGATGGAGGTAGATCATGGATCATTAAATCAGAGTGCAACAGTGGAATCTAGTTCAGAGTTAGTAGTTGCAGCGGTAGGCGATGTGGATGATCCATGCATTTACAGGACTTCCCTCAATAAGAGGGAGTGTTAGAGATAGAGGTGTATCTCGGGATGTCCTTCATGTTCAGATGCCTAGCATGGAGGTGCATTTTCAGTATAGGCATCAGGATGGGGTAGAGGGTGAGATGCACTTTACCAAGTGTCATGAATCCAGTGGTGGATGCATGTAGATCTTTCAGGGTGATTTGCCTTATGCAGGCAACCTTTTTAATTAAAAAGCACACAAAAGCGGGATTTTTGCATGCACTCATATTAGGGTTTTGGAAACCCTAATTAGTGAGTGAGTTGATATAAGGAGGCAAGGGGTCACCGGAAAGGGTTATTTAGTATTTTCTTAAGAGAATGAGGAGATTCAGAGTGAGGGCGCACTTGTGCATGCAAAGGGTGCATTCTTGAGAGGAGGGGCGCATCTGCAGAGGGAGAAAGTGAGTGGATCCGAGAGGGATCAGTACTTGCCATTTGAGTGTGCAGTGAGACTATCTGCACAGAGGGATCTTAGAGACTGAGCTAGGGCGAATTCACAGAGGAGAGGGTCACACTTCATGAGGAGAGGGGGTGCACTTGTCAGTGGGGACGTTCTTCTTGAGGCTAGGAGGGTTGAAAGAAGCAGAGAGGTTTCTCTTCAGTGATTGAGGAGGACTAGATCATATCTCATCAGAGAGTGACATAGATCCAGAGAGGGGCGACTTCAGAGCAGTGGAGGGGGGTCGCACTTCCCATGCAGAGGGGGCGCACTTCAAACTGAGAGGTTGCAACATTTCTTCCATGGTTGAGCAAATCAGAGCAGAGACAGTTAGAGATCTTCTTCTAGAGATTGGTTGAAGCTGAGATCGGAGATCAGTCAGTACAGAGCGGTTGGTTCATATCCCCAGAGCAGCAATTGCAACTGCATGCAGATCTAGGGCTTGTCCCTTTAGGTTTCTTTACCCATATATTTATGATTGTACCTATCTTATTTATATTCTCTCGCTCAAGATCGAAGAAATCCCTCATCAACTGGTTTTCCCCATTGGGGTTTCCAGGATATATTGTTGTCCATTGTATGATTGCTTAAGTTGTTGTTGAGAAGTATATTCCATGTTCCTTGTTCTTTAAGTATATTGCTTTCATTATTACTTCTCTGGCTTTGAGAAGTGGTTTTGTTTTGCATGAGGCTTGCGGTGAACTGAGGTCGAGTTGGGATTGAGATTTCCAGAGAGAGAAGTGACCTCTAGAAAACTATCAAAGGCAAGTAGTAAAATCCATCCAAGAAACTCAAAGATACAAGAGATTTTACACTTTGGTTTCTATTGTTGTAACAAACTGTCCAAAAGTCCTTTACAAAATGCAGCTGACTCATTTTTATAGAAGGAGAGAGGAGCACAATTCCTAGCCCATAAGATGGAGGGATGAGATTAAAACATTCTCAAACCTCATCAATGGCTGAGATAAATTCACTTTTTATCTTTTACAAAATCGCTGGAAAATGCACAATGAGATTGGGAGGCAAAACACAAAATCTGAGTTGGATCCTCATGTGGGTCCCCTTGACACCTCATGTACTGATTTGGAGATAGAAAGAGTGAAAATTGGCTGAGTTTCTAGCTTGGTGCGCTTCCACTAGAAGAGAATGTGCACCCCCTAAAACCACCTATTTGCTGGGCATGCATACTATTCCATATGAGAAATCTGAGATTTGGGTTTTGCTTAGAACATGATTTTACTATGATCGAAGTTGTCATTTTGTCTCTAAGGTTGCCCATTCTTTAGTTGATTAATTCATCGCTAGACTTAAGAAATTTTTAAACCAGACCTTAGGAAAATCTGCTAATAATTTCCATTAATTCATTAATGATGAATTCATGCTCAAATCTCTTCAATTCTGCCTTAGATGGATTCCTTGATGCTTTGACATTCTATACCAATCAATTCCATGCCCAAAACCAATTTAAATTATCCAAAATCATGCTGCTCTAAATAATTAATTTGAAACTTAGGCTTTTTAATCCTTAACTTAGGAAAATTCTATTATTAAAACCAATTAATTTAAATCAATCGAAAATGATACTTGGAGGGGTCCAATTGGCCTCCAAAGGTTGAAGCATGATGAAATATGATAGATTAATCTCCCATACTGCTGGTTGGTCTTGTTGAGGAAGTCAAACTCGGGTTTGACTAATGTCAAAAAGTCAACTCTGGTCAAACTTGACCAATGAAGCCCAATGATGAAAGGACTCAACCAAAGCTAGTAGAGGATGAAATAACACTTGTAATGATTAGTATTGAAAGAGAAATAGAGCTACAAATTCATACTTTACACAAGTAATACAAGTGAGTCATCACATAGTCTCATCATAGAAAAAATGCATAACATAACATATAGCATGAAGTAAGTGTTTTATACAATGTTCCACGAGGACTCGCCCCCCAAGGTTGAGAGCTCGCCTCCCTCGCTCCCCACGCCCCGAGGGCTTGGGGGCTCCCTTCGAAACGTTTCTCTGCGCCCCCAAAAAACCGAAACTCGCCAAAACGCATAGGGGAGCACACCTCTACCTCCTGAAGCTCGTTCCGAATGTGGGGGGTGCCTAGGCGCTCCTTTTGGCAAGTGGGAGGCTTCTAGACACCCCCCACGATTTTTCTTATGTGGGGTTAAAAAAACGAAATAAAAAGAAAAACAAAAGAAAAAAAACGTAAAACAGTACTAAAACCTAAATATACCTTTTACCATTCATTTGGTTGACCCGTGAGTGAAGACAAAGCCACCGGTTGAAGTCCTTGCCGCTCTGAATAGTGAAGACCGCCGCTATGTGTATTAGTGGAGAGCTCGCCATATGTAGGAGTGGAGAGGTTGACAGTGTTGAGGAGTGGAGGACCCACGGTTTGGTGTTGAGGTGGAGAGCCCGGTGTTGAGTAGTTGACTCATGGAGAGCCCAATGTTGACTGTTGAGGTGTTGTAGCCGCCCGTTGTTGAGGTGTTGTAGCTGTCGGCTGTTGTGAAGAGTGCAGATAGGAAAGCCCATGACTGATAGTGAGCCCACATTGTTGTTGAGGTAGTTTTGTTTTTTAATTTGTTGAATTATCAAGATTCAATTGACAAATGTCGAATTACATTAGTAACTACTAATTTGTTAGATTTAATTTACATTGCACAATTAGTTTCTAATTTAATTAAATGTTGAATTACATTACTTTATGATTTACATTGCACAATGTTGAATTGTATTAGTAATTTGTTAGATTTAATTTACATTGTTAGGATTTATTATTTATAATTTTTATATATTTTTTATAATTTTTATGATCCCAACGCCCCCTCGTCCCCCTCGAATTTCCCTAAAATTTGGGGTGGTCTCCACACGTCCCCAACGTGCGTTTCCCCGCTCCTGCGCTCCCGCATCCCGGAAACTTGGGGGAACATTGGTTTTATATTCATGCCACCATCTAGATTACCATTAATAACATTGCATAGATCAGTCTTCTCTTGGGTGAAGTGGATGGTCAAAATTCAAAGGCTAGTTAATGTGAATGATTAGTCATGGAAGACTTGAGTAACTCTGGAAAAGGGGAAGAGAAGGGGACTCTGTGACATTTATTAGTCAAACAAACACTAGGGAGCATGTGTCTCACAGATGGATGATGTGCTCGAGGAAGATACCCCTTTGAACTTAACATTAAGACTCAACCCCCCTTAATCTTTGACTTGAACTTTTCAGGCTTCTTCTTGGACTTGTCTTCATTTATTTCTTTAATTTTTTCTTGTACTTTCTTCTTTGATAAGACCTTGGCCTTTTCTTTTTCTTTTTAGGCCCATGCAAGTTTAAACTTGCTTCTTTTTCTTTCTTTGCTTGATTCTTCATTTTTTTTACTTGGTCTTCATTTTCTTTTCTTTCTTCATGTAGGTATAGGGAGTCTTGGACTGGGAGCTACTTCATGTGCCCTTTATGAGGTAGTAAAGAGGGGAAGAAGCCTTTAATGCTCCAGGACTAGAAAGCACATCTCTAGCAACTAGCCAACCTTAGCTCATAGCCCCTCAAGCAGGGATTTACAAGAAGAAAGGAAGACGAGGTCAGAAGGTGGTAATCCTAAGCACATAACCAATCATGCATATTTTTAAGAAGAAAGGCATAAGACACCGAAAAAGCAGTTCTCCTAGGCAATTAGAGCCAATCAAGTATATTTCTAAGAAGAAAAGCATAAGGCTTCAAAGAACTTTGTTGCACACATTAGAGCTGAGACACCAGGGAATAACATGGAGGCTATCCTAATAAAGAGGTCACAGAGGGGAAGTCCCGAGTCACTTATGTCAAATCCAGATCAATGGATTTTAGAACAAATAGGGGGTGACATGGGATGGAACATGGTAAGGTCAAGGATGGTTAAAGAATTCATGTGGTTGGTTAGGGCATGTTTGCAACAGCCTAAGTACATCTCTCTCCATACTCTTTGAAGCCTCTTACTTGTTAACCTTGACTCCATTCATCCATTGGATTGGCATTGGTCTTGGAAACCCACCATCCATTTATTTCTAAAGTTCATCTTACATTCTTTACTTAGGGATCGCCATAACTAGGCCTCCTCATAGAGTGAGATTGGAATTCTCTGAAACTCACAGAGCTTGCCTCTATCCTCAAAACCATTATCCCCTGATGACAAAATCACTGAAAAATAGGCAACATCACAATTTTTAACGAAATCATTGCAAACAATTGTGTGATTTCTAACAAAAATTGTGACATCGCGTTTTTTTAGGAAAAATAACATTTTTTTTGGAAAAAATTGCCAAGGCTTGAAAAAAGGCCAATATAAGATGATAAATTTGAATTTTTTTGGGTCATTTCTCTAACTTTTTATTTTTTTGGGTCATTTCTCTAACTTTTTATTTTTTTGGAAGCCATAATTGGGAATATTAATTAAATAAATAACATCATTGACATTAAAGTTGATATAATTAGAGGTGCTTATATAGCTTAGTAGCAATATCCATATGAAATAAATATTACAATCTAGTCACCATATAGAGATGCAAGCTTATGAATGTTGTTAAGATAGGTTTTAGAAATATGAATATTTCATTATCTATTTATAAGTTTATCAAAATCATACATTTGCAATCTGTAGGACTTTAAGAAGATCATCTTTGTAATATTAAGATTTGCTAGGGTTACCATTTTTTGTTACCATATGGTGGGAAAGGAAATTATAATAATGTAGTAACGTTTAGAATAAATATCTATGAGAAAACATTGACATCCTTAGTTCATACCATTGTTGAAAACATTGGCCAATACAAAAAGTCGATAGGGATCCGAAAGACAACTTCTCGACAACATCACGGGAAAAATAGGCAAAAATCGGAAAAAACTACAAGCATTAAAAAATATAAAATAAAATCATTTTTTTCCAATTTTTAAACATATAAACCAACAACAACATCAGATAAACAAATTAGCACATAAATATAGGAAAAACACTGATATATATGATGTAGTGGGTGCCAAATCAAAATGATACATCGGAGTCAATACTAAATCCTAAAACCTGATAACTATCCAATAAAGGACTCAAAAGTGGATAACCAATACAAAATGTCATCAAATATATAAATGTATCTCACCATCATGAGTCGTCTACAATTACAAATCTAGCAGCTAGCTATCAGTCTATCTTGGAAAATCAATGACCTCTCCCCCTTTTACAGGAAAAGGTCATGGCTCGTTTGCCAATAGAAGTTCCTGCATCATCTATGTAGAAGTTTCCCCCAAATTTTAGTAAATGTCGAAGGGGACGTCAGGGTCTTCAACATAGGGGACCCCACCATAAATACTACAAAATATATATGAGAATACATGCAAATTGAAACCGAAACCATTGGATTTTTTTTTTATAAATTATAATCTAAGAGACCAATACATACATGATCATTGATAACAATGTAACATAATAAATCATAAATGTTCTTCCTACAATAGACTATCTCCATCATCATTTGGGTACATATAGGGGTTGGTGGTCTTGATTAAACATCAATCCCATACCCTCATACATGATAGAATCCAAGGGAAATGCTGCAATTTGGCCATTCTTGAAATCCTGAAAACTGTTAAGTCTACTGAATTCTGAATGGGATATGAAATGCTAATTTCTCCATATGAAGTCTGATGAGGTTGGAACCACTCTCAAACATCCTGAAACAATTAATGGTAATATTAAAAATTTAAGTAAAAGTTGACATTCTCCTTCCATTTCTTTTGACATTCTCCTTCCATTTCTTTTCTATCCTTTTACTTCAAGATTTTAATATTACCATTACTTACTAGGGAGTGCATCCCCGTGTAACAATGACAATGACAAATAAAAATCCAAAAATCGTCCTTTAAATGGGTAAAGCCCAAACTTGGGTGATTTCTCCTACTTTGGAGTGATTTTTTGCCGTAAAATTGCGATTTTTCGATTTTATGTAAAAATTGCGATTTTTTCGATTTTATGTAAAAATTGCAATTTTCGATTTTAGGTAAAAAACACGATTTTTTCGAGCCGAAAAATCAGTGCCTAGAAAAAAATCGCGATTTTTCATGATGTGCCGAAAATTTCGGTGATATCTTCAACGTTCATAGTAGGAAACATTGCAATCCTGAAATCCTAAAAATTGTTAAGCCTATTGAATTCTGAATGGGATAAAAAATCTACGTTTTTCATTTGAAGTCCGATGAGGTAGGAACCACTCTCAAACATCCTGAAACAATTAATGGTAATGTTAAAAATTTAAGTAAAATGATAGAAAATGAAAGATAAGGAGAATGTCAACTTTTACTTTAAGAATTTAATGTTACCATTTAATGTTATTGATGATTACTAAGGTTAGGTTTTTTGCTATTAGAGTAGGATTTCCCCCCTTTATATATCATTTGTAGGGACCTAGGGTTTGTTTCCCCCCCTGCTAACTTAACTTTTTGGTTTTTTAAAAGAAAAAGAAAAAGAAAATGAAAAAATCGTGTCCCTATATAGCTTGTACGGAACCGTTTGGTTTTGAGCAAGGAGGCCAATTCCATACGAAAGCAGCCATTTCTGGTTTGGTGCTTCGGTTCAAAATGGGAAGGCTTGTAAATCGGTCGGACCGGCCAGTTTTGATAACATTGGTTCATACTATTAAGCACAAGATGGGAAGAATTCAACAATTAATAAAATAATGGAGTTAGTTAGCAACAAACATATCCAAAAATAGTCCAAGAAGGTAGGGTGAATTAGGGTTTCGACTCTCATAAAATAGTGTCACATCCTTAATAAATGTGCATCAAACTCTTCAAAATTAGAATGCTTCCCTAACCAACCCAATAGCATGCTCTTTAATGTGTAACAAACAACCTTCCACATGTTTGCAAGGAAGGAGTCAACCAATAATAAAATAATCTTTGAGCAACACTAGACACATGTGCATGAATAAGCACTTGACCAAAGAAAATGATATAATAGGCATACACCCTTGAAGAGTGTGCAATGCCAACCACCTTAACCAAGCCAACTAACCAACACAAGAAGTGTGCCCTTGAGAATTGTACCAAGGTTGTTGTAACTTCCTTCAACAAATAATAAAATAATATCAAGGAAGAGTTCGCCCTAGTGACGTGCCAAGTTTTTTGGATCCATGAATAACCACCTTCAAACCATGAGTGAAAACTATGAGCTGACTTTCAAAACCAAAACCATGTGCACAAGAGGGGGACCTTGAGAAGGGTGCAAATTACCAAGTAGGTGGAGCGTTTCAAATGCATGATACGTCAAAGGTCTTGGGACCTTCAACAATATCCCAGAAATAGAAAAGTGCTTCCTCCAATGTGTAATTACCTCATCCCGTTTATTTTGACCAAATCAACTTTTCCAAAAAAAATCAAATATGCTTCAAGGTGGTTACAACTCAAAATCTATGCAAGTGGATAGATTCAATATATATAAACCTTTTGCACTCCATCCTATTAAGTTTGAGCAAATCAATCCTAGGGGATGGCCCATTCACTCAAGAAAATATTGTGATTTGCCTCAACATATGTGCCAATGAGGGCTCTCCAGTAGAAAAGATGATGTATTTTGCAATAATCATCATCCAATTGTGAAAGGAGCCAAATGAGCTAGGGCACTCCATTACTAAGCTTTCCACGCTGTCAAAACAAGGTCAAACAACCCAAATCACCCTCAACATGTGTGAACAAGGCTAGCGCTCCATCAAGGGGTATTTAGTATGACTTTGGAAAGTGGCACATGTTCTAAGTAAACCCAAGATACCTAGGGCGGTCACACTAGAGGCCTCCAACTATATGAAGTACATCAATTTATGCTTAGAAACTTGCAAAAAGAATCAAAGTGCCAGGGTGTTCCTCCTCAATGAAGATTTATTACGATAGAACCTCAAAAACCATAGCCAAGCCCCCTTTAATTTTATCATCACAATAAAGCACACTTATAAACACTTTAAAACTTAGGGTGACGCTAAGTTGATGGGTCCCCTTTCCATGAAATGCATAAAATATTAAATAATTGCATTAATGCTAAGCAACCAACCGTCCAATCAACATTATCAAAGAGGGGGAATGCACCGCATCATGAAGAGTTTCAATCACTAGGCACATGCTAACTCATCAATTAGACAACCGTTAGCACACTAGAACATCTCATCCCACATTTGGTATCATCAAATCAATCACATGTTATCATCATGTCTAAGCTAAAATACAAATGCACCCCTTGTCCATCAAAACATCTGGCAATGGGATCCTGCAAACTCGACCCCTGTGACAAAAAATCACAAGTGTTCTGATGAAAATCGTAAGTGCAAGCCTCATGCAACGTGAGGGGTAACAAGGAGCATGCTGTTCATATGCAAGCACCAATATTGAGTTTGTCTTTAGTCTATTCATGGAAAAAGCGTATCATGCCACAAGTACCACCAACTCTACCCTAGACTATATGTTGCAAGGCTAATAACTAGCAACTTCCTTAGGCCTTGTGCCAAGCAGGAGTGGGAATGTCTACTTAGGGCCACTGAAGGACAGGTAATAGGACAAGGAGTTAAGGAAAAAGTGATAGCCAATGAAAGCATATAAATCCAAACCAAAGTATAGCTAAGGATTTCAGGACAAAGAAATTAAGACAAAAGCAATAGGCAATGAAAGCATATAAATCCAAACCATTCAGATCTAACGTTAAGCTTATATATATGGTTTTTATAAGATAATTTTTTTGTTACAACATATACATTTATAAATACATATGTAGGTACTTAGAAATGGAGGTTGAAAAGTACTTTCTCTTTGAATGCTTTGCCTATCCACAAATTAGGATTTAATTTCAAAACATCTGTAACACTACAGATCTTCATAACTTGTTAACTCATGAAAACAAAAAAAAGTTTGGATAGTTTCTCTTTAATCTTTTCGCTCATAGAAACAAAATGTTACAACAAATTAATTAATTCCTTGTCAATTTTCTAAAGGTCCGATAGACCTTGGTCCCAATGAACGGTGGTCATCATCACCATCATCATATGTTAAATTTATTCAGTTTTTGTTGAATTTTATAATACAAGCTGTGGCTAGCTTACATGTTGCAAGGCTATTAGATAGCAACTTGATATTAGAACCCTTTTCACAAGCACTTCTTTGTTGTGGATAAAGTATGCATTTTTATCAAATAAATAAAAGTTGCTGTGTGTACAGAGGACTTGTGAATTAAGAAAGCAACATAAGTATTAAGGTCCAACAATAATTTGTGGAATACAACTGCATATCCTGGTTGCTAGTGATATTTTCTTGTAATTGTTCAAGATGATGACTTATATTTTAGAAAAACTGGTGTTTTTATCTCGTATTAAGTACATTTATACCAAGTCTGTGTTCATATGATTGTGATAATTCGGTTTTGGTGTGAGTGTAGCATAACTAACAAACTTGTACTTTTAAAATGTTATAGGTGTCTTTGGATTCAAGTAAAGTGATCAATGTGACTCCACGGTATGCACGTCTCCGAGCAGGTCATAATGGATCAGCTAAAGGAGAAGTCATTGGCTGGCAAAATATTGAGCTTATCAGTGACCGTCCACTTGAGATTATGTTGAAAGAATTCAAGCAGTTGAAGAAAGAATATCCTGATAGGATTCTTATTGCTTCAATTATGGAGGAGTATAATAGAGCTGCTTGGCAGGAGCTCATAGAACGTGTAGAAGAAACTGGAGTTGTAAGTATCTTTTCTGATTTGGTATACATCATTGTAGTCTCTGCATTTTTTTGGGATAATGGCTTTGGCATGTAACATGAAATTTCCTTCACACCGTTTACTCCAAATGCTATATGTTATTTTTAAGCAGCTCAGGTTCTGAAAATGTGTGTTGCATCAATATTTGTTTGATCAGGATGCGTTTGAGATTAACTTCTCCTGTCCTCATGGGATGCCTGAGCGCAAGATGGGTGCTGCAGTTGGTCAAGACTGTGGTTTATTGGAGGAGGTTTGTGGTTGGATAAATGAGAAAGCAACAGTCCCAGTTTGGGCAAAGATGACTCCAAATGTCACAGATATTACTGAGGTTTTCTTCCTCTTTTACCCATTCTAACATCAAGACTTGACAGAGCTCATTAACAGAAGCTCCATTTCTTTGTCTTACAAGTTTGCTTCTATTTATCAGTTTATGCAAGTAATTTTCTTCAAAGGGACATTAGGTCATATTCCATGAATTTGTTTTGCTCCATTGATACGGCAAGGCCAATTTATGCATTAAACAGATAAAATGTGTGTTGAAGGTGAAAAGTTAGTTTAAAAGTAAAAGCATAGAAAATTTGGGAGGCAAAAAATTAAAATAATGAATCAAACAAATGGGCATCATAGTATAACAGAAATCACTCTTTATATTTTAATGCTACTGGTGTTATGGGAAATAGAACATTCTAACTGTGTCTGTTTCTCACACATGAATTAAATATTGTCAAAAAGAATTACAATTCTTTTATTACTCTTCTATGATTTTAAGTTTACCAGTTTCTTGTAGGTAGGGTTGAGTCAAGTTCTTTCCACCAATGTTTTAAATATCTTTATATTTTGGACATGATAGCCATCGAGAGTTGCATTGAGGTCAGGATGTGAAGGAGTTGCAGCTATTAACACAATTATGAGTGTAATGGGGATCAATCTTGACACATTACGGCCTGAACCTTGTGTGGAGGGGTGAGCAGTAGCACTCAAGGACAATTTCTTTGATTGTCAATTTCAATCAATATCTCCATATTAAACTGTTGAATGCAATTTGTTTAATTTCAAATTTGTCTCACTTTTCTTGTCTCCCTCACAATTGGTTTGGTCTCTACAGTTATTCAACCCCTGGTGGATATTCTTCAAAGGCTGTGCATCCGATTGCTCTTGCGAAAGTAATGTCTATTGCACAGATGATGAAGTCCGAGTTTCCTGATCCAGCTTTATCACTTTCTGGCATAGGAGGAGTTGAAACTGGAGGTCAGGCTGCTGAGTTTATACTGCTTGGATCAAACACTGTTCAGGTATGGTCATTGTTTGAAAGGATTGATTTTCTTGTTCTTATAATGTTCAACCCCGAGGTCTGTAGCAGTGTTTTCAAATTTTGATATTGGTTTTAATGTCAAATTTCAAATCAACAGCTTTTAGAATTATAGCTTGTCTATTTGGATTTTCAGGTCATATGATCATAGAATTTTATTTTCCCTGCAGGTCTGCACAGGGGTCATGATGCATGGTTATGGACTTGCTAACCAGCTCTGCTCTGAGCTCAAGGACTTTATGGTGAAGCATAATTTTTCATCTATTGAAGATTTCCGTGGGTAAGCATCTGCAACATTCAATATTTTGTAGTTGCCAACTGGATGATATGCCTGTCTTGTCTATCTAGATTCAGTGTATATTGATTAGTGCAGGCACTTAAAAATACTGAAGTGAAAATTAAACTCTTGAACAAATGTCACCTTCTATCATAGGATGACTTGGAATCTTATGCAGAGGAATTGTGTATGATTCAGCTGATTTGAGCTCAATTCTCTCAACTGATGTTTCAGGGCATCTCTACAATATTTCACAACCCATACAGATTTGGTTCGCCGTCAGCAGGAAGCTATTCGGCAGAGGAAAGCTATTCGAAAAGGTTTAACATCAGATAAGGAGTGGACTGGTGATGGCTTTGTCAAAGAAACAGAAACCATGGTTTCTAACTGATGACCAAATGAAGCATATTTTGTGGGTTTTCATTTCTCCAGATACCACTAAGATGCTAACCTCTCTTTTTAGCTGAAAGCTATTTGAATTGCAATTGCTTAAAGGGTAAACATTTCCATTGTATATATGGACATTTACTCAAAACTGTCTAAATCTGTAGCCTTAGTAGCTGCCAGTATCATTGATTTGTGCTTATGTTCAGACTTTGCTGTCACTGTTGGTCTTTTGGTTGCTAGTCTTTTATATTGATTTATTGGCTCATGGTGTGACTTCGGAAGTTTCTTGATCCAATTGTACTCTGTGGCAATTCACTCAGACTGCACAAATTTCTCATATGCAGCAATGTTAAAGTTGAAAGGTTTCTCAGAATTTTTATTAAATAATTTCCAGAGTTATCCTTTGTTACTGCAATGTTACAATCATATTTACCCTTCCATCTGGAGAAATCTTAACATTGTTTACAGTTTTATGATGTGTTGATGTATGCTTTTTCTCTTTCAGGGTAGGATGATAAATCAGCTTCTTTGTCAGAGTAGTTAAATGGTTTATACCTATTAGTACCATTATCACTAGGTAATAGATCCCAAAATGTCAATTTTATTAGCAATGCAAATGGTGGAAAATAACTTAGAAAAATTAAATTGTACTTATTTGTAAAACTGTCTGAGCTCAGTATTGTCACTCTTTCAAGGCATCTCGGGATCTGAAACAGTTCTAATTAAAAAACAAAGTTTATGCCCATATTAATGCCACGTATTTTAAGAAAGATAATCTGTTGGAAAATTTTGGCAGGATTTATTTTAGCACATTCTTTGTAATTAGTTTGGTGAAATTGACTCAGATAAAACAATATACAAAAAGCATCACGCCCAAGAGCCAAACTACAGAATTGTTCTCTAGGCCTAAACCAACAGTATGAAAGGTAATTGCAGTGACTGTCCCATTGATAGATAGAACTTTTAAAGAGGTCTTTGTAACTAGTTGTGGGTTAACTTAATGGTTCAATTTGTTTAGGTTCTTCATGAATTTCCAAGTGATTCTTGGTAGAATGAAAATTTAGTTGCACTAAGAAAAATGTTACAAAATAGAAATAAATAAATTGTGTTAATGTTTGTTTATTAATGACCAAAACAGGTCATTGAAACTCCAGAATACATCAAATAACAATTGCAAAATAAAGAGTGTGGAGGGTGTCTCCTTCATAACGCAGAAGGAGAGTAACCAAAATATATAGTGTACCATCGGATCAAAATGGGTGTAGATCCATAATGAATAAATCCTCTGCTATAGAGTAACACCTTGAAGATGAAGAATGAATAAATCCTCTGCTATAGAGTAACACCTTGAAGATGAAGATAGTCAATGCAAGGGATCCCATATAAGAAATAGAGGTGGCCTATTTATTTTTAGCAGTTTTTTTAAATTACTCAGATGAGATTACATGGCCATGGTTACACATTTAGGGTGATATAGTACAAATTCAAAACTTTGTGATATGCTTTCTCGACTTGCATGCTGTCACAACTATTTCTCGCACTCTAAACAGTAAAACCCTAAAATGCTAGGTGAGAGAAAATAGGAACTAAGAGGGAGGACATTGTCACCTCAGCAAACCCTCTTCTTTCTAGGCTTACAATATTTGCAGCCAAGGGAGGCTTCCCTATAGGATAATAATCTTTCTAATGTTTCGGTAAAGGAGGCAAAGGATAAACTATTATTGGATCTGGTTTTGTGATATAATTTCAATGAAATTTATAGATTTACAAGTTCATAGACAACAGCTTTGTAAGTCAATTTCTGTATGGAATAAAGGTTGCTTAAATCTGGAAATTGATGGTGAGAGTGTCTATATAATACCCAGATTCAATGATCTTTTACAACAGTCTTATAGCAGGGCGTAAGGTACAATTCAGGGCTGCAATCAAAGCTGATTGATCTTTAATATTTATGATTAACTCCAAATTTAATTTATGACAAGATTTCAGCCAAACTATACGAATAGCACTTGGGAAATAGGGCTGAAAATGCTAAATCCAAAATGTATGATTAACTTTTATTTATTTAAGATCTAAACAACAAAAATAGAAATTTGAATATGAAAATTTTAAATCGTTGGAGGGTAGATTAGTACCTAGGTTCATTGGGCATATGGGGTTTTCATGAAACAATCTTCAATCATAAATGTCTTGAACGGAGAGAGGGTAATTTAGTCTCTCAAGATTAATCATCAATTCCTTTAGCTGAAATTACTAATGGACATAACAAGTGTTGTGATTTATCATTAGTTACAATAAGATCAATTGAAGTGGATAGATCAATGAGACATTTAATTCTAGCTTTTTTCTTGTTAATTATGGATGAAAAATAAATGCCTACAAGCTTATGGTCTTGAAAAGAAGCAAAAAATAACATTCACCACTCATAAATTCAACATGAAAATGAATCACTAGTTAAATTGATCTTCCCATGTATTAATCCTCCACATTGCAATAGTCCATAGCAATTCAAGCACCAAGATACACAAGAGAAATTGCTCTAAGATTATTATCCAATAGCACCAATTTAGTCTAGAGTTTTCTCACACCATCAACAACCATCACAAATGGAGGAGCCTTGCTTAAATAGAGTTATAGACTCAAAACCTCCATGAATAAAATAATTGTACAATGTCTAAAACAATAGATCTATTATAGAAATGCATAAAATATTGTTATTCTCCGAACCTCCTAAGTAGATTTGCTCAACAATGAATAAAATAACGAAAGTTTGTTGAACAAAAGGGAAGCTCCATCCTCTTCAAGCCATGCACCCCCCTTCTAAGTGGGCAAGAGTGCATTGGTGATCCAACATTCTCCTCAAACCAAGGGTTGACATGCCAAGATGGTCAACAATGAATAAACAAGCTTATCTCCTTGAGTGCTCCCCTAGAAAATTATTAGAGAATGAATATTTGTCAATTTCTCATGGTGCACCCTCTTACGAAAGATCACTAATGGGTCCAAGCTCTAATTCCCACTTGAGATTGACTTGGGAGGCTGTGCCAAAATGTTAATAATGCATGGATCTCCTTAGACAAGAATGTTCCTCCCAAGGATGGCATAAAGTTGATTTTGTAACCATCTCCAAAGTGGTGTTCTCCCTAGAGGGAGAGACATGTGTGGCCCTAGTTAAATATCTCCAACATTCTTCCTCTGCATGACCCTTTCCACGAGCGATTCACAACCTTAGTGTTTGAGATGAGAGGTCAAATGGTGACCTTGTGCATGAACACATGTGCCAACCCATGAATATTCTTCGTCAACCCCAAGTGTGCCTTCCCTTTGGCCCTGAGAGGAAAGGTGATTGATCAACAAATAATTTCCCACAAGCTAGGTGCTTTGCATATCTAGGCATGTGTGACCCTCATACATACATCAAAGGGAGGAAAAAACACTTCCCCCTAGAGCGCTAGAGACATAACTTGTACCATGTGCTAAAAGGGTTATTACATCACGGTAATTCATCATAACTCAATAATAAATCATAACACATGCACCCCCATCAAATATGTGACATATCAATATGAGATACAATAATAATCATGACATGTGTCTCCAATCAGCACGCACCCAAGTTCAAAAGCCTCCCATATCATCATCTAACCAAATCTCTAAATATGATCTAGGGAATATATGATGAAGAATCATAGAATAACGTCTAATCAACAATATACATGAAAAAATCACCCTTGAATCAATAGTATTATGGAATAATTTTCTCTTCAATCCATATATAACCCAATTGTAGTCCAATAAACACCCATCACTAACAACTTTGGAACCACTGGAGGAACTCATCACCGGGGACAATATGTAATAGACGGACAAAGATCCATGTTAATGACTAAAGAGGAAGTGTGCTCTAGGTCCATAACCTTTACAAAATCGTAACACAACTTTTACAAAATGTAAAGTGAAAAATCCTAGGGGAAAGTCATGTGTCCCAATAGACCTATCCCTAGACCCCCACACACCCACCTCGATAATAAATGATCTATAGTGAATGGTTAGAATGAGCCATATGGGCAGGACTAGCTTGAACACATAGGATCTAGAGGGACCTACCATGACAAACCACAAGGCTCAGGGCTCTAGAGAACCACCTAAGTATAAAAATAACACTTTACATAGTTCATCAAGCATGGTCTATTGAGGATACAACTGATACAACATCATCACATTTGGTCCATCATATAACCAAACACCCCTTTGACATTATAAAGACAACTGATCATGGATCATTTGGCTCAAACATCTGCTCAAAATGATATGCAACAGGATCAAATCTAATAGTGTGGAAACTATGCAATTGGATTACCCTGATGCAATCTAAGGGGTAATAACTGGCTCCATATGGGGATATTCCCTTTGGAAGAGAGTGGATAAGAACTCCGAAATATACTACGATCTTCTTAGAAAATCCTGCTAAAAGGTCAATCATAGGAGGATCAATGACACATGACAGGGAAACGATGATCATCCAACACCTGGAACAAGCTATAGCTGAAGCAAATGGAACAATACATGCACATATAAACTACTACAAAAAACGACTCTAGAATATAGGAGTCAATACATAAAAGCTATATGCAAGAATGGAATCTATTCTACTACCAAGAGGACTTATTTCCTATATATATATATATTAGCAGGCATCATATGCCTTTGGAAAAATACATCTTCAAGATACGCCCATTCACAAGCAAATCAAACTTATCTCATTTGCTCGTGAATTGGTGTATCTTGAAGATTTTTCATATTCAATATACCCCTATTCACGAGCAAATGCAGCGTCTCTCCATCCATGCAACTAAGATAAAACACATTTGAATATGTGCTTCCTTCAATCTTGTAGGGACCAAGCCACACTTTATCAAGTTTTCCATGCTTTCAGTGCTTCTCCCTTCTTTTATCCCACATAAGTACCAGATCTCCTATTTGAAACTCTCTGGGATGAGCCTTTCGATAAAAAGCTTCCTTGGCTCTATCTTGGTTTTGCATTAGGTGCTCCAGACTTTCTTCTGTTCTCATCATGCTCAACTAACTTGTCAATTCTTGCTTGAACAACTCCTTGATTAGTAGTGAACGATCGCAAGAGATTATACACTGGGATATTCAAATGAATGGGTAGTGTGACTTCCATCACATACACTAACTCAAAATGACTCTTCCACATGGCTTCTCTTTTTGTAATTTGCTCAACCCACAAGGAATTCCTAAGTTTACTATCAGTGGGAATTCCTAAGTTTACTATCCCAACAATTCTTATTTCTCCAACTATCTTCTTTATGATAACTAAGAGATTTTTATTGCTTGACTTGACTAATCCATTCCTTTGAGGATAGCAATGGGATGAATGTGATAGTGAAATCCCATACATGAGACAAAAACTTGATAGTTCCATTGAACTAATTGCCTTTGTGTTATCAATAGTGATCTTGGCGGGAACATTGAATCTAGTAATTATTTATCTTTGAGGAAATTCATTACCACCTTGTCTATTTCTTTCGTCACAGGGATGGTTTCTATGCACCTAGTAAAATAATCTGTGTCCATTAGGATCCATTTGAAAGCATTGCTAGAGTTGTGTTGAAACTCTCCAATGAAATCTAAACCCGACTGTCGAAAAGGTGCTTCCACTATCATTGGTTGCAAAGACAAATCAACTAGATGTTGTCTTCCTATGAAAAATTGGCATGGGTGGCATGATCGTACAAAATTTTGGACATTGGAAAACAATATTGTCCAATAGTACCCTACACTTAGAATATTGTGTTGTGGTCTAAGTAGCATAGTGTCCACCACAATATATTGTATGGAATTCTACTATGAGCCTCTTTTCTCCAGCTTCATCAACACATCAAAGGATTAGACCTTTCGGGTTACACCAACCTATACCATCTTGGGTAAGATAAAATTTCACAGATTTTAGTCTTAGTTCCCTTTGCTTATAATCACTTAATCCTTCTAGGCATGTCATATTTTTTAAGTAGACAATATTTGCATACCAAGGATGTTGTTCCAACTCTTTGAAAATAGTAGCAACCACCTCATCATGGCCTTCACATTAATTTCTATCATAATCCTGTATCACGAAAATCAAATACATAAAGAAACCAAGAATAACTCAGAAGAGTTATTATAATGTACTTCATAGATGAGAAAGCTAAATCTTTCTTATATAGGGTTACAATGAGATCGAGTCAATCACTTTATGAATGTGGGATAGACTGATAAATACAATAAAGTGTCATAAAGCATAAAAGTGAAAAATAACATAAAGTCGGAAGTGGCTTTATTAATTCCTAAGCCTAATATCTAAGCTGATCATTATATAAACTAAGCTTTACTTTAACACCCTCCCTTAATGGCCAATATACTAACTACACCAAGTTTATTCCAACATTTTGCATTCTTTTCAAGACCCAAAGACTTGTTGAAAATGTATGTAGTTTGGTCCTGTATGGGGCAGTACTATAACTTAACAGTTCCATCTTCTACAAGTTGTTTGATGAAATGGCAATGTATCTTAACATGCTTGTTATGCTCATGGAAGACTGGATTATTGGCTAGTTTGAGCACCCCCTGATTGTTTCAGAGTAGGGGCGTCGACTTTGTTTATTGCATCTTCATATATGAAAGCATCCTTATGAGCCAAACTGCCTCACATGCTCCTTTAATTTCTACTCAATATTCTATTTCTGTCAATGAAAGGGCTACTACCAATTGCTTCTTGCTGGTCCATGTGACTGCACTTGTGTCAAATTGTCAATGCTGAATAAAAAGCTAGAGCTTATTTTTTGCCATCCATGTAACTTGCCCAATCTAAATCTGTATATCCACACAACCTATGATTTTTGGTTCTACTATACAAAATGTCAAAGTCAAATGTCCCCTTCACATATTTTAACACCCTCTTCATTATAGTCCAATGCTCTACTTTTGGTGATGTCATGAATTTGGAAATGAAGTTCGCAACAAAACTCAAATTAGGCCTAGTGGCTATAAGATATATCAAGCTACCCATTAGCTTCCTGCAAACCGACTCATTGACTACCTTAGAGTCGGTCTTGGCTGAAAGTTTCATCCCTTTCTCCATAGGTGTAGACGAGATCTTGCAATTTTTCATCCTAATCTTATCAACCAAACTCCTGGCATATTTTATTGTGAGACAAAAATGCTACTACATGTTTGCCAAACTTCTACACCCAAACAATAATGTAGGAGGCTTAGATCAATCGTTTCAAAATATTTACTTATGTTTGATTTTATTTGTTCAATCATGTTTGCCTCAATACATGTAATAATTATGTCATCTACATAAAATGACTAGTATGATGATATCATTACCACTAATTTTGGCATATAGGTTGGTATTTGAAGGACTCCACTAGAACCCTTGTTCAACCAAGTACATGCCGATCTTAATATACCATGCCATGGGTGCTTGCTTCAGGCCTTCTTTGATCTAAAAACAAAATGCTCATTCCCTAAAACCTCAAATCCTTGTGGCTGATACATAGACCTCTTCCTCCAAATATTTGTTGAGGAAGGTGCTCTTCATGTTCATCTGATGGACCTTCTAGCCAAGCCGTGCTTCCATGGAAATTAATTGGATGGTTCTCATATTTGATCTATGAGAAAATGTTTTCTCATAATCAATGCACTCTTACTGAGAGAACCCTTTAATTACCAACTGTGCCTTGTACTTGTCAAGTGTGCCATCTACCTTGTAGTTGACCTTGTACACCCATTTGTAGCCAGTGGGTTTCTTCCCTCGTGGAAGTGATGTGAGATCCCAATTCTAACTTTTCATCAAACTTCATGTTCAGTAGTCATGGCCTTCTCCCATTTAGGATCCTCCTCATCCAAGTCAATATCATCACTGTGATTTAGGCTACTGGTATGCGTATCATCCAAATGCTGATTTGGGCTATTTGCATTAGAAATTAACGAACTAGGTCTAGGAAACTCCCTAGATTGTTCATAATATTTTCCCCTATCAGGTGGAGCTATCTAAATTTGAACATTTGAATACTGAGCCATGATGGGTGGATCCATGGTAATTTTGAACTCTGAAGGAGATTGTAAAGGTCCAACTTCTTCATCAACTACATCTCTACTAAAGCTGAGTTGATTGGTTTGAACATCAATCAATTTGTAGGCTTTATGATTTTCGTTGTACCCTGAAAGCATCAATTTATTGCTCTTAGGTTCTAGCTTGGTTCACTTCTCATTTGGAATTCAAGCATATGTAGTAGAACAAAAAAACTTAAAATTACTGATTTTGTGCTTCCTCATAGGCCATGCTTCCTCATGGGTCTGTTTCTTCACCACCATCATTGGAGATCTATTCAACAAATATACTGCTATGAACACTGCCTCAACCCAACATTTGTTGGGAATAGGTTTATTCAACATCATACATGTGGCCATCTCCATGATGGCGTGGTTGCATATCTCAACTACTCCATTCTGTGGTGGAGTGTAAGGTGCAGTGTATTGTCTTTGGATCCCATGTTTAGCAAAAATATGTTTGAAGTATTTGGAACAAAATTCTCCACCATTATTGGAACTAAGAGGGTTCATAGGTCAACCATACTCTTTTTATACTAATGCTTTAAAATATTGAAATTCATTGAACACTTCAGATTTTAACTTCAAAAAGAACACCCACATTTTCCTACTATAGTCATCAACAAATAGAAGGAAATACCCGACATCCGTGATTGATACCATGTTCATTGGTCAACATATTTTTTCATGAACCAACATAAGGATTTAGGTTTCTCTCCAAGCTTATCCTTCTTCAAATGACATTCTGTGTTTCTTCCCTTCCTGGCAAGCTCTACATACTCCCTGAATCTTTTGCTGGATGTCTAGAAGCCCATCTACCAAGTTCTCTCAAGACAAACGAGAGAAGTAGGTGAGGTGGAGGTACCCATACTACCAATGCCAGAGTGTATTGATGTATGATGCACTCTTGGTTTCCAATGCATGCTCCTTGGCTTGTCCATTATCTACTAATCATAATAGTCCATGATCCTCCACATCATGATAAATGATCTTTTGAGTCTCATTGTCAACTACATAGCATTTATGATCACTAAAGTTGATTGCAAGTTGGGGGCAATGTATCGTAATATTAATAACTGATAGCAGATTAAGCTCCATATTGGTACATAGTGCATATTAAGGAAAATAAGTATGTTTCCTCCAAAGGAAATATGAACATTTCATTTTCCAACAACTGTGTACTCTTCACCAACACCAAAGATCACTGAATCTTTAAACACACTGAGAGTGTACTCCGTGGTCCAATCATGTCTTGTGGTGAAATGGTGAGATGCACCTAAGTCAATGTACCAAGTAGATGAACTGTGGTTATCTACTGATTGATTAGCCATGAATGCATAGAAGGCTAAATCCTTCTCTTTTATATGTTGTACACTATGAGCCTTTTGATGAGGCCCTCCCTGGTTGATTTTCAGTTCAACCAACCTCTTTCTACAAAACTTCTTCATATGTCTTGCCTTTCCTCTTTAGTGACAAGTGATGCTATTCTAAATTTATGTGGCATCATCTCCACTACCTTGACCTTTCTTCTTTGCCTGTTTACCTTTTCCCCTGAAATTGGTGTCAAAGGCTTGTTCTAAACCCTTAATGTCACCACTGCTACTGAATTGTTTCTTCCATATATCCCATTCTAATATTTTATTTCAAAGCTAATAAAACTTCACGTCAACACCCAAGAGGTGATGTTTAGAGTCTTGATCAAGTGCTCATAAGCATGTGGTAAGATTTTTAGTGATAGCCACCATGTCTTCTTCATCCATTTTGTGCTCAACGGTAGTTAGTTGTTCCTAGATTTTCTTGATCTTGAGTAAGTGCTCCTATAATAAGACACTCTCATTCATCGCAATCGATAACATGTTCTTTAGGAAAACGGCTCGACCCTTGTCTGAAATCTCATGCAAATATTTCAATTGCTTCCAAATGGTTGTTGAAATCTTCCTAATCTAGACCTCAGGAAACATAGCATCTATCATAGACAACTTGAGAAACATTACTTCTTCATTGTCTTGCTCATCAAACCTATCCAAGTCTCTACACTCAATTGTGAGGCATATATTTGTACCTAGGACTATATTAGCCAAACACTTATATCAAAAAATGGCCAACATACGTTGCTTCTATGTATTGTAATCCTAGCCAAAGAACCTCTGGTTGGCTTCTAATATGATGTTAGTCAAAGAAGTCATAATTATAAGTCACAAATACACTAAAATATTACCGAAACATTATAAAATGCTAAAAATGCTTGTCAAACCCTTGTATACTTTCCCTAAATCATTGTAATAGCCATGTATCACTAGTAAACACAAATTTATGATAAATCTTCCCACACGGCTCAAACACATAGATTTTGACAAATCTGCTCAAAATTAGCCTAGTAAACACTTAATTTGCATTTTGATAGTTGAAAAACACATAGATCTTGATAGATTTGCTATTAACCAACTATAAAACAATCAGATTTGATTAAAAACACAAAAATAATTATTTTCTTTGTAAATCTACTGAAAAACAAGAAATCAATATCTAAAACATCAAGATCTTGAAATCTGGGCATCAATTCATGTAAGAATAGATTGAATTTTCTCTTAAATCATTAGAATAGATTGAATTTGCTCTTAAATCATTGGGATTGAACAAAAAAGAAATTTCCCTAATTATCTCAATTTCTATGTGGACTATTTAGAATAGTCCACATGACTGAATGATGGCTGAGTTTCCTGTACGGGTCGATCCATACTACAAATTTCCATTCCATACAATTCTCATCTTGAATTGAAAATTGGTTCAACAATTTTGACAAATCCGTATAATAAAAATCGAATTGAATCCCTGTATTGTTGTACGATCGATGGATGGGGTGTACGACTACGATGGTGGCTGCTCACACATGCAGTTTGTATAGGGGAGGGATGCCAGTTCTTGGACACCCCACCTGGCTCCCCCCCCACGCCACGTGGCCACCTCGGCAAGTGGTGTTTGCGGGCTGACGAGGCATCGTCACCTGTTCGGTCGGTGGGCGCCTTTACTCCGCACGTGGGGCACCCTTTTTCACGGTCGTATGGGCCTTTTCCCGACACGTACTCCTGCCCCCGTGTTATTATGTTCGGGCCCAGTCTATGAACACTCAGTCGCCCCAGTTGCTATGCAGCTCGACCTCGGCTGCTGTTCACCTCGCCGTCCGTTGCTACGGGTTCCTGTGCTGGTTACTAACTGGTTCTCCTGCTTCACGCTTCGGACATGGTTTCCTTTTGTCCACTGGTGCGCGTGCTGTTGTGGAGTGGTGGCTGTGACATGGGTTATCCTCAGTTCGGTGGTGGAAATGGCGGGTTCCTACTCCCGTGGTTTCGGTGGTGGCTTCCTTCGCGTTCGTTCGGTAAACATGGCACCTTCTTGTTCGATTTTCTTTGTTCTGTAAACATGGAACGGTGGTGGCTTCGACCGTTGGCTCACAGGTCCATTCGTTTCGGTGGCACATTGGTGGTTTATCCTCGGTCCGGTGGTGGGTTCCTGCTCCCGTGGTGGAGGTGGTGGCTTCCTTCGCATTCGTTCGGTAAAATTGTTGGCTTCTTGCTCGACTTTCTTCATGGGTTCGATGCAGTCGCACATTGGTGGCTTCGTGCGGTGGCTCTCTGGTCCATTCGCTGCGGTGGCACGTTGGTGGCTTCGTTCTCCGTTCGATGGCTCACTTGTAGGTTTCCTACCAGCCATAATTGAACTGTGTTTTTCAACACTCTCAACCTGCTGGGGATTGTGTGGACCTTTTCTGCTGCATTTCTAGGTTTAATGTTGCATTTTGGTTTAAGTTTGAATGTTGCTTTATGCTTGAACTGTTTGAGGTTGCCGGGCCTGCTCTTGCTTGTGTTTGTGCTTGGATTAAATTTGAACTGTTTCGCATTACGTTTTTTAAGTTGCATTCGCAGCAGGGTTGAATTGGTGAATTGGTGTTGGTAAATTTCATTCTCCGCAGCATGGTTCTGTTGGCTTGGTGGTTTTGGTTTCCGTTATGGGGCTGCCACATCATGGTTCTGTTGGCTTGGTGGAACTGTTGGTGGTTTTGGTTTTCGTTATGGGGCTGTCGATATTTGGTGAACAATGTATGTGCTCCTTATTATGCTGGAATTGTGCTACTATTAATTCTGAATAATGAATAATGAATTTATGTTGCAGTAGGGTTTATGAATTTTTTAGGGTTTTTGAATTTATTTTAACGTTGGTTTATGAATTTTTTAGGGCTGTTGAATTTATGAATAATGAATAATGAATTTGTTTATGTTGCAGGAGGGTTAGGGTTAAGGTGAATTTGTTAGGGTTTATGAATTGTTGTTGGTTAGTGTTTGTGAATTTTGTTAGGGTTAGGGTTATGGTGAGTTTGTTAGGGTTTATGAACTGTTGTTGGTTAGCATTTGTGAATTTTGTTAGGGTTCAGGGTTAAGGCGAAATTGTTAGGGTTTATGAATTGTTGCATAATTATTGAAGGGTTTATGCGAACTTATGAAGGGTTTATGGTGAATTTACGAAGGGTTTATGAATTGTTGAAGGGTTTATGCGAACTTGTGAAGGGTTTATGGTGAATTTATGAAGGGTTTATGAATTGTTGAAGGGTTTATGCGAACCTACGAAGGGTTTATGGTGAATTTATGAAGGGTTTATGCGAACTTGTCATGCAGAATTGTTGAAAACTTGTTTATGTTGAAATTGTGAAATTGTATTTTGCAAGAAGGTTCTATGGGTTGAATAGTTGATAATAGTTTACGTGGAATAATTGATAATAGTTTACATGTTGCAGTAGGGTTTATGAATGTTGTAGGGTTTATCTACAGAGTTATGTTGAAATGGTGAAATTGTATTTTGCATTAAGGTTCTATGGGCTTAATAATTGATAATAGTTTGGGCTGTTGTAATTGAAGGTTCTATTGTTGCTTTAATTTACAAGTAGGGGAGGGATGTCTATTCTTGAAAATGCATGGGAGGGATGTTAATAGTTAAAAGTTAAAACTGCATCATATAGGGGAGGGATGCCAGTTGACAGCAATGAATTTTGCCATTGTCTCATCTTATTGGAAGAATACCCATAATTCAGTTTTTGATATCAGCAAGTGTGCCAAAACAATGGAGATTGGATTTTACTTCATTTTGGACTATAGGGAACACAATTGGCTATTGCTTTAATTTACAAGTATATGATGCAGTTTTAACTTTTGACTATTAACATCAAGTGCACTTTCAGCAGCCCTACTATGATCCATAGATTAAGACATCTAATTAGTACTTAGTAGTTTATAATAGGCAAACTGAACCCTCCCTTGATGGAAATTTAAATGAGGTCATTACTTACATTATGGGAAAAATAGAAGAAGTTAAATTTTTTAGTTTTTCTTGCTAATTTGGTTGTAGGTATTTTGTTCAATTAGTTGTTGGGTAGACCATAGCATGCATTTATATACACATGGTTTTAGTAAACAGTTTGTTGGCTTGATTACTGTTGTCTGTTGCTCTAGCCTTCAAAAGGATATCGAATTTGTTTTTGGTTCCTTTTAAAGTATCATGTCTTCTTTGTATCTAACAGAAAATTATTACATAGAAAAACTAATCCATCATGAACAATGAAACAAGAAACACTGAACTAATTATTTTGGTTGAAGGGCTACAGGCTATAATTCATAGGCAAACTGAACTTCCTTTTATGTTGATTAGTATGATACTGTATTAAGATCATACTCATTGCTCTTAGGTGTAATAAGTCATGCATGAGAGCCCTCCATGGAACATTCCTTACAGAAGCATTATTAGACTCAGGAGAGAAATATGGGCATGTTCCCAATGAGTTAGCATCGCATGGATGGGTATAACAACCTAGGTAATGGTTCAAACCCATTCCTAACGGTTACTTTAAGGCTTATAGTCCATGTTTAAGGATCTAGACCATGCCACATATATCATATAAGGAATATAGGGCTCTATATTTATTGCTCTATATAGAAGGAATATAGGGCTGTATAGAAGGAAGGAAACATAGGGGTGTCAAGAGTTGTACATTAAAAAAAACACACTTAAAATACTTTAAAGTTAGGTATTTCAAATATTGTCAAATGCAACATTAAATACAAAAACAGTGAATATATTGTTGATGAACCCTAACCCTACTGCAAGGATTGCAACATAAACCAACAACAAACAAAATTCATAAACCCTAAAAAATGTTAATGACAAGTTTAATCAGGGAACATTACAACGTGCTGTTGAAATGATGAAATTGTATATTAAACCTTATGATAAACCCCCGATTACAATGCCGCAAACATTAGGGAACGCTATGACCTCGGATTGTATCCAAAATGGCCATGTTACAAACATTAGAGCCAGTGATTACAAAATCCACATTGCAATGTGGTCACAACAAAAAATTTGGCACCCCTATATGACACCCCTATGCTTGATGTCCTCCAAGATCTTCACTGCCCAATATTGTTGAGTTTCCTACTTGAGCCAAGTTGGTTGGAACAATGGTTGATTAGGTTGTGGCTGATTACCTCCATATGATATCCAATTTGATTGTTGTAGCCATGGAGGAATTGAGTAGCCACAGTGCACACTTGTGCTACTAACCCTTGCATTAGGTAGAGCCCCCCGATAATCATACATACGATTGACACCTGCACTGGTAGGAGGGAATAAGGTGGGCATGCGCACTTGTTGATAGAGGGGGACTTGGCTGTTTAGGAGGTCTTGGAAACATGGAGTATTATCTGCAATATGTTCCAATGTGTTTGGCATCATCCTATGGCCCTCCACTATGTTTGCATCAATGGAAACCCTTTCTGCCAGTCCTTGTTCTTTTTGAAGCAATTGCTGAGCCTTTCTCAATTCCTTTTCCTACCTTGACATCTACTTTTGATGAGCATTTTCTTGTCTTTCTTTCTCTCTTTCAATCATTTCCTGTGCTCGAAGTTTTGTTGCAGCAATCCTTGCAGCCTTCTTTTCTTTAGCTAAGTCCTTTTTCTATTTTAAATCCTGGATTTCAAGTTTCCTATGGTCAGACTCAACTAATAGTTTTATATAGTCTTCTGAGGTGAGTAACTGTGAACTTTGGCATAGACGAAGATTGTCCGCTGTTGCTTACCTTCTTTTTGCTAAGACTCTCTCTACTGGTAGCTTTAGGAACCAACCAAGAAACTGGCCCTTCATTGACACTTGCTATTCCTTGATTGACACGTGCATTTGAATATTTGGGTCAATGTTCTCCTGCTCTATCTGAACCATATTGTCCTCTTCAGCTGGAACCTCATTGTGGACAGTATCCTCTTCCAGATTTCCATTGTCCACAAAATGATGAACAATTTCATCGTCCAATTATCTTGGCTGTGAAGGCATGTTCATGCTTTCTTCATTGGTCCTTGAGACAATATTTTTGTCCAAATTCACCATGGCTTCTGCCAGCCATGATGGTGGGGTAACCTGGCTTGGCAAAGTCAATTCTCCATTGTTTCTTCCTGGAGCACGATCAACGTTTTCATTGACATTCTCATTGACAGTTGCATGATCAATAGAGACACTAAGAAGATCACATGCAGAAGTTGCAACTGTTTCAGTTGGTATAAAAACCTCCATGTTACTGTCAAATGGTTCATTGCTATATTGTGTTTCACTTACATGTTCACCATCATCACCACAGTAGGGTCCTCCTTGAGAGAGAGATATCATATTATCAGCAGCAACAATGTCTTCCTCTACTTCCACATTTTCTTGGCCATCAACATGTGCTTGGAAATCCCCTTCTTCCTGACCATCCAGTTCAAATGCCTGGCTGCAACTAGTATCATGCATGAGATCCTCATAATTCAGTGGCCATATTCCAGTCCTCTTAAACCCAGCCTTGATATGTGAAGGTGTGAGAGCCCTTTTAAAGGCTTTACTTGCAAGCTCCGCTAGCTCAAACCTTTTTACCTCCACCCCTAGATTCTTTTCCATCCACAAAGCTCGCTCACCCCTGAAATAGTTCTTGAAAGGCCCGAACACACTGACATCTAGGGGTTGCAATCTGTGGTATGAGCAGGTAGTGTCAACAGGTCGATGCCCAAGTTGTTAGCCTCCTCAATTGTTTGGACAACAATATGGCTTCCATGTCCATCTAAAACCGGCATGTGTCTATTTACAGGTGAGACACTGCCTGGTATAGATGCAACAAAGTGAGTAAGCCAATTCAAAAAGAGTTCTTTAGTCATCCAAGCATGGGGATGTGCAGCCATGCATGCACCTGGTTCACAATTCTGTATATAGTTTTTGAGTTGTGTTTTACCTTTAAATAGATAAAATCCAGGAACATATTGCAGATAATACTCCATGTTTCCAAGACCTCCTAAACATCCAAGTCCCCCACTATCAACAAGTGCGCATGGCTGTGTGGTTGATAGTGGGACAACAGTGTCCTCTACCACCACATTGTCATTCTCAACAACATTGCTGGGAGCATTGTTGGCATTTGAATGATCGACCCTCTCCTCATCCGATGAGGTGTAGCGTAGCTGGGTACCCCTGCTCAGTCAACGACTTGTTCTCCTTGCATTGCTGACTCTTTCCATGCCTGCAACAACTTGCACATTTACAAGGGAAGCTGATTATGTAGAAGGAAACTGGAAGCTGATTATAATAGAAATATAAATAACATAAATGGAAATAACATTACAAGGGAAGCTGATCATATAGAAGGAAACTGGAAGCTGATTATAACAGAAATATAAATAACATAAATGGAAATAACATAAACATTGAAGCTGATTACGTAGTTACCTGATTATACTGTGCACACACTTCTGATGGTATGTCTCGACTGTGCACACACTCTGCAGTTCGAATTTCTGAAATGCAACTTCAGTAAGGGTTGTGGTTCTTTTATAGTTGTTTGCTGATGAATTGGATTGGTAAGAAGGGTGCACATGGATTGCAATCTCTCAAATTTGAATGTGTTTTGTGGGTTGATTTAAATGTGATCCAATGGCTGGGAGCTTGTCATGGTGGATCCTTGTGCCTTCATCTGTTTCATGATCCTTGTGCTTTCAGCTGTTTAATGGGTGCATTTAATGGGTAGGTGTCATTTATTGAATACAGTGGGTTGGAATGTTGAACAACCATGCAGTTATGGCTGACACTCTCCTGCTTGTTGCTTGAACAGGTTTTAATGAATGCTGGGATATTTATCCTCCAATAGATATTCGTGGGTCCTCCTTTGATACGGTACCTTGCAGTAGGTGGCAAATACAAGCTGGGTTATTTAGTTGTTCATGTACTTTTGGATCCCTGAGCAGATCTGTATGTAGTTGGCACAAGATGTTTTGTACTCTTTTGCAACATAAGGACTATTTATGGACCCCTGTTGGCCCAGTCAGTTAATGGGCAATTTTTGGACATAATTTAAATATTTATTGCACTTAATATGGAATGTTTATGTTCAATTTCTGGGTGTTTTTATGTCAATATGTGGTGGCTATGTGGGACCAGTACTATGGAAACTACTAGTCCCTGTTCAAGAATAGACATCCCTCCCCTAGATGATCCAGATAACAGATCTGTATGGTTGGGTCCATACAATCCTTTAAAAACTGATTTTTTTACTTGTGAAACTTCAGTTGCATGGTTCCACTAAAACAATTGAAGTTGCTTCAAAATTAAAAATCAAAACAACACCTTGTTTATGTGAAACCATTTCGGCTCTTTGATGAGCTACATTAGTGATCCGTTGATCTGTCTCTATTGAAAACAAATCCCTAGGTCTAGGTCTTCACCCTCTCCACGTCTCCAAGGCTATAGTTGAGTTCATATACCATATCATAGAAATTGAGCACATAAATAAACGAAGAATGATAATAAGAAATAAAAAACTTTCTTATATAGGGTTATAAGTCGAGTCAATCCCCATAATCTATCTGACACCTTTGGGCCTCTTAGAGCAGTGGTGGTCACTTTCGGGGTTACCTGATGTTGATTTTATCCTTGAATCTTAGAGGGGTTGGGGGTGCCCCAAAATCATTAGCCCTGCGCAGACTGATAACGACTACTACTCCTGATGCTATTATCATTCAGGAGACCATGTATTTGGGTTCTAAAGCCTGCGCATTTTTGTGGAGTTTCCTTCTGGATTGGGAATGTTGTTCAGTTGAATTGGATGGCCTTTCGAGGGGCCTTCTTGCGGCGTGTAACCCTAGGACTCTCTCGTTACGGTCCTATTTTGTGTATGGGGGTATTCTTTTACTAGGGAGACACAAGGATCTTTCTGTGCCCATACAACTTTTTAATTGTTATGCGGCCTATTTGGATCGACAGAACTATTGGAAGGCTTTGGAGGCAACTGGGATTATGGATCTTAATTATGTCATTATTGCTAGTGATCTGAACTTAACTTTGAACTTTGGAGACATTTGGGGCCTGAAGGCGCACAGTGATCCTCTTCAATCCTGGTTTCAAGGTATCTTCAATGATCATGTACTTGTCGATGTTTTGCCTGTCCCCTTACTACCTACCTGGAAAAATGGTAGAAGTGGGGATGCCATGGTCGCAAAACGTCTGGATCGGTTTATGATTAGTGGTTCTCTTATCGAAGCAGTGGATAGGTGTAGTTCTTGTATTGTACATGCGTCTATATCGGATCATAATCCGATTCTGCTGCATATTCAGGCTAGCCCGATTCTTTATAAGTTCCCTTTTAAATACTTTCATACATGGGCATAGGAACATGCTTTTATTTCTTTGGTTCGTGATCATTGGACCTCTTTTTATTCCAATCCTAGTGGTAGGGCGATGGTGGATCTTCCTACTTTTCTTAGATCGCTCAAGTCTATTGTTATCCCTTGGATACGCTCGAGAAAGAAGAAACATTCGACTTCTCTTGTCAAGATTGAGGGAAGTATTGCAAAATATCACTTGGATCCTCTTTTCGGTGTTCAGTCTGATCCTGAGGGTAGGATGTTGAAGTCCTTGGAAGCTGAAAAGGCCTTGCTGATGCGCATTGAGGAAGAACTCTGGAGATTAAAGAGTCGGGCTCTTTGGATCACACTGGGTGATCAGAATACACATTTTTTTCATAAATTTGCTACTATGAGAAGGAAAGCCAATTCGATTTGGGACATTGAGGATTCGGTTGGTACTATTGTCTCTTCTCAAAAGTTGATCGAAAATGCTGCTATGGGTCACTTTCAGAAGTTGTTTACTAAGTCTTGTGTACCCAATCTTCAGGAACAGTTGGAGGTCATTCAGTGTATGCCTAGTTTTTTTTCGGCTAAGGACAATGCTGTAATTGGCAGACCGGTTACACTTGTTGAAATTGAAGGAATTCTTAAGAAAATGGCCAAGGACAAAAGTTTGGGGCTGGATGGCTGGTCGGTGGAATTCTACCTTCAATTTTTCGATCTGCTTGGTGCTGAGCTGGTTCGATTGGTGGAGGAAGCTCGTATCACTGGGTGGATCAGTGGGGGTCTCAATGCTACTTTTATTTCTTTGATCCCCAAGATCTCTGAACCATCCTCTTTCCAGGACTATAGGCCTATTTCACTTTGCAATCTTCTCTACAAGTTGGTTTCTAAAGTTATTGCGGATTGGATTAAGGATGGATTATCTTGGGGAATCTCATCTGAATAGTTTGGGTTTTTACACCAGCAATTGATCTTTGATGCTATCGGGACTGCTCAGGAGACATTACATTCTACAAAAACCAGCCGAATACCCTCCATTGTGCTTAAGTTGGATTTGGTTAAAGCCTACGACTTGGTCGATTGGGATTTCCTTAGGCTTCTTTTATTGAATGTTGGCTTGGATTTATTGACCACAAACTGGATCCTCAGTTGTATCTCCTCAGTGAATTTTGCATTGCTTGTCAATGGTTTCCCAACCTCCTTTTTCAAGGGCACTCGCAGTCTTCGACAGGGTTGCCCCCTCTCGCCCCTGCTCTTCCTCTTGATGATTGAGGGTCTCAGCAGACTTCTGAACCTTGCTAAAGGTACTGGTAAGATTACTGGCATCAAAGTTTCGAAACACTTTAACATTGCACATCTCCTGTTTGTGGATGCTGTGCTAATGTTTGGTATTGGTGAATTTGAGGAATGGGTGCATTACAAGCGTATTATTGACCTATTCTGTAAAGCTTCAGGTATGATTATCAATATTCCTAAGTCATGCTTATATTACCTTAATTTAAGCTCTGTGACCAGTGATCTTATTGGCTTATTTCGCAGTTTGAAAGGAAGGTTTCTAGTTGGTATTACCATAGTTTGTCATTGGGGGGAAGACTTGTGTTATTGAATTCTGTTCTAGCTAACCTTCCTATTTACTGGTTCACTTTGGCCAAGGTTCTTGTGGCTTTGTTACATAAGGTCAGATGTATTTCATTTAACCTCCTCTGGGTCGTCAGGTGAAGTCAGGCTTTCATTTGATTGCATGGAACATGATTGCGTTGCCGATGGAGGCTGGCGGATGGGGAATTCGTAATGTCTTCTAGACCTACATTACACCTTAAGAGCCTGTGGCGTGCACTTACTCATTCCTGCCTGTGGAGCCAGATATTGCGATCTTAAAGGATTGACTGTTATTGCTTGGATCAGACAACAACCATTGCGAACGGTGGGCGCATCCAACATTTGGCATGGACAGGTTGAGGCTTTTCCCACCCTGCAGGCTCATTTGGGCTGGCAAGTGGGAAACGACTACTAGGTTCGGTTGGGGGTTGATTTTGTGCTTGGTTGTGATAAGCTTCTCTCTCCTGGGACTATCGTATTACTCCATTAGCTGGGCTATTATTAATTGAACCATGCTAAGAATCCAATGAGCTCGGGGTACGCTAATTATTGGGTGTCTGCATTCGAGGTCGGTCTTACGGGAGATGCTGGTAGATATTGGACTGAGTTTATTCTGTTTCTCTCTCACGTAGGCATAGAACTAAACAACGAGGTGTATACTCTCAAGTGGAGCTGGCGGGAGGAGTGTGGTGATATTGTAGCTAGGAAGGCTTACTTGGCCATTGCTGAGCAACAACAATTAGGCTCGACCCAGTGGTGGTATCGCAGCCTTTGGAGCTGGAACGTGCCTTCGAAAATTCGGTTCTTCATTTGGCTCACCATTAAAAACATAATCCTGACTGCTGATAATTATATCAGAAGGGGGGATTTGGGCCCAACGTATGCTCATTTTGTTTTCAGGATGCCGAGACAGTCCATCATTTATTTTCTGGTTGTCCGATCACTTTGCAATTTTGGTCGACTATTTCGGAATTCTGGGGAATTGATTTTTGCTGGAATCATGGCTCCATTGCAGATGCGCTATACAAGTGGTATCAGGTGCGGCGTGATTTTATCTCGTTTCCTATTTACTTCATACGGGGTATCTGGAAGCTGCGGAATCGTATCCTGTTTGATGGTTATGTTTTTAACTTCAATCGTTCCCTTCATTTTTTGGTGTGTATCCTTTCGCGTGCCTTGAAAAAGAAGGTTGAAAAAGACGGTTATTTACAAGAACAAATCCATTAGTGGTCCACCTATTGATGTTTCTCGGCCTTTTGGTTTCTTTGATGGCGCAGAACAATGTGGTAGATGTGGGGTTAGTGGTATCCTTTTTATCTCAAATACTAATTATTATGAATTGTCCCTGGGTTGTGGTATGGGCACTAATACCCGAGCAGAGCTCTTGGCTCTTTGATGTCTTCTTCATTTTATATCCTCCATCTATATTTTCAACATTCACTTTTTTGGAGACTCCTCTACGATCATTGGATGGACGATGGAATCTAGTAAACTCATGGTGGCTTCACTTGATCAATGGAATAAGAAGATTAGACTTCTTATGCTTCAGTTTGATACCCTTAACATCAAGCATGTCTCCCATAATTACAACTTCAGGGATGATGGACTATCAAAGAAAGGCCTTATACTGAAAGAGGGCACTCTCCGGGTAACACATTTCCATGAGTTGAGGCCTCCGGAAACTAAGACTTTTTATATCTATTAGATAATACTTCACTATTTCTGCACTCTTTGTTTTTCACTGATTCAGTAATTTTGGAACTAATTTTGTAATTGGCAGTTTGTGGACTGTGTTTACTTAGTATTTTGAACTCTGGATTTAAGGAAGCATCAGTAATATAGTTATGATTAGTTACATATGATTAGTGATAGTTGTTTATGTTCTGACAGATTAAACGGAACGATAGACTCTCTATCCTTGGGATATGATATATTGTAAATTTCTTTGATTCACCCTCATGAATAGCAAGATTTTTATTTTTATTTTTTTTCCCTGTTGACAAAAAGTCGTCGAGTCAATCCACTTTATGAATGTGGGATAGAAAGCAATATAAAACATAAAATTGCAAAATAACTTATATTTCAACATCTTGGCTAACCCTGGACCTTTGATAATCTTTGTGGGCCTGGTTTTTAGATCATATTCTTGATACACATTTTCTTTTGATACAAAGACAATCTTGTCGGTCTAAGATATCCTTGATAGCTGAATGAGGCACATAGGAAATTATCCATGAGTATATCACAAAACCCCTAAAGTGTTTCAAGGAATAAACTAATGCATACGCTTTCTTCTCCATTAGCGACCACTTCAATTCAGAATCTCGAAGTTCCTTGCTCATGAAAGTAATTGGCTACACCATACCTTGTTCTTTCTTTTGCAATAACACACCAGCGACAATGTCTTCTAATGTAAATGAGAAAATATAAAACTCCTTTGAATATTTTAGGCTTACTACAATAGGGCTAATGTAATGGCATCTTTGATCTTGTGAAAGGAATTATTTCTCTCTAAATTGCATTTGAACACAACATCCTTCTTTAGAAGGTCATATATAGGCTTCGTTATTTTGACAAATTTGGAATGTATCTTCTAATGAAATTAATGTTGTTGAAGCCTGGATTGAACTTGCTTCCCGCTCTCCGGGAGAGCATGCTGCCTAATTTCTTTGATTCTTTCCTGATAAATCCTAATGCCATATTTTGATCTCAATGTCCCAACATATTTCCTTCATCCACTCCAAAAATAGTTTTCTTGGTATTAGAAGAGATTTTGTATTTTCTACATCTTTCAAAAACTTGCCAAAGATGCTTGACATGTTCACTTCTCTCTTTTGAAAATATGGTCAAATATTCTTGATAGATCTCAATTATCTTACTGATGAGATCCGTAAAGAAAAATACATTTCCCTTTGGAATGTGGATCATGCATTGAGTAATTCAAAGGGCATGCTCTTGTACTCAAATGTTCCCCAAGGAGTGGTGAATGTTATTTAATGTTGGTCTTCTTCCTTAACCAAAATTTGGTTAAATTCAGAGAAACCATCTAACATAGAGAGCATGGATGATCCCATCACCCTTTGTACAATATGTTCCAGTTTTGACAAAGGGTAGTTATCCTTCAAAAAAAGTTGTTCCCAATTTTTGAAATCCACACAAAGCTTGATTTCAACCATTTTTCTTTCTAACAATCACCATATTTTCCACCCATGACAAATGTTGCATAGGAGAAATGATTTGAGCCTGCAACATCTTTTCTAACTCCTCCTTTACCAAAACGGACAACTTAGGATTGATTATTCTTTATATTTGTCTGATTTGCTCAACCACTTCTTCCAATGGTATAGTGTGCTCGAATACATCTCCTTTGTAATCCTTGAGATCATCGTATGTCTAGGTGAACACTTCCCAATATTCATGGATGGGATTTTTGTTGAAAATCTCAAAATCTGTGCACAAAGTTCACTGACAGATTTCGTCAAACACTTAGTTATTCTCTAATATCAGTCTTCTACATGAAGAAAAAACAAGTGCATTTCTAATGTATTAATTATCCCAGTACTGTAATCTGATATGCATAAACTAAGCCCATTTTAAAGCGGAAACAAATAGAAAACAACAGACTGTCATAAAAAAATCAAACATAGGAAATTGGTCCAAGACCTTGGAAAAAACCCCCAAGGGGACAACTAGTCACAAGAGAAATTTAATTGAGCTTGAAAGAGAAATTTTAGAGAGTACAACAAGAAGAAATTACAACATTAAATGCTAAGAATAGAACCTTGAATTTATTGCCCTTCCTCAACCTTGAAATGCATGCCGGGTAATACAACATGCTACAAGAATTCTACTCAATGTTCAGACAACACCGACATCATTACACCCTCGGTTTGCATGCACAAGTAAACTTCATTTATGTACTTAAAACTCAATATGTAACAATGCATTGGGAAACATGTTAACAATAGCAAGTCTTCTGTTGTACGCCCCCATTCATATCAACAGTACGGCCCTCTGTCCAATGCAACAACACCTCAAACTATGTGCCACTTTTTGCCTCAAAAAGTGTTCCCAAAACTCTACTATACAGTCTACAAACAATTTCCATGCATTTTTTCTTGGAATGTGTGCTGACTCTCTTAGTTGGTGCACCCCCCTCCTCCTGGAAAATCATGCCCTCTCCTTGAAATTTGTGCCCTCACTTTGGGCTGCCCTTCTCTCACTTTCATTGCTCAATCTCTTTCTCTCTCTTGCAGATGTGCTTCTTACACTCCTCACCAAGCTCCTCCTTGGAATTTGAGCCACTCCGCAAATGCTCTCTTTGGAATATGTTCCAATGGTATCATAAGCCTCTTTTATTATTAAATTAGGGTAACTGCCATGTCTCTTCATCTTCCAGGGCTAGGATTGAATCTTGGCTCTCAAGATCGATGAACATGATTTAATTTGAAGTTCACTTAAATATCTTAAGTGAAAGATATATAAAATCACCTTACATTCGAAAAGTCATATCACCCTAAAATAATAAAAAATTACACTTTATCTCATAAAGTACAACTCACTTTAATATTATAAAGTCACTTGTAAAACACATTTATTAAAGTCACTTTACATTGCTTAATGAGACCCCATGTGCTCGGACCCCTGCACCTAGGCACATGATGCACGAATACCTTCAAGCTACCAAAACTAACATTGATGATTATGCTCAAAGGGAGGGTAGTTAAAACCACTATTATTTCCTCTGTAATTAGGTTATAATTTTACAAGAAAAAGATAAGACAATTTCCATAATAAAATGTTCAGTAAATGACTAAATGTATGCTGTGATGTAGCTTGGTGGAATTCAATTCATAAATATGACAATGTAACTAAAAAAAATGATAAAAAATTACATACTAAAAGTTACTAAATCTAGTTTTGTTTACACTTATGTGTAAATTTCAGATCGTGGAAATTTATTAGTTATCCCAAATAAAAAGTAAATGACCTGTGGAAAGTAAGAAGTAACTGTAAAATCTGAATATGAAAAATATGCAAGTAAGCAAATTAGATTTATAAGTCTTCCTATGAATACTTGAAGAAACAAGTTTGAAAATCAAATAATAAACCTTTGAATGCGAATTCTAGATTTAAAACTTAAGCTAGTTACTCAAATGAAATCTATATTTTTCAATTAAAATTAAAGAGTAACTAAGAAATTTGAATCTATGATATGTATTTCAAATTTGAAATAGATCTAATATTTAGATATGCAATAAAATGAGATAATCTATACTAAGTGAAATCTATTAAAGAATTTACCTTAGGGTTAGTATATTTCACCAAAAAAGAAAGAACAATATTTCTTTTGGTTTTTTTAATGGATGATTGCAAGAAGAGGTGAGGTGCCAAATACCTAGGGAAAATAGAGTCACCCTAGAATCACATAAAGGGACTTTCTTGAAAATATCACAAGGATTTGAGCATGCTCTAGGCTACACTTAACTCTCTTGATGTATTAGATGATTTTAAGCAATCACATAGGGAATGAGAAGCTCTCTCCTTTACTTTATTTCTTGGGTGTACCCTACACAAAGGGGATTAGTATTGCACCATTCAAATTAAGTAACAATGAAAAAAATAACATCTCTTTAACGCACAATAACAATTGAATCCATAATAAAGACTAACTTCCATAGATTCAATCCAACTAATAATACTATCCCTTCAATGGCCCAAGATTAGAAACAAGATGGACATTGCTAGCAATATTACCTCCAATAGATAAACACAATAACAAGAAGAAAGCCACACATCGACAAGAGATTCCAATTCTTTACCTACAAAGCCAAAAATTGTTTTGTATTAAGAATTCTCTTGTAGTGTACAAAGATAGCTCTTGCGCAACAACAACCAACAAGACAAATGAGATAGAATTTCTCTTTATATAGGACTGGAGACTCAACCTATTCTCATTAAATAATTATTTTCTTGATTCAAACCATGCATCTATACTAGAAGACTCAAACTCAACTAAAACCCCTCTTGACATGGTAAAACAATGTCTAAAATATACTCAATATTTAAAACAATCCTCAGACAATTCAAAAAGGAGGAGCGCCTCACTTAGAGAGGGAACTATTTGGCCTAAGGCGGGATTGATTGGTCTAAAGAGGAAAGTTGTAGAATTATATTGGCACATGTGGGTCAAATGAGGGCTTAGCTTCATTTAACCACTCACCAAATAATTAGGAAGGATCCAATTAAGATGAATGAAAGTAAGATCAAATGAGGAGAGTGAGGAATGATCCACAAGTGTGAAGGAAAGGGTGGAACAACTCACATGTCTGAGAGGAGGGACGATTTTCCTTTGGAGGGGGACATTTATGGTTTTGAGGATTTAGAAGTCTTTAGGAAGGTATAAAAAATCTTCTTGGATGGCCAAACTTGAGGGCACTAGGTTAGAAGGGGTGCTTAGGTGGATTGCATGAGGATATGTGAGACTGCATAAAAATATGGTGAGGGTCTAACATGAGAAGGAGGAAACTTTGAGTTATAAAGTTAATGAAAAATTAGATTATTGAATTCAAAGTTGGAAATAGGGAGAGGCACTTCTAACCTTTTAAACTTAGTTTTAACCACAAATGCACTTTAATTATCATTTAACCATGTGCAAGAGGGACCCCTAAGAATTTATACCTTGACTGACATTATATAAGTTTCCATGGTGACCAAATACATGAGATATGGTACATTACATTAACTATAGAGCTCAGGTGATCGATGACATATGGTGGAGGCACTCAAGATGTGCTTCCACTCTGGAGAATTTTACAAGTGCAAACATGTCAAAAAATTTACAATCGCGAAGATGTAAATTTTCCTCAATAAAAAAAAACACTCAAATGTTACTTGCCTCAGTACAATTTTCATAGTAAATATAAGTATAAATTATAACTGACTCTCTACAACATCTCAATTACATCACTTTTCTAATGTAACCATGGACTACTGATATAATGATGATACATTACAATTTTTTCTTAGACAAGCCATACACTGGACTTCTTCTAGATCATCAATCTCTTTACCCCTTGAATAAACCTTGTGCAATCTGAGGGGTAACACCCTTGAGCTATGTGGTCTCACAAACAAATCATGATTTATTTTGTATGGAAAGATATATTCTAGTGGTGGGTTTTCCACTAGCTAAACTTTCTAGGAAAGTAGAAACACCTCTAACATGGGTTTTGGTAACACATTAACTTAGCCATGATTCATATTCAACTTTCTAAGGAATGCTTCAACTATCACGGATTCCAAAAAATATTTGGTAGAATCTCTCAATCACTCTAGCTTCCCTAAACCCATGGATCTCTTCTCTATTTATAGGTCCATGGCGCCTAACACCTCACCCCCCATCCATAATTCATAATTTTTAAATTTTCATAATTCGTAATTTTTAAATATTATCATATTATCTAGAGCCCCAAGGTTGACAACCTCATCTTCCCAAGCAAGCATATAATATGATACACTAACCTACATACTACAAGCATATTGAAAGGTTGGTATAAAATTTATTCCCATCTCCAACTAGGTACTCAACACCATGCATCAAAGTCCAACCATACAACTCCACCAATGAGCACAACTCCAACCCTTCATCCATACTTCAACGTCACAACTCCAATATTGGTTACTCTGACCTTCTCAATATGGTACCATATCTATCAAGTGACATGTAAGGAAAAATAACCATCGGTGTAGATTTATTTATTGAGTTTGTTCTTATTCCATAAGTTATTACTCTATAAATATTCTCCTTCATAGGTATGGGAATCCATGAGATCATTGATTGAACTAATCCTCTCAAACCACTAGTAGATTTTATGTTAATAATCAATTGACAACATGCAACCAATGCATTAGTTATAATAATAACAGCATCATCTCACAAAATAAAATGTACATGCTAACTATCACATGCCATCATGAGAAACACAACATCCCAAATAACATCTCATCATAAAAAAATGCACGCAATAACAACATGCCATAACATCATGAAATATCATCATAAATAATGTCACTTCAACATATCTTCATCAAAGATACAACATGCCATCAAAAACATTATATCAACGTAAATAAAATGGAAACACATGTTACATACCACATGTGTTCCTAAGACAACATAACATCATGGATATGATAATCAACTTAACATGTAGCATATGCAGAAAAATAAAATATCATGAACATCATAATTCATCAATGAAATCCAAGTCTCTAGTATGCATGAATATATATGCCTTGATTACTATAATATCAAACCCAATTAGGACAATGCCTATGAGGAAGAAAATGCTATCAAACCCCCTTTCTAGTACATGGATCTTCTCTAGTGATGTTTGTTAGCCCAATATGAATCTACAAGGATCATCATTAAATTCTATTAGTGCCATGTGATCATCAAGATATTGATCAATTTTTTATTATAATGTCTTCTTCTTGCAATGAGAAGGTTATCAATTTATAGGGTAGGTATAACCACTCTATTAATCCATTAGTAAAGTTTTCATATATTTTCATCATATGAGTAAACTATTAAACTTTAAAGTAATCCCCCATCATTTAGAGCCACAATATATAGGCATATATTATTTTTTGCATGGTGAATTGAGTTAAATTCAACAATAATCTATTAATGGCCTCACTAGCATGCCTTAAATTGTTGATATCAAAATTAAATTTCCTTGTCTATTGTTAAATCACAATATCTTTACCCTATAGTGTATAGATTTTAATCATTCCTTAGGGTTCCAATGTCACTTCACATATATGGCATAACTCATTCCAAGGACCAATATACCCAACACCATGTAAAGAGTTGGACACTAGGTCATCATTATTTAAGTTTTTTTCCATGCTTAATTCACTTGCACAAAGAAATGGTTAAGACCTTGCAGTTTATCCATTACATGCAACTATAATTGTTCACACTTAGAAGGATTAGTTCACCTAATCCAAATATGCAACCAGTCATTGGATTACAAGCTTCTTAATATTCATGCTGAGTATTTATTCATCAATTTCTAAGACTCAATCCATCCCATCATGTATTTTTCTTTGCTTTGATGGTCTATAACAAAAAAGTAGGCAATTGTTATACTTCAACATTTAAGCCTTTAAACCATTTTTCCACCCTACAACTTGTCATCCCTCACTAATTGTGCGTGCTCCAGTTCATGATTTCCTATCTTGACACCTTAAAATTATGAGTGATGACCTTTAATCGCCATTCATGTTTCTCAATCCACTCATCAATGTTATTAAGGAAGAGAGATTGTTAATTGAGATAGGCACCCCTTCAGTATCATTACATCAATTTACCCTAGGTTTTATTACAATTTCATAATTCTCCTACCACTTCGATGTTATACATTAGGTATACACCTTAACATATTCATGTGGGAATTGATTAACTACTTTGGCCCTAAGAATTTCTTATTGTTGTTATTTAAATTGAGTAACCTTCTAAACTATCACTAACCTTTAATTGTCTAGAAGAATGTCATCTTTATGCTAAGGTCCTTTCCACTTTTTGATTTTTTGACTTGTCCTATCATCTTACCATCCTCCAGAAACCCATGGGTTTATCACCTCTTTAATATAATTTCATCAAATCTTCTAAAATTCCTTGTAATGATTTGCATCATCATCCCAATCATTTAACTCAAGTTGGTTAATTGATAGCATTTTCTTCCTCATAGGCATTGTCCTTATTTAGACCTTATAGCGATTCTTATCATGTTTCCTATTTGGGGAAACTTTGGTGATTCAACAACAATTTGTGAAAGGGTTACTCATTCAAGGGATACCTCAAGAGTGATAATTTATCATTGCTACTTCATCACGATTACTTCCTCATGACACATCTAGAATATTCCATCATGTTCTATGATATGATACTCTTTGTTGATTCCTTATATTGTTTTTATTACAAAATGACTTCTCATCAATCATTTGTGTAGCTCTCAAATCAACTCACCTTTAAATGCATCATATTATATGATGTATTTATCCATTACTCTTTCTATGTGTATCTCACCCTTTCAATTCGATTATGGTTATGAGGACGACAATAATTTATGGTCATTAGAAAATTTGCAAGATCACCATTTTCCCTTCTTCTATAATGTAACTTCTTGGAATGATTTATAAGTTAGGTATACACCTGCTAGCATTTGAATATCAATGCCTTAGAAACATTTGTTTCTTAAAATCCTTGTCTCACTATAAATTAGATTTCCATATTCTCATTCTAATAATAGGATAAGTGTCCTTCTAGATGTAATTGGATACTATCTTTGAGGTATATATGCATTTCCTTGTGTTTTTATGTCATTTGATGTGTACAATCAAGGAATTGTATCTCTACGCTCTCAAATCAATCATTTATATTTTACCCGTATCTTACCCAAATTCTCGATGTCTTATTTACTCCCTCAAGTTATTGTTGACAAAGACAAATTCCCTTTGTCAAACTTAAGGGAGTTTACACAAATATGGGCCCAATTAGCCCTTTCTTTGTTTGGAATAGAACATGCCTCTGGTATGTTGCCTCATATACCAATATAAATATAAGCATAGGTTTTAGTTTGTTTAAATCCTAAATGAAATCCTATCCTAACAAAAAAATGTAGTCCTAATTAATTACATACCTAGGATTTGAGATTGAAGTTTGAACATGAGAAAATGAATATTTTAGACAATAATTATAGAAAAACAATTTAGTGTTTTACAAAGATTGAAATGCTACACAAAAATATGTATTAAGATTAGGTTGACCTAAATATATTGTTAGGGTTAACCTTGAATCGGGAATGAGTCAAAGATGGTTTAGGTCTCATCACATGTTTTTGGGCACATGGTATTTGGTGTTCCATGGTATTTGGTGGCCCATGGTATTTCATCTAATGAAGCCTATAAAGGGCTTGGAATACTCCATTGCGAGAATGAATACTAGCCATCACTATCTTTAAAGTTTGGAATTGCTAGATATGAAAGTTCTTTAGCCCACTCCATGTTTGAGATCCTAGATTTAAAATAATAACGTGATCAAACTATGGTTATAGTTTATTAGACTTAAGCGTAACAACTATATGCTATGCATTTAGTGATGGTTCAAATGATTGACAAAGTTGACATTTATAAACTATGCAATAAGCAATAGTGTGGGTCAGGCGTACCCACTATAGACTATAAGCAAAGTTTAGATCATAATCCAAAACAGGGTCAACTATTAATACTACGTATATTTTGCAATCATAAACTATAGGGTGATGGTTTTTTTATTTCGGTTGGTGGATGACAAGGCTTGGTCTTTAATGCCTTCACATGATCGACATTAATGATGTCTCGGGTAATCAAAACCCTGCCGTGAAGCTCCAAGGTTTGGTCATTTAGCAGTTTGTTGGGTATGTGTAGTGTTGGCGAGCTGGGCTTCTCCTCCTCTCGGCCGCCATGGTTACTGGCACCACTATCCGAGTTAGTTGTAACTGACGAGGTGTTGGTCGTGGGTCTTTATGATGAAATGAGTTCACCATCCTGGTTCTTTTCATCATGAGTTCAAAACCTTGCTAAGTATCAATATCTTTAACGCCACAGTCTTTTAAATGTTTATAGTTAAGATTTTGGTTTTGATAAATTAAGTATTTATCTTTTAATCTTTGTTATGGTTTTATTGACAAGAGGCAGTTTATGGCCTTCAGGATGGCACAATGAGAGTAGTGTTGGTTCTTGTGGACTGTGACTCCCGGTAAGTCTCGGGCTCATCCCAAGATGCCTCTTTCAACGTTTTAAGGGTTTTAAAGTTCTGTCTCGTCGTCCTTCAGTGTATACTTGGTTTTTAATAGGGATATGAAATGTGAAAGCAGTGTTGCTGCAGTAGAAGGATTTGCCTCGTTACTCCCGATTTGGGGTTTCACCTGCCAAGTTAATGTACCGGTTTTGTTTATACTATGGTTTCCCTTTTGGTTTCCTTAAGCAGTTGGACTGCGGTTGAAAAGTTTCTTTATGAATAAAATAAATTGTTCACTTCGTTTCTTACTCTATGCGTTGAAAATGTGAAGCTTTGCTCTCGGCTCTGTTAGTTGATAAAGCTTTCGGGCTTGAACCCTACCTTGTTTTCAATAATTATAAATATGGTTGCAATGTATTTAAATGTGGTTTGATATTCATTACTTTTGGATTTTAAATTCATAGGCTTCGAGCCAAACACTGCACTGAGTTTTTGTTTGATGTTTTTAAGCATTACGCTAAAAAGGAGAATAGGGGTGAGTCCTCCGAATGTAGACTCGAACCATCGACTCTCGATTGAAATCTGTGTGAAGTTGATTTTAAGTTAATCCTGTGTAATGTAGGTTCTTTATTAAACCTTTGGGTAAGCTTTAATGGTTCTCGAACCCACGCCCTTCGTTACTATTATAGATTCATACGGTAGTTATAACCCTGCACCGATCATTACATTAGTAAGGTTGAACTGAGTTTTTGGTGTGACCTTTGTAACTGGATATTGTTTGATGTTTTTAAGAGAATGATAAAAATGGGTGAGCTCATCATGAGACTCGAACCCTAGATCTATCCAAGTTATAGACCTACTTCATAATATCGGGTTTATGGTTTCAGCTTGTTTAGCTATTTTAAAAGAATAAAATGCAGTAACTTATTGTTATGTTTTTAATTGATTTTATTAATCATTGTAAGGATGCCGAGACCCAATGTATGAATATATTGCTGGGCCGAAACCCTGGGTTGTACCATCGGTTCTCTTTGGACTCAGGATGAGTCACTTAGGGGTTTAATTGTTGTTATGAGTCTACATAGATTTCAATAATTACGATGTTGAGAAAGTTGAGTACAGGAAGATTGATGTTTGTAATAGATAATGTCGACGAGTTTGACCCAATGTATGAATATATTGCTGGGCCGAAACCCTGGGTTGTACCATCGGTTCTCTTTGGACTCAGGATGAGTCACTTAGGGGTTTAACTATTGTTATGAGTCTGCATAGATTTCAATAATTACGATGTTGAGAAAGTTGAGTACAGGAAGATTGATGTTTGTAATAGATAATGTCGACGAGTTTGACATTTGGCATGATAATGTAATTTTCAATATAATTTTTTTCAGTTATAAAATTGGTAGTGAATGTTACTGCATAGTTTATCAAAGATGTTTTATTTGCACTAATGTTCTTGCCTTATACTTGGTTTATGAAGAATGATTAAATATTATTTCTATTTTGCTTACAAAAATAAATTTGAGATATGTATACTTCATTCATTTTGTGAATAATACTCTATTAGATGCTCAGGTGTTAATACTGCATAGTTGCATAATGTTTATAGGTTGAAATGTATAGATATCTAGGGTTAATGGTTGAGTTCTGATTATAAAATAAATTGTTTTGGCTGAGTATGAACTCTATTTTCAGTTTAGGAAAGCTTATACTGCTTATATAGATATAAATTAAACATAGGCTAACCATATAAATTATTTTCCTGATCTGTATTATTTATTCTATGAATTCTACTACTTAGAAAAATAACCCTAGATGGCTTAAGGAAATATTTATGTAGCCACAGTAATGACTTTAGATATAAACATAAAAGACATTTACTTTTCATTTGTATCTAGAGATCATATCTAATCTACGTTAATTAACTCTCTCCCTGCACTAGAGTACATCACTAAATGCGAAAGGAAAAATACATGGAGACGTTTATATTCATTCTACACATTCATTACTCAGAATCTGATCATTCATTTGATTTATAAAGATAATATTCAGAACGGAATTCAGACTTTTTAAACAATATACTGGTATCTAATAAGCAAATAGTTTCAGATTAAATCAACAATTTGGAAAAGAAATAAAATATAACAAGTAGAACCTGATAGTTGGATAGGGTGGACAAACATCCAAAGAGGCCTGTTCCTCCCAACCTTCTCCAGAAGAAGCAGCCAAATCACTTGCTCCCTTGGACCCCAGAGCATGTTTACTGAACCACTAGGAAGAAGTCAGTGTGTAGAAGCAAGACACTCAGGTTGTACTTCAGCAATCAATGGAGACTTACATACACCTCAAATATGTACTTCAACAATCAATGGAGACTTGCATACATATCAAAACTCTAAACTGAGTAGGAAACCTATGCACTCACTAGGAATAAGACAGTCTTACTCTGCAACTCAAAACATAGCTTCCCCTTGTCGAATCTCTTGTGTGCAATTCCCAGCAAAACCACAAGGTAATTTTTCTCGTCAGAAAAAGTGTGAGCCTCAGCTCAAATTTGATGGCTTATAAAAGATGCCTAGGTCTTTTGGTGGTCAATTTTCAATAAATGAGCCATAAGCTCCAGTTCCACATTCCAGGGAACTTGACCACAAAATAAGGGAGTTGTCCCATAACAACAGCTAGTTACTGAGTTCAGATGCTGCCACTTGTCCATTGCCTTCGACCCCAGATTTCATTCCTCCTAGTGGGTCAGTAAACACTCTTTCTATAGTCTCTTTGGGTGAGTGTCTCCTATTTTAATTTATTAAATAATATTATTATTCATTTACAGTCATCCTTGACACTTGGTCAAATATAAAACTTTACAATAAAAGTTAAGGTAATGTTTTTCCACAAACATAAAATGTCTCAAGTATTGGGTATGTTACAGTTAACACTCTATGTTGTCTTTCGGGTAGGATGTATTTAGGTCTGGGGGTTAGCACGAGCCCAGTCCGTTTATGGCTCTCTTTTGTCTTGATGAAAATGACTGTGATCTGTAAGTCGATGAAAGCTCTGTAAGAGCATTTTGTAACTCGTTTCTCTTCAGTAATATAGTTTTTATTTACATAAAAAAACAAATACAAACCTAAATCTACTTCAAATGGATGTTTTTTGAGCCACTGATCCCCTTCAACGGGCAGTCCCGTTGCCTTTGCGATTAAGCTCTCGATCATTTCAAACTTCAAAGTATGGAATTTGATGGATGAACCCAAGAAATTCTGAGCAAATGACCGGACGACTTCAACATTGTAACCTGTAATTCTTTCAAAGAAAGAATACCAACCTGCATCCTTGAAGAGCTCAGCACATTTAGGAAATTCCTCTGCCCATTTTGTGTTAACCGTCTCGAACTTGCTGAGTTTACCACTTTTCTTCACATTGTTAATCGTTGGACACATGCTAAACCACAATCCTCTGGAACGAGCTTGAACCCAACTAAGAACAGATGTCCTAAACTGTCAAAGCCAGCGAGACCATAAAACTAGGGCAAAATTAATAATAACCGATGATATATTAAATTCATTCTATCTAACTTAATCATGAATTTGACAGATGTACAATCGCTTCTGATACAAATCTCTGGCAAATTCTTTCATTAAAATCTATGTATGATTTCGAGACAAGCGTTGAGCCACCAATTTTCATGATTCAGTGTTCCGACAACGCCAGTTTGTATAGCCTCCATCGATTACGCTGCTAGAATATGTCAAATCACAAAAACTAGGAAAATATTAATAAATCTCCATAAGATGAGTTAGCAAATGATGTGAAATCACGTATTTTAAGACTTAAAGAGAGATTTTAATAAAAGCAAGCCAAATTTAATTCATTAACTAGAAAATGCATTATGTAAATAAGAAATATAATCAAGATAGAAAAAGGTCCAAATACTATGGTTAAACTTCTAGGGAGAAAGTGAACAAATAAGAGAAAATAAAAACAAGACATGGAAAAACTAAGGTACAACTCCAGTACTAACATGATGGACAAACTTTGCACGCATATTTTTTTAGAGGATTTTAGCTCTTGAATTCTTCAGGTTGAACATGTTGTCATTGATGTTATGGTAAGGCATTGTTGGAAACAATAATCATTTAGGGTTAATATTATTATATTATTGTATTTACTATTCACATGAAATGAAGCCCAAGAATCACAGTGAATAGGAACATCCATCGAGAATCCAAGAGATGCCTTGGAATGTGAATACAAGGGTCATTCTCAATGTATTAATATGTACATATGTTAATGAGAAAAAGTATCACACGCTTATTCATCTCTTGTGTATTTGGTTTTATTTAGTAATTTGCTAGTCTTTGTTGCACAATGTTCGTGGGCACTCCAACAGTGGTATCAGGGCTTCACGTTATGTCATAGTTCTATTGATATATTTTGTCTACTCCAATATACAACATCATGGCACTAACTCCTCCTCGGCTTGGAATTGTCTCCTCTTGAGCTTGGTACTATCTCCTCTCCTCACTATGCCACGAGAGCAAGAAACATGTGCATCTCAACACTAAAAGTGAGAAAACATAAATTCTGAGAATCTGAAAGCACAACCAGGAGATATTTCCCATAAGTATGTGGTTGAGGTACACATTCCAAAGAAGGATAGTAAGATATCCTATGGTACCAAAGACAATCTACTCGTAAACTAATTGCACCATGCCATCTTCACATTCTAGAGGAAATGTTTGAAGCAGAACTAAATTGAGTCAATCCCTACCATAGATCTACATTGTGTTACCTCTCCTCCACTGGCAAAAGTCACCATATTGGGTTCCACTGTGATCGCCTCTAGAGCGGGATATTTGTTCATGCACACGACCGCAATTAAGGTTTTTTTCACTGTTACTCGTGGACTCAATACCCAACAGGTCTTTGATTGCATTCTTTGCATCATTGCCATGTTTACTCCACTGTAAGGGGGACCAATTCTAAGCTTCGAAATTTTCTTATGAGTCGTCCCTTCCATAGCTTGCATTATGGTTGCTATTGTTGTCATCACCACATCAAAGACCAAACCCTAAATTGCAAGCATTGAAAGCAAAACTATGTACCAAGCCCATATGTGAGCGAGGAGAAACCACAATGCCCATTATGGTTACTACTGTTGTCATCACCACATCAAAGACCAAACCCTAAATTGCAAGCATTGAAAGCAAAACTATGTACCAAGCCCATATGTGAGTGAGGAGAAACCTACGACAACAACTTGAAGATTTTGAGTCTCTTAAATCTCGGCCTTTATTTGCCAGTTTGGAGGTCGTTGGGTTGAGTCTCTCAAATCTCTTTGCACACTGATTCAAAGTGGTCAGTGGTATCAATGTCTGCCTTCCGTTGAGGAAGGCTAATGGTCTTGTTATCCCCACGAATTTCCAATGATCTTAATCGCCTTTTATTTAACCCGTGACTTGATCTAAGACTTGCAGAAGTTGCAAGTTAGCAAGCTCACGAATTTTGCATGAAAATGAGTTGATTGAACCTCAAATATTTTCCTCCAAATTTGAGTAATAGCATGGCTTTCTGGGATGAGTGTGAACCTTTTCTGGTCACGGGCTGCAAATTTGAGTGAAGTTTTGTAAGATACTTTGTTTTTTATTCTGGTTGTCAAGAAAAAATTAAAAATGTGTTCGATATGAAGAAAATACATGCATTCCAGCAAAAATTCAAGATTTTGTTTAAATATAGAGATTCAATGTGAGAGATTTCCATCATTCTTTGACATTAATGTGCAGTAGTAGAAGTTGTTGAATTTTGCAATAGGTGAGGTGGTAAAGGCTTCTGTTTGAGGCCATACTAGATCAATTTGATCTAACCTTGTCCTGGACTATAGAAACGTGGCAAAGACCTATACATTGCATTTACAAAGATTGTATTAAGTTTAGTCTTGTAGACATTTGTATTGCTATAGAGATTGTAAGTTTGTTGAAGAGCTTGTTACTTGTTTCATATTCTAGAGTTGCTTGTATCGTAGTGTTTTGTCGTGTTTTGTCAGGGCTTCACAAAATTGTACTGCAACATAATTTGTTTTAGAGATTAATTTGTGCATAAATTGTAAATAAAAGAGATTGTTGGTGGACTACACTATAGAAGAATCATGTGTGTTTCTATGGCCTTGGCACATAACTAAGCATCATAAAAGAAACCAGAGCATTCAAATCCAAAGCCTATTTACATTTACAAAGGTAAATCATTCTTTTTTAAGATCAACTTAGTTTCAGATTCAACCTCAAAATTGTAACTTGCACACAGTGAATTTTTTATCACTTCACTTGTACTTGCAATTGTTTTCTAAGTTGATTTGTGTTGTAAACAAGTGCACTCTCAGTTGTATCTGACACCCCTTCATGTCTGAGTTAGAGTGTTAGTTATTGAGTTTGTTTGTAAAAGAGTGGAGTTGCAAGAAACCCTTTTTTATTTTGAGCTAGTCTTCAATCACAGTTTATCAATGGATGTAATTAATGGTTTAGTAGAGTTATTGAACACTCTACTTCTCTCTTTTGTTGACAACACTGTCATGGTCGACAAGACAACTCTCACTCATATTCAAAATTGTGTACAAGATTCACAAGACACACTTGAGCTTCAACAGCTTGAGTCATAGCTCCAACAAGAAGAAATACATTCTGAGCTTGTTCATGTTTAGAACAATCTTCCTTGTGATTCCTTTAAGCAACGTCCATATCATGATGCCACTTCATAAGCACATAATCAAATCAATGGCTCCACTTCAGAAGCATAAAAAAAATAAGATGATGTTTTCCATACACATGTTCATCTTGTTCTTTCCAATCCCATCATCATACCTTGGGAATAAATTGTACACAACAAGCACAAAACTAGTCTTGGATGCGACAAGGAAGTGGAATTTCACATTCCTGATTACTCCAAGACAATCTGGTTTCAGAGTGTCGGATTCTTAAAATAAATTTCATCTTCATCTACACTAGTTCAAAGTTCGAAATGCCAACATTGTGATCTAATTGGCCATATGAAATATCAATGTTTTGATCTTCACCCTTGTAAGCATTGTGCAAAGCATACCCACTCTTTAGATAGATGCTTCATGTTAAAGAAAAATTTAAGAGAGAAGATTCACTATGTGTGGATTGCCTCTTGGCAATGGTCGTCAACAACCAAGAAGATATATATCTCATACTAGAGATTTCTTTCTCGAGTAATGACACATCTTGCAGTTGAGAGATCTTCTTCTCCTCCCCTTGTTTTTGATAGGGGGGATTGACTAACAGTAAAAAAAAAAGAACGAGAACAAGCGAGCCCGAACTAGAGCCAAAGCCATAGCCAAAAACTTGTGCTAGTTTCCAGATCCTTAGGCCAGAGCCACCTATCCAAAGTCAAAGATGCAACTAGAGTAAGAGTCAAAGCCATGTTCCATTGAGCTTGATTTGGCTTGTGATAGATCGATCATAATACCATCTATAAATCGTTTTGGACATAGGCCAAACCAACAACCACAGGACCATGTTAGTTATAATTGTCCAAAAATCGTGGATCTGAAATCCATAGTGGAAACAGTCAACCATATTCCGAGAAGATGAGGTTAGTAAGGAACTCAAAGTTCCAACATCCCCCATAAACTCATCTTGGAGGAAAAGAAATTACATATCATAGCTTCCTCCCCTCTAATTTGTTTAGACTGCAAAAGTTGATCAACCATGCTACAACAACACTTCTGGAAGAAGTCGGAAAATATTGCCACCATCAAACAAATCAAGTTCAGGTATTGAAACACTAACAAACATTCATCCAATCCAGAAAATCAACTTTCCAAGTAGCTATCCAAAAAACACAATCCCAGTCGACGATTCAACTAAACAACAAACAACAAGATCCAATTGATTAGTCAACTAGACCAATAACTCAGCAACAAGGAGTAGTCTCTATCCATAATTACATTCTCCGCCCAATCATCAAAGAGGTACCAACAATACAAGTATTGAATCAAATCTCCCAAAAAACATCGAACACAGTTCAGTCGATCTTATCTAGTCTCAATCGAATCAACAAAAGACAGTCAAATCAATAAGTAAACAACAGTTGGGTTTATAAATTTGAACAAATTCAATTCCTCCCCCCCCCATAAACACAACCAAGGGATCAATAGAACAAAAAAAAAAAAGCAATAACAATATACTAGTTTGTAATGTACCCAATTCAAAAATTAGGCATCACTAGCTCAAAAAATTTCAAACTAACTAGACTTGGACTGGTATTGACATAGTTGGTTCCAAACACCTCTAAACTCTCCCAAAATTTCCCTAACTTAGTACATAGTTCAACTACAGATTGAATAAATCCTACAAGAACCTAAATCAGACTCCCAACCTTGACAACTACACATTCTCTGGGTGCTTCATGCCTGGGTAGACTCCTTGGGCTAAACCAAAGGATTCAAGGCAATTGCCCCGGGACTTCTGTGGAAACCCAATGGATTCTAGTGCATGTATGGAAGGGTTAGCCTATATCTACCCAAACCTGCTATGATAACAATGATACAGAGGTTTGGACTCAGTTTGACATGGTTTTGGAGGCCAAAAAGACAAGTGCGCTACTTAGGACTTTTCAACTAGTTAATTTCCAAACTAATCCAAATGACCCTAGAGGATCACAAATTTCAGAAATAAAGATTGAGATGGCTTCATTAGAGACTTAAAAACCTATATAAACTTACATAATAGGATTTGGGCACATAGAAGACAGTTAATTACAATTATACTGAAAACTAGTCAAATCTAGCATCAAAAGAGCATAGGAGAGAATAACCATTGAAAAGAGAGATAGAATTTGTAGAATAAGAAGGAGTATAATCACAGTAACTTGCAGAGGAGTACATTAAAATTACAGAGCTGCAAATTCAACAACAACACTCATGAAATCACTCTCCTCATTGGAAAAATACACAGAACTGGAGAAGGTGCACTACAATCAATTCATTCTTCACACAGTTGGATCAATGATTCACTTGACAAGAAGTGGAATGATAAAGTATGGGTGGAAATATGTTGAGAATTCATGGCTTCCTTAGCAGCTGTGAATCACAATAAATCTTGACATGATAGGAGCCACAAGGCATCAAAAGAATTAAGAAGAAGAGAAGATAGAAGGTTGCTCGAGAAGTGGATTATTCTTCTCTATTCTTAAACTCTCAAGCAACAATTTGACCCAAGCTTGAGATCAAATCTGGAAATGACATTAAAGACCTGCAACAACACAATGAGAGAGGCTGAATGCCTACCTCCTAGAACTCTACCCGATTCTTCAACTAGATTGGTGACAGTAGGGGCACATCTCCCAACTCGTGACAAAGGGAACATCTCCCAAGTATGGATAAGCTTAGAGCTCTCCAATTCGAATATCAACAATAGAAAAATATATGAATGGGGGCGCACTGTTAAATTTTAAGTTTAATAACAATATGGATAATTGAAAGATAAACAAGCACATCATGAACAATAATACACAACAATTTTATCCTGGGAAAACCCTCTCGGGGCAAAAAAACCCAACAAACTTCTTCTATATAGATTCGTCAGAATGTACAATAGTATCCTGTGTGCAAAGACCCAAAAACAAGAAGACTCCAAAAGCAACTATTCACTTGAATCTATCTCTCCTAGTGATGCGAGCTCAATGTGTGAGTGAGGTGATCAAATGAGGAGGTCGAACTCCTCATTTATACTAATCAAATGACTTGACCTTTTTACTAACAGGGTCGGCTTGACTCACCTAACTGGGCAGACCTATACACTTTACAATAACATATTATTTTCTATATTTTTCCAGGCCGACCTAGCAGTTAGGGTTTACATTGGCTCTTTCAATTACTTTACATAATCAATTACATCAATAATAATCCTCGTAGGGTGTACAATACAAATATTACAGTGTACAATACAAATATTACAAATGACCCAAATAATAAAAATAAGAATATCTTCCTAAGTTACATTCTTCAACACTCCCCCTTAACAAGGAAGGTATTCTTCAGTCATTGTCACCATCGTCTTCTAGCTACTACACTTCTTGTACACAGACTATTGACATTTGACATCTCTCGAATCTATATATCATAAGAAGTTTCACAAATCCAACAATTTTTCATCTTGGATGTGACCTAAACCATGTCTAGGACTTTTACGCACAGAGCCAACCCTCTTTCATGATGGATGTGACCTAGACAGAGTCTAGAACTTTCACACACAACCAACCCTCGTTCATGTTAGATGTGGCCTAGACGGAGTCTAGGACTTTCCACCTGTGAATGAGCACCCGCAGCTACACTGAGCAGCCCAAGAGCACACATACATCATTACAGGACATGTGAATGATCACCCGCTGCTACACTGAGCATACCAGGAGCACACATTACATCATTCTAGGATTTTCACCATAGTGCCAATCCTCTTTCATACAAGATGTGACCTAGATCAAATATAGGATTTTCCACCACAGTGTCAGTCCTCCTTCATATTGGATGTGACCTAGACCAAATCTAGGATTTTCCACCACAGCTCCAGTCCTCTTTCATACTGGATGTGGTCTAGACCAAGTCTAGGATTTTCCACCACAGTGCCAGTCCTCTTTCATACTGGATGTGACCTAGACCAAGTCTAGGATTTTCCACAAAGCTGGTCCTTTTTCATACCAGATGCAACTGTTCTCATCCACGAACTGAGCAAGCCATCTAGTGGGTTCATCCCAGGAGCATCCATTACCTTGCATACCACAACTACCTACGTTACCTCTCTGCTCGTCTAGATCCTCTCATATCCTAGGAGACTCAACTACGTCACATAACCCGTGACTATCTACTACCTCATCCGAGATCATCACTGATGAATATGATTGTCATTGATGACAACATTAATGACAAAGGTTAAGCTTGATGACAATGGAATTGGATGGTGAAGGCCAAGAGGTGGACAAGGTGATGGACAAAGGACATTGGATGTGGGAATTGGAGCCCTTGACACCCTAATGAGCCAAATGACCCATACTGTGGTCATTTGCTGAACATGATATGGCTCATACAAGCATGGATGATTCGGTATGAGTGGTAAAGACAAGAAGCAAGCAAGTGTGAAGGCAAAGAAGACAAGTAAATATGATATGGACAAGGCCAACAAAGCATGGAGTTGACATGGAAAGCATAATTGCGAGCATCTTTGTGTATGCTGCGGGCACGTATTGGAATCTCCATAAGCTTGTGCGGGCATGATGATGATAACTAAGGAGGTGTTGCGGGCATCTTATGGCCTAGCTTGCGTGCATATAAAGGTGACAAGAAGAGACCAGTGCGGGCATGTTGTAGAGCCCTTGCGGACATCCCTCTCAACACACTTGCGGGCATTTACTTAGGAGTTGCGGGCATCTGAAAAAGGATGTGCGGGCATGCAAAAAGAAGCCTGCGGGCATCTCAAGGTGGGTAGGAAGGCAAACCTGCGGGCATGTTGAATGGGACCTTGCTGGCATAAAGTTGAAGTCTGTTGCAGGCATGAAAAAACAACCATGTGGGTGTGAAGACCACGATGATGTTGCAAGAAAGTCAAAGAATTATGTATGTATATTTGATGAGGAATAAATGAAAACAAAATATTATTTTGGTAACATAAAAGATTAAAATGCTATGTCAGCTTCCATGAATTAAGGAAAGTAAAAGTAAAATAATATTTGATGACATATCGGCCTCCCAAAAACATGGAAAAGTCAAGTATAAAAGGAGATCATTTCGTTGGTTTGAATTAAGGGTGTAAGTGAATATTTTCGGAGGTTCAGTGAGCCCTAATTTCGGATTGGGACAGTGGACAGTTCGATGGTTGGAGTAGAGGAGCAGCAACAACAACAGTAGTGAATTATCTTTTGTTTATCTCTTGTGTACATGATGTAGCAGCTATATGACTTTTATCTTTGGGTTTGATTGGGGCTACAGAATGCTGAAGATATGGACATGAAGATATGACCAGAACTTTGTCATGATGACCTAGATAAATGATGAAACATGATGAAGCTTATGTGGATGTGAACAGTGAAAAATTTGGTAGACGGAATGAGATGATGTATGGACAAAATGAAGTTTTTTTGGGAAGCTGTAATGAACATGTGGACAGAACTATATTGTTGTGAACAAAATTATAGTAGTAAGCTTATGTGGATGTGAACAATGAAAAATTTGGTAGACAAAATGAGATGATGTATGGACGGAATGAAGTTTTTCTAGGAAGCTGTAATGAACATGTGGACAAAAGCATATTGTTGTGAACATAATGATAGTAGTATGAAATGATGACATAGTAGATTGATTGAAGACATGCATAAGTGGCAGTAGTTTGTTTGATGACAATATACATGATGATGTGAACAATGATGTGCATGAAAACATGTTGATAATTTGTGATGATAGTGATATTACTGGGTTGACAAAAAATGTATGAGATGCAATATGACAAATTGTCAATGATGTTATAGGACAGTGGTTGATGAGTGTGTGATGACAAGCTTGATGAAGGGGACAGTGACAAGACAAAGACAAGTGTTGATGTGATTGTAATGAAATGTAATGTGATAAATGTATGTTTACTTACAAGCAGGGTCTTGTAATGAAATATACTTATATAATACAAGCAGGGTCTTGTATCTATTTTTCTTAGTAGGATCTAAGAAAAAGACCAAGCAGTGTCTTGGATTTGAAGTTGGTGCTTTTGTTTCAGTAGGTGCTGATTTTCCCCACGGTTGCAGTCGGTTGAACAAATACAAAAGATTACAATTATATCTTGTGTCTCTTGCAATGTGTTGGTGATTATATGTTTTACCTGACATGTGCTTAGATGATATAGGTTATTGATGAATATGATATTGAAGTGAATGTGTGAATGCTGATATAAGATTGAAGAAGAAATTGAAATTGAATAAAGTTTAAGCTCACTGATTCACCCCCCCCCCCCTCTCTCAGTGAGCATTGTGTCTAACAATTGGTATCAGAGAAGGCCTTCAACATAAGCCTAACAACCTTGAAGGAATCAATGAACACAAAATGGAAGGATCAGCAAAACTCATTCACAATGAAGTTCCAGTTTTTGATAAGTCAGATTATTTTGCTTGGAGAAGCAAAATGAAGGATTACTTGAAAAAGTTTGGTGTTTGGGAAATAGTGGTTAACCAACCTAACCAGACTAGCAAGAAGACAAAGGCAGTAGTTGAAAAGGACAATAAAGTTTCTTTGAAGTTTTTGCTGGATGGACTCTCGAGCCCTATCAAAGAAAGTGTAAAAGATTACACCTCTGCGAAGGATCTCTGGTTCAAACTTGAAGAAGAAGGTCAAAGAAGGAGTCAAGGCACAGAAGAAAAGCAGGAACAAATCTCAAATACAAGTGAAGGTAAGATCTCTTCAGTTGGTGATAATTCTGAATGTAATGATATTGAAATTTCTCTTACTGAAGATGAGAAACAATGAGAGAAGGTGGAAGAAGCCTTGAATGGAAGAGAAGGTAAGAATCTTGCTGATTTCAGTAATAGTGTTTGTGATAACATTAAAAACGATCTTGAAGATGCTAAGAAAAAATTTCTAGCAAACCTTTTTAAGGTGCAGGATATCAAGCATGATCGGATGCTTAAAAAGAAGATTGAGAAGTTTATTGAAGGGTGCCATGAGAATTCAATGGATCTGTTTTATTAACTCAATTATAAGATGATAACTCTCCAAGATGGGTTAGAAGAAAATGTTGATTTAAAGACTTGGCTGGAGGAAGCTAAAAGAAGAGAAGAAAGTATGAAGATCCAGCTAGAAGAAAAAAAGAAGACTATGGACCTACTAAAGACAAGCTTACAAGGTGAGATAGATGATCAAAATCTTGAGGTTAGAAGATTGAAGGCTGAACTAGGAAAAAAACACGACGAGCTTGAAGAGTTAAGAAGAAATAAAATTGGCTTGAGGAATCAACTTGAAGAAGCTAAAAGAATGGAAGAGGTCTTGAAAAATCACTTGGATGAAAAGGAGAAGATTTGTGAGCATCTTGAAAAGGAAGTAGTTGAACTCAAGAAGAAAAATGAGAAGTCCGATGCATATGGAAAGTTCATACACAGCTCAGCCATCTTAGATGAGATATTAGATTGTCAAAGGCCCCCATTTGACAAATTTGGCCTTGGGTACAAGAAAGAAGAAGAAAAATATGAAGATTTCACTTGGTCTCCCAAAACTCCTGAAATTGGATGCACATCCTCAAAAGAAGAAAGCAAAGCTCCTCATGTGCCTGCACATGACAACAAAGAAGTTGTAAGATCACAAATGACTCATGAAGTTGCTCCCTCTCATCAAAGCAATCTATTTGGAAGAAGAAAGACAAGTCCAAGATGGAGCCAAACATCAAGGTATGAAACTAGATTTAATGGCTATTGTTTTTCTTGCTCTAATTTTGGTCATAAGGCTATGGATTGTAGATCCTGTGGAAGAAAAAGTGTTGGAATCCCTAATGACAAAGTTAGGTGTTGGGATTGCAATCATATTGGCCATGTTGTTGCTACATGTCACACAATAAGGTGCTACACATGTATTGGTTTTGTTCACAAAGCTCAAGAATGCCCAAGTAAAAGGAGTCAATCTAGGAGGAGCCCATTATACACATCAGCAAGAAGATCTAGTGAATCTTGGAAGGAAAATTGTGCAAAAAATGTTGAAGACCAAAGGACTAAAATTCACAGCCAAGGACATTCCCAGGTATGGGTGAAGAAAAATATTTTACTAGATCTAAATGAAGTAGATGATAAATGCACAAGTGGAGATGGCTGCCATACGACAAGTGATACTTGAAGTCTTCCAAATACTTTGAGTATACCATGAGTTCATCATTGAAGAATGAACTCAAATGGTAAATAATGGCTCTCCAAGAAGTAATAGGTCCAAGGATCATGTCTAAAATACAAGGAAGAAACAAAGAAGTGGCATAATGATCGGGGGAGCAGGAATTCTGATATCAAGCATCCAAGGAAGCTTTCACTTTGATCCTAAGAAAGCAAACATTCACAAATTTTGATGACAGCCCATGCATGAAATGTTGAAGTCCATTGAGGAAGCCAAGTCTTTTAAGTGTGCCTGAGATGGTGAAGTGTTTTCAGCACTTATTTTTCATGAAAGAAGGATTGATCTCTCTCAGCTCGTGTAACCTCAGTATTGAGATGGTTTGATCCTTGAAATCAAGCACAAGTTTCACAAACACAATAGTTCGTAGGAGACAAAGGTGGATTCATTTGAAGCTACATGTATGCAATTCTATGTGGTATGAAGACCCTGACTATACTTACATTGAGATGAAGAAAATAAAGACTGAGATGTATGCATGAACACTAATTTTGGGTATACATGAAGATCATTCAAACTCTGATTTCGGGGGTTTGAGAAGAGGTTTATGGCATGAAGAACAGTGACAGAAAATGGAACATATGATAAGGGGAGTATGATGATCTGATGCATGCTTACCTTTTATGAATTTACTAGACAAAAACTTGATGTAGTTTGAATCAACAAGTTCTTAGGGGGAGCTTGAAGTGTTAAAAAAAAAAGAGGGACTACTGCAGTACATCTGATATGGAAAGAAAAACTTGTGATCATTGCTACATTAGCTGGTTAATAGGGGGAACTGCCAGCTCAATAAGAAGTTAAAGGTTCGGTTACTGTTGTGAACATGCTTTGCATAACAACAATTTGGAAAGGATTGGCAAGGAGCATGACTGAAGACTATTGAAGAAAACACGATTAAGAATGGAGTATGATAATGATAAGGATTACAAAAAAGGTCATGTCACAAGGTACCAGCTGTAAAAGAATTTTTGAAGCATAAATATCTACAAGAAAGGGGGAGTATTTATGAGAAAATTGGAGTTGGCTTATAATGGAAGATCAAACTCAACACATGATTTCATGATGAAGTTTTCAAGAATTTTTTTTTGGGAATATTGTGAATCCTTTAATGGCTACTTGACCCTTTGTCATTAATGTCAAAGGGGGAGATAAAGATTGGTTTTCATCAATGAAAAAGGGGGAGATTGATGAATATGTTTGTCATTGATGACAACATTAATGACAAAGGTTAAGCTTGATGACAATGGAATTGGATGGCAAAGGCTAAGAGGTGGACAAGGTGATGGACAAAGGACATTGGAGCCCTTGGCACACCTAATGAGCCAAATGACCCATACTGTGGTCATTTGTTGAACATGATATGGCTCATACAAGCATCGATGATTTGGTATGAGTGGGAAAGACAATAAGCAAGCAAGTGTGAAGGTAAAGAAGACAAGAAAATATGATATGGACAAGTCCAACAAAGCATGAAGTTGGCATGGCAAGCATAATTGCGGGCATCTTTGTGTATGTTGTGGGCATGTATTGGCATCTGCATAAGCTTGTTCGGGCATGATGATGATAACTAAGGAGGTGTTGCGGGCATCTTATGGCCCAGCCTACGTGCATATCAAGGTGGCAAGAAGAGACCAGTGCGGGCATGTTGTAGATCCCCTGTGGGCATCCCTCTCAGCACACTTGCAGGCATTTACTTAGGAGTTGTGGGCATCTGAAAAAGGATGTGCGGGCATATGAAAAGAGGATGTGTGGGCATTTGAAAAGAAGCCCGCGGGCATATCAAGGTGGGAAGGAAGGAAAACCTGCGGGCATGTTGAATGGGACCTTGCTGGCATAAAGATGAAGTCTGTTGCGGGCATGAAAAAACAACCATGTGGGTGTGAAGACCATGATGATGTGGCAAGAAAGTCAGAGAATTATGTATATATATTTGATGAGGAATAAATGAAACAAAATATTATTTCGGTAAAATAAAAGATTAAAATGCTATGTCGACCTCCATGAATTAAGGAAAGTAAAAGTAAAATAATATTTGATGACATATCGGCCTCCCAAAAACATGGAAAAGTCAAGTATAAAAGGAGATCATTTCGTTGGTTTGAATTAAGGGTGTAAGAGAAGATTTTCGGAGGTTCAGTGAGCCCTGATTTCGGATTGGGACAGTGGGCAGTTCGATGGTTGGAGCAGAGGAGAAGCAGCAACGACAACAATGAATTATATTTTGTTTATCTCTTGTGTACGTGATGTAGCAGTTGTATGACTTTTATCTTTGGGTTTTATTGGGGCTACAGAATGTTGAAGATATGCACATGAAGATATGACCAGAACTTTGTCATGATGACCTAGATGAATGATGAAACATGATGAAGCTTATGTGGTTGTGAACAGTGAAAATTTTGGTAGAGAGAATGAGATGATGTATGGACAAAATGAAGTTTTTCTGGGTAGCTGTAATGAACATGTGGACAAAACTATATTGTTGTGAACAGAATGTAGTAGTAAGCTTATGTGGATGTGAATAATGAAAAATTTGGTAGACAGAATGAGATGATGTATGGACAGAATGATGTTTTTTCTGGGCAGCTGTAATGAACATGTGGACAGAACTATATTGTTGTGAATAGAATGATAGTAGTATGAAATGATGACATAGTAGATTGATTGAAGACATGCAGAAGTGGCAACAATTTGTGTGATGACAATAGACATGATTATGTGAACAATGATGTACATGACAACAGGTTGATAATTTGTGATGACAGTGATATGACTGGGTTGACAAAAAATGTATGAGATGTAATATGAAAAATTGTCAATGATGTTATAGGACAGTGGTTGATGAGTGTGTGATGACAAGCTTGATGAAGGGGACAGTGACAAGACAAAGACAAGTGTTGATGTGACAGTAATGAAATGTAATGTGATAAATGTATGTTTACTTACAAGTAGGGTCTTGTAATGAAATATACTTATATAATACACGCAGGGTCTTGTATCTATTTTTCTTAGTGGGATCTAAGTAAAAGACCAAGCAGTGTCTTGGATTTGAAGTTGGTGCTTCTGTTTCAGTAGGTGCCGATTTGCCTCACGGTTGCAGCCAGTTGAACAAATACAAAAGATTACAATTATATCTTGTGTATCTTGCAATGTGTTGGTGATTATATGTTTTACTTAACATGTGCTTAGATGATATAGGTTATTGATGAATATGATATTGAAGTGAATGTGTGAATGATGATATAAGATTGAAGAAGAAATTGAAATTGAATAAAGTGTAAGCTCACTGACTCACCCCCCCCCCCCCTCTTAGTGAGCATTGTTTCTAACAATCACTCCCTCTTGATATATACCACTCCAAGCTTGTCCCTGAAGTATTCAAACTTCCCTCTCAACAGAGGCTTAGCAACACTTTGACTATCTACTCCTCTGTTGCTATATACTGGAGCCTCACTACTCCCTTCTGTACCATATCCCAGATATAGTGATACCTTATCTCGATGTGCTTTGACTTTTCATGGAACACGGGGTTCTGCAACAACTTCACACAAGATACAAGTCACCTCTAAATCGAGATCAAACAATCCCGATAGCAACTTTCGAAGCCACACTCCTTCGCAACTTGCTGAACAAGCTGCCATATACTCGTCTGCTTCCTACTAAACCATGATATCATACCCGATCCCAAACTGAAGCAACACCCTTATGTGCTCTTTCTATTAGTGACACTCCTGGCCCAATCTACATCCACATAACCTTGTAGGTTAATCTTCTAATTCAATGCAGATCTGAGGCCATAATCAACCGTACCCTTCAGGTACCTCAGCACATGATTTTCCGCAACCAGGTGAACATTTCTCAGCTCTACCATATACTGACTCAGAGTGTTCACCACAAAGCATAAGTCTGGCCTCGTGTTCATCAAGTACATTAGTGAACCAATTATCTGTTGATACACTGTGGCATCCACTAGTTTTGAAGAAGTATCACTCAACAACTTCAAATTCGATGCCATAGGTGTGGCCATGGCCTTACAATCCATCATCCTGAATCTCTTCGGGATCTATACCACATATATTCGTTGACCTAAGAAAAGTTCCTCTGGATTCTGCCACACCTCAAGACCTAGGAAGTAACGCATCGTACCCAAGTCTTTCATCTCAAATTATGTGGCAGGCTTTCTCTTCGTTTCTTCTATGAGCTTCTCTTCACCTGTCAAAAACAAATCATCTACATACTGTTGAGATATTGTAACTTCTAAGAATATTATATTTGTACTTTATTATTCCGGAGATGTTTCATTCCTCCGTGAATATCTTATTGTATATCCGGAGATGTTTTATTCCTTCGTGGAGAATGTGGTAACTTGGGTTATTAGAATTCCCTAGTGGGGGTCGGCCCTGTATGAGTCATGTGAGTTAAAGGGTTATTAGATCACCATAGTGGGGTCGGCCCTGTCATATTATGTTAAGTAGTTAATTTGGGGACGACCTAGTTAGTGTAAAAGTCAAGTCGGAGTTGTGTATAGATAGAGGAGGTGTGTTCATCATTTAACACACATTCACTCACTTGTAATTGGCGCATAGGTGAGAGAAAGATCTGCTATGGAGGAGAAGGAGATCATGTTTGGGATTACATCTTTTCTATTTGTTGATCATCTATATTGAGGAAGCTTTGATGGGTTTTCTACCCCATGAGGGTTTCCCAGGATAAATTGTGTCTCTTGTGTTTATGTTGTGCTTGTTGTTCTTTCAGTGATCCTGTATATGCTATTGTTGTGAAATGGAATGTAATACTAATGTTTTATGTCTTAGCATATTAAATCTTAACATAGTATCAGAGCTAACCTAAAGGAAGGCAATGTATGGCACTTATGACACTTGCTTCACTTGCGACAATTTGAAGGTTAGGGTTTTATATAGCAAAAAACAGTCATCGTGGAACTTTCGCTATAAATCCATTTTGGCGAAGGTTCAGGATATGAAACTTTACAGTTCGTAGATAACATCCCCCTGTACCCTGTGTCTGAAGGAAAGCCTCAGATTCGTTGTACTTTGTGAGTTATGATCAGTACAAGTTAGGGTTTCTGCCTCTTCCAGATCTCAGTCATAAACAGGTGACCTAGGAAAAAAGGTCACAAATTGGGCTAGGATCTCCAAATAATATTTCGTAAAAAGTGACAGGTAGATCACGGACTGTAGTTTCTTAGGTAATTTTTTCAGAGGCTGAAGTTGAACCAGTGACATGTGGCACGCCGTACAAGTTCACTCTCTTGTTTTATCCCATAAACAGGTCACGTTGCGACACTTGGAATAAATCTCTCTCAGAGAATCCAATTGAGGTCATACCTGTGGGGTTGGAAATATGACAGGTCAGGCTACCACAGGCTAAAGTTTCAGACCCTGTGTATTTGTAATTTCAGAGATGCACCAGAAACGATCAGGTGCATATTTCTGTCAAAACATAATTGGATTTTGAGCACCTTCATTCTTGGCTTGTCACTGATGCGAGAATTTAGGGCTTCGGGGAAAGTTGTAATTTGTGGAATTGGAGTCCACGGCTGAATGCTCCTCATCAAAATCGAAATTTAGAGACCAAGATCGAATTTTTTGGTTGGGCAGAAGGCCGGGCTTGATCAAACCCTAGTTCGGGATTTTGATCGGAAAGGTGAAAAATTAGGGCTTTTGCAAAAGTTGAAATTTTTGAAATTTGTGACCACGGCTAGAAGCTCCTCCGAAAAATCGAAGTTTAGAACACAAGATCGAACCTTTTGGATGGGCAGAAGACCGGGCTTTATCAAACCCTAGTTCGGGATCCTGTCTAGAAGATCCGAAAGTTTCAAAGGCAATTTTGAGGGGTCAAATTTTGCAGTTTTCAAAATTGAAATATACCAGCTTGATCAGCTCAGCAAGCCACATCTTTCCATCCATTCAGAAGTTTGAAATTCAAAATTTGAATTTTTAGGGTTTCTCTAACAAACCCTAATCCAGCTCCAGATCCAGTCTCAGCAAATCAAAGTGGATTGGGTTAATCCTAGAAGAAAATTGGACACCTACATAAGTGAAGAAGTTCCAGTTCCAGAGGGAGATGAGGCTAAGGCCTTACATAAGAAGACTATAAGAAATCTTGACAGGTATGACTTGAGGAGATACCGGTATGTGTTGAAATCTGTTCATGATTAAGTTTATGATATGTTTGTCTTCATATTATTGAGGTTAGTACAATCTTGATTAATCTTAGAATTGTCTTATCACCCTAGTAAAAGTATGAATGCATGTGAATGATAGAAGACATTAATTGATTAGGAATATATGATTGTACTAATGCACCTGTGGTGTTGTATGAGGATGATATTGTCTGCTAACAAGATACAGGTACATCAAGAAAGAGAAATCAAGTTTTTATGACCATGATGACATAAAGACAAAGACTCATCCATAGTCTTTGACCATATAGAATCTCTACTTACGAGGTATGTATGACTTTGTTCTACTATGTTTAACTTATGAGATATGCAGGTTCTAGCACAAGGTCTCTAAATCATTGAAGAGAACAAAGAAGATATTGTTTGGGTATGTTAAGACATAACCAAGCATGATAATCCAGGTATGTTTTCCTATATCAAGTTAGAATCCTACTTTGTTAGGATCTTAGGTAAGTACAACTATGTATGAAATGATCGTGACCATACATACTTAAGATTATTTAGAATCATAATGTTTTGATAGTATTGAGACTATACTAATGAATGTATGATTATGTATGAGATCATGAGGATGACACTAGGGCACACTTGAGCATGCATAGTGATCCAGGATGGATAGAAGTTCAAAGACTTATAATCATGATGCTATCATAGAAATCAAGCGGGAGGCAACCGCACAAACATAAAAGATAAGTATTTGAGTTGTTATTTGAATCTTTGAAATAGTAAATGATATTGTTTGTAATAGTTGTATGCATATTTGTATTCCTAGAATATATCATGCATAGTGTACGCATTCATATATAATTGAAAATTATACTACTAATATGCATATGATGGGTAAGTTGGACAAACATTCCATTGTTGCTTGTCTAGAATGAAACCTCTTTGTTGACATGCTGAGAGATGTGCACGCTCTCGATAGTATTTTCTGGTAGAGATGGAAGGCATCTAGATAACCACTGTATGCATACAGGATATGGAAAAGTGTTGTGCCAAAGTATTGGTCAAGATAGTTGCATAACCATGTGAATCATATTTGTATGCATAATAGGTTATCATGTCAACATGATTTGATGATTATGAAGCATTACTAATCATGTAATTAACTTTGATTTGTAGGAAATATCATGAAGAATGATGAAACTGAACAAGTGATGGATGTTCAACAAGAAGACTTACAAATCAAACATACTATAGAAGGCTCGTGGCTAGAAGATTCTCTTAGAAAGAGGAATAGGATCATGACGAGCTGTTTGCTCCAAGTGGCTAGATAAGACCATTCTCTTAATGATGTAATTGAAGAAGAAGTGTGAATCGATAAAAATCCTAGGATTCAATTGAAGAAAGCTCTGTACGAGTGTTAACACCCAAAAAGTGCTCACTAGCTCATTTCCCTATTCACATGACCCATTTGTCCACTTTTTCACCACTTGAGCCTCTGAAACCAACAAAAGGTCACCAAAAGGCCTTAATACACCCCTTTTTCCACTCAAAATGAGTATTTTTCCTAAAAAAGCATAAAAAACCCTCAAAAAGGGTCCAAAATTCCCAAAATATTAAAAAGGGAATAAAAATAATAAAAATATTCAAAAAAGGAAAAAGGAGGGAAAAGTACCTAAACCATGTTGGTCAATACCATTGGTTTCCACAAAACCACAATGGTATTCCCCACCACCAAAACCTATAAAAAGGTGGTAGGGGCTCCTCATTTCACATCCATCCATCTTCCTATCCTCATGCTACCAAAATCTCCCTTGAGTATTTGGCCATTGTAGCTACCTTGGAGAAAGGACCCTTTGGAGTTTGGAGCTGCTCACCATTGGAGCTTCTCAACTATCTTCATCACTTGGAGGTATTATTATTGCAAGCACTTGCTTGCCCCCATTTTCAATACAAATTTATTTTCTATATTTCTTGTTCTTGTTTTTTAATTCAAAAGTTTATTATGATATGCACATGCTAGTTTAGTTTTAGTTTTAGATTTAGTTTATTGTTTTTGCTTAATATTGAAACTACTGCTACTAGTTAGCAAGTGCCCATAGCACTAAGCTTGGTTGCAAAACCAAGCCAACAACGAGTACCCAGGATCGATAGTCATTTGGTGAGTTTCATGATAACCATGGGTGATGCGGATTTCAACCTTTGCTACAAGGTTGAAGATGGTGTCTATATACAGATGACATTTTTCTCCTAGATGGATGTAAGAAGGAACTCACCATAGAGTTCGAATGATCTTGAGGCTCATATCAGTAGACCCATCTGATGAGAGATGACACAGATAGATATGCAGAAGATCACTCAATGTAGAGTGTGAATGATGTTCAGTCACATAGGGAGAATCGATAGCTTCTTGACAAGCTTGGGATTTACCATAAGTAAAGATGATCCTAACATTTACCTTAAGGTCATGGATGATGAACCTGTCATACTATTACTGTATGAGGATGATCTCTTTTTGATAGGGAATGAGAAACAAATCATGGAAAGCAAGAAGAAGCTAGCTACAGAATTTGAGATGAAAGATCTCGGATTGATGCATTACTTCCTAGGTCTGGAAGTATAGCAAGGCCCAGAAGGAATCTTTCTCAAAAAGGGAAAGTATTTGATATATTGGAATGTACAACCATGGCCACTCTCACGGGTTCTGACTTGAAGTTGTTAGCTGATGACTCATCAGAGTTAGTAGATGTAACTCTGTACAGACAGATTATTGGGTCATTGATGTATCTAACGAACACTAGGTCAGATATATGCTTTGCTGTGAACACCTTGAGGCAGTATCTAGTGGAACCTAGACGTGTTCACTTAATAGCTGCAAAGCATGTGATGAGGTACCTGAAGGGTACGATAGACTTTGGTCTATATTATCTTGGAGATCATGATTTCAGATTGTATGGCTACACAGATGTTGATTGGGATGGAAGTGTATCAGACAGGAAGAGCACATTGGGTGGATGTTATTGTCTGGGATCTGCCATGATCTCGTGGTTTAGCAGGAAGAAGTCTAGTGTGGCTCCCAGCACACTTGAAGCGGAATATATTGTTGCTTACTCTGCTAGTTGTGAAGCGATATGGCTTCGGAAGTTGTTGTTAGGATTGTTTGACTTAGAGATGGACCCCGCTGTGATCTTGTGTGACAATCAGAGTTGTATCAAGATGGCAGAGAATCCAGTGTTCCATGATAAGTCAAAGCACATGGAGATCTGATATTTTTATATATGGGATATGGTGCAGAAAGGAGCTATCAAGCTCGAGTATGTGAGCACTAACGAACAAGTTGCTGATGTATTGACCAAACCTCTATCTCGAGTAAAGTTTGAGTATTTCCAAGACAAGCTTCATGTAGTTCAAAAGGACCCTCCTCGAAAGGGGGAGTGATATGGTCGATGATGATATTTGGATACTGGTATCGATATGGATACTGTATCGATGATGAGATTGCCTACATCGACGATAAGGTCAATGATGAGGATACCTATATTGATGAGGAGGATACTTGTATCGATGATGAGGATACCTGTATTGATGATGAGGATATTTGTATCGATGATGAGGATACTTGTATCGATGATGAGGATACCTGTATTGATGATGAGGATACTTGTATCGATGATGAGGTTACCTGTTCCAACGATGACGTCGATGATGAGGTTACCGGTTCCGACGATGAGGTCGATATATGGTCCTTAGAATTTTTCTAAGTGGACAAGGAGGGATTGTATCATCCCTGGACTTCGGTCCCTGAATTGATCCGTAGACATATGTCTCCGAGAAGTGGTCCCTAGTGGACGTGATAGGACTGCATCGTCCCTGAACAATTAGTTCAAAATGTACGTGATAGGACTGCATCGTCCCTGAACGTTTGGTTCAAAATGTACGTGATGGTATTGCATCGTCCCTGGACTTATGTCCTAAAGTGATAGGGATTGATCATCCCATAAGTGGATTAGGATTGCATCGTCCTTGGACTCATGTCCTAAAGTGATAGGGATTGATCATCCCATAAGTGGATCAGGATTGCATCGTCCTTGGACTCATGTCCTAAAGTGATAGGGATTGATCATCCCGTAAGTGGATCAGGATTGCATCGTCCTTGGATTCATGTCCTAAAGTGATAAGGACTAATCATCCTGTAAGTTGATTCGGGATTGCATCGTCCCTAGACATGGTGAAGTGTCTTAAAGTGATAAGGATTAATCATCCTGTAAGTTGATTCGGGATTGCATCGTCCCTAGACATGGTGAGGTGTCTTAAAGTGATAAGGATTAATCATCATGTAAGTTGATTCGGGATTGAATCGTCCCTAGACATGGTGAGATGTCTTAAAGTGTTAAGGACTAATCATCCTGTAAGCTAATTCGGGATTGCATCGTCCCTAGACATCGTGAGATGTCTTAAAGTGATAAGGACTAATCATCCTGTAAGCTGATTCGGGATTGCATCATCCCTAGACATGGTGAGATGTCTTAAAGAGATAAGGATTGATCATCCTGTAAGTTGATCTGGATTGCATCGTCCATAGACATGAGAGATGTCTTAAATTTAGAGGGATTGATCATCCCGTAATAGGATCTTGTACATTGCAGAGTATGCTGCTATGTTAATGTTGTTGATCGAGAGGATCCAGATGTTGATCGTGATGGTCTAGATGACGATGTTGTTGATCGTGATGGTCTAGATGACGATGCTGTTGATTGTGACGATCTAGATGACGATGTTGCTAATCGTGATGATCTAGATGACGATGCTGTTGATCGTGATGGTCTAGATGACGATGTTGTTGATCGTGATGGTCTAGATGACGATGCTGCTGATTGAGATGGTCTAGATGACAATGCTGCTGATTGAGATGGTCTAGATGACAATACTGCTGATCATGATGGTCTAGATGACGATGATGTTGATCAGTAGATCCAGACGATGAGGTTGTTGATCGGGTGATCCAGATGATGATGATGCTGTAGTTGATTGAGTGCTGCAGAAGATGAAGACTCAATACTAACGATGTTGATGTTCCAGTAACTGAATGAGGTATTGATGATGATGTATAAAGAAAGCTTCCAATGATTTATACATGTATCATGTATCATGTAGTTGATGACTTCTTGCTTGTGCAGATGTTGTTATAATATCCTTCTCGTTAAGGGGGAGTGTTGAGATATTGTAACTTCTAAGAATATTATATTTGTACTTTATTATTCCAGAGATGTTTCATTCCTTCGTGAAGATCTTATTGTATATCCGGAGATGTTTTATTCCTCCGTGGAGAATGTGGTAACTTGGGTTATTAGACTTCCCTAGTGGGGGTCGGCCCTGTATGAGTCATGTGGGTTAAAGCTTATTAGACCACCATAGTGGGGTCGGCCTTGTCACATTATGTTAAGTAGTTAATTTGGGGCCGACCTAGTTAGTGTAAAAGTCAAGTTGGAGTTGTGTATAAATAGAGGAGGTGTGTTCCTCATTTAACACACATTCACTCACTTGTGATTGGTGCATAGGTGAGAGAGAGATCTGCTATGGAGGAGAAGGAGCTCATTTTTGGGATTACATCTTTTGTATTTGCTGATCATCTATATTGAGGAAGCTTTGCTGGGTTTTCTACCCCATGAGGGTTTCCCAGGATAAATTGTGTCTCTTGTGTTTATGTTGTGCTTGTTGTTCTTTCAGTGATCCTGTATATGCTATTGTTGTGAAATGGAATGTAATATTGATGTTTTCTGTCTTAGCATATTAAATCTTAACACATACAAAAGTAGAATCACAGGATTTCCTTCCTCAAACTTGTAGTAAAGGTTGGAGTCTTCTTTACTCTTGGTAAATCCCAAGCTCATAAAAAAACCATCTATCCTAACGTACCATATCCTGAGTGCCTGTTTCAATCCGTACAATGCCTTATTTAACCTACACACATGAGTATGCCTATCAAGTGTCTCGAATCCTAGTGGCTTCTCCACATACACTTCTTCTTCCACTACGCCATTTAGGAAGGCAGTCTTCATATCCATTTGATGCACCTTCCACTTCATCATTTTAGCAATAGCAGACCTGATCGAAGTGTATCTCGATACTGGAGAAAATGTCTCCTCATAATCAATGCCTTCTTTCTGGGAGAAGCCTCGAGCCACAAACCTTGCCTTGTATTTCTCGACACTTCCGTCTGCCACATGCTTGATCTTGTAGATCCATTTGGAAGACACTAATGACTTCCCTTTTGGTCTCAGAACCACCTCCTAGACATCATTCTTCATGATCGATTGATACTCCTCGATCATAGCATCCTTCCAGAATTTCTTTTCAGTAGCCTCTTCATAATTGGAAGGTTCAGCATCAATGATGTCACTTAGCAATGCCACATAGTTGGAGTAAGTCTGAGGTCTCTTGCTTCCTTCTAGGGCACCATACTTTTCTGCATCCTGAATAAGTTCTCGTGCCCATACTAGTTTTTTTTTATGTGATTTCATTTATTTCAGTGGATCTACCGGTCTCTGTGGCTCAGTCATATTATGATCCTTAGATTCTTTTGGAACTTTCTCTTCCATTATTGTATCTCGAACTCTAGGAGTCTCATTTTCATCATCATGTTCTTCATCAGAGTGAATCTTCCTTGACCTGTTGAAGGCAGTTTATTCATCAAAGGTTACATCTCTATTGGCCTCGACCTTCTTGAATCCTGGTATGTATATCATGTAATCCTTTGATGAATCACTATAACCGACGAAGATTCCCTTCTTTCCCGAAGGCTCCAACTTGGTCCTCTTTTCTTTCGGAATGTGTATGTAAACAGGGCAGCCAAATATTATGAGATGGCTAACCTCTGGCTTTTCTCCTGTAAACATTTCCTTTGGTGTCTTGTTCCAAAGAACTATGTGGGGAGTCATATTTTGAACATACACTGTTGTCCTTGCAACTTCCGCCCATAAGTGCATAGGAAGGTCCTTATCATGGATCATGGCCTTCACCCCTTCCATGATTGTTCTATTCTTTCTTTCTGCAGTCCCATTTTGTTGTGGATTATAGGGAGTGCTCATCTCCCTCTTAATCCCTGAATCTTTACCTAATTCTTTGAAATCTACTGAGGTAAATTCTCCTCCATTATCTGATCTTAATATTTTTATTTTCTTTCCAATTTGATTTTCAACAAGGAATTTAAACTCCTTGAACTTGCTAAATACTTCATCTTTGGATTTTAAGAAATAGATCCATGTTTTTCTTGAATAATCAACAATAAAATAAACATAGTAGGAATACCTGCTTAATGAGTAGAAGTATATAGGCCTGCAAACATCTGAATGTATGAGTTCCAAAATCTCCTTTGCTTTGTTGTCGCTACTTGAAAATGACTTCTTCACATTCTTTCCTTTTGCACATCCTTTGCATATGCCTTCATGCTTGGTTTGGATCTCGGGTATCCCATTTACCATCTTGCTCACAATTGGTAAGTCTTTGTAGTTTATGTGATAAAATCTTCTATGCAACAATTCACTTGGTTCCATAGTTTCATGAACCAAGGCTTGTTCTGGGTGTCCCTTGAGCTTGTATAGTCCTCCCTCTTGCACTGCAATTACTACCGCATCATCAAATGTCTTACCTTTGGGCCACATAAGTACTTGGCCATCCACAAATGCTACTCTGAATCCTTTCTTCTTGGGACAATTCTTATAGACATGCCCCAACTCATCGCAATTAAAGCATCTGACATTTGAGTTTTCTTTAGTGGATCTCTTACCCTTCTATGATTTCTTGTGATGATGATCTTCTTTCTTCCCTCTCTTGGTATGAGTTCCTAGGGCTTGATTATCCTCATCTCCTAGTTTTTCTTCTCCGGTAGCAATCCTAGCTTATTCTTGAGTTCAAGATTCCAACAGTGCAATGAACAAGATAAGTTTATTCCTTGAATATATCACTCCCATGATCTTGGAAGACCATTTAGGGTAGTCATCACTCACTAGTTCTGCATTTTCTACTTCATCTCCAATGACACTTAATTGATCTCTGATGTTGGAAACCCTTGTGAAGTAGGATTGTATACTTTGATTGTTTTTCATCTTCACAACCTTGAGTTGAGTCCTCGAGGTCATCTTCCTATTGATGTTGGTCCCTTCAAATAGTCCCTTCAATGCATCAAACATCTCTTTCAGAGTCTTTAGAGAAGAAATGTGGGGGATCAAGTGATCCTTGATGGAATCATTTATGATCCTCTTAGATTTGATAAGTTTCTTCTTGTGCTTTGGCTTCTCCTCAACTCTCTATGGATCTGCAACTACCTCTATAACATACTTGTCCAAATCATGCTCTTCTAAGATGAGCGTCACCCTATACTTCCATGCTTTGAAGTTCTCTGGCCCTTCAAGCTTATCCTCAAGCTTGGTATTGTTTGTCATCTTGACAAATTTGATAAATGAGAACCTCAAATGGAAATAGATAAAGTATAACTTACCAAATGAGATGCTCCAACCAAGGTTGACTTCTGATATCTAGTTGCACGGTCACCTAGGGTTTGTCAAGGAAACCCTAATTTTTCAACTTTGGGATATTGAAAAACTAATTGGAGGAAAAGATGTGCCTCCCTAAGGCGAGTTGATAAATGTACTTATTTTCTTGATTCTGTGGACAGGTCCTCCAAAAACCTGACGCCCTAGTTCTCTGGGCTGCAGTGGTGGACCCAAAAATGAAAAATTCTTGGAATGAGATTCTGCTTCGAAAGAAATATGCACCCTAGTGAGGTGAGTTGAATCCACCCTCTTTTCCAACTGATCTGTGGAGACTTCTTCCGAGAATAAGAAACCCTAGTTTCTGCAGTTGCAACAGTTGCACAATGTTTTCTTTCAGCTCTGCTCTAATACCATGTTAAATTTTAGGTGCAATAACAATATGGATCACTGAAAGATAAACAAGCCCAACATGAACAATAGTACACAACAATTTAATCCTAGGAAAACCCTCTTGGGGCAGAAAAACCTAGCAAACTTCTTCTATATAGATTTGTCAGAATGTACAATAGTATCCCTCGTGCAAAGACCCAAAAACAAGAAGAATACAAAAGAAGTTATTCACTTGACTCTATCTCTCCTATTGATGTGAGCTCAATGTGTGAGTGAGGTGACCAAATGAGGAGGTTGAACTCCTCATTTATACTAATCAAATGACTTGACCTTTTTACTAACAAGGTCGTCTTGACTCACCTAACTTGGCCGACCTGTACACTTTACAATAAAATATTTTTTTCTAGATTTTTCCAGGCCGACCTAGCAGTTAGGGTTTACATTGACTCTTTCAATGAATTTTACATAATCAATTACATCAATAATAATCCTTGTAGGATGTACAATACAAATATTACAAATGACCCAAACAATACAAATAAGAATATCTTCCAAAGTTACATTCTTCAACACGCACCACCTTCTTTTATATTCTTGTTGGCTTCTTCGAGAAGATTAGATGCATTGTACTTGGTCCTCTAGCTCATCTATTGCACCGTCCTTAGCCTAATTGGAATTGGCAGTTTTATTTGACTTTCCTTGCATTTAGTTTGTTTTTTCCTTGCTTTCTGCTTTTCTCTGCTTTACTGTTTTTCCTGCCACTTTCCTACTTTTCTTTGCTTTACTACTTTTCTTACCACTTTCCTGCTTTCTCTACTTTCTTGATTTTCTTGACACTTTCCTATTTTTCTCTACTTTCCTGTTGTTTTGCCACCTTCTTGATTTTCAATGCTTTCTTCCAAATTCTATTTGGAAACAGCTTATGAGGTCCATCTAATCCTTATGCGCCCTCTTGGGCCACTTAGGCAATTACAAATCATATAAAAATTATTAATAATTAAGCATTTACAACTATGGCCTCTATTCTTCTCCTACATTTAATTTAATTGAACTAAATAATCATAAACCAAAACTAATCTCTAACCAAGTTAATTCAATTTTTTCCTGAACCCATAGTGATTGGATGGTTTAGAGGGATGACCAGGGAGCCACTGAAATGAGGACATTACACAGTAAAAGCTCAGTCGAAACACAATTGACTGACATCAAGCTGGTTGAACCTCGGTCGATCACTTCCAAGGCAATCAAAAAGCAAGAGGGAGACTATACGGTTGTACAGTCGATGATATACAACAACATGAAGACCTCACGCATCTGTTAACCTATTCCATGAGAATTCATCACTACAACCACAATCAACCTTGATAGTCGGCACTGGTCCATGGTTCATCCTTTCACATCTTTTCTACAAAGATCCAAGAGCATAACTTGTACCTTTCCAAGAATTCTGATTCTTGGGAAAAATCCTCTTAATCTTATGAGGGTGATGATATGGATCAAACTTTGTTCTTACAGAGCAGAAGATGTAGGCTCAAGGCCTGGTATAGTAACAGGAAAACAACCTTCCATATCATCAACATTACCATGTGCAACAACAGTTTCAAGTTCTGGTATAGCCACTTCATCAATCTATTCAGCACAATTAGCAGTAGATTGCTCTTCTAGCAACTTGGTCTGAACTCCACCTACAACAAATACAACTTTCTTGGACTCAACAAGGTCAAGTGAAGAAACGGAGGCAACAACTACATTATATCCAAGACCTAATCTAGATGTTTGCATCTCAAGGGAAATAGGAACAACAATACCATGTCCATTCTTCCCAAGTCCTCCTATATATCCTCAACAGTCGGGACCCAATACCTGTAGTGTGTTTTTCAAAGCTAGGAGAAACACAATCATTAGTAGCCAATAAAGTATGTGATAAAACATAAACATTAACATTCTTACAAACAACTGGGATACAATCAATATCATCAGTACATGATCTTGGTAGCTCAACAACAACAATCTTCGTCTCAACATTCTGCAGTCGACAAAATTTTTCCTCAAGGTCCTGTTTGCAAACCAGTAATCCCCAAATTGTCTCATCCTTCTCAGTCAGTTGCAACAAGGAGTCATGATCTTTCGCCAAAGCCTGATACTCATCAAACATGTTATTGTCTTCTTGAAGAGGAGCAACTTCTGCACGAAGCTCATCAACAGAGGCCTGTAAATGAGCAACCTCATTAGTCAGGTGGGCATTAGTCTCTTCTAGCTTGAAGATTTTCTCCTTTAAGGAATCGTTTTATGTTTTTCAGAGAGCTTTCACTTCCTCTTCCAGATCATCGACAAGATTGGTCTTATCATCAAATTCCTTTGCGAGGTTTTGAAAAAGAGTTTCCATGGTGCTTTCCAAGAAAACAACCTTCCTGGATTTCTTATCCAAAGCAGTCTAGAACAGGATAATTTCAGTCTACAAGTACTTCTTTAGTCCGACATTCTCTTTCTGCAACAAGGCAATAGTGGACTACAAGAAAATGATTTCTTTACGAAGCTGATCAATAGCCTTCTTCTCATGAAGTTCCTGCAATCTCTTACCCATCATCAATAAACTGTCAACACTTCAAAGTCAAAGCTACCTCAACTTGCTTAGCACTTATGGTAATCAACGGTTCGAGGCAACGTGGACACCACATGAAACAGTCAAGCAATAAAGTTGTAGATTGAAGAAATGCTAGGCAAAGTCGACAAGCAAAGAAATCCCAACTAATTCACCACCTAGTCGACGATCCGGATGGACAACCTCCAGTTGACTCAAACTTCCAATCCCCATCTTGCAAATCTCGATCCAAAACAAATCCAGAGAAATTCGTGCTAGGAAAATGAGAGATCAAGTTCACCCTCAACCATCATGATTAATGAGCACAATCCTTCAAGTAATCGAATGAACCAACCTCAAATGAGCACGTGAATACAGTGGTCGGCACAAGATGTGGTTGAATTCTCGTTCGATGTCGACATCAATCAAGGGTTCCAACGATTTCAAATGGAAATCAAAAGGGCACTTGTGTGAAGTTAGCTGCGGTTTAGATGCAAATCCGTCGATCTAAGCACACTCAATCTTCTGAATGCACCAATCGATCACACATTGAGATCTCCAGATCCCAGTCAGCAGAGATAAGGTAAGTCAACCAGTCAAGGACAAGTTGACTCCAGATCTGAGTCGAACCAGTCGGGGTCGACTATCCAGTTGACTACCGGTCAAGTGCCAGGTCCATCAATGAATAGAAAAGCTAGTCGAGAGGTTTTAGTCGAATGTCCAATATTGACCATGCTTAGGCAAGATGCAGGTCGACCAATAGGGTTAAGAGTCCCAAGATGGAAGCTCCAATTAACGGTGAGTCAACTCAATCATCCAGAACTACGGATTGAGGGAGGCATTAAAAAAAAGTCAATCGTCTCAAAAAAAGGGAACTATCTTCAAACAAATCCGCAACGTGTACAAAAGGTTGTCAACCCCACGTTGCAAACAAAAGAGGGCCATACAATTATTAACCCATTATTCTCTATATACCCAAGAAACCTTCAAACTCAATACAGGCTTAGAAAGACTATATGGAGCTCTTGCACTTCTGCAAATCAAATCATCAAACCAATTTCTCAATATAACTCGTGTTCTCTCTATGAAAACCCTAATCACAAACCCAAAAGCTTTGATACCATGTTGGGACATGTTATTAACAGCAGAAGAAAACAAAATAAATCCGATAACGGTGGTGGTGTTAATAGACACCGTTGGCACTGAAGCATAATGAGCAAAGCTCAATAATCACCACGATTTGATAATGTGTGATAGATTGACTGATCAAAGACCATCAATAAATAGGTTTGGACATAGGCCAAACCAACAACCATAGGACCACAGGACCAAGTTAGTGTAATAAACATATATAGAAAACATATATATGAATAAAATAATAAAAAATAAGTAAAAGAAAAACATAAAATAATAAATAATAAAATAAATTAAAGTAAAAAGTAATTAATCAATATTATTTAAAAATGAAACATTGTACTCTTCCATTGAAAGGGTACAGGAGGTCATTTAAACTTTCATTGTAAGATCATCAATCGTTTTTTACAAATTATTATTATTATTATTATTGCTCATCCAATCGGGTTGCATCATTGGTATCAGAGCTAAGGACGCCCACTGCTCCAGCCTCCATCTAGATCTAGTCCACCGTTCTCCTTCCCACGTCTGTCAGTCATCTTTCTCCTGCCTGCGTTCATCAGCCATCGTCCTCCTGCTAGCTATCATTCTCCACCATACCAGCCTTGTTCGTTGTCTACCATCACACCCTCTCACTCTTTCGTCACTTGTTTGCACTACCCCCGCGCTCCCGTGATCTCCCTCCTCTACGATCTACATCCCTTGAGGGAAAATGAAAAAACAACTTCAAGACACAGATAAGAAATGGGTAAATAAGTGTAGATCTTGCGAAGATCAATGGGAAAAAGGGAACCGATGCAATGATAAAAAATTGTATAATTGTGAAGCTGAAAGAGAATCGGAAGTTTCGTCAAGTAGCACCTTCGATAATGAAGTCAGCATGGAAGAAATAATGACATCAACATAGATTCTGAAGAGGCAATGCCTAGGATATCTCTAGTTGCAATAACAGGCATCACATAACCACAAACCTTGAAATTAAGAGGGCATGTGAGGAAAGAGAATGTCATTGTACTTATAGAAACAGGGAGCACCCATAATTTTATAGACGTAAATGTGGCGAAAAAGATAAACTTGTTCGTTTACCCAGCAACAGATATAAGGGTTATGGTAGCAGATGGAAAAAATATTGATGGAATTGGGAAGTGTCACAAAGTTAAGCTACAAATAGATGATTATAAATTGGAATCCGGGTTCTATACAATACCCCTAGGAGGAGTACACGTTGTCTTGGGAATTCAATGGCTACATACATTAGAGACATATTCCGCAATCACCAAAAACAATTTATTAAATTCAAGTGGGAGGGAAGAAAATATAAATTGTATGGATTCCAACCACCTCCCACCCAAATTATATCTTCACAACAAATGGAGAAACTAATTCGGAAGGGGGCACCAGCATTGGTCGCACAATGTCATCAAATAGAGATATTAGTAGCAGAACTAGCTCACGACCAACAATCGGAAATCCAAGAATTAATCCATAAGTATGAGAAGGTATTCCAAGATCTTCCCATGAAATTTCCAACAGAAAGAGGAATAGAACACATAATTGAAGTTATGCCAGGTTCAGCTCCATTGAACATCAAACCCTACAAGTACCCTCACCATCATAATATAGAAATAGAAAGTTTAATTCAAGACTTATTGAGATGTGGAGTTATCACAAGAAGTAGGAGCCCATATGTTGCCCCAATAGTGTTGGTTCGTAAAAAGGATGGATCTTTCAGGCTATGTATAGATTATGAGGGACTGAACAAAATAACGATAAAAAACAAATTCTTCATCCCATTCATAGATGAAATGTTGGATGAACTCCATGGCGCCAAATATTTTTCAAAGTTGGACTTAAGGTCAATGTCTTACCAGATTCGGGTAATATTAGAAAATGTGGCAAAGATAGCTTTCCAAACTCATGAAGGCCACTATGAATTCAATGTGATGTCGTTTGGTTTAACAAATGCTCCTGCTACCTTTCAAACAACTATGAACGAGCTTTTTCAACCATATCTAAGAAAGTTCATACTGTTTTTTTTACGACATTCTTATCTATAGTAAGACATGGAAGGAGCACTTAAGCACTTAGAACTGGTACTCTCCCTCTTAGAAGAGAATCAATTTTATGCAAAAATGTCAAAATGCACCTTCGGGAAGGAAGAAGTAAAACACCTCGGTCATATCATATCCAAAGAAGGGGTGAAAGTAGACCCAAGTAAAATAAAAGCAATCACATAATGGCCAAAACCTGATAATATATCAAATTTAAGGGGTTTTTTGGGTCTAATAGGTTACTACCAAAGGTTCATAAAAAACTATGCACAGTTGATGTCACCACTGTCAAATCTACTAAAGAAAAAATCCTTCCAATGGAATAACAAGGCAGCGGAATGTTTCGAAGCCTTGAAGAAGATTATGACATCCACACCTGTGTTAGCAACTCCAGATTTCACGAAGCCCTTCGTGGTAGAGTTCGATGCTTCAGGTTTCAGAATAAGCGTAGTGTTGATGCAAGATGGCCATTTGATTGCCTTTGAAAGTCAGAAGCTCAACAAGAGGGAAGGTTTAAAGTCCACCTCTGATAAGGAGATGCTTGTTATCATACATGCATTAGCAAAATGGCGACAATACTTATTGGGTAGTAAATTTTTTATACGTACCGATCACAACAGTCTTTAGTATTTACTTCGACAGAAGACCTTATCCACAGAACAACAGAAATGAATAGAAAAGATTTATGATTTTGATATGGATATATTACACAAAATGGGGAAAGATAATGTCGTTGCAGATGCGTTGTCTGGAAAAGCTGAAGAGATCACATCATATGCAGTATCCGTCATAATTCTGGAACGGTTGGATGATATATGATTGGAATATGCGAAGGATCCAGAAGCTTGTTCCATCATCAATAACTAGGGACGACACTCAAAGCTCGAATGGAGAAATGACATTCTTTGGCATAAGGGAAGAATTTATCTCACACCAACATCAAAGTTCAAAGCAAAAATTTTAAGGGAATCACATGACTCACCTGTTGCAGGACATGTAGGTATCTTTAAAACTTAGTACAATGTGCGATAGTCTTTTTACTGGAAGGGAATGAGAAAATATATCCAAAAATATGTTTCTAAATTGATGTTTGCCAAAGAAAACGAAAAATGTACCATCACCAGGGCTACTTTACCCTCTACACGTCCCAAATCAGAAGTGGGACGAGATTTCGATGGACTTTATCAAAGGGTTGACCATGTCCGATGGGAAGGATAAAATTTTTGTAGTGGTTGATCGACTAACTAACTACCCTCACTTCATGGGGATAAAGAAAACACATTCAACAAAACAAATAGTTGAAGTATTCTGCAAAACTATTTATAAATTACATGGGTTTCCAAAAGTGATTGTCAGTGATAGGGATGCAAAGTTTAAAGGAAATTTATGGAATGAATTTTGTAAACAGATAGGGATATCCCTTAATATGAGTTCAGCATACCATCCCCAGACTAATGGACAAACAAAAATAGTGAATAAATGCTTGGGAACATGCCTTCGTTGATTTGTGATAGACAAGCAAAACAAGTGGTTCCAATGGTGGTATAATACTACTTACCATACTTCAGCTAAAATGACCCCTTTCCAAGCTTTGTATGGTTATGAACCACCCAAATGGAAAGAGTATGTGCTATTTAACTCTAAAGTGCCAGCAGTAAGGAATCAACTCGAGGAAGACCAAAAGACCATTCAAATATTAAAAGAAAAATTAACAAATGCTCGAAATCAAATGAAACAAGAAGCAGTCTTACGAAGATCAGAAAGAGAGTTTGAAGTGGGTGATTGGGTGTTCATTTGAATCCAGCCCTACAAACAATTGTCGCTCAAGCAGCAATGCAAGAACAAGTTGGCTCCAAAATTCTATGGGCCATATCAAATTAACAGAAATATTAGCCCAGTAGCATATGGATTAAAATTACTTGGCAATTGTCGAATTCACAATGTATTCCATGTATCAAGTCGCAAAAAGGTATTAGGACAACATCAATCAACCCAAACCAAACTGCCTACATTGGATGAAGAAGGACGAGTGATCCTAGAACCTGAAGGCGTACTAGCTAATAAGGAAAAAAAGCTTCACTCCAGAACTATTAAAGAGTATCTTAATAAATAGAAGAACTTACCAGAGGAAGATGCGTCTTGGGAAACTGAAAGTTCTTTCAACAACATCATTCTTTACCCTTGCTTTGAGGACAAAGCAAATCTTAAGAAGAGGGCGATGTAATAAACATATATAGAAAACATATATATAAATAAAATAATATGAAATAAGTAAAAGAAAAACATAAAATAATAAATAATAAACTAAATTAAAGTAAAAATAATTAAACAATATTAATTAAAAATGAAACATCGTACTCTTCCATTGAAAGGGTACAAAAGGTCATACTTAAATGACCGGAACTTTCATTGTAAGATCATCAATTGTATATATATATATATATATATATATATATATAGCAATTGCTCATCCAATCAGGTTGCATGAGTTAGATACAATTGTCCATAAATCATGGATTTGAAATCCAAAGTGGACATGATCAACCATATTCCGAGAAGATGAGGTTACAAACCCAAAGTTCCAAAAGCGAGAACCAGAGTTATTTCCAAGTTCCAAAGGGAACCACTAAGCCAGAACCAGATTTATCACCAAGTTCTGTAGTTTGTGGTTATCCTAAAACCACCCATTTAGTAGAAGGCATCAACTTATGCTAGCTTTCGATTTAGAGAGCACCTTCAGCTATTTGTAGCTATCATTCTCCAAAGTTGAGTTCTCTACTTGGACTCATATACACTTATTTGGATTAAGGGGGAGAATGTTGGAAACATTAATCCCTTAGGGTTAATATTATTATATTATTGTATTTACTATTCATGTGAAATGAAGACCAAGAGTCATAGTGAATAGAAACAACCATCGAGAGTCCAAGAGATGCCTTGGAATGTGAATACAAGAGTCATTCTCAATGTATTAATATGTACATATGTTAATGAGAAAAGGTATCACATGCTTGTCCATTCTTGTGTATTTGGCTTTATTTAGCCAATTACTTATCTTTGTTCCCCAATGTTCCTGGGCACTCCAACAAGCATTTGCAAGCATGGAGGGCATCTCTCTCTCTCTCTCTCTATATATATATATATATATATATAAGTATAAAAAAATGGGGTGCATGCTAGTATATTTAAAAATGCATGTAAAGAAGTTAAAGAAATATTTTACAAATGGTTTTACCATTGGTGGTTTCCAGCCCATGGTATTTGCCAAGGTGAAATAAAAAAATTAATTATGTAATTAATGAATCAATACGTCTCTTCAATATGGGTCATGATGATGTATATAAATAAATGTTATACTTGAAGATAAATGTGTTGTTAAGTGAGCGGAAATGAAATATTTAAAGAAGATAATATGATATGTGTAAAAACTGAATATCATTTCAAAATGAGAGACAAATGAAGAATGTGACAAAGAAGAATATATATCGGACGATGTAGCAAGCAGATCTAGTAAAGGAAAAAAAAAGGGAATAGATCTAATAAAGGAAAAAATAGCGAACGGATTTGGTAAAGGCAGAAGTAGTAAGCAAACATGGAGAAAGCAGTAGTAGCTAGTATTTGTGGTAAAAGCAAAAGTAGCAAGTAGACATGGTCAAGGCAATGCAAATGTTCATCATCTATTGAAGAAGTTAGTTGTAATTGAAGGCCATTCAAACAGAGACTGGTGTCTCTTGCTAAGTTGGTGCTTAACAATGGGGATTGGTGTCTCTTGCTAAGTTGGTGCTTAACAATGGGGATTGGTGTCTCCAGTAGGTGAGTGCCTACAAATTTTGTAATAGTAGGTTGGTTCCTACAAATTGTTATAGTTGTAGGTTGGTGCCTACAAAATTATAAAGAAAAGTTTGTGGTTTTCTCTCGAAAGAGTTTCCACGTAAATTCTGTGTACTATGGTTAATCTTATGCACAATTGTTTTCTGATGGTCGATGAATTGGTATCAAATCCAGGTTCCTTTAGAAATAATCTATCCACTAGAAGGTAGATCTCGGGAGCACACATGGCCGATCATGAATTTTTCTCCACAAACAGAGCTCCATTATTTGACGGAACAAACTATGAATTCTGGAGCATAAGGATGAAAACATATCTAATGGCTCTTGGGTTTGATATTTAAGAATCAGTCGTGACTGGTTATACAACCCCAATAACTCCACCAACAGATGTGACTGGGAAGAAACTTGGTGAAAATAATGCAAAAGCCATGAACGTCATCTTGTGTAGTATTTCAGAATCTGATTTCGTCAAGGTGATGCATTTTGTATCAACAAAAGAAATTTGGGACAAGCTTCAAAATATCTATGAAGATGATGATAAGGTTAAGAAGGAAAATCTCTAAACTCATAGTGGATGGCTCGAGGGTCTGAAAATAAAGACAAAGAGAATGTTGTTTCCTATCTCCTCTATGTGGATGAAATTGTCAACACCATCAGAGGACTTAGTGAAAAATTTGAAGATCAGATGATTGTACAAAAGGTGTTAAGGTCATTCCCCTTAAGATATGATGCAAAAAAAATCGCTATTGAAGAAATGAAAGATCTTGATAAATTAACAATAGATGAATTACATGGGATTCTCACTGCATATGAAATGAGGAATGAAAAAGAAAATTCATTAAAGAAATAAGTAGCTTTCAAAGTCTCAAAGAAAACAAAGAACAAAGAACAGAAGTCAAGCAATTGTTCCGGTTGTGAGACGGATGTAGAGGAAGCACATTTTGTGGAAAAACTCAAAAAGGGATCTGGAAAATACAAAGGTAGGTTTCCCTTTAAATGGTTCAATTGTGGAAAAGTATGACATTTTACTGCTAAGTGTCCATATGTGAAAAATGAAAGTAGCGATGATGAAGAAAACCATAATGTAAAGAAAGGAAGCAAACATGATCAAAATAACCACAAACAGAACAAGCATAAAAAGAATCAGAACTCTTATAAGCAGAAGAAGAGTCTCTACTCAAAAGGGGTTAGTGACTTGCCTAAAGAGAGCAGTCAAAGCAGTCTCGATAGCGATAGAGAAGGAACTCTCTTTATGGCAATTGAAACCAAGATTGATTAAAACATAGAGGAAGAAATCTTGGATTCCGAAGAATAATAAATTGTCGAAACAAATGGGGAAGTGGATCTTAAAGAACTCATGTGCGCCTTAAGAGAAATAAAGAAGCTTAGGAAAAGGAATTTGAAACAAAACGAGCAGCTACATAAATATGAAGAAGAGGATCATGATTCAAAATCCAAAATGTCACAAAGCCTCAAAGAAACGGAGAAGATTATCATGAACCTAAAGGTTCAATTAGAAGAACCAAAAGAATAGAATAAGTTGTGAGGATCCAACTGAAGGAAAATGAAGAATACTGCGAAAAAACTAGAATCTAAAATTGTATCTTTTAGAAAGGAACTGAAGAAAACAACTATTAAGATAAATAGAAGCTTGAACTTTGAAAAGAATGTTGAAACCTTAGATGATATCATCAATTGGAAATGGTCTCTATTCATTAAGACTGGTCTTGGCTATGATAAGAATTAGATGACCACTAAAAAAGATTCAAAAGCTACAGAGCCATCAAAGAAAGTAAAGGAAGGAAAATCTAAAAGTTATGTTGGTGTACTCAAAAGCTCAATCAATGATGAAGACAATAGGACGAAAGAAAATGATGGGAATTCCTTCCAAAGACAACAAGGACATATTCAGAATATTTTTCCCACCAAGGCGACCTCACATGACCTGGTACCAAAATTCTTTCTTTGGCTATTTCTTTTGTTGTAATCATTTTGGTCATAAAGCAATAGTTGTAGAGCACATGCTAGAAATAATTATGCGTGGAACAAAGATGGAAGTACTTATGGGTTCTCAAACAGAAACTATAATTTAGTTGCCCCTTTATTTGATTACAATGTTGTATGTTATAAGTGCAACAAGTATTGACATATATAATTTTTTGTAGAAGTTTCCTAGTGGAAACTTCTAAACAAAACAAGGAAGAAGATACCGTTACCAAACAAAAGAAAGAATCCACAAGAATTTGGAAAAGGAAGCAGGAGCAAGAAAAGCAGAAGGAGAAATATATGCTTGTGCAAACTACCCTTCATGCTCAAAACAAAGGAAACCAATGGTACATTGACAATGGATGCTCAATCCACATGACAGGGGACCAAACCAAGTTTCTCACTTTGAAGGAAGTAAACGAAGGCAAGGTAACATTTGGAGATAATGATACTGCAAGAATAGCTAGAAAAAGTACTCTTAGTGTCAACACTGGAAATACTAAAACATAAAATGTATTGTATGTTGAAGGTTTGAAACATAATTTACTTAGTGTTAGTCAAATGAGTGATCAAGGACACACTCTCACATTTTATTCTCAATGATGTGAGATAAGGATAACATGATCGAAAAAATTAGTGGCAAATGCAATTAGAACCTCAAATAATGTATATATTCTTAATGAAATCAACGGAGAAAAATGCTATATGGAACAAATAGATGAAAGCTAAAGTGCTTGAGATTAGACAGAGGAGGTGAGTTTACCTCACATAATTTTGAAGAATTTTGTGAGACTCGTGGAATAAAGATACATTTTTCACTGCAAGAACTCCATAGCAAAATTGAGTGGTAGAAATAAAGAATTGAACCATACAAGAGATGGCAAAAACAATGTTGAATGAAGCCAAACTCTCAGACATGTTTTCGAAAGAAACAGTCAACACCAAAGTCTACATTCTGAATAGAGGGCAAATCAAAGTCAACAACAACAAAACACCTTATGAATTATGGAAAGGTTGACCAACAATAGTTAAATACTATAGAGTTTTCGGAAGAAAGTGCTACATAAATATAGACGATGAGGATTTGGGAAAATTTGAATCCATACCTAATGAAGGTATATTTTTGGGTTATTCATCAAAAAACAAAGCTTACAAATGTTACAATACAACATTGTGCAAAATTGTAGAGAGTGCCAATGTAAAAGTGGATAAAGTAGGACATCAGAAGATGAAAACACAAGTAAATGTTCAAACATATGAGCCAAGTTGCAACAAAGAAAAAGGGAGAAGAAAATGAAGAAAAAGAAACATAACGTCAAGATACAAATACACCATCCAAAATTGTCTGAAATAATCATTCTAAAGATCTAACTCTTGGTGATAAAGATACGAGAGTTTAGATCAAAAGAAGACTAACAAATGCACCAGAACATGCAAACTTCTCCTTGTATAAAATAGAGCTTAAGAAATTTACAGAAGCCAGTGGAAACAAGCATTGGATTGCGACTATGGAAGAAGACACTAATGGAATTGAGAAGAATGAGACATTGAAACTTGTTCCAAGACCAAAAGACAAAAATGTGATTGGCATCAAGAGGGTTTTCAAGAACAAGTTAAATGAAGATGGACAAATAATAAGAAATAAAGCAAGATTAGTTTTTTAAGGTTATGCTCAAGTTTAAGGTATTGATTTCGAAGAAACCTTTGCCCAAATTAAAAGACTAGAAGCTATCAAAATGTTTTTGGCATCTGTGTGCTTTAAAAACTTTAAACTCTATCAAATGGATGTCAAGTCATCATTTCTCAGTGGAAATCTAGAGAAAGAAGTATACATTGAACCAGAAGGGTTCTTATTATCAGAAAATAAGGATCATGTGTGCAAATTGATGAAATCACTTTATGGACAAAAGCAAGCCCCTAGAACTTAGTATTCAAGACTTGATAAATATCTACAACAACAAGGCTTCAAAAGAGGAATAGTGGACAACAATCTATACATCAAGACAAAAAATGAAAGCCAGTGGATTGTTTTGGTTTATGTAGATAACATTATTATTGGAGGAATCATGAACAAAATGTGTCAAGAGTTTGCAATAGAAATGCAGAAGGAATTTGAGATGTATATACTTGGTGAACTATCATTCTTTCTTGGTTTACATATTTCTCAATCCGATAAAGGCATATTCATTTCACAAATCAAGTATATCAAGGAAATGTTGAAAAAAATTAGAATGAAAGATTGTGCACCAATCAACACACCCATGGCACAGGTTGTAAATTGAGCAAAGATGATGAATCTCCGAAAGCAAATCAAACATTGTACAGATCAATGGTTGGAAGCCTATTATATGTGACAACATCAAGGCCGAACATTATGTGGCAGTAGGATTAGTTGTATGGTTTCAAGTTGCACCAAAAGAAACTCATGTGCAAGTAGTGAAAAGATTATTCAAATATCTAAAGGGCACTTTGGATTTCAGCGTATGATATTCATGAGGTGAAAATTTTACTCTAACAACATATATTGACGTTGACTGGGTAGGGAGTGTTTATGATAGGAAAAGTATAAGTGGATGAGCATTCTTTCTGGGAAATAATCTAGTGTCTTGGTTTGAGCAAGAAACAATCGTCAATTTCTCCATCCACAACATCATGTTGCACATAAGTTCTTTGGATGAAGCAAACATTGAAAGATATCAAGGTAGAATACGATTATCCAATCTCAATACTATGTGGCAACACAAGTGCAATAAATATTTCAAAAAATCATGTTATGCACTCGAAAACAAAGCATATTCCATTCAACTATCACTTGTTAAGAGAATGGGTAGCAGACTAGAATGTCAAGTTGAAATATATTGCCACCAAAGAACAAATTGCGGATATTTTCACAAAACCACGTCCCAAAAATAAAATTGAGTATCTCAGACAACAATTGGGAGTAACATCCATCTCATATAGTCACTATGTGCTTAAGGAGAAGCACAATTTCAAGAGGAGCATCCCTTTGAAGACAGGGGGGTATTGTAACAAGGGGGGGAGTTGCAGACAGGCAGAAAAATCTTCGTATTCCTGATGGATTATGTATTTCGTCACATGATTGCCATCAATGACAAAGGGGGATATTGTTGAAAATGGAGTCATTGATGTCATTATTAAGGAATTACATTGAACATATTTCATTGATGTTATGCTAAGGCATCTGCAATCAAGGAGGAGTATATGAGTGTGTGTGTGCGTGTATTTACAAGTATAAAAAAAAAGTGCAAGTGGAAAAGTAAAAAGTGAATTTTACTCGTATATTTAAAAATGCACATAAAGAAGTTAAAAAAATATTTTACAAGCCCATGGTTTTGGAAATAAAAGTGCATGTAAAAAGTCAAAGAAATATTTTACAAATGGTTTTAGCATTGGTTGTTTCAAGCCCATGGTTTTAGAGGCCCATGGTATTTCCCTAAGGTGAAATAAAAAGAATTAATTAATTAATTAATTAATCAACACATCTCTTCAATATAGGTCATGATGATTTATAAAAATAAATGTTATACATGAAGAGAAATATGTGAAGTGAGCAGAAATAAAATATTTAAAGAGGAGAATATGATATGAGTAAAAATTGAATATCATTTCAAAAGAAGAGACTTACAAAGAATGTGAGGAAAAATAATATATATGTGACGATATAGTGAGCAGATCTGTTAAAGGCAGAAATAATGAACAGATCAAGATCTGGTAAAGGAAGAAATAACAAACAGATCTGGTAGAGCTAGAAGTAGTGAGGAGACGTGGAGAACACAGAAGTAAGAAGTAAACATGGTAAAAGAAGAAGTAGGAATCCGACGTGATCAAGACAATGCAAATGTTCATTGTCTATTGAAGAAGTTATATTGTAATTGAAGGTTGGTGTTGTTCAAACAAAGATTGGTGTATCTTGCTTAGTTGGTGCTTAGCGATGGGGATTGATGTCTCTAGTAGGCGGGTTCCTACAAATTTTGTAACAGTAGGTTGGTGACTACAAATTTTTGTGATTGCAGGTTGGTGCCTACAAAATTATAAAGGTTTTTTTTTTAGTTTTCTCCGAAATGATTTCTACATAAATTATTTGTATTGTGGTTAATCTTATGCACAATTGCTTTCTTATGGTCAATGAATGTTTAAATAAATAAAAAACTTGTCTTACACTGATTCATCACCCCCCAACTCTCAGTATAAGTGTGTGTTCAACACTTCCTTGGATAAGAGGAAAAGTTTATTTTGGCTATCAAAGACTAGGACAAAGGTTTGAGCTCTTCAACCCTCTACTCCTTGATCACCAAAACTACACAAGTTTCATCCATGACCGTATTCCCCTCTCTTTAAACAAGTAGGTACTAGTCAAATGATATATTATTCCATTTTTATTAGCCATTTTAAAGCATTTCTTCTAAAGTTCTTTAAATCTGGAAATTATTTTTTACCTTAAGCATAAAATATTCAAGCAAAGACTACGAAATTAATTCATTTTAACCCTCTTCCAAGGGGTTGCACTCTATTTATTTATTCATTGTACCATATATGTTGTATTTGCACTATAAAATTAATCATCTTGAGGGCAGCTTATGGTATACTTGACATAAATTTTTGAGGTGAAATTACTTCTAGATTTGTGTTAACCTTTTTGAGATCGTTTCAGTTGACATTTAAGTTGAGTTAAACTATAAATTGTTTTTGAGTTGTTCATTGTGCAATTTACGTCATCTTTCACACTCATCTAACAATTTTGTGTGTTAATTCAGATCTGGTTTATTTTATGGAATGTTTCGAGGCATAAGTTTTATGGTTTCATATTTGTTTAATTGCCGACAAACAGATCTACAATCAAATAATTGTTGTTAACTTATAATCACACTCGTTTATTTTATATATTGTTGGCATGCACAAGTAATTAATTGTATATTAATCATTTGCACTTCAAATACATGGTTACTTGCAATTTATTTGCTTCGTTGCACATAACTTCACTCATTTAAGTCGATGGAATAATTTGTTTTTTTAACCTTTAAATTTCACTTGCAAAATTCAACTTTTGGGGTTTGCAAACAGCTTTGCAATTGTTTGTTTAAATTTGGAATTTATTTTGTATATATGGAATATTTTGGTTTTTAACCATTAAATTTCACTTGCAAAATTCAACTTTTGGGGTTTGCAAACAGCTTTGCAATTGTTTGTTTAAATTTAGAATTTATTTTGTAACTATGTTCTATTGGCAATTCCAGTTTTATAAGAGTTTGTGTGATTTAACTTCCATATTTCAAGTTCTACTTGTAATTTGTTTCCATGCTTTAAATCAATGCACGTGATACTTTCACAATCATCTTTATTGGTTTTAGCTTAATTTCTATTGTTGGTCACTAAATTGTAATTCCTCGTAAGCTACAACAACCATATTATCTAAATCTACAATGTTTTAATGAGAGACATTTCACTTGCTACTTGACATTAAAATTCTCATTTTTCAGCTTTTGATCTAGTTCTCTTTGCAACAAGTTGTTTATCATTCACTTGGAAAATCACTTCTCACATAAACTTGTTGGTTGCATGATTTTACTGATTCATGGATGTTCTAATCAAATTATGCACTAACATTATGGTTTGTTTTATTTCTGGAATATTGGATATTTCTTTCAACGCTCATTTAAATTCCAGCTCATAATAAGCTTTTCTAACTCACAACCATAATCCATCCATAATTAATTTTGCAACCTAAGTCAATTTGCCTTGTCACCAACATCTAGACACTTGGTTATTTTTAGGGAATCCTCCCTAGTTCCTCATACTCATTCAAGAACAAAAGAGAAGGGAAGTAATTTTGCTAAGGTGACAGTGGCATTACTTCCATGGTAGCACTTAGAGCCTTTTAAGACTTTGCATTTCGGCTGCTAGTTTTGTGACAATACTACCCATGGATTGGGACATTTTCCACTTAGGTACAATTTTGGAGGTATCAACAATGACCCATTTAAAGTTTTTTTTTTCACATCGCCCCCCACATTTTATCATACCGCCATTTGCTATTATAATTTGAAATTTTGGTATAGGCCGAAAATAGCAATGTGTTTCTTCTGCCACTTTCTTATGAATAAACTTGTGAGTATTGCCACTATCAATTAATACAATGACTTTGTGGAGCTTAATGTAGTCAATCAGCGTTAATATTTGAGGTGTGGAGAAACCTAATAAGGCATGGAGAGAAATTTGGGGGTCCTACCTAGGAGCTTGCAAAGTCTTCCCATCTTCCATGGGCGGAGTAGTATCCTCCACTTTTGGTTCATGAGAGCCTTCAATTGCTATGTCTTCTGGGTGATCTTGTGGGGATACATCTATTTGAAATAATTTATGTTCTTTGCATTTATGTCCTCTAAAATATCGTCGATCACAATTATAGCAAAGTCTAAGGCATTGATGTTTGACCATCGCTTCTAGAGACAACTTTTGGATTCTTAATGGCAATGTGTTGGAGGTGTTGGGAGTAGGTGTCGTGGGAGACCGTGTGTGAGTAGAAAATGAAGATATTTTGGTTTGGGCATTGATCACCATCTCAACTTCTCTAGCCCTATCACAAGCTTCCAACCATGTTGTGGGGCATTGCATTATAATGTCTTCGAATTGCCCCTGTAAGGCCACTGATGAGACATTCCCAAAAAAATAAATTAAAGAGGTCCTATATATGGATTGTCAATTTCTCAAAGGCTATAATATAGTCCATAACTATGCCACTCTAGCATAACTTGGTCAACTTTCCTAAGTAGTGAGTGTCACATTCAAAACGATCATGAAATTTCTTCACAAATTGTCTCCAAGGGAAGTAAAGACAATAAGACTTCTTGTACTATTTCCACCATTGCCAAATTTTTTAGTCTAAATATAAGACCCCACGTTTAACTTTCCAAGATCATCAATAATGCCATGGAGAGCAAAATAGTGTTCCATTTGGGTAACCCATCCCAAGGGCTCTGAGCCATCAAATTTGTACATGTCTACCTTTGGGAAACAATGCCATGAATTGTTATCCTAAAAGAGTGGAGGTTGGGTTTATGGAAAGAGAGTGTATATTATAGCCAATATGTGTTGCTAGATAGCCATATTGGTGTTGATTTGTTCAATTGACTATTGCAACTACATATTTGTAGATTCAAGATCCTGAAGCGACTTAGGCAGGTCTATGTTCTAATTCTCCATGTTTGGTCAGTTGTGAGTGTTGACCATGGGACCACTTATGATCTGGGAAGTATTAACACCCACTTATGTCAAAACAAGCAGTGACTAAAGAGGAGACTTTTGATATGTACCACCAACTATTGTATCATCAGGTCCACACAAAAAAAGGTTGTTGATGTATATCAACACGATCAACATGATGCAAGGATTCTTTTGAGATAGGTCTCCCACAATGGTGTTGTGGATCCTAGACTTGTTTTCTCTTTTACACTAATGGGAGTAGTACTCCCTACAAAATATTACATCACTAATAGAATTTCCAAATTCCTTTTGAATGCAAAGATGTAGGAATTTCACTAGTTGGTTACAGAGGATAGGGTTTCCAGGGTCATGAGGACAAGGGAGTTTCAAGTGCTATAGCTCTCTGATATACTTGCAAGGTCCAATAGTAGTACTCCACCCAATCTCTTAGAGCACTAAGGAGACTCTACTGTGCCCTTAATCATACTACCCAACTACCTAGGTACTAGAGAGTAATATTCCTTAGTGCTATGGTTGGTGCCATTATAGCAGAAAGACGATCAATTAAATGATCTACAGTTGGTTTCAAGTTGCTTAAGAGACTTCCAATATACCCAAGGGTATGTGGAAGTGAAATTTCATATACAGGTACTATATGATGCGGTACTACTCAAATGGGTACCAAAAGGGGTTACAAGGGTGTACTCATATATATAGATAAGACAAATGAGTGTATAGTGTACAAGGTATGTGTACATTGAGACAATCTCCTTTCTACATGCAATTTTGCACTCCCTCCTAGGTTTCCGATTTTTGTATGTGAGTATTCATAATGTTGTCCTGTGCTCATATCATGCATACAAGTAGCCAACCGATCATTGGTTGCTCCCTTCCAATTGTAGAGGATAGTTGAGTGAAAATAATGCAATACAAAATAGAATTCCATGAGACTGCTCCTAAATATGTGTATTGACAAGCCTGTCCATAAGCCTGTGGGGTGTTTCCATGCCTAAAAATAGAAGTGCTTTACCTACTGATAGTCATTTATCTTAAAACAATCAGCTTATGACTAGATCCTTAGAACTCTCAAGCCTTCAAGCTCTATGAATGTTTGTTTTGGTATATGAGGATGCTAGCATAGATGTTATTTTTGGAATTGTTGCTGATAACTGTCCTTCGGCTAAGCAGCTGTGCTATGAGAGGTGCTTCTATTCTGTCTGTTAAAATCAGGACTTGCATTTGACCTCAGCTGCACCCACTTGGGGAGTTTTAAAACCAAGCTCAGCATTAATAGAGTTTGATCACCTCTCCACTTGCAGCTAGACCACTCCCCCATCGGCACTATGAAGAAATTTTCCAGGCCTCACACCTGGAATAATAGAGATAGTGGTTGGTCGCAAGATTTAATGCTAAATTCAAGTCACAGTTTCAGTCTGGTCTTAAGAACTAAATGTGAAAAACACTTTATAGCATACCCATAACTGTAATTTTCATGACAGTTGATTGGATCCATGCTAGGATAACATGAAATGTAATATTAATATATGCAAGCATAGTTAATTAGAAAGGCTGTCAACTTGTTTCATCCGGTGATTTCAATTCCAAAGAAAGAAATTCCGTTTCTTTTAGCAAGTACAATCTGGTGGATTTAAGCCTTGGATATGAAAAGATAATCTAACTAGTAAATTATTAAAAGAAATTCTTGATCAGATATTCACACCGCTCCATGAGTCGTGAAAGTTGCAGCAACAGTAATCAATACCTCACTTCATGTGAAGAGGTAAACCTGATCAAATGATCCCCTACAAAAACAGAAAAAAAGGAGACATCAGGATAAATATATTTCTTACTTTTATAGAAGAATGTTTCTGTTTAAAGTAAAAAGCCTCTTTTGCAACTCCACAAAACTACCAGATTGCTTTAATTGCAAGCAAAATCTGTCGGAATTATGCTAAATAAAGTCAAATATATATGTAGCTACTTTGCTTAAAAATCCTGCTAGTTGCTTTGTCATTTTGGGCTACAACAACTTACCCAACTTTACCAGAGTATGCTGGGAAGTGGTTATATATAAGGTACTCCTCTTCTTGTTGAAAGGTTGGCCTATGGCTTGACTTTCGAGCCTCACTGCAATAAAATTATTAGTAGGATTGTAAATCACTTTGGCAGTGGGTTTAATATCAGCACCCATGTAACCCAATAACACTAGGCTTTACCTGATAACAAAGTTGGCAACACTTTGAGTTACTTGAATTGCATCTGCAGAGTGAGGAATTGTTGATATTTCCCATTCAAATGTATTTTTCTGCAAACAATGAATTAAAAATCATGGGAAAATCATCCCCTACTGAAAAGCAGAGCACAATATTGGAATAGCAGAAATGCCTCATGGTGATCAGTTCAACATATTGGAAAGAGAAATGTTAGAGCTAATGAGTTCGTATTACGTTTTAGCTGAGAATGAGAAAACTTTATTGCTTGACATCATATCTGCAGATATATCTTACTGCAAATGACTTTCAAACTCAACCCTGAGTTCAGCTAAGTTCAGTTAATTAAAGATTGTATAACCATTGACCTGACATCATTATCAAACGTAATGAGCAACATATTCAACTTTGGCAGCGTGGAAATGTTCTAAATCCCAGAAAAGGTTGGAATTTAGTTTGAATTCACTTAAAAGTGAACATGAAACTAATTCATTTTCTTATACTAACCAGAAACAAAAAAGTAGAGGAAAACAATTACATAGACCAAAGTGAGTTTCTATTTATTTCTCTATTCAGTCTTTGTTATTTCAATTCAACAGGATGCAGCCTCTGGATTTTTACCATCCAGTTTCAGTAGTTCTTCATTTACTATGATTTTGAGGAAGAAAAGCTTAGGGTGCAATTGTCCATGATTATTAAGCAGTGTTACCTTCTAAACCTGCAATACAATCAACCTTCCAAGTCCAAGAGCAAAAACGCAAATCTAAGGCAAACTAGGGACTTTATCCATCGTCACCTTGGTGAGTGCCTCTCTCTCTTTAGGCTGGTGCTTTTCCAGCCAATTGGGGAATCCCTAATAATCACTAATCAGCCCTTACAATTCTGTTACAAAAATCAGATTAGTGAAACCAGGTATTTTTGGGTTTTTAGATGTTAAGATAATGGATTCCAGAAAGATCAGTGCCTAGTCTTTGGGTTGTGGAGTCCAGGCAATAAATGGAACTTGAAAGCATACGAAGACATGATAAACCACTTGGAAGCAAGTGAAATATACAAAATAGGTACAATAAAACATCCATTAATTTTGTTGCAGTCATATAATCCATCAAACATGAAACATGAGCAGTGGAAACAGCCTTCCATTGGATGAACAGATCCTTCACATACATCAAGATTCAGATTTGATAATGAAAATAGTGGAAGCCACCCTTTGAACCTTCTTTTAGAAATGAACAGCCCATTATAACAGTAAAGAACAGTCCTCTACAAAAAATATGACAGCATTAACTTACAGGGTGACCTTACAGATATATCATCTCCATGATAATAGATGAACGTGAAAGCTCCAATCTGATTTAACCCTTACAACAGTGACTAGTAAAATGTACTGGGTCTTCTTTTCCTCCAAAAATCCACCCCTTGCAAATGAGAATAGATATCCTTTTATAGCTTTCCCTTCTGTTACCACCTAAGTGTTGGATTTCCAATGAGCCACCAAAGTATTGAACAGGTCCCTTGTTCATTATCAGATGTTCAGAAGTCCACGCAGGCCAATTTTGGCTCTCTTTTAAATTTTTTGCATGTTCATACCCCGCGGAGAAATTGTAATAACTTAATAAGTTGACATAGCATGATGTCATTTGTAACAGACTTGGTTTTCCTAGGACTTAGACATCAATGTGTTACTCCAGAGTGTTTTTCCTTGTTAATTATATGTTGTTTTTCAGCGACATATAATTTTCGAGTTTTTCACTCACACCTCCAAAGCTGGATTATTCGTCTTGGTGAAGTTATTAAAGTCTAAGTGTCTATGTATATTACCATGCTAGTCAACATTTTCGAGTCTTATGAACATGCACTAGGTCCCCCTAGGTTCATTTTAATTTTCCACAAATAAAAAAATTTCCCATAAAACAGGCAATTTTTTAATGTTTTAATTGTAAAAATCAAAGAAGTCATAAAAATGTGGTTAGGAGGTGGTTTTTTCCATGGGGGTGCTCATTTTCTAACTCAGAGCACCCACTATACCCCTAAACCCACTTTGAGAATAATTTGGGTGATTATTTATCACTTAAATTAATTTTCTCTCGAAAATGGCCAAAAAGACAAAAAATCAGCATTCCTAAATCAGTGGAAGCTTGTCCCAGACATGCTCCCACTGATGGTGAGATCACTGCTACCTAAGGGCAAGTTAACTAAGGCTTATATTTGCAGTGTTCCACGGGGACGCGTCCCGAAGGGTTGGGGACGCGTTTCGGCGTTTCTTGCGTCCCGGGGACTCCGAAACTCCATGCGAAACGTTTCGGGACGTCCCGCTTTGGGCGAAACTTGGCGAAACGCACAGCGAAACGTTTCGGTGGGCGGCGAGACTTGTGGGCGTCCCCCCCGAAACTCCGAGACTTGTGGGCGTCCCCCCCGAAACTCCGAGACTTCTGGGCGTCCCCCACGAAACTCCGAAACTCCGGCGAGACTCAAAACTGAAATATCAAATGACAAAGACTCAAAAGTGACAAACATGAAATATGATGTTCATGTTAATCATAGATTCATATATTAATATAATTATGATGAATCGTGTAATTTGTTTGAACTTTGCATTTACATTGCATGATTGCACAATGATAAATGTAGTGTTTAGTAATTCACTAATTTGCATGGGATGGTTTGTTATTGTTGGGATTTATATTTTGCATATTTTTAATATTTTTAAAAAAATTTATAACTCTCGCGTCCCGCCGTCCCCCCGAATTTCTCTAAAATTTGGGGGTGGTCTCCACACGTCCCGAATGTGCGTCTCCCCGCACCCGCGTCCCGCCGTCTCGGAACCTTGGGGGAACATTGTATATTTGGTGGTTGAGGTCTCTCTCAAAGGTGGTGCATATCTATGGAGAGGGGTGTTACCAACTATTTTGTACCATAGTTGGACTTCTTGTGAGCCGCTAGTTTCATGAACATGTTCAGTATTCATCATCAGTGTTCAGAAGTTCAGAAGACTTTTTCAAGGCCAATTTTGGCCCCTTTGTAATAATTGCATGTCCAGACCCCCATGGGGGAATTGTAATAAGTTGGTCTAAGTATGATTATTTTGTAAAAGACTTGGCCTACCTTAGGTTTGGCTATCAGGGGGATACTCTAGAGTGTTTTTTCCTTAAGAATTATGCGTTACTCTTCAGTGACGTATAATTGCTGAGTTTTTCACTCATACCTCCAAAGTTGGAGTATTTACCATGGTGGTCGAACCTAGGGAGGTTATTAAAGTCTATGTGTCTATGTATTTTTACATGTTAGCCATCTAAATTGAGTCGTATAGACATGCACTAGGTCCCCTAGGAGTTTGGTTTCATTCCGATAAAAATAATTTTTTCCGTAAAATTAAACCATTTTTAATGGTTTAATTGGAAAAATTCAAAATGTAATAAAAGCCTGATCTAGAGGCAGAATTTGGCGTGGGGATGCTCGTTTTCACGCTCAAAGCGTCCTCTTTAAACTAGGACCCACTTTTCCTGGGTTTTGGGCAGCTAAATTGTCATTTATGGCAATTTTCCTTAAGGATGCTACAAAACGGCATTTAATTGTTAAAATGCCACAAAATGCACAGAAGTCAAAAATAAAAATAAAAAGTCAAAAAATGAATAAAAAATGATGTGCAAAGGGTGGCATATGGTTTCTTAAGGTGGGCGATCATGTTAAGTGATTAAAGGCACATGTTTTAAAAGTTAAAACATTAGGAGGAGCGAATTTATCATTTCATTGAGCGCCCCTCTTCTCACATGGGTTTGACGACTTCCCTTGGCATGGTGACTCGAAAAGCGTTTGGATAGAGTTTCCAAGGTCAAGAGGGACACCCCTCTTGTGAGGTGGAAGCCACCTCATGTAATCACACCAACCCCATCCTTTAATCTCTCATGTGATGGGTAGTTGCACACACCAAAAACTCCAAGCTCTTATGTCAATGCATCAATCGCTCCTCTTTCAAAGGGATGCACATCCCTCTCTCGCCCTCCATCTCATGCGCACCCTCTCTTGGTTCTTGTGCTATATAAATGGTGCTTGCTCCATTGTTAAATGGATGCAAGGAACCTCTGTTGTATTGTGTATAATGCTTCTTGCCTTTTGTGCAAAGATTTTTATTGAATAAATTGAGACTTTGGAGGTCCATATGGTGCAAATGTCATGATTGAGAAAGCTTGTTCCATATCGAGGTGATATTTGTCTATGCTTTACTTCTGCAATTCTTAATTCATTGATCTATTTTAGCTTAGAAGATTATTGTTAATCCATTGAATAAGCATTTGTAGTCTCAATTTGTTTATTTATATTGTGTATTTGAAGTTAAGGAGTAGCCGAAAGTAGTCAGTTATACTCAGGCTCTTCAAAATTTCTTTTATCATAATATACTAGGTTTGATCATGGGTTGTTTGTAGTTGTGTTGTGTTGCAGATCACCAAAAGCGAAAGAGGTTGTTAAGCTCAGTTGCATTTTCATCCTCTTCGCAACCATTTTAAGACTAATATTATTTTGTCCTACAAGATCCTCCTCATTCTCAAAAGATTCAAGATTCGGTAGTCACCCTTCTTCCATCTTTCAAATTTTAAAACTCTTTCTCTCCATTTTTCCTTGTTTTATTTTGCAAGCAAGTTATATCTATAAAATTTCATTTTTAAATCTGATTTGCCATGCAAAAATAGTAGATCTAAGAAGTGCTTTTAAAAGTCATCTTTCAAAGCTTTAGATCTAGTTCCAAATCGTCAATATTTGAAGTATTAGTTTCCTATCATTATCAAATATTGTATTGTAATCTTCATGTACTTTTGACCAACAAATACTAACTTTTTAACAAACTTTTTGTTTGCTGATTTCTTGTTGTTTTACACAAAAATTAAAAAAATATTTAAAAAAAAAAAAAAAAGCGAAGGAAGGAAACCTAAAACTTAAGGCATAAATACACAAATTTCCCTCTTCTTCATCCCTTTGCTATCCCTTTGCCTTCTTAGGCCTAAAAGTCTCTTGAATCACGCTGCATAAACAGATCAAGAGCGCTCTCTATCAGAGGGTTAATTTATTGTAAAAAATCATTAATAAAAAACAAGTGGGATTACGACTCCCACACCCTTCTTCCCCCATTTGGGGGAAGCATGTATCTTTTACTTTGCTTTTTACCTGCATTCAAACTAAAGTAGAATGCTAGGATAGTTTCTTTTTCTTAAAAAAGTTGACTTATGCTTCTTGTTTAGATTCAAATTTTTTCATACTAAAAAGAACTACTAATCCCCTTGCTCTCCCAAGTACGGTCTTCGGACATGAAAGAGACTCTTGGGTAGATAATTAGAAAACTTGTCTCTTTTCATTTCAGCATTTTATTTCTTCAACAAGGTAGTGTTCATAAAATCTCTTGAATCACGCTCTTAAGGCAGATCAAGAGTGCTCTCTGTCGAAGAGTCAATCTTAAAATTTATTAACTTAAAAAATCTCTTGAATCTCATTCTAAATCGGATCAAGAGTGCTCTCTATCGGAGAGTCAATCTTAACGAATATTTTTGCAAACACCGCGTATGCTCTACCCATCGCAAGTTGGTTTGAGCTTTGCGATATCAAAAGCGGTTGTTTTGCACTTCATAATTTTTCACATTTCATTAATACTCATTAATAAAATCAAGTCCCGCGAAAACCAACGAAAATCCGATGTTGCCTAATTGTGATCGAAAGTGGGGAAATTCTGACTAAGGAAGTGGGAACCATTTGGAGGCGACCTCAGAACACAGTTAGACTACATCATTGTTGGTGTAGTGTTGAACACCGCTCTCGAGACTTCAACCCAGCCCATACGTCCTTGTACGGAGCCACCTAGATCATATTCCGGACATATTTACTGTACCGCAAGGTATATCGGAAATCCCCCCTTCCCACAATAATTCAACTTCATCTTTCAAATCACATAATAAAATAAACCAAGAGGCATTCGCACAACAGTCCCTCAGCAACATTTTACGGACAATGACTCCATTTGCACTAGTCTAGTGAGCAACAACAATATTTTCAAAATCTTTGCTTTCTATCTATCTTAAGTTATTGTTGTTTATCATATCATGCTGTGGATAATATTTTGATTTAAATTGGCAAAAACTGTTGTTGTCTTTCAATTTTATGTTGTGGATGTATAATTGTGAACAATACTTGGTTTAAATCTTTTTTGTTACAATTCAAACAACTCCTAAAAAACATCCATTCCAACCATTTTAACTTAAACTTTAAAGAGCCTTAGAAACTCTTCTTTAAGGTCTACCCCCCTTGGCTTCATTAGGAGTTTGCCTAAATAGAGAAGTCGGAATCAGGTGACAACACCTGACTCTTTGCTTGCTCCCAAGGCCACACCTAGCAGCTTCGAAAGATTTCTGTTGCACTCCCCCCTCCAGATGTCCATCTCGGCGGCAACAAGGGGTGCATCTCATGAAGGAGGGTGCACCTTTTGGTGGTGATGTGGCTCCATATGAGAGGGGGCGCATCCACCATGGGTTTGGTAGCATCAATCAAGGAAACCAATCCCTCATATCACTCCTCCGCTCTCCAGTTCAACTCAAGCGAGCTCTCCTTCACTCAGAGCTCACTCCCTCTTGGGAAATGCGCCCCCCTCTCTGTCTTTCTCTATTTAAGCAAGGTTTGGGCTCTTGCTTTCTAATGGTGAGAGGACCGGAAACTCTACCCAAGCTTTGAAGCTTTGTATTGTAATACTTTTGTTGATGAATAGAAAGAGTTTGGAGGTCCATGGTGTGTCGCATTTGTGTGTGGATTATCATTGTCCATGGTATATGAGGTAACTGTATTGTTATTTTGCTTTGCTTCTTGTGGTGATTTATCTGGCCTTGTGGAAAGGCTATCAACTCGTAGGGTAAATGATTGTAGTTTGATTTTGTTTACTATTTTTCCATGCGTAGAGATTATGAAGGTGCATGTGCTTGCAGTTGTACCTCATGCTTTTCTGATTTCTTGTATAGAGATTTACTGGATTTTCATTCAATCCCTTTGTTGCAAGTATTGTTAGCTATGCAGGTTTCCTTGCTTGAAGGATCGGTTGATCTTGTCTGACTCCTCCGTTGTTCAAGTACATTTAGAAGGACATAGTCTCTTCGTTTCCCACCATTAGACTCCATAGATCCGGACATTCGACTTGAGCTCTCTTCTTCTTCCCTCTCTCCATCACATTTTTATTAAAATTTCTTTTGGTTACGATTATTCATATGCTTGAGTAAATTAGTTTACTTTTAAAAGAATATCTAAAGGATGATTTGTTTAAGCATGTAACTAGATCTAGAAGTGCAAAGGAATATTTTCATAGTAGATCTAGATGTATTAAGTACTTGTGCTTATTTTCTATTTTTCGGTACTTAAAACTTTTATACTTTTAACTTCATATCTGGCACATGTGGTACATAACAGGTCGCTGGTTTTACTCTTTTAACGAACAGGCAAGAGGAGGTGATGCTGAAAAATCAATGATTCAGGCCATCCGAGGGCCCCCGGGGCAATACATCTTAATCATGTCCCATTTCAAAACCTTGTAAGCCTTTGGATCCAAATCTATAAGGACCAAAGGCATCCACCTTTTAAAAGTTGTAAAATAATAATAAAAGCAAGTGGGCTACTCAGCACCCACATCCCATCCTCCTTGGGGATCCACGTCATTTTCGTGGTGTGAGTTTTTTTCCTTTTTTTTTGCATTGTTTTGGTTTGGATTTACAAGTTGTTAGCTTAGTTTATTTGCTTAGATTCAACAAGTTATTTTCAGTCCTTTTTATCATTTGCAAAAGTAGTAACAAACCACTACGCTCTACCGAAGTATGGTGCTATTGAAAGGGCTTGCCCGAGTAGGTGGTATTGAGAAAAGAGATTCATAGTTTAGTAATTAGCAAACATTTCATTTCTTTTGCAAGTTGATTTTCAATCTTTTTAATTAAGCATACCAAACATTAGTTGTACCCCCCATATGCTCTTGTCCATTGCAGGCTTGCCTGAGCTTTGGAACAATCAAAAAGGGGATATTAGCGGCTAGTCTAATAGGAAAATCCATTAGAAGGTTACTCTTAAAATAGGGCGGTTGTACTGGGCACACTACGGAGTCAGAGGGCTAGTTTAAGCAGGTCATGCCTCACCTCGTTGAACACCTAGTAGTGTTGCAGTGCACTCATTCTAGAGGATAACTTCTCGAGTGGGACAAACAAGAATTAACTCATCTTTTAATCCACTCATCCATAATAATTAAAACTGACTAAGAAGCATTCGCACAACATTTTCTTTCAGCAGACTCCATTTACCCTCTTCGATTGTTGTTGTAAATGTAACTTCGGAAGATATTCTTTGTATATTATTATTGTATTTTTATTGTACCTCCGTCGGAGATGTTTTTCCTTCGTTCGGGGATGTCATTATTGTATTTGGTCATGCAAGAATATCAAGGTAAAACCTCCATTGTAAGTCAAGGCAATAGCTCCCCAAAAGATAAATGTAAATTGTATTTTTGAGTCTCCCTAGGACAAGTCGGCCAAGTTAGTCAGGGAATTCGACCCAAATGAGGAATTAGGTCACTCACACTTAAAGTATAAATAGAGAGGATCACTCTCTCATTTGACATCACACTCACTTAAGCAAGTTCGCACCAAGTGAGAGAGAAGACAAGTTCGTTGGAGGAGAAAGAGAGAGAGTTGCAGAAAACATCTTATAATTTGGGTTTTCCATCTTGCTTGATATTGTACTAGTGACGAATCTATTTCCGAGGAAGTTACGGGGTTTTCTCCTTTATGGTTTCCCCGAGGAAATTTCTTGTGTCTTTTGTGTTTTGTTGTCCTTGTCTATCTTTCAGTTTAAAGATCTAACTAAATTGAATTAAAGTACAAACTCTAACATGGTATCAGAGCCAATCTAAAAAGAAGGCATTGTGTAGCAGCGGGAAACTAGGGCTTCCTAGTTCAAGGTCTTCTCTCCACAGATCATCAATAAAAGAGGGCTAGGCTAACTCGCCCTAGGAGAGTGCATCTTTTGGAGGAAGCAGAATTCAATTTGAAGAATTTTCATTTTTGACCCAGTCACTAGTGTCGGGAGAAAACTAGGGCATCAAACTTTTCGGGTTTTCCTCCATCAATCCGGACAAAGGAGTACACTGGACAACTCGCCTTGAGGAGGTGCATCTTTCTGTCTAAACAGAAGTTCAAAATTCCAAGTCTGGAAAATTAGGGTTTCTCTGACAAACCCTAGGTCAGCCAGCTCCAGAACCAGGTTGGGCATCTCAAATTGGTAAGTTCTAATTCTTTGTTATTTCCATTTGAGGTTCTCATTTCAAAATGACAAATTACACCAAGCTTGAGGATAAGCTTGAAGGAGTTGATAACTTCTAGGCATGGAAGTATAGAATCTCCCTTGTCCTAGAAGAAAATGACTTGGACAAATATGTCAATGGGGAGGTTCCAGAACCAGAGGGAGAAGAGGCAAAAGCAATCCAGAAGAAGAACTTGGTCAAAGCCAAGAGGATTATTGCAGACTCCATCAAAGATCATCTCATCCCTCATGTATCATCCTTGAAGACTCCCATGAGATGTTCGATGCTTTAACGAAGATATTCGAAGGGAAGAACATAAATCGGAAGATGACTATAAGGAACCAACTCAAGAATGTAAAGATCCAACACTCATAGACTATGCAATCTTACTTCACAAGGGTTTCTCAAATCAGGGAGCAACTTGAAGCAATTGAAGACAAAGTAGAAGAAGGAGAGATTGTAATGACCACCTTGAATGGTCTCCCAAGATCATGGGACTCATTCATTTAAGGAATATGTGCCAGAAAGAAGTGAATCACATTCAGCAGACTATGGGAAGAATGCACCCAAGAAGAAGCTCGACTAGTAGCAAGAGAAGAGAAGATGAGAGCTAATGATGATCAAGCTCTAACTGCTCACACAAAGAGAAATCATAACAAGAGGGGGGACCATCATCACAAAAGATCCAAAAGGCCCAATAGGAATCATGGACCTAGAAGAGATCTCTCTAGTATCAGATGTTTCCCATGTGATGAGAAGGGACATTACTCAAGAAATTGTCCCAGAAACCAAGGATCCTCCAAGAAAACTAACAAGAAGAGGCATCATGCTCACACCGTTGAAGATGATGAACCAGCAAGGAAAAGAACCAGAGAAGAAAGGGATGATTCTTCAAGTGAAGAAGAATATGTCTTAATCTCAGCACTCACAGGTACCATCACTCATGGAAACAATGATTGGCTTGTAGATAGTGGAGCATCCAAGCATATGACGGGATACAAAGAATATTTCATCAACCTATCAAAACATGAGTCACCCCACAAGGTGAAACTTGGGGATCATTATCAATATCCCATCAAAGGAAGTGGAGAAGCTTCCTACAAGCTAGATTCCGGCAAATCACTAAAGATGAAAGATGTTCTTTATGTACCTCCATCTCAGCTTTAGATGCTAAAGGAATGCGGGTTGCATTTGTTGATGGCCAAGTTCTAATGTGGCCAAAAGGAAAGACAATAAATGATGCAACAGTAATTGGAGAGCAAGAGGGAGGCTTATACAAGTTGAAAGGACAACCAGAACAAGCATTGGTCCATGACTCCATGGAACCAAGTGAATTGTGGCATAGAAGGCTTGCACATGTGCACTATAGAGCACTACCAATTGCAAGTAAAGCAATTTCAGGTTTACCATAAATCCAGACAAAACATGAAGGCATTTGCAAGGGATGTGCACAAGGAAAGAACGTGAAGAAGACATTTCCTAGCAGTGAAAGCAAGGAAAAAGGAATATTGGAGATAGTCCACTCAAATGTGTGTGGTCCCATGTCTTCTAGCTCATTAAGCGGGTATGTATACTATGTTTCCTTTATAGATGACTTTTCCCGTAAGACATGGATTTATTTCTTGAAGGGCAAAGATGAAGTATTTAGCAAATTCAAGGAATTCAAAGCCTTGGTTGAAAATCATACTAAAAGGAAGATCAAGACCCTACGATCGGACAATGGCAGAGAATTCACCTCAAAAGAATTCAAGGATCTTTGCAGGGAATCTGGGATTAAGATGGAGTTGAGCACTCCTTACAATCCTCAACAATATGGTGTTGCAAAACATAAGAATAGAACAATAATGGAAGTAGCGAAGGCAATGCTACATGATCAAGATCTTCCAATGCACTTATGGGCAGAAGCAGCGAGAACAATTGTGTAAGTACAAAACCATACACCTCACTGTGTATTGAACAACAAGACTCCCGAAGAAGGTTTCTCAGGAGAGAAACCAGAAGTCAGCCATATCAGAATATTTGGCTGCCCTGTGTACATACACATCCCAAAAGAAAAGAGAACAAAGCTAGACTCTTCAGGAAAGAAGGGCATATTCGTGGGATACAGTGACACATCAAAAGCTTACCGAATATACTTCCCAGGATTCAAGAAGATCGAGATCAGCAGAGACTTAACTTTTGATGAAGATTCAACATACAACAAATCAAGAAAATTACCTATTGAAGAAACTGAAGAACCTGAAGATCCCAGAACCAGAGACACTCCAAGAAGAACATCAAGACCATGACATGACAGAACCACAAGAACTTGTAGATCCACCTCGTGAGAAGAACTCCCACAAAAGAAGACCAGCATGGGCACGTGAAGCAATACAAGATGCATAGAAGTATGGTGCTCCAGATGGGATACATAGAGAAAGCAAGAGACCCAGACCATACTCCCACTATGTGGCACTACTATGTGACATCATTGATAAAGAACCTTCCAACTATGAGGAAGCAGAAGAAAATAAGGAATGGAAGGATGCCATGATTGAAGAGTACCAATCGATTATGAAGAATGATGTCTGGCAGATAGTTTTGAGACCAGTAGGGAAGTCTGTTGTGACTTCAAAATGGATCTACAAGATCAAGCATGCTGCAGATGGTAGCATTGAAAAACACAAGGCAAGATTTGTGGCACATGGCTTCTTCCAGAAAGAAGACATAGATTACGAAGAGACATTTCCACCTGTAGCAAGATACGCTTCCATCAGATCTATACTTGCCTTAGCCGCAGTAATGAAATGGAAGGTACACCAAATGAACGCCAAGACAACATTCTTGAATGGTGTAGTCGAAGATGAAGTGTACGTGGAGTAGCCACTGGCATTCGAGACACATGACAGACAAACTCATGTGTGCAAGTTGAAGAAATCCTTGTATGGCTTGAAGCAGGCACCCGGGACATGGTACGACAGGACGGACAGCTTTCTGATGAACTTAGGCTTTACCAAGAGTAAAACAGATTCCGACCTTTACTTCAAGGTTGAGGACGGAAGACCAATGATACTACTACTATATGTAGATGACCTGTTTGTAACAAGAGAGGATGAGCTCATTGCAGATACGAAGAGAAGGCTTGCTGCAGAGTTCGAGATGAAGGACCTAGGGATGATGCACTACTTCTTAGGCATGGAGGTGTGGTAGAGTACAGATGGAATTTTCTTTGGTCAAGGAAAGTATGGAGTGGAGATTCTGAAGAGGTTCGGAATGATGGATTGCAAGGCAATGGCCACACCAATGGCATCAAACTTGAAGCTACTATGTGATGCTTCATCAGAGACAGTTGATGCCACGATGTATAGGCAGATGATTCGTTCGTTGATGTACTTGACAAACACGAGACCAGACATATGCTTTGTTGTGAACACCCTGAGCCAATTCCTGACCGATCCGAAACATGTTCACCTGATTGCTGCAAAGCATATATTGAGGTACCTGAAGGGTACAATTGAGTATGGGTTCAAGTCTGAGACGAATTAGATGATTAACCTACATGATTATGTTGATTCAAATTGGGTAGGCAGTGCCACGGACAAGAAGAACACTTCGGGATACTGCTTCAGTTTGGGATCCAGTATGATCTCTTGGTTTAGCAGGAAGCAGTCATGTGTGGAACTGAGTATAGCCGAAACAAAGTATGTTGCAGCCTGTTTGGCTAGTTGTGAGGCAGTATGGCTTCGGAAGCTAATGTCAGATTTGTTTGATCTTGAGTTAGAGGCGACTTGTATCTTTTGTGACAACCAGAGTTGTGTGAAGTTGTCTAAGAACCCAGTGTTCCATGACAAGTCAAAGCATATTGAGATCAAGTACCACTATATCCGGGATATGGTGCAGAGAGGAGCAGTGAAGCTCCAGTATGTGGCGACAAACGAGCAGATAGTCGATGTGTTGACCAAGCCGTTAGCGAGAGTGAAGTTCGAGTACTCAAAGAGAAGCTTAGTGTGATCCAAATCGAGGTTCCTCGAAAGAGGGAGTGATGAGACCGGAAGGCGCAGGTGCACCAGGGCTATATCTTACATGGTGGAAGATGCAGGTGGTCCGCAAGGACGTAATGCATCTGGGATGCTCCTAGGCTGTATCCAGATGTTTGAAGACGCTGGTAGGTCCACTGGTCATAAAAGCATCTAGGATGCGCCTGGGCTATATCTTATATGATGGAAGACGCAGGTGGTCCGCAAGGACGTAATGCATATGGGATGCTCCTTGGTTGTATCCACATGTTTGAAGACGCAGGTTGACCGAGAGAGTCGCAATACATCTAGGCTGTATCCACAAGGTGGAAGATGTAGATGTCCCTGGGCTGTACCCACTGGGTGGGAGACGCAAGTTGACTGAGATAGAGACGTAATACATCTGGGTTGTATCCTCTGGGTGGAAGACACAGATGTCCCTGGGCTGTATCCACTGGGTGGAAGACGCAGGTTGTCTGATGGACATGATGTATGCACCTTGGCTGCTCCTCGCGCGAGATGATGAGATGATCCGGATACGACGAGATGATAGTAGGAGACGTAGGTTATTGCTGTGGCAATGTAATGTGTGGTCCTGGGCTGTACCTACTTAATGGCTTGCTTGTAGAGATGATGAAGACCTAGATGGGAGCTAGGCTTACATCCAGCATGAAAAAGGGTTGGCTTTGTAGAACTTCTCATGATGGATAGATTCGAGAGATGTCACTAGTCAATGATCAATGAGATGAGGATTGTTGCAGCAGCGACGTTGATGATCCATTGTTGATGATGATCCAGCGATGATGATGATCCAGTAATGTTGATATTGTTCAAAATTTGTGTCCAGCTGTGGTGATGACTGTGTCGAGAGAATACCTTCCTAGTTTAAAGGGAGTGTTGTTGTAAATGTAACTTCGGAAGATATTCTTTGTATATTATTATTATATTATTATTGTATTTTTATTGTACCTCCGTTCGGGGATGTCATTATTGTATTTGGTCATGCAAGAATATCGAGGTAAAACCTCCATTGTAAGTCGGGGCAATAGCTCCCCAAAATATAAATGTAAATTGTATTTTTGAGTCTCCCTGGGGCAGGTTGGCCCAGTCAGTTAGGGAAGTCGGCCCTAATGAGGAATTAGGTCACTCACACTTAAAGTATAAATAGAGAGGATCACTCTCTCATTTGACATCACACTCACTTAAGCAAGTTCGCACCAAGTGAGAGAGAAGACAAGTTCGCTGGAGGAGAAAGAGAGAGAGCTGCAGAAGACATCTTATATTTTGGGTTTTCCATCTTGCTTGATATTGTACTAGTGACGAATCTATTTTTGAGGAAGTTGTGGGGTTTTCTCCTTTATGGTTTCCCCGAGGAAATTTCTTGTGTCTTTTGTGTTTTGATGTGCTTGCCTATCTTTCAGTTTAAAGATCTAACTAAATTGAATTAAAGTACAAACTTTAACATTGACACTGGTCTAATTAATAACATTTTGCTTAAGTGATTTCAATGTGTCGTGATTGATTTTTCATTTACTTTATGCTGGTTTAATTCATATGTGATGCTCTTGTTTCAGTAATTCATTTAAACTCCTAGATTAACTTTCATTTTTGTAACTTAGCATAAAATCCATAGTTTATTTTCTTAGGGACCACCCCCCTTGGCTTCGCTAGGAGTTGGCCTAGACAAAGTAGTCAAGTATCAGGTGACAACACTTGAATCGAGACTTTCCCCCAAGGACACACCCATTGGTTTGAATATTTCTACCACGCTAACCCAGAGGTGCATATATCAAGCGGCAACACCTTCAACAACTTCACTAAAGTATTATTTCTTTATAAGGCCCTAGAATCTTCCTAAGGTGGAGCACTCCCGTTTTCCTTTTGATTGGATAAAATGCTTTGAATAGGTCCAGATAACTACATCTCATCTTGTTGTTGTAAATGTAACTTTGAAAGATATTATTTTGTATATTATTATTGTACTTTTATTGTACCTCCGTCGGAGATGTTTTTCCTCCGTTCGGGGATGTCATTATTGTATTTGGTCATGTAAGAATATCGAGGTAAAACCTCCATTGTAGGTCAGGGCAATAGTCCCAAAATGATAAATGTAAAATGTATTTTTGAGTCTACCTAGGAGAGGTCGGCCCAGTTAGTTGAGGAAGTCGGACCCATTGGGGATTTAGGTCAGTCACACAAAGTATAAATAAGGAGGTCCTCTCCCTCATTTGGACACACACCAACAAGCAAGTTCGCTGAAAAAGAAGAAGGAAGATGCAGACGTCATCTTATCTTTGGGTTTTCTATCTTGTTTTGATATTGTACTAAGTGACGAATCTATTACTAAAGAAGTTGCGGGGTTTTCTCCTTTATGGTTTCCCCGAAGAAAATCCTTGTGTTCTTGTGTTCTTGTGTATTGATGTGCTTGTCTATCTTTCAGATTAAAGATCTAACATAATTGAATTAAAGTGCAAACACTAACACATCTTTCTATTCCATTAGATCCTCTTAAAGCATGCTTTTATTCTTCATTAAGGGCTTGACCATGTCAACAATGACACATGGAAGCTCCTCATGCAAAGAGCTCTCCTCAAAATATGTACAAAATGCCTCAAACTATGTGCCCTCGACCCCAAGGCAGATAGAAGGTGAAAATGATTCCAGATATGTAGAAAATGCCTCAAACAATGTGTCGTCAATCCCAAATACCTTAAAGGTGAAATATGCCTCCAAATATGAAGAGTGCATCAAAGCATGCAAAAGTGCCTTGATTTGACATATGAATGGAGAAAGGGTTCACATGGTAACCCTCCTAGGGTAGTTGGTTGACTTTATAAAATATGCATTGATGTCAAATGTCATCACCTCGAGCAAAGTGCTCCTATTCTTAGCTTGTTAAGTGTTCAAAATAGTATTGGGGATCAATGGACCCCTTCTTCTAGGTGAGTGATCCCTTCAAGAGTGCCTCCATGGCCATAAACAAATCCAAAAACCCTCAATTGGTGGAGGGCTTCTCCAAATATGTAGCCAATGTCTCAAGTAATGTAATGTCCTCTTCTACTTAAGCACAGGAGATCTACCCACTAACCTAGTCAATTCCCATAGGTTCGAGCAGGTAATGATAAATAGGGAATTAATTAATCACTGATGTCACCTTGGGATAAAAATCATACTATTAGCAATGATATTAAGCCATTACTGAAAAAGGGGGTCACTTAAGTGTTAAAAAGTGACATGCGTAATTAAAATGGCATGCATGCATAATTAAATGGCATGCATGAGTAATTAAATGACTGAAAAGGTCAAACCAGTAATAAAAGACTGAAAAAAAAAATTATGAGGATCCATTATTATTATTCACTTTTGAGAATTGGATTTGAGAGCTCCGTGAGCTTATTTGGTGTTGATGACTAAACCCTTGACCCGCATTAGTTTCAATGGCGAAATCTATCCATCCTAGCCAAATCTAAGGATAGATCAACCAGATCTATCGATTGTGCATCATTTCGAAGGAGGTTGTTGAGATTAGGGCAGAGATCGAGTTTCTTGTAGCTGGGCACATCTTCTTTGTGGTTTGCCAACGAGGGTGTATTTCCCTTGGAATTCTGAGTACAAGGGCGCATCAAATAGCTGGTTTACTTCATAGCTGGGAGAATCACCATCATGGTGGACTGATATTGAAAGGGTTTCTTGATAAGAAGGGCACATTAATTATTGGGAACACTGCTGATTGAAGATGGGCGTCTTAGATAATAGAAGACTCAGTTTGCATAAGAGAAGCAATGATCCCCTTCCAAAAGCTGAGTAAACATTTGAGGAGTTTGCATATAATTAACTGGAGGCCATTGGCTTTCCCTACAATCATCAAGACAGCGATTTAATGTTGGTCACTGTGATCCAATGAAGAAGGAAGCGATTTAGTGTTTATGGCAGCATATTAACCCCATGGGCAGCGATTTATTAGTCTAAGCAGTGATCTATTGACTGGGGGGTTCAATCCAACTTTGAGGAAGGCGTGATATTGTCTGAAGATTGAATGTTATAGGAAGGGTAACGATTTGATACATGGGGGACGTCTGAAACCATAGGGAGGTAGTCTTCACAATTTAGGAGCTGCACTCATCATAGAGAGGCATGATCTACTCTTCTGGGCCTAAACTCTTCTTGTGGGCGTTTATATCAGGCAGTGCACCATCAGCCAACTCTCTACACCATTTTGGGTGTTATTTGCAGCGGTTACAGCCATCAACAGTCCACTTTCAACATTGTTTAAGCCGTCAAAGTATTTATATCAGATCTGTTCCATTATTGTGGGAGCATGCTTCCCATCAGAGATCAGATCATCATTGTATGGATTTGAAATATTTATCTATGTCAGAATTGAATAAGCGGAACTTCAATAAGGAGATATTCTGGGCATCTATCATTGGCAACATCCTCAGATTTACCTTCACAAGTTTCCAGGCATGTACTTAATGTTTTCTTGATTCATGTTTCAATAAACATATATCTTCTGGTGGAACATTGCCAATTACTTTGTCATTACAATATTGTTAGCAGATTTGCTTATGTGCCATTTGATGAATTGCATGCAAACTATATGAAACCATAACGAAACAAATCTTAAACTAGTCCATTATAGCACAAGAAAACCAGACCTACTGTTGAAAGGCCCAATAGCAATGAGTTGGTATCTTACAGTGGTATCAGAGCATGTTCCTCGCCACCTGTGGGGATTGGCATGAACATGCAATTATAAGCAGTTAAATGAATCTCGAGGATACAGCATTTGTCACATACAGAAGGAGAAGGTGTAAAGATGAAGAAGAGAAACTAGACCAAGAGGGTCAAAGTACAGACAAGGAAGGAACAAAAACTCCACCTGACATGGATAGAGACAAAGGATACATGCAGGATCAGGATAAAATAGTATTTAATACTCTTATTAAAGCTTTGAACGAGTTGACGAATGGCCAAAAGGAAATGCTACATGCAATAAACAGGTTAACAAATAAACCAGAGGAAAATTTAAACAAAAAGATCAATAATGGTGATAGGGGATCCACTAGTGGTAATGGGAGTCATGCACACCAGTCTTGAAAAAATCGCCGAAAAATCGCGCTTCTTTCAAAAAATCGCGCGGTTTTACCTCTGCCAAAAAATCGGCGATTTCCGACTTTTTCAAAAAATCGGCGATTTTTTCGAAAAAATCGCGAGTCGAAGGAAAAAATCACCCAGGCTTTTTCACAGTTTTAAAAAAGCGGGTTTTTTTTTTATAAATTTGATTAGTTTTGTACATGTAACATTGATGTCAACAATACTAAATGGTAATGTTAAAAGTAAAAGTGACATTCTCTTTATCTTTCATTTTCCATCCTTTTACTTAAATTTGTAACATTACCATTAATTGTTTCAGGATGTTTGAGAGTGGTTCCAACCTCATCAGACTTCATATGCAAAAAGTAGGATTTTAGATCCCATTTAGAATTCAACAGACTTAATGGTTTTCAGGATTTCAGGATTCCAACGTTTCTAGTGGATTCTATCATGTATGTGGGTAAGGGATTGGAATTTAATGAAGTACATCAAACTCTCTATGTACCTTGATGTTGGTGGTGTCGATGCCTGATTGTTAAAGTTGTTTGAATTCCACTGTCATGACCTTAATAAAAAAATGTACCCTTCAGTCAAGCAAAATCACTTATTAAGCATGGGAAGCTCTTTCTACCTTATTTTAACGCTTGGATTAAGAAGTTTGAACAAAATTATAGGGTGTTAATTGATGTCCTTGGAGGATCAACTTCGAGACTGGAAGCAGAGGCAAAGTCTAGAGCCTAGAGGTGGGGGAACATGGTGCTATTGATGAATATGATCTCGACATCGACAATGATTTTGATGATTATGTTTTTTCAATTTTGATTTAGATATGTATTGCGCTTGGTGCCATTTTGATAATATTTTGTATCTAATGGTTTGGAATCATAGCTTGGAATCTTTAATATATGTTTTTTTCATTAAAATTGTAAAATTTTATGTATTTTTTAACAGTCTGAGTCATTGAAATCAAACCACTCCAAGTTATTTGCATCCACTACATCTAGATTCTATATATTAGTGCTCTCTACATATTTATGTTCCAATGTGTTTATCTGATGTTATTGTTGCTTTATATATTTAAAATTCTGAAAAAAATGAATGTATTTGTATTTTTTAATGTTTGCCGACTTTTTCCGATTTTTTCCGATTTTTTCGCCGATGTTGCCGAGAAATTGTTTTCGGGACCCTTGCCGACTTTTTGCCGAGTCCGACTTTTTCAACATTGATGCACACACCACCATGCATCACTTATATAGCAGGTCATCTACACCCACCATGCCACAGTTTTTGGATAACTCGACAGCAGGACAGATAGTGCAAGCATAGCAGAATGAGCCATATGAGGCATATCTACAGGAGTGCAATGCCTTAGGGGATGATTTCCACTCAATTATGTCCTTCTCAAAGTTCTGTAGTATGAAGAGTAGGAACAGGCCTAGAGGGTTCAACGGGGCATTCAATCAGAATTTTGAGTTATAGCATACAATGTGGTAGCTGACCATTCCCAACTTTGATGGATCATCGAGGTGCACAGCGAGGATTTGGGTACAAAAGTTGGACACCTACTTCCAACTCAACCCAATGGTGGAGGAAAATGCAATAAAACTTGCCACGTTGCACTTGGATGGGGAATCCCATGAGTGGTGGTACCATGGGTTTGTGACAATGGGCCATGATAGTATCACATCATACCCGGACTTCACGCAAAGGCTCATGGAGCGCTTTGACAAGAAGGATCCCGAGATTCACTTCAGAGAGCTAGCTCAGCTCAAGCAGACAAGTAGCCCGGAGAATTTTATATGTGAGTTTCAGAGGGTCATCATCATGGTGACTAACATATCAGAGAGCCAGCTAGTCATGTTGTTCATGGAGGCTCTGGTTGAACAATTACGTAGATTGGTTAAGGCCTATAAACCCACCACATTATAGGATACTATTAGCAGGACCAGGGACTCGCTAGATTCAGTACCAAAGAACAAGTTTCCTCCTTGAGCTTGTCAAATGCACGTTGAGCTTCCTCTATCCACCTAAAGGCTCCTCTCTTCGTGAGATCAGTTAGTAATGCACCCAACTGCGAAAACCCCCTAACAAAGCGCCTGTAATAACTGCATAATCCATAAAACCCACACAACTCTATAAGGTTCTTGGGTGGTGGCCAATCCAATATGGCCTGGATCTTCTCCTGATGTACCTGTACACCTTGCGCACTGATCACCTGGCCCAAATATAGGATCTTTCTCATGCCGAATTCCCACTTTGAAGCCTTGGCATACAATGATTGCTCCTCCATGATGCCCAATATGTCATCCAAATGCCTCAAGTGAGCCTCCCATGTCCTGTTGTATATAAGAAGGTCATCAAAGAACACCAACGGAAACTTCCGCAACAACCTGTTGAAGATGTGGTTCATGCAGGACTGAAAAGAGGCAGGTGCATTGGTCAACCCAAATGGCATGACCAAAAACTCATAGTGCCCATAATGACACCTAAAAGCAATTTTGTGAACATCCTACTCCCTAACCCTGATCTACTGATACCTTGATCGAAGATCAATCTTTGAAAGGTAAACTACCCCATGCAACTCATCCAATAGCTCATCAATCCTGGGAATGGGATACTTGTTTTTTATTGTTTTCTTATTCAAGGCCCAATAATCAATATACATCCTCATGGTTCCATCCTTCTTCTTGACCAAGACAACTAAAGAAGCGAATGGACTGGAACTAGGTCTGATATACCCCATCTCTAACAATAGCTTTATTGCCTTCTCTATCTCATCTTTGAACTTCTTTGGGTGCCTGCAAGGAATATTAATCACGGGCTTGGCCCCTTCTTCTAACTCAATGATGTGCTCAAAGCCTCTGTCAGGAAGTCTCCCAAGAGGGATCTCTCCAAAAACATGGTCATGTTTGCTCAACAATGACTGAATGTCTATGTGATAAGGTTGGCTACTATATGAATATTTCTAAGATGTAATCAAACACTCAGTTGTGTATGCTACATCCCCATGCCTGAATAAGGATTCCATCCGCTTGGATGAACCAATCCTTGGAACACCACTGAGCAAGCCCCTCAAAATTACACTCTTACCATATGTTGTGTTGAATCCCATCTCCATTGTTTGATAGTTATGTGAAATTGTTCCCAGAGTACTAAGCCATTGAACACCCAAGACTGCATTAGTGTCTGCTAGTTCCACCACATAGAAATCATATGTCATATTGTAGTTACCCAACGTCACATTCAACCGCGAAACCTTCCGTGTGCATGCCAGAGTGCACCCTCTAGTTACCACAACACTGAATCCCTCAAAGACATCTGTAGGAATGCCTCTCCTGGACACCAAAGTTGAATCTATAAAGTTGTGGGTTGCCCTACCATCGATCAAAGCCGTGATACTTTGTCCTTGCACAACTGCCCTGACACTTAAAGTGTGAAATCTAGGAGCACTTGATAGAGTAGCAATAGTTCCACCTTGAGTTTCCACACGTGGTTGTTCATCCACCGCACCGCTATGCTCCCCATACTAAACCTGCCCTATGTCCTCTTCCTCATCATTGTTCAAGAGTACCTCAATGTAATGTACTTAACCTTTACCCATGCACCTATGAACCAGCTTCGAAGGCTCTTTACAGCTGAAACATAGCTTCTTCCTTCTTAATTCATTCTGGGTCTCATCATCCAACTTGTTTTTCCCAGACCACTCCTTCTAGAAGGGCTTCTTGTCTTTGTTTTTCTAAGGAATCAAAGGTTTGGACTGAGATTTATACTTTGGTACAGCGTCCTCCATGTCCCATGCTCTAGTGTTGGCATCCTATAGAGACATTGGTTTGAAGGACTTAACCCAACCACGCAGTGGCTCGGATAATCCTTCAATGAACAGCATAACCAACCTATACTCGGACACATCTGTCACCATGACGATAGTCCTCTAAAACTCTGAAATGTAAGAATTTGTTGCACCTATTTGCCTGAACTATGCCAACTCTCTGAAATGCAACTCTGGGTCCTTATCAAATCTGTCAATCAGCCTTTGTGTGAAGTCCAAGTAGGAAGTAATACTAGCATGCCCCAAAGTGACCAATCCATGGAACCTCTCCATCTAAATGCAAGGTAGCAAATTTAATTGCCTTTACCTCCGTCATGGGGTTGAGTTGGAAATGTGTCCAACTTCTGAACCCACGCTCTGGTCATGCACCTGTTTGAACCATCAAAGGAAGGAACAGATAACCTTCCAACATTTCACATGAGTTCTAGGTTCTGTTGACCCAAGCCTTGTTGAAGTCCCTTGGTTTGTTCTTGTATTTGATGGTACAGAAGTCTTGTAATGACATGGAAACCTAAAACTCCACACCAAGCGCCTGATACTTCAGTAGATAGTCAATAAAGCTATCACCTTGTCTTGGCTGCCCCTGATTTCCTTTTTGTTTCTCCTCCAAGAACTGAGGTAAGACAAGTCTAGGAGTCCCTCTACTGGCTGTCTGAGTGTTGTTTTATGCAGAAATATGAGTGTTGCTCCCTTCTACATGATTCCCACTACTTCCATTAGTTCCTCCTGCGCCATTGTTGCCAACATGGTTTTCGTTTGCTTGAGTACTTGTGATAAGCTGAGTCATAAGTTGAACCAACCGCTGTTGCCCCCTTGCCAAATCATCCAAAATGCTCATGGTACTCCCCTCAAGTGGCTCACTCCTATTTGTATCATCCCTTGTTAATGTAATTGTAACTTCGGAAGATATTCACTTGTATTTTATATTGTTATTGTATTTTATTTGTACCTTCGACGGAGATGTTTATTCCTCCAGTCGGAGATGTCATTATTACATTTGGTCATGTAAAGTCATTGAGGTAAACCCTACATTGTAAGTCGGGGCAATAGATCCCCCTAGAGTCAGTTAGATTAGGGTTATTGAGTCCCCTAGAGAAGTTGGCCCAATCAGGTTTAGCTGGGGCCGACCTAGTAAGTAAAAAGGTCAAGTGAAAGATAAAGTATAAATAGAGAATGGAGCTCTCTCATTTGGACCACACTCACTCACAAGTTCGCATTAGTGAGAGAGAGGACAAGTTCGCATAGGAGGAAAAGAAGAGGAGTTGCAGAAGACCATCTTTGTTTTGGGGTTTTACTTTTGTGATATTGTATTGGTAATGATTCTATCTCTGAGGAAGTTGCGGGGTTTTTCTCCTTTATGGTTTCCCCGAGGAAATTCTTTGTGTCTATTGTGTTATGCTGTGCATATTATTCTTTCAGTTAAGATCCTAGATAAATATTGATTAGAAGTAGAAAATCTAACATGGTATCAGAGCTAACCTGAAAAGAAGACATTGTACAACTGCGGGAAGCTAGGGCTTCTAAGTTTGGGGTCTTCTCTCCACAGATCATCAAGAAAAGGAGGCTAGGCTAACTCGCCCTAGAAGGGTGCATCTTTCTGTCGAAGCAGAATCAAATTCCAAGAATTTTCATTTTTGGCCCTGTCACTACTGCCGGGAGAAACTAGGGCTTCCTGTTCCGAGCATTTTCCTCCACATGTCAGCTTGAAAAGAGGGTCATTTCAGTTCGCCCTAGGAGGGCGCATCTTCCTGTGAAAGAAGAATTCAATTACGAGAATTTTCATTTTTGAACCCATCACTACTGTCGTTGGAAAACTAGGGCATCAGCTATTTTGGGATTCTGTTCACAGATTTGGAGAAGTGAGTACATTGGGAAACTTGCCTTGAGGAGGCGCATCTATTTGTCCTATCAGAAGTTTCAAATTCCAAGTTTGGAAAATTAGGGTTTCTCTAACAAACCCTAGGCCAGCCAGCTCCAGAACTAGTTTTGGCATCTTAAAGTGGTAAGACCTAAAAGCTTTGCTATTTCCATTTGAGGTTCTCATTCAATATCTCTCACCACACTAAGCTTGAGGATAAGCTTGAAGGAGCTAATAACTTCCGAGCATGGAAGTATAGGATTGCACTTGTCCTTGAAGAAAATGAATTGGACAAGTATGTAAATGAAGCGGTTCCAGCACCAAAGGGAGATGAGGCTAAAGCCTCACATAAGAAGAACTTGGTTAAGGCCAAGAGAATCATTGCAGATTCCATTAAGGATCATCTCATCCCACATGTGTCATCTTTGAAGACACCTAAAGAGATGTTTGATGCTTTGACAAAGCTATTTGAAGGGAAGAATATAAATCAGAAGATGACCTTGAGGAACCAACTCAAGAATGTGAAGACTCAAAATGTAGAGACCATGCAGTCCTACTTCACAAGGGTCTCACAGATCAAGGAGCAACTTGAAGCAGTTGGAGAAAAGGTAGAAGAAGGAGAGATCATGATGACCACCTTGAATGGTCTCCCAAGATCATGGGACTCACTCATTCAAGGGATATGTGCCAGAAAGAAGTTGATCACATTCAGTAGATTATGGGAAGAATGTTCACAAGAAGAAGCTCGACTTGTGGCACGAGAAGAGAAGATGGGAGCAAATGATGATCAAGCTCTCACAACCCACGCCAAAAGGAATCATAACAAGAGGGATCACCATCATCATCACAGTAAGAGGGAGAAACACCATCAAAATCAAAGGGAGAGCTACGATAGACAAAGAAAATCCAGAAGAGATCTATCCAACATTAGATGTTATGCATGTGATGAGAAGGGACACTACTCCAAAGATTATCCTAGAAACAGAGGCTCCAATGAGAAGACAAACAAGAAGAGACATCATGCTCACACCACTGACGATGATGAACCTGCAAGGAAAAGAACCAAAGAAGAAGAAAGAGAAGATTCTTCAAGTGATGAAGAATATGTACTGTAATGAAGGTGACCAGTTACAAGGGTTCATTCAGAAGGTTCCCCCTCATAAGGTGAAGCTAGAGGCTCCAACGAGAAGACAAACAAGAAGAGACATCATGCTCACACCACTGAAGATGATGAACCCGCAAGGAAAAGAACCAAAGAAGAAGAAAGAGAAGATTCTTCAAGTGATGAAGAATATGTATTGTAATGAAGGTGACCAGTTACAAGGGTTCATTCAAAAGGTTCCGCCTCATAAGGTGAAGCTAGAGATGACTTTCAGTATCACATGAAAGGAGTAGGAAAATCTCCTACAAAGTTGGACTCCAGAAACAAATACGGATCAATGCTCTATGGAAGAACCTCTCATCCATTTCGCATTGGTTAAAGATGCAGAAGAAGGAGAACACAGAGTCTAATCCAGTACAAAGAACAAATGATCTACAATGTAGAATACTTTCTCAACTTTTCCGATCATAAGCAAGAAAGGCACAGGACCTCAGAATCAGACGATGAATTAGAGCACACTGTCAGAGACTCCAGTAGTTCCTGCAAGGAAGCAAAGATCAAGAGGGAGTCCACCCAACAAACAAACAAAGATAAGTATTTGAATTGTCATTTCTTGTATATCTAATTACTTGAATGATATTGTTCAGTGGTGTACATACTTATGTTCCTAGATTCAGGTTGTGTATTATGCATATTAGGATATTTGCATTAATGAACAGTCCACTACTAATATGCATGTGATGGGTAAGTGGCCTATGGTACTGTACAACATTCCATTGCTACTTATCTAGAATGAAACCTTTTTGCTGACATGTTGGGAGTAGTGCACACTCTTAACAATGTTCTGGTAGAGATGGAAGGCATCTAGAATCTTACCGTATACGGGATATGGATGAATGTTGTCTTGAAACCTTGGCTAAGATAGTTGCATAACTGTATGTCCTTATGCAAAAGTATTTGTTTTGAAAATTATGAAATGTTTCTAACCACACAACTAAATTGACTTGTAGGAAAGGTCATGTACCATCACCTACAAGAGAAACTTGTTTCGAAGAACAAGCGACGAAGACTTAACTTCGGAAGATATTCACTTGTATTTTATATTGTTATTGTATTTTATTTGTACCTCCAATGGAGATGTTTATTCCTCCGATCGGAGATGTCATTATTACATTTGGTCATGTAAATTCATTGAGGTAAATCCTCCATTGTAAGTCGGGGCAATAGATCCCCCTAGAGTTGGTTAGATTAGGGTTATTGAGTCCCCTAGAGAAGTCGGCCCGGTCAGGTTTAGCTGGGGCCGACCTAGTAAGTGAAAAGGTCAAGTGAAAGATAAAGTATAAATAGAGAGTGGAGCTCTCTCATTTGGACAACACACTCACTCACAAGTTTGCATTAGTGAGAGAAAGGACAAGTTCGCATAGGAGGAAAAGAAGAGGAGTTGCAGAAGACCATCTTTGTTTTGGGGTTTTACTTTTGTGATAATGTATTAGTGACGATTCTATCTCTGAGGAAGTTGCAGGGTTTTCTCCTTTATGGTTTCCCCGAGGAAATTCTTTGTGTCTATTGTGTTATGCTGTGCATGTTATTCTTTCAGTTAAGATCCTAGATAAATATTGATTAAAAGTAGAAAATCTAACATCCCTATCCCCCATGTCTTCCTCTTCTTCTGATTTTGGTCAATCCTCTTCCTCTGATTCTGCTTGAATTATGTTTTCAACCCCTCTCGACCTTTTTCTCGTATAAGTGATATATATATCGTCTAGCAGAACCACCAACTCTGGTACCACTGTAGTGTCCCATCACTGGGTTGTTGGTGTGTGTTTCAATTTACTACTGTTAAGTTGGTACTTACTGGTTCAGAACTTTTGTCAAACAGTTTGACAGCAGTTACCCTTATAACACTGGAATATTCCTCACTAGTATGGTAGGATTTTGTTTGGGTTTTTTCTGATATTTATGTTTCAAATCTCTTCATTAATGCACTCTTGACATAATCCCACAGTAATTTTCACCACATGAAATAGCATTCCTTGTCAACAATACATAATGACATTTAATGTTCATAAAATATATCTTAGACATGCTATAACAGCCATACAAAAAGGGCAACTAAATCATATTTAGACCACGTTTACAAACCTGTAGATGGTGGATATTTTTTCTCTACTGTAACAATGACACACTGAGGAGATAAACTCAGATTTACAGAGTACCTTCAAGTCTGTAGATGGTTGTAAGTTGCAACGACCCTTTTGGACAGTGTTGCCTCCTTTGTTGCCACGATTTACATGGGAAAAGTACTAACAGCTCTTCCACAACCCAGCACATACACAACAGTCAAGTTCGCCCTCTTCTCAGCATTGCTGGGCAGCAAAAGCGAGTGGAAACAAAGAACAATAATGATGATCTGAACACCATGCCCTTGCAAGGTGAAATTGCCCTTCAAAAACAGAGTACGCACTTCCCACAAACAGTAATATGGGCTGCACCTTCCTTTCCCACAATAAACACAGCTAATAGAGGCAAATCACCCTCTTTCTCTAGTGTACGGAGCAACGATACAAATGGAGATGAGAATATGCTCTGCGTCCCTCCTAGACAAGTGCGCCCTCCTCAAAATGCCTGGAAAGCCAGAAATCCTTCATAAATCTGCAAAATGGATTCACTTCTTTCTTCAGCACTGAAGCACAATGAAAGACTTGTGTGATCTCTCCCTCTCGATCAGCTAGGGTGAATTAGTTTCACCACCGAACCCAATCTCTCTTAGGGTTTTCGTCCAAGAGCCAGAAGCCACAAGAGCTCTTCAAATTCCTCTTTCAAAAATAATAGTCATGAATGAATAAGAGTGGGTCGATCTCCTCTTTTACCCCCCTTTTTACCTTTTTCCGCCATTTTTACCAGTTTCCACATATAATTGATAAAAGTGACTTTTATAAAGTTTATTTTTAATTAATTACTCAATGTCACTTTCAATGTTTCTTTTTTCTCTCAAATGACATTAAATAATTATTTAATTCCCTTTTTCACCGACTATAACCTATGGGAATTAAATAGGCTAATAGGTCGTCCTCCTAGAGTGTTCATTTGGAAAGGGACATTACATCCTTACAGTTTCCTTGAATCATTGACTAGAGTGTGTCTTGATCCCATTTTCTTACCTTAATTGGGCACCTCTATCCAAAAAAATATTTGGACTTGTATTTTAAGCCTTGTTAGTTGACCTTGAAGAAAGTTTGGTTAGGGTCTCTCTCTTGGTTAGTCTAGGTTTGCTCATTTGTAGGCTTAGGAAACCTAAAAGAAGAGCTTCTTCCGGTAGTGACCCGTTGGGGGTGAATTCCATAGTTGCGCCGGGTTAGTGGCTGATTTCTAGCCAATCAATTGGCTGCTAGGTTGTGCATAAACAAAACCATAACAAAAAATTTGGTCCTGATAAAGCAAGGATTATTCAAGAACAGTGCTTAGATTTTGTAGAATTAAATAGTGCCATTTACACTGTAACAAATATAAATGACTATTATTAAATATTAAACATAAAAAATAATAAATATAAATAAATAATAATAAATAACTATCATTAGTATTAATGAAAGGTCAACAGTCATACCTATTCACCTCCATGGCCAGTCAATGCCTATATAGGTAAACCGCCATGAAGCATTGTATCATCATTCCTTATTCAATTATATTTTTATACATTTACGGAACATTTATGTGTTTACAACACTTTCTGCTACAACAGTGGTATCAGAGCCTCGTTGGTCCCTGTTGCCATCCTCACACCAGCCAACCTGCACACCTCCCCTTTTCCTCAGCCTCCACGCTCTCGGTTCCACGCATCCACGCTCCTTCCACATCCCTTCACACACCTCTTCTTCATCTTCCGACCCTCGCGCTTGCATTCATTCACTCCTCCCTCACGCATCACACTACGCACATCACCCTATCTGCCATCCCATTCCTATTGCTCTCCAGCCACACACTCCAGCGCATTCCATCGCAATCCATCCCCCACGCGTCCACTTCACACCGCATCCACTTCACCCCCAGCTCTTCATCACACACATCAACCACGCCTGCTACAATCCCACGCACCCTCCTATCCACAAGCTCTGTGCTCCACGCCGTCTTTCTTCCCACGTCCTGACTGCTCCACGCACGATCTTTCCCTTCCGACCTCCACATCTCCGCTCCTCCCTCCTGCGCCCTCTCCTCTAAAAGCCACAATTCCTTGCTCCCCGCCTCCCTTCATCCGTTGTACATCGCTCCGTATCCTTCAACACACCGTTCCGTACAGATGCATCCCCAATTTCCGTACATCGTTCCATACAGGCTCCAATTAATTAGGCCGTGCGATTTTTTTTTTACATCAAAATTGCTGAGTTAAAATAAAAAAAGGGGTTGACTTTGTTATGTAAAAAAGATTTATTTTTAGATAAGCTATAAAGATTAAAAACTTTTAAATTATAAAGTAAAGTTACTTTAAATAAGTTTATAAAGTAAAGTTAAATATATATATATATATATTAAAATCACTTTTTAATTCTTTTTATTAAATTTTTTACTTTATAAGTCAAAATTATAAGAAGAATAAAAAGTGGGGTCCACCAAGAAAAATTTCAGGATGGTGAACGATGATGAATTACAAGCCGATTTAAACCGATAAAGGGATGAGGTCAACAGTGTAAGACATCCTCTCGGTAACGTTGAGAATAGTCAAAACAGACTGGAGGATGGACTAAAAGTAGTAAGCGACAAACTCGATAAATTAATCGAGCCCATGAACAATTCCTTCACTGACAAAATTAACAAGGCAGAAGAACAATCTGAAGATCGTTGGTTAGGAGAATCGAAAAAAAGGATCGAGGACAAGGAGAATTTACATACACATTTGGTGTGAGGAAATATAGGAGAATCATGGTGTGAGAGATGCGACAACCTGCTATGTGTTTGCTTTCTTAGATTGCCAGTTCCTCATCTGCTAAGAGGAATAGATCCACATAAAGTTTTATACAATCTATTAAGAGGAACAAGATCCCCACTAAGAGAGAGCAGAAAAACTTGCTTTTGTGCATACCAGTGGTTTCCTTTCGGCAAGGAAGGCTTCAAAGTATTTACCAGGCATTGCAAATGGGATGTAGACCCTGAGGATGCTTCAGGTATCAATAAGGAGGATTGCACTCCAAGTCAGCAGTCAAGTTTGGTTAGTGTATCATTAGTTGAGATCATATTGGAGGGGGCCAATAGAACTTGATGGAGGCTCAAGATGTTTTGGCAATGCATGAAGCAGAATACTGCAATTTATAGATTTAATATTAAATTTATCAGTGTTAGCCTTCAAGCCATCTAGTATGATTATATGATTATATATATCCCTATGTCTATAATATGTTTATACTATGAGTATGTCTATATATGTCTTGCAAATATACATATAGATATATAAATATGAATATGAATATACTCTAGTATTTTCAATTTAGCGTTACAAACACTATAGATTTTGGCAATATCGGATACATTTGATAACATTACAGTCAAAATATGCTGCTGCAATTCCATATTCAGAGGGTACAAGTAAATGATGACAATTGAAATTCCTTAAAGCAGTCGTCTTACACGGTTGGAAAAGATCACTTTAAGAATGAGACATAATTCCAAAATCATAACATTGCTCACAAGCATGATAATAGGATTCAAATAATGTACAAAATAGTTTACAAGCCACTTTTTTTTCAACCTGGCATGTACAATAAATATTTTTCATGCCTCGTAACCATTTACCTCTGGATGCCATTGTACAGCAGTCACTGGATATTTGTAGGCTTCAATAGTTGAGACATATGTCTGCAAGCACCGATGTATTAGTTAAAAGTAAAAAAAATGAGTAATTGCAAAATAAATTTGTTTGTGCCTTAGATCGAAATATTCCGACCAATTCGTAAATATTATGAGCATAGATTGAAACTCCTCAAATATTTTGCTACATGCAAAAAGTAAAAACCTTCCCCGAATCATTACCATTGTACAACAATGAAGCCTTCAATGTCGCTAATGGAAAGACAAAATACTTAATCAAGAATCTGAGTTGATTTCTAACTATTTACCTTACTGTTCCTATTGGAACTTGTGTCTAATGGAAAAAAAAAATACTTAATCAGAATCTGAGTTATATTTCAAAATCTATACCTTATTGTTCTTGTCAGAACTTGTTGTGAGTATTTTGAAGAAACTTGAAAGGCCAGAATTTGCTGACATGCGTTCAGGTGATATCCCAAACTACATGCACAAACAAGTCATTCAGATACTCGAGTTATCATATATGATTCACTTAATCATATTGACCTAAGTTGAAAAGAAAGAGAAATAGTTTATTCAAGTAATTTCATTTACTAGATTATATCAACATTGGATAAGAATTTGAACACTGAAAACATTTGTTGCGTATATAAAATGATATCAAAATCCAGCTGGAAGAAAGAAAATGCATGTATATTCACAAACAAATATTCCAGGATGTGAAAAAGAGAAAATGATCTTCATAACAAAACACTGACAAAAAGATAACAATTCATTTTGTAAATTGTTGGTACACTATGACATGTCATTGCCCGAGTTCCCGTCAGGAATCCATAAAGTTTTCATGCTATCATGAATTTTCATGTGTTATTGTTTGTGTTCAGCAGCAATGTTGCACAACTCGGACTCGACAAAGACTCGGCTGGCATGTGACTCGTCAACTCAGGAAAGACTCGGGATAGAATCGGCAAGACTCGGCAAATAGGAAAAAAACTTAAAATATGATAAATTTTGGGCACAAAAAAAGAGGTTAATGGTATTTCCAATCCATATAAGTTATAAAACTACAATCCATGCAATTGTAATATCCCCAATGTAACTATAAGCAAATTTTATGATTTGGCTGTGTGGTTTTGCCAAATGGTTTGCAATTTATATTGGTTTACATTGCTTAAAATTATAAATTATATTTTATAAGTTTCGCATATTATATATAATATATATTATCCTTCAATCATATTTCATAATCCATTCACATATATAATCCTAAGTTATGTATCTAATACATATTATATACGAGTAAACGTAAAATATATAATATATTATATCCTAAATACATTATAAGTTATTTAATAATTCTTTTTTATAACCTAGATATCCTAACCTATTTACCCTTTATCTAAACACACACACAAAAAAACACTAAAATAACAATATTGTTAAAGCCATCATATATTAAATGTCTAAACAATTAACTTAAGCCATCGTCGGGAGTAAAACGAATACACTATCGAGAGGGAAACAAAGACATGAAGCATGGCCACCATCAGGATAACAAGTGATAACCAGCCACAGCCTGGCCACCATCACGATACAAGGCGCATGACCACAGAAATGCAAACACCAACCATTAGAATGCAAACACCAAGGTTAGCAAGTTGTTGATAGGTCGCCCTAAGGGAAACCGTCTGACTGCGATTGGATAAAGCCATGATTCCCCCTGTCTCAAAAGAGTGACACGATTCTCCGCATGAGCTTGGCGGATTGCTCTTACTCACAACCTGTTCTCCACATTTCCGCAGGGGCATCCATCTTTTTCCTTCGCACGAGTCCGATGCCAAGTCTGATGTCGAGTTCGCCAAGTTCAATGCCAGTTCTGTCGAGTTCAACAAGTAAGCCGAGTCGCCGAGTATAGGGCCGAGTCCTGTGTGATTACTTGTTCCAGCAGGCCACTAGGGGAGACTTGCGAGTACCCGCGAGTCCCTACCGAGTCATGCTTCACTGTTCCGCAATTTGCACACCAAAATTGCATATGGTAGCACAAAACAAGCAGATTAACTCGCCCACTTCTATCATCTTTGTTCAGTGCTGAATTCTATGGATTTTCATTATAACAAGGTTCTGAAACTAGGACTAGGAAAACACTTGGTCAGCTTGAGACTCAGTGACTCAGCAAAACTTGTTTAAAGAATGCAAAACTCGTCAAATAGAAACAAAACTCAAAATACAGGATAGCATGTTCCCATGCTTGATCAAGCTTCCTGATTCATGGATAGTGGAGATTCAAGTCAAAGAAGATAAAAGTATAGCACTGTAGATTGATCCCTAAAATCAGAAATGAAAATGACAACTCAGTAAACAATTTGGATGAAAATTAAAAGACCTCCAAAATGGGAATGCAATGGAAACTAAAGATCCAACACACAGATTGCTTGACTCTCCTACTTTTATTTACTATTCAGTTTCCAGCTGGCAGACAAACATTCTCCAAGACTCCAATTTATCTCCAATTAAGAATAACAGAGCATACTGAAAAACATTTCACTGTTCACACTGCAATTGAAAACCCAAATTTCTGCAGATAAAATGAGCAAATGAGAGTGAAACTAGCCTTGTCTTCTAGTTATATGCCTTTAGCCTTTAGGGTTTCAGTAAGATGTGTTTCTGCTCTTTTTCTTCCTCACCAAATCACATTTCCTCTTCTCCAAGTCATTTCCTTGTGGGGTCCACATTTGCATGATAGGGTCCAATCACAAGTTCTAACTGAGTTTTGGTGAGTAGACGAGTTCAAGCCATGCCAGATGACTTTTGCCAAGTTTCAATTTGTTGGCATGTTTTTTTTTCAAATATTCATTTCAGGATGGACTTGGGAAGACTCACGAGGCTTGGTTGAGTCTCACAACATTCAGTTATAATCCTCAAACCATAGGTAAAGTAAGATATAATCATTTTATTAATGCCCACAAATGACCAAAGAATCTTGCCTCATTTAATTAAACTAAATCTAAAGATAGTCTCTCATTTAACATTGCAAAGTCTCCTTTTTATCAGCTCATGGTAGATGCTATTGAATGCGCTGTCCCGGGATACAAAGCCCCTTCTTATAGTGCACTTAGGGGGGGAGAGCTAGAATAGGAGCTGGACTGTCTCAAGGCACAGTTGGAAGTTATTAAAAGTTCACAGGAGAGTACAAGTTGCACAATTATGTCAGATGGGTGGACAGGTCAAAGGAATAGAACAATTTTCAATTTTCTTGTGACTTGCCCTAAAGAACCATGTTTCTGAAATCTATTGATGCATCTTCAAATGTAGAGGATGGAAATCTAATTTATTCATCGGTGGCATAGGTTGTGGAAGAAGTTGGGGTCAAACATGTTGTCCAAGTAATCATGAACAACATTGCAAACTATGTGGCTGCTGGAAAATTGCTATTTGCAAAATATCCTAAAAAGTTTGGACCTTGTGTGCTACCTGTTACCAACTGAGTTGCACTTCAATTGGACTTCTAGAGAGCCACCAATGTTGCACAAATATTTGTGCATATCAGTGTTCAGAAGTTCCGAATCAGGCCTTTCAGGGCCTCCTTTTTAAATTTTGGTAATACATGTCCATGCCCCACGAGGTTTGTAATAAATTGTGCTAGCATGGTGGTCTTTTGAGTGACTCGGTTCCCTAGGACTTGACAACCAAAGAAGGTATTCCAAGGAGTTTTTTCCCTTGTCAATTATGCTTTGCCTTTAGCCGAGTATAATTGATGAGTTTTTCTCCTACACCTCCAAAGCTGGAATGCCCAAAGTGGTGGTAAGGCCTTGGGGGTTATTAGAGTCCATTTTTTAACATATATAAACATGCTAGACACTAAAATAAAGTCATATGGTCATGTACTAGGTCCTTAGGTGGTTATTTTCAACTTTTAAAAAAAAATATTTTCACGTCTGTGGACCAATTTTTTGGTTTTATTAAAAATTTATTTTTTTCAATAAATTAAAGTTAAACCATTTTTCCTATGGTTTAATTGAAAAAATTCAAAATGTAATAATTAAGTGATTTATGGGTCAAATTTGACAATGGGATGCTCGTTTTCTAAGCCAGAGCACCCATTTAACCCATAAACCCACTTATAGCCTAAGTTTTGAGTAAGTATTTATCTCAAAAATGATATTTACTCAAAAACTCCAAAAAAGACAAAATAAATGTCAAAAAAGACATTAAATAATAAAAGGACAAGTTCCTAAAACAGTGGGATTGGTCCGGAGTTGGTCTAGAGTGGAACTAAAGCCTTTGCACAATCAACACTGAGTTATCTGAGCTCCGAAATAGATTGATCCAATCAATCCAGTTAACATTCAATCAAGGAATTCACCCTCCTCTCTACATGGGCGACTTTCTTAGGTGGCAGATGGTGGTTGGAGGTGATATGATCAAGGAAGAGGGTGCGCCTACCTCTTGAGCGATGGCGCATCCCTCATTATTTTAACTCACTCATCACTCAGAAACTCCAAAAAAGACAAAATAAATGTCCAAAAAGACATTAAATAATAAAAGGACAAGTTCCTAAAACAGTGGGATTGGTCCGGAGTTGGTCTAGAGTGGAACTAAAGCCTTTGAACAGTCAACACTGAGTTATCTGAGCTCCGAAATAGATTGATCCAATCAATCCAGTTAAGATCCAGTTAACATTCAATCAAGGAATTCAACCCCCTCTCTGCATGGGCGACTTTCTTAGGTGGCAGATGGTGGTTGGAGATGATACGATCAAGGAAGAGGGTGCGCCTACCTCTTGAGCGGTGGTGCATCCCTCATTATTTTAACTCACTCATCACTCAAAGCTCAAACTCCAAGCTTCCAGTTAACTCCTTCAATCAAGCCATCCGCCCTCCTTGGGTAGTTGCGCGCCCTCTTCCTTGATCGTATCACCTCCAACCACCATCTACAAAATCCTTAGTTAGACTTGGCCTATAGGGAAGCCTCCCTTGGCTACATTATTGCAAGACTAAATAGAAGAAGGGAGTTTGGCGAGGTTACGTTTGGCCTCCCTGTTAGTTCCTCTATTCTCCCACCTTGGGTTTAGGACTTTGCCTTTAGGGTGTGAGAAATAGTTGTAACATTTTGGCACTGTCACTGAGGAAACTTCAATCTCTGTGTTCTGAAGACTATGACTCAATTGTGTGATGAACTTGAAATTTGAAATCATCCTATAAAAAGTTCATCTGGTGGCTCAACGGGAACCTAGTACAAGTGGGATGTACTCCACCAAGAGTACATCGGTACAGTTTGTGCAAAGGGTCACTGACCCAGAAAAAGTCTATCAAAGAAGACTCTGAAAATGCTCTAGCGATTCTACCATGCAACAATGGAATATCCTCTAGGACATAGGAGTTTTTTTTGTTGAACCAGGAGAGCATGTGTTAGTTCCAATCATGGCATCCTAGAGAAACAATATTTTCAAGCTGCTGGATATGTCAACTATCCAAGGCTATCCTCATCACATGCATGAAAAATATAGCTAATGGTTACCCAAATTTTCAGGAAACAATGTCATTTCAACTGTAGAGCATCTCGATAATCTTTCAGATTGTTTCTATGAACATGAGGCTTTAAACACACAAATCACTAATCTGATTTTCGGATCTGTGCTACTATATAGATTAGTGATTTGATCTTAGGAACCCACCCTTGTGCTGGAGTAGAGATAGCCTAATGTAAAGGGAGGTTCTACTGAGGTGATGTAAGTTACAATTGATAGAACTTCCAAGAGTTGCCGTAGGGTTTGTACCTAGAAGATTGGACTTATCTTTTGTGTGGATCTAGAAGGTAACAAGGGACATTTCACATCTCCCTAGGCACAGCCGCACAAGTACATATGTGGAGGCATGCCACATCCCCGAGAGTAAAGTTGGATGAGCACCTTGCATCCTTGGATTGCATATGATGTCACATTTCGGTACTACATGGGATTAAAGACTTGGTTTATGGAGCTCATGGCTTATTGATGGATGGTTTGAAACTTGGTTGCTTTCCTACTTGCCTTATCACACATATTTTTAAGAGCACTCCACTTTGTTGCACATATTTCTAGAGTGCCCTATTTTTTTAGCCCATGGTATTGAGGTGGTTTGATGGTTTGTCCTGGTGGATTTAGGTTGTAGCACATGGTGGGAGGGGTTTTTCACACTTGTTTAGTGGAGCAATTCCCTCTTGTTGCACATACTGCTAGGGAGTTCTACTTTTGGCCCTTGGTTTGAGGTAGTTTAACTAGATTACATGTGGATTCATGTCACTTGACACATGATTTTGGGTCTCCATGCTATTTTATGAGGAACACTCCACCTTCCATGCACTTTTACTTAGGCCACTCTACTTGTATTCCCTGTTTGGGGGAGATATGGGGGATACGCACATGAATCTAGGTTCTTTGCACATTTTTTGTGGTCACCCACCTTATGAAGGTTGTTATAACAACCGATGAGCCATAATTGCATATTTATTTATGAGATCCATCCTTTGGGAGAATTGTTTCTTAAATGGAGAGAGTACCCCAACTCACTTTGCTATTTTGAGCATTTTGTTGACAGTTTATGATAGTTGACCCCCTCAGTTAGAGGAGCACTCCCTGATTAGTGGCTCAATTGAACATTTTGAGGTTCTTGATCAGTGCTCTAGTGGAGGACGTGGCACATTGTTCAAAGATGTATATGACATGGTCGAACAAGCCGTTTCTAAGAGGGCATCTTGCTTGAGGAGAGAACAAGTAGCACTCCCACTTACATGTCCCTTTATTTTATCATGTATTGTGACTTGTCTTTTGGAGGTTGTTAGGAAATAAATTACTTTTATTCATCCTAGGAGAGATCATGTAACTAAAACTTGTTTAATATTATTTTATTGCTGAGGTTTTGAGCTAGATATAAGAGAAGCTCCCTCAATTGTAATGGTTGTTGAAGGATTGAGAAAAGAACTCATTGTCTAAGTTTTGAAGATCTTTTGAAGGCAAATGAATGTTTAAGGGGATTTGTTCATGTGTGGTTCTTCAGTTTGCATCCATATTGTTATTTTTATTAGCTGAAAATTACATCTAAATTCTGCTGCAAGGGGCTTTGATTCAAGGGCAAAATCTGTCATCTAAAGAAGAGCATTGGTTGAAGTGTTTCCTATCCTTTTCCCTTGCAGTTTTTTGTTATTAAACTATTGAATTTGTTGCTGCATTTTCGATGAAAGGTAGGGTAGATATATGGTTGTTATCAAGATCACCCCTTTGTTGTCATACATATGTATTTGATGAGCACCGTTGGAAGGGCCCTCTCCAGATAATTTTCTGCAAATTTGAATTAGCATTAATAGATAGATGCTAGCATGTTGTAACAGTATTATCTATCATCACCATCACATATTTTCGAACCCTCTCAATATCCTTTAACTCAACTCCCACTAAGTGGATGTTTGGCACTAGTCTTCCTTTTAAACACCCAAAAAATATAAACTAAAAACATTTTATTTTCCTGTTTGCTAAATCTAGAATAAGCCCCAAGTCTACATCATAAATGATTAGTTGTCTAGGGTTCTCCCGCTTGTGATGGAGACCCGACGTAAAGAGAGTGAAGGAGTTACTGTGGTGGCATTACGTTGTTAGTTTTTCATACATTCATAGCATAATAATTCAATTGCATAAACAAGATCACTAGAAGAAAGACAAAACACAAAACAATAACAACAGAGTTTATCCTGGGAAACCCAAACGGGAGAAAACCCAGCAACCTTCGTATAGAGATGATAATTCCAAAATCATAGTACAATCATAAAAGAGAAAAGATGGAAATGCTTTCCAAAAGTAGAAACCCCAAAACAGTTTTCTTCTCCAGCAGATGCGAACTTCTCTCTCTCAAGTAATGCGAACTTGAGCGAATGAGTGAGTGTGATAATGAGGTGACTTTACATCTTATTTATACATGTGCCAAAACTGACTTTTACCCTAGCTGAGCCGATTTCTCTAATTTACTGGACTGACTTCACTTGGGGGGCAATTAATAATTTAATTTTAATCTTTTCTTTTGCTTCTTTTCACCCCAAGGTTTACATTGATTCTTTCAAGGGTTTACATAGTTAATTACATCAAGTTCATCTCCCTTAGGAGGTACAATCAAGTACAATAGAAATACAATAAATAATATCTTCTGAAGTGGCACAAAATCTAACACTCCCTCTCAATGAGGAAGGTATTCTTCGGTCTTCATCAACATCATGGTCATCTAGGTTTCATATGTACATCTATACTGTCTCCATCATCTCTATACATACTAAAGGTTGTCAGCACAGTCTCAGTCCTTCGAGAAGTGTCTTCATGCATTAACTTCACTAGTCCTTTGGTGAGTCTAGGAGAATCACTCAATCTTGGATATCTGAGATATCAGCTATACCATCTCTGCTATACCATTTGCTACCTGTCTGTCTCATCTTCCGATGGGATTTCTCCCATACCTAGTTGAGATCCCGGACGAGCAAATGGGCACGACCATCTACTACCTATTCGTCTCATCTGTCGATGGGGTCCTCCCATACCTAGTTGAGAATCTGAACGAGTAGAGGTACATGTGCAATCACACGGCCATCTACTACATGTCCGTCTCATCTGCCGATGGGATTTCTCCCATACCTGGCTGAGAACCTAGACGAGCAGTGGCACTTGTGTGAACCCGACCATTCACTACCTGTCCGACTCATCTGCCGATGGGATTTCTCCCATACCTGGCTGAGCACCTGGACGAGTGAAGGTACCTGGGTGAAAGCAGGGCAAGCATCTCGATGTCATCTTTCCCTCTCAAGGAGGGACACGTTCTCTGCTACTCCAAGTCTTCCGTGAAAGTATTCGAACTTCACCCTGGGAAGGGCCTTGGTGAGAACATCTGCAGTGTGGTCGTCTGTCGGCACGTACTGTAACTTGACCGCACCTTTCTGCACCATATCACGTATGAAGTGATATTGAATCTCTATATGCTTCGATCTGTCGTGAAATACAGGATTCGTTGACATCTGCACACAACTTTGGTTATCACAGTGAATCACAGTCGGCTCTAGAATCTGACCAAACAATCCTGCCAGGAGTTTACGAAGCCAAATTGCTTCTCGAGTTGCTGTACTAGCAGCCATGTACTCGGCCTTTGCAGTACTGAGTGCTACCAAGTTCTGCTTCCTGCTGCACCAGGAAATAACTACAGAACCCAAACTGAAGCAACATCCAGAAGTAATCTTCCTATCTGCAACACAACCGGCCCAATCTGAGTCTGTAAACCCCTGCAATCTCAACTCACAATTTGAAGCATATTTCAAACCATATCCCACAGTGCCACGCAATTATTTGAGCACATGTTTTGCAGCAATCCAGTGAATCTGCCTCGGTTCGCAAATGAATTGACTGGAGCATTCACAGCAAAACATATATCTGGTCTGGTGTTTGTCAGATACATTAATGACCCAATCAACTGGCGATACATGGTGGGATCAATCAAATCTGAGTCTGAAGCAGAATCTCTCAGCTTCTTCCAATTCGCATCCATCGGAGTAGCCATGGACTTGCAGTCCAACATTCTGAATCTCTTCAATATATCTATGGTGTACTTTCCTTGTCCTAGGAAAATCTCTTTCTGCCTCTGCCATACTTCTAATCCCAAGAAGTAATGCATCAATCCAAGATCCTTCATTTCGAACTCAGAGGTGACATTCTTCTTACACCATGCGATAAGTTTCTCATTTCCAGTGAGAAACAAGTCATCAACATATAGTACCAAAACCAGTGGCTCATCATCTACAACCTTGTAGTAAAGGTTGGGGTCTGCATCACTCTTGGTAAATCCCAAGCTCGCTAGGAATCCGTCTATCCGTCCATACCAAGCACGAGGTGCTTGCTTGAGTCCATACAGTGCCTTTTTCAATCTGCATACATGAGACTCCTTTCCGTGGACAATAAACCCATCTAGTTGCTCGATGTAAACTTCTTCCTCAATAAAACCATTGAGAAAGGTTGTCTTCACATCCATCTGATGCAACTTCCATCCCATAGCTAAAGCAATAGCAATGATCGATCTGATGGAAGTATATCGAGCCACAAGAGCAAATGTTTCATCATAATCGACTCCCGCTTTCTGAGAGAATCCTCTGGCAACAAATTTGGCCTTGTATTTTTCAACACTCCCATCTGCTCCATGCTTGATTTTGTATAGCCACTTGGAAGTCACTACTGACTTCTCCTCAGGTCTCGACACAACCTCCCACACATCATTCTTCATGATGGATTGATATTCTTCCATCATGGCATCCTTTTAAACTTGATGTTTGGATGCTTCCTCATAAGTGGTTGGTTTTGAATCAATGATGTTATGCATCAGTGCTACATAACTAGAGAACCTCTGAGGTCTTTTGCTTTCTCTAAAAGCACCATGTGGAGCTTCATGCCCCTCTGCATCCTGCAAGGTCAGTTGTGCCCATCTAGGCCTTTCCGGCCTACTGCAATATCTCTGGGAATATCAACTGGATCAATAGGATCGATGAGTTCATCCTTTTCTGCTAACTCCTTCTGAGCTGGAGGGGGATATGATCTCATCTCCTTTGGTTCTACCATTTCATCATCATCAATATCCATGTCTGATCCTCTACCTTTTCTGACAGCCATCTCTTCTTCAAAGGTCACATCCCTATTGACTTCAATCTGTCTGGATCCTGGGATGTAGATTCTATAAGCCTTTGAAGACTCATTGTATCCCACAAAAAGTTCCCTTCTTGCCTGAAGATTCTAACTTCGTCCTTTTCTTCTTGGGCACATGTATGTAGACTGGACAGCCAAATATCTGAAGGTGGCCCACTTCTGGTTTTATTTCTGTGAAAGCTTCCTCTAAGGTCATCCTTCTAGGCTTGAGAGTCGTATTCCTGGAAGCTTCCTACTGAACATCAACGGGATTCATGTGTCCATCGGAACAAGTCTCATCATCCTTCTCTTGTAGGCCAAATCACATGGTCTTTTCCCTACAAGTCAAATCCCGTTTGATGATTAGTGACATTGCATAATCAAATTTAACCAATTTCTATTTCTATGCAATGATAATAGTTTACACGAGCATCTTGGCTAATACTTTAGCACAACAATCATAAACATGTCTTCTAAATACATCTGGGAACTATCTAGATGTCTTCTATCTCCACTAGAAAATATCGTCGAGAGTGTGCACTACTCTAAGCATGCAAGAAAGAGATATCATCTAGACTAGCTCCATTATGTGTTAATGAAGTGTTGTGTAGCTCATATGCATAATAAATACAACAAGGTAAACTATATCAACTACTCAACACACTTCCTGATAGATCTGCATATAATGGTTATGGAGACACATAAGACAAATCAGATCTATGTAAGTAAGAAAACCAAATACTTATCTCTTATTGTTTTTGTGTGTGGGCTCCCACTGCCTTCTTGTGGGAACCAAGAGAGATATTTGTTCTTGCACTCTGGATCTTCATATCTCCTAGAAGAAGAACTCCGAACGATCATCATTCCTTGACTTCTTGTGAGGGGTATCTTCTCCAACATCAGCAGTTGAGGCTTCATGCTCCCTTTTACTTGAGCTCCGACAGCTACTAGCGTAATGACCATATTTCTTGCACCTATAGCATTGAATCTGAGATATGTCCTTCTTCTTCTTATGATATGGGCGAGGACTTAATCTCCTAAATTGGTGCTTGTGTTTGTGGAACTTCCTTCCCTTTCTCTTACCGTTCTTGGCATGGGATACGAATGCTTGATTCTCCTCAGCTTGAGTGCCATGAAGTCTTTGTCGTGCAGCAATTCTTGTTTCTTCGTAAGTGCAATCTGCCCATAGTTTATCAAACTTGGGTAGTTTGGATCTACCACTTATGCTTTGGATGAAAGACTCCATGGATGGTGGAAGACCATTCAGAGTGTTGATAACAAGCTCCTTATCATCAATGAGATCTCCACTAGTACTAAGCTTGTCCCTTAGTTCTGTGAACCTCGTGAAGTATGAGGCAATGGATTCTGACTTGGACACCTTCATATTTCAAAGTCGGTTCCTCAATGTAATGGATACATTGATACTAGTGTGTTCAAACAACTTCTTTATGGTCTTGAACATCTTCCTAGCAGTCTTCTTCCCTGAGATCTATGGAACTAAGTGATCTCTAACTGAGTCCACCAGAATCCTTCTTGCTCTCGCAGTCTTCTTCCCTGAGATCTGTGGAACTAAGTGATCTCTAACTGAGTCCACCAGAATCCTTCTTGCTCTCCCATCATTCTTCCTCCAGCAGAATTTGTCTTCTTCGGCCTTTGGTTCTTGGACCTTCTCATTTACATATTGTAAAAGATCATTTTCTTCTAGTAGTGGAAGAACCCTAGACTTCCAAGAGATCAAATTGGAAGCTCCTTCCAGATGATCTTCAACCTTCATACCAATTATCTTGGCTGCAGATCTGGTTCAGAAACCCTAGTAGGAGCTAGGTCAAAAATGAAAGTTGGAATTTTGAAAAATTGATTCCACAGGTAGACGCGCCTTAGCAAGGCGAGTTGAGATGAGGTAAGGCTGATGAAATTCTGTGGAGAAAAGTGGGTCAAAACTGAAACCCTAATTTCTGCTGCACCTGTAGAATTAGGTAAAAAATTGAAAATTCTCGGAATTGAGTTTTGTCTTCACCAAAAGATGCGCCTCCCTTAAAGCGAAATTTCCAAGGCTCTTTTTCTTCAAAAGGTTGGGTGAAGACTTCAAAAGATGAAACCCTAGTTCTGGCAACGGCTTCTTCTAGAACTGCTCTGATACCATGTTAGTTTTTCATACATTCATAGCATAATAATTCAATTGCATAAACAGAATCACTAGAAGAAAGACAAAGCACAAAACAATAACAACAGAGTTTATCCTGGGAAACCCAAATGGGAGAAAACCCAGCAACCTTCGTATAGAGATGATAATTCCAAGATCAGAGTACAATCATAAAAGAGAAAAGATGGAAATGCTTTCCAAAAGTAGAAACCCCAAAACAGTCTTCTTCTCCAGCAGATGCGAACTTCTCTCTCTCAAGTAATGCGAACTTGAGTGAATGAGTGAGTGTGATAATGAGGTGACTTTACCTCTTATTTATACATGTGCCAAAACTGACTTTTACCCTACCTGAGCCGACTTCTCTATTTTACTGGGCCGACTTCACTTGGGGGGCAATTAATAAATTAATTTTAATCTTTTCTTTTGCTTCTTTTCACCCCAAGGTTTACATTGATTCTTTCAAGGATTTACATAGTTAATTACATCAAGTTCATCTCCCTTAGGAGGTACAATCAAGTACAATAGAAATACAATAAATAATATCTTCTGAAGTTGCACAAAATCCAACATACGTAACCCTTCTATATTGCCCCTAGGGTTTCATTTGTGTTTAGGGATTTATCACTTAAAGTGATGTTTTGGGAGATACCAGGTAGAGTTTCACAAATATAGGGAATATATGCTTTCATTGATCATGTAACAACCGCTAGGATTATAAAATCTCAAGAACCATATTTTAGACACTGTTTCACCACAATAATTGAATTAAAATATATAATTCAACCAATAGAGATAATGGGTTGGCATACCATATGGTTCTGCATAAAAAGAGGCTCTGAGCTCATCTTATTGAGTATGTGAGGCTGAAACCTGCAAATGCAACAAATTGATGAGTGCGTATTTCAATCCTTTTTCATTTCCTTTATTAGTTCCATAACAAAATGCCTTGATATATTCAGAACTTATATCAGCATTTGCAGAATCTGTGTTAACTTTGGCTTAACAAGACCACTCATGAAAAAGAAGGCAGCCAGAAGTTAGCAGTATTCAACAAGGTATAGATTTGATTTATGCAAGATATATAGTCACAATGAAAGTGCATGTGAGATTCAAATACCAAACTGTCACTTAGCTTTGGAACAGATATTGTGTTCTGATGTGAGCTTCATGTAAAAGCCAACTGTTGGACCAGCTTCTATTATGTTCCAAACTGTAATTCTCCACAATTACAGCACATAAAGCTAAGACAATAGCTATAGGTTGGTGTGTGTTATTGGACAGTATTCCTCTTCCCATCACACATAATTTGTGGCTTCTCCATATACAAAATAGCATACAATCTGTCCCTACCCAATCAACTAAGAAGATTTGGTTATCAATGTTGACTTCTAGGGAGTACAAGTGAATCAAACAACAATGTAGAGAATATGAAAAATTATTTGTTTTAACGCTGCTGAAGCAATAATACATCACACTCCCTCCCATACATCATCTATCATTACATATTTACGACACAGTTGGAAGTTATGGTGGTTCAACCACCTAGCTCTAACCTTAGCATTTAATGTTATAGTGATCACATGCTACTAACTGCTGAAGTTAATAGTGATTGTATATTAGAAATAAATTTATATAATTTTATAAAAATTCACAAATTAAAATCATATACATCATAGATTCATGAATCATCATATCAATTCATCAATGATCAATGATATTGATCATACATGTAACATTTACATCATACATCCATCATACTGTCATACTGATACATTTAACATCATAGACTCAATTCCATACATGAAATTTTCAGATTTCAAATCAAATTGTATTTTGATTTCATAGTTCATACAGTAACAGTAAGTTGTAACATCATAGATTCATAGAATCATACATGAATTTTCAGATTTGAAATCAAATTGAATTTGATACAGCAACAGTAACATCATACATCAATAAACCATTGAACATCAATGCATGCAGCTGCAGCATCATAGATTCACACATGTAATTTTCAGATTTGAAATCAAATTCATAAGTTATAACATAATGATAATGACAAATGTAACATGTTATAATCATATAATGTCAACATGCCACATGGCAATGGTAAATATTAAAGAGTCAAGAGCGAAGGCTAAAGTTTTCAAAATAACAAAAATTGAGCTTATCTAGAAAGCTCTACAAGTCTGAAATGAAAAAAAGTAAACTATAAATATGAAAATCTAGAGTGAGATAAACTAATCTGATAGATAGTCATCTCCCTGCACATCCTCCAATGGAACAACACCTAATTCCCCAGACTGATGATATGAAGCAGCACGGGAAGAAGATGCCATACGACTACCACTCTACCTACCAACAACAGAAAAAGAAGACCCTGGCACACTCGAGCCAGACCTAGGCATGGGTGCCTCATCTAAATCCCCAATAACAAAAGGATCTGCAAAACTAGCCAAGCGAGGTTGGCCATCAAGCAGTCAGGGGTATCCAAATCTGCATCCTCAGGATTCACATCCCAGCTTCAAAGGACCCTCGCTATAATCTGGCTTCGATCAAGAGATGAGGCGGAGATTTGAGTGAATGTACACAAGATCTTCTGCCTTTGCTGACTGAAGCCTGTTTCTCTTGACCGAATGGATGAACCCATAAGTGCTCCAATTTCTCTTTGTTGTTGAAGAATTGCAAACCTGGGAAAGAACCCTAGAGGCAAGGGTTTGTAACTTTGGAGTTTGGTCACCGTAATATCTCCACCATGCAAGAGGTGTCATAGTTCCTCTATCAGCCTTCTCTAAAACCATTGGCCACCTCATTGTCTTTGTTTGGGGCCTTCCTCTTACCCTCAAATTTAGCCAAGTATGCCTCAACAATGCATAGTACTTTGGATTTAAGGCATAGGCTAAAGCATGTAGAGGGGTATTGTATTTGTTCCATCTACTAATGATGATGTCCTTTATGGTGCCAAACAAAAGAGGGTCATTCTCTTCAAGAAGTTGTTGAATTATTTCCAACATATGGTCAGTTCCCTCATAGATGGCACCCAACATAAGCACATCCAAATCACAAAGTTTCAGCAAATCAACAAGTGGCTCCATTATGGAAACAAAAAGCTCAGCTTGAACCCACCAAGCTTCATCAAGAATCGTACCTCTAACCCAGATTGCTTTTTCATTGTTGAACTGTTTCCATGTTTGCCACCATGGACTAACAACCATGGAGGACAAAGCATCCCTCATGTATGAAGCTTTCATAACAAATACGCAGTGAAAGATTGAAAGAAAGAGGAGAAGGATACTGCATTAATTGGATTTAATCTCAACATTTCAAGCCTCAATATGGGCTCGTCATCAAGAGAAAATGTGTCTCAAGAGAAGATGATGGAGAAGGAGAAGTATGGCAAAAAATAGGGTAAAGAAAGAAGAGAGAAAAATAAAATAATATCAAAAAGCCGACAACTAAATTTCTTTTTTTCTAAATTTCTTTTATTATTTTTTAAAAATATGTTTTATCTAAAAAATGGTGATAAATAATTATGTAAAGACAAAAAAATAATAAAATTATTAATGTATATTAATACTATAAAATATTACCATTAATATTGGTAACACAATATTAATATTAATATAAAATTATTAATATATATTAATAAAAAATTATAAGAAAAATTATTAATATTTACTAATACATATATTAACATTAATATTAATAAATTAATATTAATATTAATAATCAAATTATTTATAATTATTAATAAATACTTACATAACCATCTTATTGCTTTTTTACCATATAAAACAAAATTGAAATAGGAAAATATTAATATTCAAAACATTAGAACCACTAATATTAATAATTTTTTAATAAATAATAGTATACTAAAGTTAATACCATATTAATACTAGCATATTGGATATTAATGGAAATCAATATAAAGGTCTAATAGTTGAGAAGATTAGTTTTGTGAACTTTTAGGGTTGATGTTCATTATAGTATTATTATTGTTATTAATTATATTATAAATATTATTTATTATATTATTATCTTATTTTTAAGGATATGTATAATAGGTTGCCACTTGCCAGTACTCACCCAATTTTAAGCTATCATCTCTGTTGAGATTAGGGGATGCTTCTCAATTTCAATAGCTTAGCGGATCTTTCTCTTCTTGTAGTGATCCTCCCTAGCAATCATTTTTGCATCTTCAATACAGATGTGATGTTTTGAGACGTGAGCATGCTCTACTAACCGCCTGATCATTCTATAATGTGATGCAAATATGGTTTCTCCAACCTTAAGAAGTTGGAGTCTAGCAAATTCCCTGTACATAGCTTGTGCATGTTGGTGGTTAGTGATAAAAATCTGAACCTCTCTTGCTTCTTCACATACTTATTTCATCCATTCAACTTCATCAGCAATGGATTTAAAAGCAAGATTTAAAATATGGACCATAGAGGGTGTCCAAAAAATATGGCCATGCGTTCCCTCAATAATTGCCCCAGCTGCTTTGCATGAATGTGCATTATCTGTGATAACTTGCACAGTATTTGAAAGCCCCACGAACTCAATTGTTTCTGAGATTTTTTCAGCAATCCATTCAACAGGCTTCTCCTCCCCTGAAGCATTTATTTCCCTCAAGTAGTATCGATATGAAGGAGACATTACAATAAAGTTTACCAATGGCCTATTGGCCGTATCAGTCCAAACATCAGAGATAATAGAGACACCATTGCTACTCAAAGAGGAACGAACCAGTTGCAATATTTTCTCCACACTCAATTTCTCCTTCCGTGGAAGGTTAGTGCACACGTTTTCCAAGTTTGGTCCCTTGTAACCCCTAGGGGCCTCATTCACTACCCTAAGCATGTCTTGTCAATATGGAGACCGCACTATATTGAAGGGTAATCCACATGCATATATATCTCTTGCAACTTTGTTGTCCATCTCATCCCTCCCTCCAATGTCAAACATTTTGGTCAAGAGTCCAAGGTTTTGTCTCTTGCAGGCTTTTTCAACAATCAAGGGAACTTCATTTCTCCATTTTGAGAAGGATTCTTGTCTTGAACTCCTCCTTTTTGCCTTGGCTATATTTGCAGCATCTTGCTCTGCTTGAAATGCCTCCACATCCTTTCGGGTGATTTTTTTGCAATGATGAACTCCATTATCACCTTCAAGCCAAAGCAAATGGTTCGTAACGCTCGTGTATGACCCTGTAAAATTTATTTTGCACCTGTTGCAATTCCACAAGCAGCTGCCACCACCTTTGTTTTTTTTCTTTTGGCCCAATCTTGGTCACATACTTCCACAGGGGAGAGTCAACAAGATATGTTGGTAATGGTTGTTGCTGCACATTTTGTTGATGGTCATTGTTTCCAGTTCCTCTCCCTCCCCTAGACGGAACTGATTGATGTGAGGCCATTGCTAGTGTGGTGTAACTGGTGTTTAGTAAATCTAGCACTACACATTGCATAGTGTGTAACTGACAACTACAAGTTGAAAAGTTATGGCCCATTGGCCCCGCTTACTATTGTTAGCATATACAACAAATTTTTTTGTTGTGTATGCTTGTACAACTACAAGTTGATAAGTTATGGCCCATTGGCCCCGATTACTATTGTTAGCATACACAGCAAATTTTTTTGTTGTGTATGCTTGTTAGCATACACAACAAAAGAATTTGCTTTGTATGCTAACAAGCATACACAACAAAAAAATTTGTTGTGTTGCATGGGTACCCATACCGGGGGGTCGGGTACACGAACCAATACCGGGTACACGTACCAGGTACTTGGGTACTTCGATGGTACATTCCTAGTCGTACCCAAATCCAATCTCATGTACTAGGTACTTCATTTATGAAAACGGGGTACTCGCACGGATTTCGGTATGTCGTACCGCATGTTTGGGTATGCGAGCGATACAGTCGTTGGGCAATTTACCTTAGCTCACCAGTCGGGAGGGTCGATTTGCAATGTTTGAAGTTTAAAATTTTAAAAATTAAAAATTAAAACACTAAAACACATGTTATGTGGGCCCTTGCCCCTTACCCAAACCCTCGTGGTGTTAAAAAGTTAACCAGAGAAGTTGTTCTCAAGAGGGCATGAAAAGTTTTGCATGCTCAGTTGCATGCAAAAGTGAGTTTTGCATGCACTCACTTTAGGCTTTTGGTAAACCTAATTTACAAGTGAGTTAATATAAGAAGACAGGAGGTCTCTGACAGAGTCACCAAGCCAACTGATCTGAGATAGATCCAATTGAGAGGTGGGCGACTTTCCTAAGGAAGGAGGGCACATTCTTTAAAGAGAGAAGCTCGTACTACTTCCGGTTGATCGATTGAGCAGCTGATACTTTCAGAGTATCCTTGTCTCAGTGATTGAGAAAGGATTGTGACGATCAGAGCTCAGATCTGTTGAGATCTGATTCCGTATGAGCATTTGTTATCTTGAGGGAGGGTGCACTTATCCATGTAGAGGAGGGTGCATTCAGTAATTGGTCTTCTTCCGTAGGAGAGTAGAGCAGCGGGAGAGGTAGTACAGTCAGAGCGTCCTGCAGACAGACTCAGATCCAGATTGACAGCTAGGGCACATTTCCTCTGTGCATGCATCAGCTGATGCATGCAGATCTAGGGTCTTGACCCAATCAGGATTGGGAGTTACATCTGAGGTAACATTGTATGTACTTGTTTCTTTCATATATTGCTCTAGGCTCGAGACAGAAGAAATCCCCACAAATTGTTGGTTTTCCCTGTTTGGGATTTCCAGGGTAAATACATTCTTGTGTGATTGATTGAGTATTTTAGTGTTCAAGTGTTAAGAGATCTATAGCATTTGATTCTTAAGTCTTTAGTATTATTGATTTATAGAGACTCAAACCACTTGAGATCTCAGGGCTATCTAGAGGGAGTAGTGATCTTTGTATAAAATTAACATGGTATCAGAGCCCCGGTAAGGGTCAGGGAAAGCAATCACACTTAGATCTATGAGTTGTATACCAGATCTGTGCAGTGATCTCTATTGGGCATCAGATCTGCAGTTGCAAGAGTTAGATCTGTGCTTTCAGATCACCATGACTATCGGTATGAGGGATGATCAAGTTGTTTGCACCTCTTGCTCCTCAATGGATATAGATGAGCATTCTACTGACGAGATTGACATAGAGATGGCTCTTAGCACTTGTCAATCATTAAGTGCTTCCACTTCTAGTGTATGGTACATAGATTGCAGAGCCTCTAGCCATATGACAAGTGTTCGTGGATACTTTTCAGATCTAGCCGAGGATGGGCTAGATCTTGAGATTGTACTGGGAGACAATTCTACTGTCAAAGCAGTAGGACGAGGAACAACATCCTTCCAAAGAGAATCAGGAGAGTCTATGAGAGTTCGTGATGTTCTATATGTCCCAGGTCTAAAGAAAAACTTGATCTTTGTGTCTACTATTGAAGATCGGGGATTATGGGTGATGTTGAGAGACGGAAATGTTCTAGTTCATTCCAAGGGATCCAGCAATACCTCTGTTGTGAGGATTGGATTCCGCAGCGGAAAACTATACAAGCTCACCTTTCAGCTTCATCATGCCCTAAGTCATAGTAGCCGATATGATGATTGTGACACCTGTGAGCTTTGGCACAAGAGGATGGCTCATCTACACCATCCTGCCCTGAAGATCCTGAGGGAGATTGTGACAGGAGTACCTGAGTTTAGCCCAAATCACAATGATGTGTGCAAGGGGTGTGCCCTCGGGAAATACGTCAAGACAGTTTTTTCCAAGAGTGACAACAGATCTACAGGAGCACTTGATTTGATTCATTATGACCTCTGTGGTCCGATGTCCACTACATCTTTGAAAGGCTACAAGTACTATGTATCCTTCATTGATGACTACTCCAGGAAGACCTGGATTTATTTTTTAAAGAGTAAAGAATCAAAAGAAGTATTGCAGAAGTTTCAAGAGTTCAAGGCATTGTGGAAAATCAGACAAAAAGAAGATTAAGATCTTCAGATCAGATAATGGAGGTGAGTATACCTCCAAGGAGTTCAATGAGTTTTGCATCCAGGAGGGCATCAAGACGCAGTTAACAGTGCCCTATACACCGCAACAGAATGGGGTTTCTAAGAGGAAAAATAGGGCTATTGTTGGTGCTGCTAAATCTATGTTGCATGACCAGGGTTTGCCATTTTTCCTTTGGGTTGAGGCATGTAACACTGCAGCTTACATACAGAAAAGGAGTCCTCATAAAGTTTTGGGGAACAAAACTCCAGAAGAAGCCTTCTCTGGAAAGAAACCTGAAGTTGGACATTTCAGGATTTTTGGATGCCTTACCTACTCTCATGTTCCTTCAGAGAAAAGGACAAAGCTGGAACCTACAGCCGAGAGGGGAATCCTTGTTGGATATGATGAGACTTCGAAAGGCTATCGCATTTACATTCCTGCTCTCAAGAAGACTTTTGTGAGGCGGGATGTGAAATTTGAGGAAGATCGGGCTTTCTGAAAGCCATGTGTCAGAGAAGGGAAAACAGCAGATTGCTACATCTCTGGATGACACAGGTCAAGGTGCTATTCCACAGCCAACAGGGTCCCAAGTATCTGGGGTGACAGATTCTCATATTACGGGTTCCATAGGCACAGAAGCAGGAACTGGCACAGGATCTCAGGATGGTGATCAACCAGGATCAGGGTCCCAGATTACAAGTTCTCGAGCTACAGGATCGGCGACTGCAGGTACTTCTACTAGAGGCACTCATTCTCATACGGTTGATTGGGACGAGGATGAGGAGTTCTCCTCACAGGATGTCACTTCAGGGAAGAGGAAGCCCAAGTGGCTTCAAGATACCTTGAAGGAAGCTCTGGCAGTGGGAACTCCTAAGAAGAGTGTGAGAGAGGAAGGCACCATAGAGATTCTGCAGTTACTTAGTTATGGTGAGCAGTATCAGTGAGTCAGAGCCATCCTCATATGAGCAAGCAGCAGGTGAGCAGGCCTAGAGAGATGCCATGTTGGAAGAGTATGCTTCCATCATGAAGAATGATGTCTGGGAAGTTCTGCCCAGACCAGAGGGAAAGTCAGTTGTCACCTCCAGATGGCTCTATAAGATTAAATATGTTGCAGATGGCAGCATTGAGAAACACAAAGCCAGATTTGTGGCTAGAGGGTTCTCACAGATAGAGGGAGTTGACTATGATGAGACATTCACTCCGGTGGCCAGATATACTTCCATTAGGACTATGATCTCTGTAGCAACAGAGCTGGGATGGAAGATTCACCAAATGGATGTCAAGACAGCTTTTCTCAATGGACTCATAGAAAAGGAGGTGTACATTGAGCAACCAGAGGACTTCGAGATACTTGAGAAAGAGTCTCATGTATGTAGGCTAAAGAAGGCTCTATACGGCTTGAAGCAAGCACCTAGAGCTTGGTATTCTAGGATAGATACCTACTTGCAATAGTTAGGTTTTCAGAAGAGCGAAGTTGATTCCAATCTCTACTTCATCGTAGTGAATGGGGATCCTCTTATTCTTGTGTTGTATGTAGATGACCTATTCATTACAGCGGAAAAACTTATCGGTGATTGCAAGAAGGACCTTGCTTCAAAGTTTGAAATGAAGGACATAGGATTGATGCACTACTTCTTAGGCATGGAGGTCTGGCAGAAGGATGGGCATATCTTCCTTAGTCAGGGCAAGTATGCAATGGACATTCTGAAGAGATTTCAGATGCAAGATTGCAAGCCCATGACTACTCCTATGACAACCAACTGGAAGAAGCAAGTGGCTTCTAAGAGTAAGTTGGTTGATCCCACCAAGTACCGACAACTCATTGGGTCCTTGATGTACTTGGTCAACACCAGGCCAAATTTGAGTTTTGTTGTCAACACCTTGAGACAGTACATGGTAGAACCTAGAGATGTACACTGGGTGGTGTTGCCCGCCGATGTGCACACTAGCAGCAGAAATCTTTCGAAAGTTGTTTCCCAAGTGGGAAAAGTGTGGCCTTGGGGGCAAGCAAAGAGTCAGGTGCTATCACCTAATCCCGACTCCTCCGTTTAGGCAAACTCCTAACGAAGCCAAGGGGGGTAGACCCTATAAAGAGTTTCTAAGGCTCTTGATTTTAAGTGTTTTTTGTGACGTGTGATGCAGATGGGTGTTTTTTAGGAGTTTTTATGATGATTTACAATAACCATTTATATATTCCAAGCATGTACTTGCAAAAGAAGTAAAGATACACAACCACTGATAATGACAATTTAAATATAAAGCATCCACAGCATGATATGATTTAAACAAATCAAACAAATGCTCCAGATAGATAATAAGCAAAATAAATATTGAGCGCTAAAACCATTGCCAAAATGGAGTCAATTGTTGTGCTTGGGATGTTGAATACAAGTCTTGGGTGTGCTTGAGAACTGTTTTGCAAGTGTTCTTGGTAAATTTTATTGTAAATTTTTGGGGTGAGGTTGATTATTAAAAGGGAAGGGGATCTCCAAGATATACTTTTCGGTACAGGAGATATGTCCGGATAATGGTCTAAGTCGTTCCGTAAAAGAACATGTTGGTTGGTCGGAGTCTCTAGAGCGTGTTCAACACTACACCAACCAGGGATGTAGTCTAACGGTGCCCTTAAGGTCTCGGTCCAGGAGTTCCAGCATCCCCGAGCAGAATTTGCCCACTTTCGACTATTCGACGATCAACACCGGATTTTCGTTGGTTTATATGGGAGAGTGTTTTATTAGGGTTGCAGTGAATTAAATGTGGAAAATTTAATAAGTCTACACTGTTTCTGAGTATCCCACAAGTGGGCAGAGCATACGCGGTCTAGCAAACATTCGTTCCAATTTTATTAAATGTTATGAACAAGAACCATTGAGAGCTCTCCAATAGAGAGTGCTCTTGATCCGCCTTATGGCGAGATTCAAGAGACTTATGAAAAAAAAAAATGATAGAAAGAAATAAACAACTAAAACTACCTAAGAGTCTCTTTCAGGTCTAAGACCGTACTCGGAAAGCAAGGGGGTTAGCGAAAAATAAACAAAAGAACTCTCCGACAGGGAGCAGTCTTGATCTGTCTTATGACAAGATTCAAGAAATTTTATTTTCCTTTTAGCAGTTTATATCAAATTGAAATTAAACTAGAACTTGAAAAAAGACAAATGAAACTAAGCTACTTGCCTCTAAGATCTAGTGATTTATTGGAAAATGAAACTACTCTAGCAAAAGAAATCTAAGCTACTTGCGAAAATAAAACTAGGCTAACGAAAATAAGGACAAGGGACGATACAAGCTTCCCCCAAATGGGGAAAGTGGGGTGTGGGAGCCTTTATCCCACTTGCACTTTTATTAAATTTTACAACGCTTTGGTTTTTTCTTTTTCTTGAAAGCACAAAGAACAGATGGGGAATGAAAGAAGAGAGAAAATAGAAAGGGAGTGCTTTCAATGAGTTCACTTTTTGCTCTTCGTTTGCTTGGTTCTAGCTTTTAGGCTTTTGGCCCTCTTGGTTTGATCTTCTTTGCTTTGTTTTTTACCCTTCCTAAAAGTAAGAGCTCTAAACACACACTTGTCAATGGATTAGCAAATCAAACTAGGATCTATAAACTAAACTAATCATGCAAGTACTACCAAAGATCTAAGTATTGAAAGTTGCAAAAATGATTAAGTATGAATTAAAACTAAGCTACAATAAATGAAAACTAAACTAGAAACAAGATGAGATCTAAGAACTAAGTGTAAAAAATGAACTAAGTGAATGCAAGCTAATGCATTAAACTAGAACCTAACAAGAAGAAGTGTAGAAGGCAAGGAACAAAAGAGAATAAGAAGAAAAAGCAAAGAGAGAAAACCAAATGTAAACTAAGATCTAGAAAAGTGGAAGCAAGGAAGAAGTGAAGCAACAAGTGAAGAAGATAAAAAGAAAGAGAAAGGAAGGCTTAGGAAGAGGAGCGAAACAAGGAGCAAAAGGGAGTGAAAGAGGGCAGCCAACTAAGGTAAGGACAGCCAACAAAAGAGGGAAGAGGGGTGAAGAATGAAGGGTAAAAGGAGGGCTGCAAACAGAGATAAGGGGGATGCAAACTAAAAGAAAAAATCAGCAATATGTAGATTTTTCTGGGTTTTACTGCTTGCTGGTTTATGTCATCTTTTCAAGTGTTTTTCATCTGCAGCCGGTTTTGCATAGGTTGCAAACTACTTATGAAAAATATTGTAACAATTAAACACATAGTAAACTACCACTAACATCTGAAAACAAATATTTAATCACATGTACGCCATGAAAGGTAGACTCAGAAAATTTTTGGCAACTCTGCCCTGGAAAAACCCCCACGGGGAAAACTAGTAAGAGAGAGAGAGAGAGTTTATTATTTCTTCAGTAAATCACAGTACATAAATTTTACAGTAGAAATGTACTTATCTCCAACATGAAATTTCACCCAGAAAAATATCTCGAAATGAGTGCCAAACTGCTGCCTCAATTTCTGTGCCTGAGTGTTGCCTCGAAATCTGTGCCAAACACTGTCTTGAATCCTGTGCCAACCTGCCTCGATTTCTGTGCCTACTACAGTCTCAATTTCAGTGCCAATTTTTGCCTCGGTTTCTGTGCCAAAGGACAGTCCCGAAATCTGTGCAAAAACAATCTAGAAAACTATGCAGCAAGTACAGTCTGTATGGACTGTACGGACCTAGGAAATAGTGCAAAAATTATTCTAGAAAACCGTGCCCAGAATCAACATAGAAACTCGTGCCCTTGTCTTGGGAAATGTGCCCAGCATTTAATACATTGAAAACCGTGACTGTCTCGGGATATGTGCCCAGCTGAGTGTCTCGGTTTCAGTGCCCAAAATCACGCTGTTGTACTTTCCTCGATTACTGTGCCACTCATAAAAGCTTCTATAAACAGTCTCGAAATGTGTGCCCTCTCTCCAAGCTGAAAACTGATGTATCGATTTCTATGCCAATGAACTCCTCAAATGGCTGCCTCGAAAATCGTGCTTCCTCCAGCTATTCTCTCTTCTCTCTATTTCTCACTTCCTTCAGCAAAAGTGAGCTCTCAAGCCTCCCTCAAGCTTTTTGTTCTAACCCTAAGTGGGTATCTAATCCGACGGTGGAGATAGATCCAATCCAAGGGATAAGAATCAATGAGAGTAAAATTCACTTTAATTTAAATCACTTAAATAAATATTTACTCACCCACTCAACTTTAGCAAAAAGTGACTTTAATGTTATAAAGTCTCATTAAGTGACTTTTAATGTGAGGGTCACCTTTTTCCCCCTTCTAAGTGACATTAGGCAAATGTCACTTGGGGAACACTTCCCTAGGTACAAAACTAACACTCCCTCTTATCGAGGAAGGTGTTCCGCACCACTCCCAACTTATCTCTGAAGAAGACAAACTTCCCCCTCCCCAAAGACTTCGTCAGGACATCTGCTACCTGCTCCTCAGTGGAAATCAGTGGAAATATACTGCAACTCAACTGCCCCTCTCTGGATGTAGTCCCGGATGTAATGGTACCTGATCTCAATGTGCTTCGACTTGTCATGGAACACCGGATTCTCAGAGAGCTAAATGCAACTCTGATTGTCGCAATAGATCACCGTAGGTCTAAGATGCTGATAAAATAAATCTACCAATAACTTACGAAGCCATAGTGCTTCGCAAGTCGCCTAACTGGCTGCCATATACTCAGCCTCAGCAAAACTCAATGCAACGGACTTCTGTTTCCTATTGAACCACGACACTGCTGCCGAGCCCAAGCTGAAACAATAATTGGAAGTGCTCTTCCGATCCCTCACACAACCTGCCCAGTCTGAATCTGTGAACCCAACCAAGCTGACTCCACCCGAACCCCTGTAGTCCAGACCATAATCCACTGTCCCTGCTAGGTATCTCAGAATGTGCTTTTGCGGCAGTCCAATGCACACTCCTAAGCTGCACTATGAACTGGTTAAGAGTGTTAACCGCAAAACACAAGTGTGGCCTGGTGTTGACCAGATACATCAACGATCCAATGAGCTAACGATAGAGTGTGGGATCCACCAACTTACCCTTGGAAGCATGAAGTTGCTTTCAGTTGGTGATCATCAGTGTAGACATAGGCCTGCAGTCCTCCATCCGATAACTCTTCAGAATATCAACTGCATACTTCCCCTGTCCTAGGAAAATATGTCCAGGCTCCTGCCAAACCTCCATCCCCAAATAGTAATGCATCAGCCCAATATCAGTCATCTCATACTCAGCTGCAAGGTCTCTCTTGCACTGTGCAATAAGACGCTCATCTCCAGTGATAAATAAGTCATCAACATATAACAAAAGAATGAGAGGATCTCCACCAACCACAATGTAGTAAAGGTTGGGATCAGCCTCACTCTTCTGAAATCCCATCGAAGTCAAATATGCATCGATCCTAGAGTACCAAGCTCTAGGAGCTTGCTTCAGACCGTACAAGGCTTTACTAAGCCTGCACACATGAGAATCTCTCCCATGTATCTCGAATCCCTGTGGCTGCTCTAAATACACCTCCTCCTGCAGAAGACCATTGAGAAATGCGGTCTTCACATCCATCAGGTGGATCTTCCAACCCATCTCCACTGCTATAGATATCACTGCTCTGATGGAAGAATACCGACAACTGGAGCAAATGTCTCATCATAGTCAACTCCCTCAACCTGTGAGAACCCTCGAGCCACAAACCGAACCTTGAATTTCTCCACACTGCCATCTGCAGCATGCTTGATCTTGTAAAGCCACTTGGAAGTCACAATTGACTTCCCCTCAGGTCTCAGCACAATCTCCCAAGCATCATTCTTCATGATAGAATGGTACTCTTCCATCATGGCATCTCTCCATACCTGATGCTGAGAAGCCTCCGCAAATGTAGAAGGCGCAGAGTCATGAAGACTCGCAACAAGGGCCATCCCATATATGTCTGGCTCAACTACTGACATGATCGCCTCCTGAGGTCTACCAAATGCTTCTGCTTCCTTCAAGGTGTCCTGAAGCCACTTAGGCTTCCTCTTCCTTGAAGGCTCCTCCCAAACTAGTCTGTCCTCATCCAAGGAACTCCCAGAAGCAGAAGGTCCAACACCCCGAGGACCAGTGACTGAAGAACCAATCCCTGAAGACCCTGTAACCTGTGAACCTGAACTTGTGCCAGTCCCTGAACCTGTCCCTGAAGTACCTGTCACCTGAACCACTGATCCTGTAGAAGCTGTGCCTGTACCCTGTGATACAGTCACTCCAGAAACCTACGGAGCTGAAACCTGTATCGAAGAAGCCTGTGTCAACTGAGGTGTGGGAGCTGATGGCTCCCTCTGCTCCATCTCTCTCGACTTCCTAAAGGCCCTCTCCTCATCAAACTTCACTTCCCACCGCACTACAACTCTCTTTTGGCCAGGAATGTAAAGTCGATATGCCTTTGAAGTCTCATCGTAACCCACAAAGATACCTCTCTCTGCAGTGGGCTCGAACTTCGTCCTCTTCTCAGAAGGGACGTGAGAGTAGGTCAAAGAGCAAAATATCCGAAAGTGACTCACCTCAGGCTTCTTGCCTGAATATATCCCCTCTGGAGTCATCCTCCCTAAAGCACAGTGAGGACTCCTGTTCTGCAGATACACTGCAGTGCTGCAAGCCTCTGCCCATAGAAAGAACGGTAACCCCTGATCATGGAGCATAGTTGTCGTTGCTCCCACAATAGACCTGTTCTTTCTCTCTGCTACTCCATTCTGCTCAGGAGTGTAGGGAACTGTCAACTGTCTCTGAATACCCTCCTGACTGCAAAAAGCATTGAACTTTTTGGAGGTATACTCACCCCCATTGTCTGATCTCAACATCCTGATCTTCCTCCCCGTCTGCTTCTCCACAAGGGCTTTGAACCCTTGGAAGACACTCAACATTAATGGGGACTTCTTGTTCCTCAAGAAGTAGATCCAGGTCTTCCTGGAGTAGTCATCAATGAAGCTATTGTAGTACTCGTGACCAGTCAAAGATACTGAAGACATAGGACCACAAATGTCAGAATGGATCAAGTCAAGCACTCCTGCTGCTCTCATGTCACTGCTTGGAAAAATAGTCTTGGTGCACTTTCCCAAAGCACACCCTCTACACACATCACTTTGCTCAGTGTCGAACTCGGGTAATCTTGTAACCATGCTCCTCAACAATCTCAGAGCTAGGTGATGTAGATGGGCCATCCTCCTGTGCCATAGCTCACATAGCTCATTGCTGCTGCTGTGTGCTAGAGCATGCTGCGGCTGAAACAATAACTTGTACAGTCGTCCACATCTAACTTCAATATCCATGGGGGTAGATACACCTATAGTCCTGGGGAACACCTGCACTCTCCCATCTGAGAAACACACCCCAAGACCCCTGTCCTCAATAGTGGAAACTGAAACAAGGTTCTTTCTCAGCCCAGGGACGTACAAAACATCCCTCAAAGTCATGGGACTCATGGACTCCCTCTGAAATGTAATGGTCCCCTGACCAACTGCTCTAACAATGGTATTGTCACCAAGTACCACCTCCACATCTCTAACTATCCGTGATGGCTCGGAGAACAACTCTTGAGTACCTGTCATGTGTCTCGAGGCTCCGCTGTCAATGTACCACGTACTAGTGGTAGATGGACCTATCTAATGCCCTGTCAACAATGAATGCTCACTCTCCATATCCATATCTGTGTTGGTGGCTAAAGAGACTCTCTCTCTCTCAATCTGTCCAGCATATAGGGAAAACTCCCTCTGAAACCTGTCACCAAACTCATCAACCTCTGTTGAGGCTGTTGTCTACTGTCCCTGTCCCTTCTTCTTCTTCTTGCTTGGACACTGTGAAGCATAGTGCCCAAATGCCTGACAACAATAGCACTTGATTTTACTCAAGTCCTTCTTCTGTCCACCCTATGGTTGCTACTGTTGCTGCCTCTAGGCCCCACCCTTCTTGGGACCCTTCTTCTTCTTCCCCTTGGCTGTCAATGCCACGTTCTCCTCATCTACCCCACCAAGTGATGAACTGCCTTGTACGAGACTTCTCCTAGTCTCCTCCTGCACAAAGTCATTCCACAGTCTCTCCCAAGACGGTAGGTTCTCTCTACCCACTATGGCCCGCACAAATACAATCCACGACTTTGAAGCCCCATTCACTGCTGTGCGTACAAGCTCAGTAGCAGATATCACTTCACCAACCGCTGCCAGTTCATCTCGAACTGCAGAAATCCTAGTGAGGTAAGCTGTGACTCCCTCTCCTCCATTCATCTTGATACTCTTGAGTTTCTCTTTGAGAACCATCTTTCTGTTCTCATTGGAACCCTCATACAAGCTGGTCAAGGCACTCCACATCTCATGTGCCTTGTTCTTACCAGAAATGTGAGGGATTATGTTGTCTTTAACTGCGTCAAGGATAATCCTCCTAGCATTACAGTCCTTCTTGTTGAAGGTTGAAAGAGCTGCTGCATCTGTGCCATCTGGGATGACAATGGGGTTGGCTGTAGTACTTTTAACCGCCTCCACCCATAGTTCATTCTCCTCCAAAATCAACAAAATTCTGGCCTTCCATGGCACAAAATTCTCAGTCCCATTCAACCTATCCTCAATCCTCAGACCGGTAGCCATCTCAACTTCAACCCAACAGAATGTTGATCACTAACAGAAGAAAATCTCAAAAAATTTCTGAGTTCTGGAAATTTCTGTGTTGCAAAAATACTACTGTTTTCTGCCCCTGCGCTCTGATACCATGTAGATTTTTATGGGTTTTACTGCTTGCTAGTTTATGTCATCTTTTCAAGTGTTTTTCATCTACAGCCGGTTTTGCATAGGCTGCAAACTACTTATGAAAAATACTGTAACAATTAAACGCACAGTAAACTACCACTAACAGCTGAAAACAAATATTTAATCACATGCACGCCATGAAAGGTAGACTCAGGAAATTTTTGGCAACTGTGCCCTAGAAAAAACCCCACGAGGAAAACCAGAGAGAGAGAGAGAGAGAGAGTTTATTATTTCTTCAGTAAATCACAGTACATAAATTTTACAGTAGAAATGTACTTATCTCCACCATGAAATTTCACCCAGAAAAATATCTCGAAATGAGTGCCAAACTGCTGCCTCGATTTCTGTGCCTGAGTGCTACCTCGAAATCTGTGCCAAACATTGTCTCGAATCCTGTGCCAACCTACCTCGATTTCTGTGCCTACTACAGTCTCAATTTCAGTGCCAATTTTTGCCTCGGTTTCTGTGCTAAAGGACAGTCCTGAAATCTGTGCAAAAACAGTCTAGAAAACTGTGCAGCAAGTACAATCTGTACGGACTGTACGGACCTAGGAAATAGTGTAGAAATTATTCTGGAAAACCGTGCCCAGAATCAGCATAGAAACTTGTGCCCTTGTCTTGGGAAATGTGCCCATCATTTAATACATTGAAAACCGTGACTGTCTCGGGATATGTGCCCAGCTAAGTGTCTCGGTTTCAGTGCCCAAAATCACGTTGCTGTACTTTCCTCGATTACTGTGGCACTCATAAATGCTTCTATGAACAGCCTCGAAATGTGTGCCATCTCCAAGCTGAAAACTGATGTATCGATTTCTGTGCCAATGAACTCCTCAAATGGCTACCTCGAAAATTGTGCTTCCTCCAGCTATTCTCTCTTCTCTCTATTTCTCACTTCCTTCAGCAAAAGTGAGCTCTCAAGCCTCCCTCAAGCTTTTTGTTCTAACCCTAAGTGGGTATCTAATCCAACGGTGGAGATAGATCCAATCCAAGGGATAAGAATCAATGAGAGTAAAATTCACTTTAATTTAAATCACTTAAATAAATATTTACTCACCCACTCAACTTTAGCAAAAAGTGACTTTAATGTTATAAAGTCTCATTAAGTGACTTTTAATGTGAGGGTCACCTTTTTCCCCCTTCTAAGTGACATTAGGCAAATGTCACTTGGTGAACACTTCCCTAGGTACAAAACTAACACAGTAAGCAAGAGAAAGAAAATAGGGCAGCCAACAAGAGAAGAGAGAGCACAAGCGAAGAAGAAAAGGAATCTAACCAAAGGAAAAGGCAAGCGAAAGGAGAAGGTTTGGAGAAGGATAGTAGTTCAAGATACACAACCTTACTTAGTAACCAGTAAAACAAGTTGACTTTTAAAGTTTGAATGGTGAACAAGAGATTTAGAACCCTTTAGATCTTGAATCGTTGAAGAAACCTTGGATCTCACTTAGCAAATGATTGTTGAAATTTATACTTGGCTCCAAGAAAAGGAGATGCAAACTAGCTCAACCTTTTACTCAGAAGAATGATCTGCGAACAAAGAACTACACACTTGCAAAAATGGATATTAGATCTTGTACCATCTACTAATTGAAATCAAAAGGGCATGAAATACAACTGAATAAAACAATGTTCTTTTAAATCTCTAGAAGTAAATAGGTAAATAGATATCTTGAGACTACAAATATCTATTCTTATGTGCTTATGTAAGCCCTCTAAAGCATAGATCAATAATCACATATTAGCAAAGCATGAAAAATTTAAATGATATCACCTCATTCACCAAAGCATGTGCATCCAAGAATCACACCTCATGAGCCTCCAAAGCCTTTCTTTATTCAAAAAAGTTGCATGAAAGCAACAAGCATTACAATATTTCACCAGAGGTTCTCTACAAAATTTATGCACCCTGAATGGGAGCAAAGAGCCTATATTTATACAAAGTTACAGAGGGCAAGTCAAATGGGCTCAAGGAGAGGGTGAGAGCCAAACTGGTCCACGTGAGAGCTTGGAGCGATTGGTTGTTGTGATTGGGGTTGGTGGGGGATGAGGTGGCTGCCACCTCATGAGAGGGGCGCCCCTCTCCCATAGTAACCAACACCCACCTTGGATACATCGCTTACCAAACCCGTGAGCTCAACCCCGTGAAGAGGCCCACGCCCTCTCCTTGGCTCACGTCATCTCCCAAGCTCACGTCATCTCCCTTCATGGATTCGTATATCCAAAGTTTAAAATAACATGTTCTTTATTACTCAAATGGTAGCCCACCACATTAGAGCCCTTACTCGCCCAACTCATGAGTCTCATGCGCCCACCATCCATTCACGTGAAGGAGGCCACGCTTTTCCATTTTAATAAAACCTTCAACCTTTGACTTTTATTACATGTGACTTATTCCTTAAATGTATTTGTACACCTTACCAAATCATTTTGCCACCCTTTCCATAGTTAAAAAATCACATTTTTTAATTTTTTATTTTTTTGTAATTGGTGCAAATTTGTCTTTTTCTGGCGATTAAATGCCAATTTGTCGCATCTTTAGCCAAAACTGCTCCCAGAGGCGACGTAACTACCCGGAACCTGAAGAAAGAGGGCACTAGGGTAAAAAGGGCGCTCTGAGCGTCAAAACGAGCCTCCCCACGCCAAAATCCGCCTCCATATGAAGTTTTTATCACATTTTGAAATTTTCCATTTAAACCATTAAAAAATGGTTTAAATTATGGAAAAAAATATTTTGCCGAAACGAAACGAAACTCCTAGGGGACCTAGTGCATGTACATACGACTCAATATAGATGGCTAACATGGAAAAAAATATTAGACACAAGACTCTAATAACCACTTTAGGTTCGACCACCATGGTAAATACTCCAGCTTTGGAAGTATGAGTGAAAAACTCAGGAATTATACACGACTAAAGCGCAATGCATAATTCCTAAGGAAAAAACACTCTAGAGTATCCTCCTAAAAGTTAAACCTAAGGATAGCCGAGTCTTTTATAAAAGGACCCCGTTTAGACCAACTTTTTACAATTCCCCATGGGGGTATGAACATGCAGTTATTACAAATGGGGCAAAATTGCCCTGAAAATGACTTCTGAACTTCTTAACATTGATGATGAACATTGAACATGTTCATGAAACTGGCGGCTGGCAAGAAATTCAACTATTGTACAAAATAGTTGGTAAAGGTGGCAGCAAAGCATATTCTGAGGTACCTCAATGGAACAGGAGAGTATGTTAGACACAATGGCACACTGAGAGGGGGGGTGAATCAGTTGGCCAGCACTTAATAATAATTTCAACTTCTTCAAAACTCAATCATATATCATTTTACAATTTCACTTCATAGTTCATCATTCATACTAAGCTATGCATCAAATTAACCAAGTCATTCATTTCATCAATCCACACCATTAAAGACACATCACAAGATAAGCTTTGTAAACTTTTTATATTTAATTCAATCAACTACAATCGTTAGGTTTTACCAGCTACAACTGATTGAGAAGCAACAACCTCTATTCCAAGACTCAGCTTGGTCTTTTCTTAGATCCAACTAAGAATAATAGTACAATACCTAGCTCATATTACATACAAATACTTGTCACATCATATTTCATCAATCTGCCCTTCCTTCTTAACACAGTCATGTCACCAATTTGTCCTCAAACATGTCTTCCACAGTCATGTCACCAATCTGTCCTCAAGCAAAACTGTCATCAATCATTACTGCTTCCCTAAAGTATCATCAAATTGTCATCATATAAACATGTCCACAATCATGTCCTCAATCTGTCCATGTCTTCAACAAGATCACCAGACTGTTGCCTCAATGATGCCTGAAAATTACAAAGATAAAATATTTCTTCATTGTTGCTCCTGCTAATCTGTTGCTACCCGTTGAAATTTTTCTCAGGCATCTCCTCACCGAAAATCAGAGCTCCTCGCTTTCTCTCCCCAAATTCACCACACAAAGATGCACACATAAAGGTCCTCTCAACTTGTGTATTTATACACTTTCCATAAGTTTTGGAGGCCGAGATGATGAATACATTTAATATTTTTATTCTATTTTTATTTCTTTTCTTTTATTACTTTGTGGAGCCGACATCACATTTATTTAGCATTTTTTTTTATTCAGCATTCTAACTTGGAATATTTCATTGTATTTTGTGTGCCATCGAATCACATTCAAAAATTAGCAAGTGTGGGTCCAAGACCCAATCTTCATCAATTTTGTGCCAATTTGTAATGCCCGTAAGGGCCTTCAAACATGCCCACAAGGGCCCTTTAAACATGCCCGCAAGGGCTCAAGAGAATGCCCACATATCCTTCTTAAAATGCCCGATGTTACCAACTTTTTTGTACAAATAGTTGAACCTCCATTGAGCCGCCAGAGTTGGAACACCATCAGTGTTCACTTCCAGAGTATCAGGGGTTCAGATTGCAATAATTAGCCAACTTTGGCTAGCCGATTTTATTTTTCAGTCGAAATGACCATGGCGCCACGGGGTTTGTAACAAGTGTGCTAGTAGGATTTTGAGTGGCTCGGTTCCCCATGGCTTGACTATCAACTAAGGCATTCCAGGGAGTTTTTTGCCCTTGTCAATTATTCTTTGCCTATAGCCGAGTAATAATCGACGACGTTTTCTCCCGCTTCCTCCAAAGCTGGAATGCCCGATTTTAAAATTCGAGCCTTGGGGGGTTATTAAGGTCCAACTGATGTATATAAGCCTACTAGACACCATGTATGTCTTAGATGGTCATTTCCTAGGGCCCTCATCCATTAAAAACAATGTCCGAAAAAAATTTACAGGACGCGTTGGATGAGTTTTATTTTTTATTATTTTTCCAAACATTTAATTGGAAAAATCTAATTTGTAATATGTTAGTCATCCGGGGGTGGAATTCAGAGATTGAAGGCTCAAATCCTAAGCCAAAAATCATACATGACCCCCGAACCAGCTTATCCTAAGTTTCGGATGTCAATTTAGCCTCATAATTAATAATTTCTCAAAAAACTCATTTACAGAGAAATTATTAATTAAAATATTAAAAATGAATATTTTGGAGATAATCCAAATCTCTCCAAAATAATCCAAAATGAATAAAATAAAAGGCTGAACGACATGGCATTGGGCATTAAAGAAGATTCCAATCAACTCTAAAAGCTACCAGTCAATTATCCAGTCACCAAAAGAGATCTTCAACAGGTGAATTCGCCCTCCTTCATGCAAAAGTCGATTTAGTGATGTGTCATTTGTTTAATGGATTGTTGAGGTTGTAATGTCCCTTCTTAGGAATTTTATTAAAATGACAATTTTCCACTTTTTTTCCCTAGTTCGACCTTTGACTAGTTTTGATCTCTAGGTCCCAAATTTGCCCCAAATGATCCCAAATCTTCTGAGAAGGTATATGAATGATATTATAACATAAATATGTGTTTCAAGGATGCCTTTGGACCTTTAAAATACTTCTGCAAATCCTCTTTCAATTCTAGTCAATGTAGGTAACTTTACTAGTGATTTCTCTTTGACTAGTATTGGTCTCTAGGTCTCAAATTGACTCCAAATGCCTTCAAATATTCAAGGAAGGTGTATGAATGATATTCGGACTTGAATATGATGTTCAGGGATGAAATATGGCCACCAAAAGACCTCTGCAAACTCTCTTAAGATTCTGGACCAAGTATGCAACTTTACTAGTAATTTGGGGTTCAAATCCCCCTGGGGTAAGCACTGAAAATGGCTTCCCAAATGCCTCCAAACCCACTCAAATTTATTAAGGATGTTATTAAGGTCTCGTGTGCACCATTAATTGATTATTATATCTGTTCCAATCCTCTCCCATTCAGCTGCAAAAATCACCAATTCGACCCTTGGGGAAATGGCACTATTTCTTCTCCCAATGCAATTAAAATGAGTAAAAATACTTCAAATGCTCAAGTACAGTACATGAATCTTGTAGAAGACATCCATGGCAGTATATTGATCAAAAATATATTAGATAATCATCCATTCATTCGAAATCATCAGCATTACATTGATTCACAACAAGGTAGTGGGGAAATGGCACTGTTCTTTCATTAAAATTGAGATTTATACATTTCTACTTGGAATTTCGACCTGAAACTTTCTGGAGATGAAGAAAAGAGTATTTAATTCATATTAAAAAAGAAATGGAGCATTAGAAGCTCCCCCAAAGAGTACAATAGCTCACCAAAAACGCCCTCCCTCAAGGATCAAGAATATGCCATCAAAACTGGAAATGGTTGAAGGAGTGCGCTGCAATAGAAGAAACCAGGAGCTGCCCTGTAGCTTACACCTGCAAATAAAGACTCCATTAAATCTCCAAATGAAAGGTCTGAATGGCCTTTCCAATTACCAACTTGGATGGGAATCTTTCACCCTCGAAATTGGCTAAGGCAAGAAACTAGTCATCCACTAGCTCTCCCTCTTCACAAATGCAATTGCAAATTCTAAAAATGATCAAAAGCTGGTTTCATTCTTTGTTATTGACATTTATAAAGTTCTAATGTCCTCCATGGGTCTAATTCCTTCCAAGAGACTCATGCCAACTCATGTTGGGAAGAGATTCCAAAGAACGCCACTTGTACACCAATTCCTAGTCTCCCACTTCCACCAAATCACATGTGGAAGCATCTTAGCTGCCCTAACACCCTTGCGCGCCCTCTTGGAGTCTATTTTTAGCCTTGACATGTCATATATGTCATATGTCAGCCTTCAGGTCTGATTTGTGTCATAGGTGTCATAGCATCTTCATCATTGTTGTCATAGAGCTGGGGAATCTAGCCCAAGTGTCTCACTAGCTCCAAATTGCCTCTTCCTCTTCCATGGGAGTTACTCTTCCTCTATATTTCGACCTTGGATGAGTAATGCCATGAATAATACCTTTTGGACTCCCCCAAGTATGTTAGCATTCACCTTGAATTCGAATTGGTGAGAAAATGATGCCAAGTGTAGTGGGGAAATCTAGCCATATGTGGGTCCCACTTCCTCCATGTGTCTTCATGATCAAATGCCACTTTGATTTTCACTTGTATATATTTATTTATCTCCTTTATTAAATATTTATGCCATTCTAATGTTCAAACATCATTTATTATCCCTATTATTCCAAATCCCAAAGCTTCCACCCCAAACCTAGGAAACTAGTAATTTTCCTCCTTGGCAATTATTTGACCTTTAGCATCAATTTGACAAACTCTAATGAATAGGGCCAATGTGATTAGGCCATTGTGACCCAATGCCAAATTTGGGACATGACAGAGGTATATTAATGACAAAGGTGGGCGCCCTCCTTGGATTGTGGCCACCTCATGGGCTTGGCTCCCATTATACACAAGTTGCATTGATTATAACTCAAGGCTTTGTCTCCTACACGAGCTCACGCATATCCCTTGATAGCTCACGTATATCTCTTATGGCACACGTTTTTCCACTTGGCAATCTCATATCTGGTGGGTGATGGTTCCAAAGTAGGGATGGGGGGCGCCTTGCCAAGGTGGAGGCCACCTCCCCATCCTCACTACTTCAAACTCGAGTTATGTGGTGGCTCTTCACTCCAAGTCCAGGATTTGATTGGAAATCGATTTGATGACTCATGCCATTAGTTCTCTTCCATGTCAATTCAAATTAGGGTAGAATGGCTTCTAGTTTTTGTATATAATGAGGCTCTTAGAGCTCTCTTAGTATGGATCTTTTATTGTAAAGTTACTCTGAGAAAATTGTATCAAGCTTTTGCTTTGAATTTGTTAATAAAGTTATTCGACTTTGGAGGTCTATGGGCTCTTGTTCATTGTGGTGAATTCTTCATGGTTGAGGTGATCTCTTTCCAAGCACTTCTCTTTCAATACTTATATGTTGTGATCAAATGCTAGCTTTAGAAGTCTAATCTTTTAGAACATAAGATCTGTCATTTGTGGTTGTCAACTTGACTTATTATGCAATGTTTGTCAAAGTTATATGAATAGGATGTATTAAGTTGTACTAATATTGATAAAACTTTGTTCTACTTAGCATACTAGTTGATTTTGATCTCACTACTGTATTGAGTGTTTTGTGTCTTGTCAGGTTTCACCATTTGAAGAAGGGTGTGAGTTCAGTTGCTTCTATCCCAAGCTTCAAACAACCATATTTTTGAGTTTAACACTTTGTGATTGCAGGATCTACAAAGCTTGTCATCTTTTGCCATAAAAAGGAAGCCAAGAGTAGCTCTCTCTTGTGTTCCATCCACAAAATACATTCAAACTTAGTCACTTGGTTACCTTGGAAGCCCTAAACACCTTGCTTTCGTTTTTGGCCTCCTACCCTTGCGTCTTTGCCTTCTCCTTAGCCTTTCTTCTCTCCTTGCTCTCATTTCACTCCTCTTTTGCTCTCATCCCCTTCGTTTTTCCTTGGGTCTCATTCCTCCATCCCCCTTTCGTTTTGGTCTTTTCCATCCTCCTCCCTTTTGTTTTTGCCTTCTTCTTGGCCTTTCTTCTTTCCTAGTTTCGTTTTCCCTTTAGTATTCTATCCCTCTTCTCCTCTCTAAGCTCTCGTTTTCCCTTTCTAAACTCCTTTTCTCCTTTCGTTTTAGTCTCTTTCCTACCTAAGATCCCCTTCTCCCCTTTTGCTCTCATCTCCTCCTCCTTCTCAAGCCTTCTTGCCTTCGTTTCCTTGTCTTTCTTCCCTTCAAAGCCCTCTTCCAACCTCCTCTTCCTACCTTTCGTCTCCCTCTTTTAGCTTTTCCTCTCCCTCTCGTTTCTTCTCCTTTTTCCTATTCGTTTTTCTCCTTTGCTTGCTTCCCTTTCCTCCTAAAAACTTTAAAACTTAAAAAGAACTTGTAGTCTTTAGGCTTAGTTCATTCTTTAGTTTGCATTTCATCTTAGATAGTTAGATCTTGCACCTAGTTCATTCTTAATTGCATTTGCATCTTAGATCTCATTTAAAGGTTAGACTTGCATTATATTTCTCACTTTAGGCTTTGCATCTAGTCTACTTTGAATAGTTGCATCTAGATCTTATTGAAAAAGTTGCATCTCATTTTAATACTTAGATCTAAGTGCATCTAGGTTCCTTTTGTTTGATTTGACTAATGCTAAAGGGTGCTTGTAGTTGATTTGTGTTGTTTTGTAGGTGTGATAAAAAGCAAACTCAAGAAGAAGGTTTGAAGAAGAAGAAGAGGAACTAATCAAAGTGAAGAGGAGAACCATTGCAAAACCAAAGGGAGATTTGAAACCAAAACCATGAAGATTTAACACTCTCCTTTTTTATTGTAAAACTCTCAAGAGTTCTTCAAAAGTTACTTCTATTTCTTCACTTTTCTCTAAGGTTGAAAATCCTAAAAATTTGTAATTGATTAATAAAATAAGGCTAAGTGGGTTAAAGCCTCCCATAGTTGTGTTTCTTCCCCATTTGGAGAAGAGTGTCTTGTGTGTTCTTAGCTTAGATTTGCTTCAAGTACCTCGATTAGTTTCATTTTTGCTTAGAACACTAATTCCTGGATTAGTTTCATTTTTGCTTAGAACACTAATTGCTAGATTAGTTTCATTTTTGCTTAGAACACTAATTGCTAGATTAGTTCATTTTTGCTTTTTAGTATTTGATCTGTTAGATCATTTGTTTCATTATTTATTGAGCTATCATTTCGTTTCTTCATTTACAATCTGCTTATCTCTAAAAGGAACCAAAGTCTCTTGAACTTGTCATAAGACAAGTCAAGAGCACTCTCTATCGGAGAGCATTGTCGCATTGCATTCAGCATATAGATTAGTTAAAGACTCTTGAACTTTGTCATAAGATGAAGTCAAAAGGACTCTCTATCGAAAAGGTCTCATTGTGCTCTTAATAAAATACTTCAAACTCACACCCCCTTTAAAATTTATTGCGTTGCTTTCCACCACCAAGTATGCTCTGCCAACCCTAAAAAGTTGGATTATTACTCAGAACAGTGACTGGATTTGATTAATCTCACAAGTGATGACCGTAATAAAATCTTCACCCCCATAACCAACGAACCGACGTTGTTTTTCGATAAATACTCAGGTAGTGGGCAAATTCTTGCTGGTGATGCCAAAATCCACCGTTGTCATAGAGTTCTAGCTTGTTGGTTAAGTTCCTTGGACACCTAGCCTAGAATACTGGACAGTCCGTCAGGTCGTCGATAGGAGCCACGGAAAGTATTTCTTCCTGTTGGACTTCAATACCTTGCTTTCTTAGCCTTAATAATCAAGAACACTTAAAACATTCCAAAATTTACCGAGAAGCATTGCAAAACGATCTCACGAACAATTATATTTGACTTACACATTTCAGCATCCCAAGCATCAATTTTTGACTCCATAAAGGCACTGGTCTCTGAAGTTTACATGTATCACCTTAATCTGGACCATATGTCCTTATTATTTGCTTAAGTTTATCTTGTGGATGCTTTCTTAAATTACAAGTCAATTTATATATTGTTGTTCATCTTGATATTTGTATCTTGTAAATCGCAACGTGGATTGCATGTTTATTGTGTTCTCATCATCAAAAAACTCCTAAACAACACCCATCTATATCCATACATCACCTAAAAACACTTAAAAAACAAGAGCCATAGAAAACTCTTTGTTAGGGACAACCCCCCTTGGCTTCGTTAGGAGTTGGCCTAAATGGAGGAGCTGGGATTCAGGTGGCAGTACCTGGCTCATTGCTTGCCCCCAAGGCCACACCTCTCCCGCTTGTAGTGAGGAGACAGCTTTCGAAAGATTTTTGCTGCTGGTGTGCATCTCGGCGGACAACACCCGCAAGGGCTCTTTCTTATACCAAACTATGATGCCCACAAGGGCCTATAGATATGCCCACATTGTCTTTAGATATGCCCGCACAGGGGTGTAGAAGATGCCCGCATAGCCCTCATAGATATGCTCGCAAGGGGTCTTTCGGATGCCCGCAAGTGCCTCTCCATATGCCTGCAAGGTGTCTCCAAAATATGCCCTCAAGGTCTTTGGAGATGCCCGCAGGGGCCCTTAAATATGCCCGCAACGGCTTCTTTGACATGCCCGCAAATGGCTCCAGAATATGCCAGCAAGGGCATATAGAAATGCTCGCAAGACTCCAATGAAATGCCCGCAGTTGTCCTTTAAATGCCTTGTCATGTCCTTCACCGATGCCAGCAAGCCTTGTCCTCCTTGTCATGCCCGCAAGCCTTGTCCTTTGTCCTCCATGTCATCTCTTCATCAATCCATGTCATGCTTATCCATGCTTGTCATCAACCTTTGTCATGTCCTCAATCTTTGTCAAGTCTTTTTCCATGTCATCAACCTTTGCCATGTTATCATCCTTTGCCAAGTCCTCAATCTTTGTCAAGTCTTCTACACTTGTCATGCTTGCTTGCCACTTTGTCAAGTCATCAATGCTTGTCATGTTTGCCATGTCATCATCAAGTCTTTGTCCGTTGTCATGTCTTTGTGCTTTGCCAAATCTTTGTCCATGTCATTGTATGTCATCAATGCTTGTCCATGCTTGCCAAGTCACCTTTGCCATGTCATCAACACTTGTCTCTCCTTTGTCCTTTTTCTATTGCCATGTCAAGTCTTTGTCATCAATCCTCCATGTCACCTTTGCCATGTCTTCACTTGAACCTTTGTTATGTCTTCATGTCATTGCCTTTTCCTTCATTTCATTGTCTTGTTCTTCATTGTCCTTGTCATGTCAAGTCTTTTGCCATGTCATGCTTGCTTGTTTTCCATGTCATCACTTCAACCTTTGTCATTAATGTGTTGTCATCAATGACAATCATACTCATCAGAGTATGGATTGAATTATGTGAGGTAGGGTGGAGTACAGCTAGTTGGCTTTACTGATTCAGATTGGGCAGGCAGTGCAGGTGACGGGAAGAGCACCTTCGGGTGTTGTTTCAGCTTGGGTTCGGCAGTCGTGTCGTGGTTCAGCAGGAAACAGAAGTCTGTATCACTGAGTTCTGCTGCGGCAGAATATATGGTGACTAGTTTAGCTAGTTGTGAGGCCATTTGGCTTCGCAAAATGTTGGTGCGTCTGTTTTATCAGCAGTTGGAGCCTACGGTGATTCACTGTGATAATCAGAGTTGCATCAAACTCTCAGAGAATCCAGTGTTTCATGATAGGTCCAAACACATAGAGATCAGGTATCATTTCATTCAAGATCATGTTCAGAGAGGAGCAGTTGAGCTCCAGTACATATCCACGAATGAGCAGGTTTCAGACATTCTCACAAAGTCCTTAATGAGAAATAAGTTTGTGCACTTCAGAGAGAAGATGGGAGTGGTTTAGAATCCCTTCCTGGTTAAGAGGGCGTGTTAAAAAGTTAACTAGGGAAGTTGTTCTCAGGAGGGCATGAAACGTTTTGCATGCTTAGTTGCATGCAAAACACAGTTTTGCATGCTCAGTTGCATGCAAAACTGAGTTTTGCATGCACTCACTTTAGGTTTTTGGTAAACCTAATTTACAAGTGAGTTGATATAAAAAGACAGGAGATCTCTGACAGAGTCACCGAGCCAACTGATCTAAGATAGATCCAACTGAGAGGTGGGCGACTTTCCTAAGTAAGGAGGGCACATTCTTTGAGGAGAGAGAAGCTCGTACTGCTTCCGGTTGATCGATTGAGCAGCTGATACTTTTAGAGTATCCTTGTCTCAGCGATTGAGAAAGGACTGTGACGATCAGATCTCAGATCTCTTGCGATCTAATTCCGTACGAGCATTTGTTATCCCGAGGGAGGGCGCATTCAGTAATTGGTCTTCTTCCGTAGAAAAGCAAATCGGAGCAAAGCAGTGGGAGAGGCAGTACAGTCAGGGCCTCCTGCAGACAGACTCAAATCCAGATTGACGGCTAGGGCACATTTCCTCTGTGCATTCATCAACTGATGCATACAGATCTAGGGTCTTGACCTAGTCAGGATTGGGAGTTACAACTGAGTTAACATTGTATGTACTTATTTGTTTCATATATTGCTCTGGGCTCGAGACAGAAGAAAGCCCCACAATTGCTGGTTTTCCCCGTTTGGGGTTTCCAGGGTAAATCCAGTGTTGTGTGATTGATTGAGTATTTCAGTGTTGAAGTGTTAAGAGATCTATAGCATTTTATTTTTTAAGTCTTTAGTATTATTGATTTATAGAGACTCAAACCGCTTGATATCTCAAAGCTATCCAGAGGGAGTAGTAATCTCTGGATAAAATTAACACGCGGCACTCCATTTCTCACTAGTAGTGCTCCGTGCTCACTACTCGATGCCTATCTAGAGAGCTTGCTGGCAGAGGAACTTAGTGATGTCGATGACATTGATCCTGCTGATGCTCATGACATGGCTTGAGGAAGCCAAATCATCTATCTTATTCATTGTTCAATGTTTATTGTTTTGAACTTTCTTTTTTCATGTCTGGAAATGCCATTCGACAAATTTTGAATGTAGTATGACAATGAAGTTTGAACTCATGGCATCATGGATGGACATATCATTGAATTTAGAAATATCAAATATACATGTATGATGTGACTGTGACATTTTATTTTTATAAATTTTAATACATACATATATATATATGTGTGTGTGTGTGTAGTTGTCTCTAAAGGTATCATATCTAGGACGGTAGAGGTGTAGACAACTAAAGAGGTGACGCGGGAGATGCCACAGTTCCCAATGCAAGATGGGTGTCACATTAACCGAGGCACTCTTCACTTTAGATCAAGCCTAAACAAGATCAAGGGGGAGACCCTAGCTTAGCCAATGAAGGCTAGCGAATTCAATCAAAGCCTCATAGGGAAATGTGATGATGAAAGATAAGGAGACCAAGATGAAACAAGATCTAGATCTAGGATGATAAGTGGACCCAAGCTAGTTAGGGCTTGGTTGAAGAGGCTTAGGGAGGTGACAAAAGTTCAACCAAGTGTGAGATAGGGTCACTTATGGATTAAGAATGGTAGATCTAGATAGGTCTAATGCCTAAGAAAAATACCCAAGTGGGACCCACCCTTAGAAAGTGGAAAATGGTCCAAATGGGGCCCACAAGGTCAAAATCAAAGTGAGATGGCACTAGGGGGTATGCTATAGCATGGATCTATGGATTTGAGAAGGAATGAACAATACCCACGTGTGGATCTAGCAAAATACCACTAACCCAAGGAGTGCGACTTCCCTCAAGGAGGACTAGTGCCTTAGATGAAGGGGCAAATGGAGTCGTATGTCCACCAAATTATAGATCGGGATAGTTGAGATGATTATTAAGGTGGGCTTTAATTATTAAGCCCAAGTGATTGCTAGATCTTCATAGATCTGAAAAATAAAAACACTAGGGTTTTGATTTTCAGGGTTTTATGACCAATAGGATAGAAAACAAGCGAAATGGATACGTACCTTGTAGATCTTACCTCAAAAGCTTGCGGCTACCTTGCAGATAGATGATCCTTGCATTTAGTTACAATTCCAAGCTAGATCCAAGTGATTCCAAACAAAAACGTCTCACTCAACCCATCAAACAAACTACCATAAGTTAGATTTGATCCACAGATAAATGAGATCTAAGCATGCCATATCAAAAGAAGCAAATCAATGGACAAAGCACAATTGAAAAACTCCATTCAAGATGAAACGTCATGCCCAAGGGGGATGTGAGAAGCCCACAATCTTCCCTCCAAGCAATTCGCCTTCCTTTCCCAAGTCAAATCGGCCTCCCTCTGTAGCTGTCAAAATCACCTATTACAAGCAAAGATGTCTAAAGCAAAAGATGTATAATCATGTACAAGAGCATCCCAATCAAAGCCAAGAAGTAGATCTGCAAAAATAGTATTTTATTCCAAGTTTTCCAAAGCCCAAAGGTGCCTTTACAATAGGGGGGGTCTCCTCCTTAAATAGGATGAGGAAGACCAAAACCCTAAACCACTTTTGAAATGAGTGGTTGAGATCAAAAGATACAACAATATAATCAATGGCTAAGATGAGCCAATACAACATAAGACATGGATCACTCACTAAAGTGATGACGTCATGGCTAAAAAGACCCTAGGGGGGATGACGTCATGGCTAGGGGAGACTAATACAAGTGTGTCTCACATAAGATGACTAGGACAAGTGACTAGGAGCACATGGTGGGGCTAGGAGGTATTATTTCCCTTCACTAGCATCACCCCATGGCACAATAATATAACATGAGACTCAATGACATGTCCAAGTACACAAATGATCAAATCCTGTCCCCCCAAATATGAGAGGAAAATACATCATGTTGACTGTGTGGACCCCACTAACTGCTGCAAACTAATCTGGAAGGAGTGGGATACACCATAGATGACCTCAAAGAATACCTCGTGCCAAAACCTTGCCTTAATTTCCCAAATCGAATTCCTTTATGTCCTTTTGATTCCATTTTTTAATCCTCCTGAAAACCCAGAAACTGCCCATAACTGACTATCAGGTGCCTGCACTGTCAAACTGAGTGTGCCAACATGTCCCGAAGGGGGGTAGTACGGTAATAAAAAGTGGTTGGACCACCCCCTTCCCCTGTAGTGCCCTAGCCAACGACTAGCATCCAATGATCTGACTGGACAAGCCACACCAGCATGGCCAAACTGGTCAACAGGTGGAAAACTGCTCATAACATGCCTGGGAGTGCCTGAAACTGATAGATAAGTGTCTCAATGGATCCAGAAGACCCAAATCCAATAGAGATGAGTACTCATACACTCATGATAACCTGTAGGATCATCTGTAGGGTCCACCATACCCAAACAGTGGAAAAACATGATGATTTGGAAATAATAATAAACATGACAAACTGCATCAATCATCATCTGAAGCATGTGCCCATCATATGAAATCATCAAAAGGGTATATAGAAGACCATATATCAACATCATACATAAAGTGGTCCATCTCATCACGGATCCCAAGGTTGACCTTGGTCAAACTATGTTTGACGAGTCAAACTGATCAGAAATGACCCTGGCTAAAGAAGCCAAGCTACTGCAACTGCAAATAGTTAAGACATGCTCTTTAGATCATTTTCATAGCCAGACTATAAAGTATTAAGCATTATTTCACTGGCTATTAATAAATAGTAAATAGGTTAGTTAAATAATCTACTTCCAAGAAGAATCTCGAGAATATACTTGTTTGTAAACATGATCAAATTGCTAGCAAAGGGTGAAGGCTAAAGACTCAAGGCTAGGCTGAAGGGATGACTTGACTGACTTGACACTATGACACTTTGGATGAGGGACATGGTATTATACACTTAAGCATGTGTTGGACAAGGATTACACAAGGAATGGTGGTGTCTCACAAATGGAAAAGTTGTTTAGAGAAGTGCTTATTCAACCTTGGCAAAAGTTGTCTACTACTAGAACCGCCGTGAACTAGGTGTCCGGCTAACCGTAACTTGAGGTTCTAGGGGACACTTAGAATTAGCTGTCCCTTGCTCCATCTCATATCATAACCCGTAGGCTCAATGAGGAAAGTTTCACATAAGGTCGACAATCTTTAGATTTAGCATACATTTAGCCACTGCTTTTTAGGACCTTTCGTTTCATTACATTTCATGGCCAGCAATCTTTAGATTTAGCATACATTTATCCATTGCTTTTTAGGCCTAATATGACCCCTCTGGGATTTCACATGTGCTTATAAGCACAACTAATCGCAGCTTACATCTGGGGTGCATTTGCATTTCATAACATTTGAATTTCACTTCAATTTCATAGCCCTTTTCATTGGGCTGCACCAGATATACAATAATTTCCATATGTAGTACAACTTTGCTTGAGGTTTTAGCCAACACAACTCAAGCAACTAGGGGGACTTCCGCAAATCTAAACCACAAATCGGGGGAACCGAATAGAATGATAAAGGCATAAAATCCAACTCACCAAAGGCAAGTTTTGTTGCCAACTCAGAGCCGAGACACAATATAAACATGGATGCAAGTCCAACACAGAGGTAGAAGCGGGAAAGATCCTCCATATCACAAGTCAAGGTGTAAGTCAGGGTGAAGATCAATATATGGGAAATGACAAATGGATGGATGGAGACAAGTGAAGATGGTGCCTAAGCTAGCAAGTCAGGCAGACACTAAATGATCATGTTCACATTCATATGAAGGTAAAGACCAACAAGTATACAACAAGAGTTTCCAAATGTCAGTAATACAACCAATACATATAATCCATAACCAATTTTATTTCAATTTTAATACACTGCCAGATCATAATTAATTTATACCAAGTCAATGCTATCAAAATGACCTAAACAACAAGGTAATACATCAATGCACATCATATATATTGGGTCATCAATCAACATTTGTAATCTGAACCAACTATAACCACTAAGAACACTGTATCTGAAATACTGAAGAACTGCACTGCAACTGTATGGAATAAAAGGCCATATCGGTCATCAAATCTGAGGTCTCCAGGCTTAGCCTTGGCATAAGGTCTACTAAATGTCTGATACAAAGATGCTCTAATGTGTGAGTGATCATAAATAATGTTGCTCATCATAGTTGATCTCACTGAAAAAGTGTAAAGGCAAAGCTCTGAAAAGTGCAAATATTTGCTCTGCTCACATGGTAGCCTAGCTATTATGTGTGTGATAACAGTACCCCGTTTCAGAAAGTGGCGTCCCCGTACCCACGTTTCCTGGCAACTTAGCTTTTTTGCTATGTATGCTAAGTAACAAGTATACACAACATGAGCAAACACATAGCAAAGTTCAAACACACGGCACCATTCAAACACATTGCAGTCTGCATAATGAAATGTGTAATAAACATATATATACATACATATAGAGAGAGAGAGAGAGAGAGAGAGAGAGAAATCAGTTAAAAACATAAAACAATAAATAATAAAGCAAAAACGTAACCAAGCAATATTAGTTTTAAAAAACAAGTGACGAATTTGGAAAAGTCATGCCTTTCCATTGAAACGGTACGGGAGGTCATATTTAAATGATCCCTGTTACCAGTTAAGTTGCACTTAGCTGGACTTTCAAGCAAGCATGCCAAAGATGAACATGCTACATGTTCTTTTTCAGCGATACTAAAGTCCATCGGGCCTTTTTTAGGGCCCTTTTTTAAACTTTATTGCATGTCCATACCCCCATGGGGAATTGTAATAAGTTGCTCTGAGCAAGGTCTTTTGTAACAAGCTTGGCTTACCTTAGGTTTATCTGTCAAGGGGATACTCTAGAGTGTTTTTTCCTTAGGAATTATGCGTTGCGCTTCAGTGACATATAATTCCTGAGTTTTTCACTCACAACTCCAAAGCTAGAGTATTTACCTTGGTGGTGGTCAAACCTTGGGAGGTTATTAAAGCCTAAGTGTCTATGTATTTTTTACATGCTAGCCATCAATAATGAGTCGTATGGACATGCACTAGGTCCCCTAGGAGTTTGAGTCAATTCCGAGAAAAATATTTTTCCCGTAAAATTAGGGCATTTTTTCATGGTTTAATTTGGAAATTTCAAATTGTAATAAAAGTTTGGTCTAGAAACGGAATTTGGTGCGAGGATGTTCGTTTTCACACTCAGAGCGTCCTCTTTACCCTAGGATCTACGTTTCCTAAGTTTTGAGTGATTAAATTATCACTTAGAGCATTTTTGCTCAAAAGGGCAACAAAATGTCAAAAAAATGCTAAAATGACACAAAATGCACAAAAGGACAAAGTGAGAAAATTGAGGAAAACATGTTTAAAACATGTGGGATGAGTTGGCACCTTATCTCTTATGGTGGGCGACTTCTTTAAAAGGATAATGCATATGGTTAAAAGTCAAATCATATGGTTAATGTTTGAATATCAAATTAAATATGCGCACTCTCTCATGGGAGTCTTCTTCCACATGGCGAGTTAGTTTTGGAGGTGATGTAAACAAGGAGGGATGCGCCTACCTTTCTTGAGGTGGCACAATACCTTTGTGATTGACTCTCAATCAACGCTAAATCAAACGAGCAACTGCAAGTGAACTCCCTCTTCACCCATGCACCCCTCTCTTGGGATTGGCGCCCCCCTCACTTTGTAAACTCTATATAAAGCAGCCACTTCTCCATTGTTGAGCATGAGAAGGTGGAAACTCTACTCTTAAGCATTGTACATCTTTTGTGAGGAATATTTTGTATGAATAAAGGCTTTGGAGGAAAATCATGGTGTGAATATCTGGTGTGTGGATGATCATGTTCTAATGCATGCATGAGGTAATATGTGTTTATTTACAATTTTTTGCACTTGATTGTTGATCATAGGTTGGCTTTTGAAGGAGATCTAAATCTTAGTAAGGTGAAGTAGTGTGATTGCATCCATTATTTTTTTGTCGGGTTATTATAGAGATATTAGATTAACAAAGTCATTTTTGTTTAAATGCTTGTCTTTGAAATCTCTATACTAGCCTACACCAAATGCTCTTGATCTTTCTTGTGTGAGTTTGTTTTGTGAACACAAGTTGCAAATATGAGGAGGTTGTGGAGCCTGTTTGCTTCCATTTGCTTTCAGAATAGATCTACGAAGAAATAGTCCCTCTGATCTCCACTTCTAGGACCCTGTTGCCCAAGTTCGAAGGCGTTTTCCTCTTCTCTCTTCTCGTCACCAAAAAACTTCAACTTTCTTGGTTACCCTGGTTTGCATATCTCAGATCTAGACTCTCTTGCAATAATATAAGTAGATTTGAATTTTTTATTAGATCTAAGTGTTAAACTTTTACATCTCATAACTAGATCTAGTAAAAAGAGTAGTTTTCCTTTCAAGTTTGCTTTCTTTGTTTGCATTTTAAGAGCTTGATTAGATAACTTACTTGCTGGTTTTAAAAGTAATATTTGGCTGTTATAGAGCTTTTAATTTGCTGCTGTTTTGAGCATGCAAAGACCCTAAGGAGGCAAGCCTCATAGCTTGTCCCACTTAGTTCATTTTTGCACTTTTACTTAGATTTTTTTCACGAAATATTTTGGGTTTTTTTTGGTAAGTCCCAAGACACTTTTAAAGTGTTCTTGGGAATTAACTACTAATGTTTACTTGCTGGTTTGTAGGTTTTAGTGATAAATCAGAGAGGCATGCTGGCAAAATTTCAATGATTTGGGCCATCTGGAGCATTCCAGGAACTCTATACTTGTTCCTATTCATTTCTTTTCCATTATTGTAAACTTGTTACTCCTAAATCTTCAAAGGACTACAAGTATTTTCTGAAAAGCATCGTAAAAGAAATAATTAAACGAGAGCAAGTTGACTACCCAGCGCCCACACCCCATCCCCCCAGGGGAGATACGTGTCGCCTCATTTTTTGTGTTTGCTTTTCTTAGTTTAGATTTCTTTTTGCTTTTAATAAAACGAACAAACTAAAACTAAACTTATTGGTTCCGTTTCAACGGCGGGCCACAAGTGCACTCAGGATTTAGATTTTCACTTTTTTTTAACAATTTCTTGTTTTGAGTAATTTTGTCCTTGCTTTCCCGAAGTACGGTGCCACGGAAAGAGCTTGCTTGAGTACTAGAATTTGGTCGGAAAAGATATTCTTGGAAGTAGATTTAACCAAGGAGAAAAGCCAATTTTGTTTAATAAAATAAACCAACGCTTAAACTCTGAGTATGCTCTTGGCCGCTGCAGCTTAGTCTGATCAGTTGGTCAACCAGAAAGGAAGGTAAGCACTAGTTTAATACGAAAATCCAAATAAGCTAAACTTCAAGAACTCAGGAGGTTGCATGGGTGGACACCATAGAGTAAGATGGCTACTATAAGCAGGTTATGCCTCGACTTGTTGGACACTTGGTAAAACCACTATAGCACTCAGTTCGAAGGTTAAGTTAACTTGGGCCAAACCCCCAATAAACCCACTCCTCTAATACTCACTAATAAAATTAAAACTGACAACGAGACTTTGCAATACTTTCACGACACAAAACAGCAGCATCATTTTCACAATCTAAACACTGTTCATCATACATTATTACTGTTTAAATCAATCTGCAAAATGTTGTGAGTGTTACTTATTTTCATGTGTTGTGCTAAATCAATTGCAAATGTTTCTTTCAGTATTTATTCATCATCTCTCTAACTCCTAGATTAAGTGTTTTTTCTCTTTTCGTGGTGTTATCAACTATTGTGTACAATAGTTGATCCTCCATTGAGCCGCCAATGTTTGAACATGATCAGTGTTCACTTCCAGAGTATTAGGGGTTCAGTTTGCAATAATTAGCCAATTTTGGCTAGCTAGTTTTATTTTTCTGCTGAAATGACCATGGCCCCACGGGGTTTGTAATAAGTGTGCTAGTAGGGTTTTGAGTGGCTTGGTTCCCCATGACTTGACTATCAACTAAGGCATTCCAAGGAGTTTTTTTCCCTTGTCAATTACGCTTTGCCTATAGCCGAGTAATAATCGACGAGGTTTTCTACCGCTTCCTCCAAAGCTGGAATGCCCGACTTTGAAAGTTTGAGCCTTGGGGGGTTATTAGAGTCCAACTGATGTATATGAACATACCAGACACCATGTATGTCTTAGATGGTCATTTCCTAGGTCCCTTGTCCATTAAAAACAATGTCCAAAAAAAATTTACCGGACGCAATGGACAAGTTTTTTATTTTTTATTATTTTATTATTATTTTTCCAAATATTTAATTGGAAAAATTCAATTTGTAATATGTCAATCGTTTGGGGTTGGATTTAAATGATTGGAGGCTCAATTCCTAAGCCAAAAATCCCAGTTAAACCCCAAACCCACTTATCCTAAGTTTCAGACATTAATTTGGCTTCATAATTAATATTTTCTCAAAAAATCAAAAATGAGAAATATTAATTAAAATATTCAGAAAATAATAAATTGGAGATAAATCAATTCTCTCCAGAAAATGCCAAATTGAATAAAGTAAAAGTCAAAATGACATGGCAGAGAGCATTTAAGATGATTGCAATCAACTCCAATCACAATCAGATCAGTATAGGAGTGATGGGAGTGATCTCTCCTTGAAGAATGCGCCTTCCCTCTCTTGGCTCACGTTTTTGGTGATGTGGCAATTGATGGATGGCTTGGTGATAGTAACAAGGAGCTAGGGTAGGCGCCTTGCCTAGGTGGAGGCCACCTCACCCTAGTCACGCCCTCCAATGGCTTGTTAACTCTTCAATCAACGAGTTGTGTGCTCATTCCATTGGTTCATGCATATTACTTGGCTCTCTTCTATGTCAATTCGACTTAGGTCATTGGCATCTAGTTTTTGTATAAAGAGAGGCTCTTTGGGCTCTCTTAGGGTGGATATGTTTGGGCAAGCTTACTCTGCCAATTTTGTAATAGTTCTTAGCTTTTGCTATCTGGAATAAAAGTAACTTTGGAGGTCTACATGGTGTGCTCGAATTGTTCATGAGAGGTGCTTCATTGTATCAAGGTGATCTTGTTCCTTTATGCTTCTTATATTTTAATACTTTGATCATGCTTCTAGCTTAGAAGTCTTTCTTAAGTCCATAGGGTGGGCATTTGTGATTCAATTTGCTCATTGGTGTTGGGTTTTATGTGATCTAGAAGTGGTAAATTGTAGTCGGAAATACTAATACTCTTCTTATCCCATCAAATTTTTCACACTAGGCTTGATCAAGTTTTATTTGTAAATGGTTTATTGTGCAGATCTCCCAAGTGTGAAGTAGAAGCTTGAGCTCGGATGCTTCTTTCTTCTCTTCATACACTTTTTTCTAACAAATTTGTGCATTTCAGGGCCTTCCAAGATCGATTTTGAGCTTCAAAGTTGGGCTTGAGAAATTGGTTAAAGATCCATCCCTTAAAGTAAAATCAAACTTGTTACTGGAGCTGGTTACTTTGTGAGAAGCCCTAGATCTACTTTTTTCCATCCCTTGGCCTCTCTTCCTCCCTTTGGCCTTGTTTGGCCCTTGCTTTCTCCTTTGTCTTCGTCTTACCCCTCTTTTGCCTTCATCCTAGTTTCGTTTTCTTCCCTTCCTTGTCCTCCTTTCATCCTCTCCCCTCTCGTCCCTCTAGATCTCCCCCTTTTTTCTTCCTTTCGTTTCCTCATCTCCAAGTCTCTTCCTTCCTTAGCTTTCGTTTTCTCCTTCCTTCTAGATCTCCCTCTTTCCCTTGCTCTCGTCTCCTTCCTTCAAGTCTTCTTCCCTTCGTCTCAACCTTCCTTTCCCCTTTCGTTTTTCTTCCCTTCAACTTTAGTTTTTCTCCCCTCTCTAGCTCTCGTCCCTCCTCTTCAAGTTCCCTTTCGTCTTCTCTCCATTTCTAGCTTTGGTCTTCATTCGTTTGCCTTCTTCCTTGTCCTCAAAACCCTTTCAAAAACTCTTAAAAAACCTTAAAAAGTTGTTATTCTTTTGGTTAGCTTAGATCTCATTTTTGTTAGAACTAGCATTGTTAGACTTGCATTTTTTATCTTAGTTTCATTCTAGTTCTTGCATCTAGTTCACCTTTTAAAATTAGTTGTATTTAGATCTCATCTAGTTTCATTTTTGCAATTCTAGATCTAAGTAGTTTCAAGTTTCATTATTGGATTTTTGAGCTAATGGTTAATGGGTGCCTAGTTTGAGTGTTTTATGTTCTAGGTGTTGAAGAAGATCAAGCTCAAGAGAGAAGTGAAGAAGAAGAAGAAGGTCATCAAAGTGGAGAAGAAGAGGATTGCAATAACAAGAAGAAATTTGAAACCAAGCACCAAAACCATGAAGACTAAAATACTCTCCTTTTTGTAAAGCTCTTAAGAGCTTTTTAAAATTTTCTTCTATCTTCATCATTTCCATTTTTCAAGATTGAAATTCCTCAAAAGTTGTACTCACTCAATAAAGTTTGCAAGTGGGGTTTTTAAGTCCCCACATCCAACTTCCCCCATTTGGGGAAGTGTGTAGTGTCTCTTTTCTTGAGTATTTCCTTAGATTAGTTTTCCACTCTTGCATTTAGAGTACTAGTTATTTAGCTTAGTTTCTTTTGCATTTAGAATACTAATTGCTAGTTAGTTTGCATTTTCATACTTAGAACACTAAATTGTTAGTTAGTCATTTTATTTCTTATTTGAGCTATCATATTGTGTTTCTTGATATAATTTGTCAATCTTTTAAAAGGAACCAAAGTCTCTTGAACTTTTCATAAGACAAGTCAAGAGCACTCTCTATCGAAGAGCATATTGTTGCATCTTGCATTTGCATTTAGATTAGTTAAACCTCTTGAACCTCTATCATAAGACAAGTCAAGAGAGTGTCGGAGAGGTTTGTTTTATGCTCTAATAAAGCACTTTCAACACATTTTTCCCCTAATAAAATTTGAATTTATTCGTTTCTCCTTGCCGCGTATGCTCTGGCCAACCCTAAAAGGGGTTGGAATACTCAGAAACGGTATTGGTTGCCTAATCTTGCAAATTCAAACCATAATAAAATTTTCACCCATAACCAACGAACCGGCGTTGTTCAAAAAGTACTCAAAAGTGGGGAACTCCTAGTGGGGGCGCTGGGCAACCCAAGCTCGGACACAGTGGCTGGTTAAGTTCCTTGAACACCTTGCTGTGATCCAGGCCGGTCCGTCATGTCCTTGAACGGGGCCACCTAGAGTACTTCTTCTGGTTAGATTTCCAGGACATCGTGTTCCGGTTGGAAATATCCCTCACTTAAAACAAGATTATCATTAAAATTTACAATAAAATATACAAAGAACCATTGCAAAACATTTCACAAACACTGAGCACTTGTATCAAGCAACCCAAGCATTCAGTTACATGACTCCATAAGGCACCGGTCTTCTTATCATTTAATTGTTATCTAAATCATTTATATTGTATCATCTTGTGGTTGCCTTAATTCTATTTGGTCAAGTGGTTGTGTATTCAGTTATCTTGCAATTTGCATGTTTGCTTATCTAAGTCCAAGCTATTGTAAATCTTTGATCATCTTAAAAAACTCCTAAGCAACACCCATCTGCATCCATACACCATAAAAACACTTAAAACTCAAAGCCATAGAAAACTCTTTGTTAAGGACAACCCCCCTTGGCTTCGTTAGGAGTTAGCCTAAATGGAGGAGCTGGGATTCAAGTGACAGTACCTAGCTCTGTGCTTGCCCCCAAGGCCACACCTTTTCCCACTTGTAGTGAGGAAACAGCTTTTGAAAGATTTTTGCTGACCCGGTGTGCATTCGGCGGACAACACGTAGATTAAAAACCTTAGATTTTCTTTTATTAGGGCCCACCCCCCTTGGCTTCGCTAGGAGTAAGCCCAGATGAAGGAGTTAAGTTTTGAGTGACAGCTCTTAACTCTGACTTGCCACCAAGGCCACACCAAGTGGCTTGAAAATTTATGCCGCGTTCCCCCTTAGGTGTGCATCCAGGCAGCAACAATCCCCAAACTGTATTGTAATATATCATTTTTTTATCAAATATTATAAATTATTTATCAATGTTTTGGTCAGCCAATGTGTGTTCCTTATCATTGGTATCAGAGCTAAGTCTGATCCGGCCCTTGGCCACAACTTCCAAACTTTGTCTAATTGGATTCTGGCCAAATAAAAGAATATTCAATTTCTCTGATTAAAGTCTTTGACCACAACTGGCTTTTGGCCATTTCCAGATTTCGACTGAAGAAACAAGATTCCGCTGTAAGTCTAAAGATAAGAAAATAAAAGAAGGAAGTTCGTCCTAGTTTTCTTTGATGATATTCTTATATATAGTAAAACATGGAAGGAGCACCTTATGCACCTAGAATAGGTACTCTCCCTACTAGAAAAAAATCAATTTTATGCAAAAATGTCAAAGTGCACATTTGGCAAGGAAGAAGTAGAATACCTCAGCCCTGTCATATTCGAAGAAGGGGTCAAGGTAGATCCAAACAAAATCAAAGCCATAACAGAGTGGAAGAAACCAAAAAGCATATCAAAATTAAGGGGTTTTTTGGGTTTAACAGGATACTACAGAAGGTTTGTCAAAAATTACGCACAGTTGACAACACCATTATCAGACATATTAAAACAAACTCCTTTCAGTAGAATAGCAAGGTAGAGGAATGTTTTGAGACCTTAAAAATGGTTATGACATCTACACCCATATTAGCTACCTCGGATTTTACAAAACCATTTGTCGTAGAATGTGATGCTTCGGGTTTTGGCATTGGTGCAGTGTTAATGCAAGATGACCATCCAATTGCTTTTGAAAGCCGAAAGTTCAACAAGAGCGAAGGATTAAAGTCTACATATGATAAAGAGATGTTGGCTATCATACATGCACTAACTAAATGGCAGCAATACTTATTGGGTAGTAAATTCTTGATACGTACAAATCCCAACGGTCTTCAGTATTTACTTCGGCAAAAAACATTATCCACTGAGCAACAAAAATGGATAGAAAAGATTTTGCTTTTGATATGGATATAATACACAAAAAGGAAAGGATAATATAGCTTCCGACACCTTATCCAGGAAGGATGAAGAAATAATAGCATATGCAGTATCAGTCGTAATCCCTAAATGGATGGATGAGATACGACTGGAATGTGCCAAGGATCCAGAAGCTTGTTTCGTCATCAATAACCAGGGACAGCACTCAAAGTTCGAATGGAAAAGTGACATTCTTTGGCGTAAGGGAAGAATTTATCTCACACCAACCTCGAAGTTCAAAATAAAAATTTTAAGGGAATCACATGACTCACCTGCTACAAGACATGTAGGTATCTTTAAAACTTATTATAATGCGCGGTAATCATTTTACTGGAAGGGAATGATAAGGGACATCCAAAAGTATGTTTCTGAGTGTGACAATTGCCAAAGAAATAAAAACGAAAAAATGTCTTGTCACCAAGGATGCTTTATCCTCTACACATTCCTAATCAGAAGTGGGAAGAAATTTCGATGGACTTCATCGATGGGTTGCCCATATCCGATGGAAAAGATAATTTTTTTGTAGTGGTTGACAGACTAACCAAGTATACTCACTTCATGGGGGTAAAGAAAACAAACTCGGCAAAACAAATCGCTGAAACATTTCGCAAAAATATTTATAAGTTACATGGGTTTCCGAAGGTCATTATCAACGGCAGGGATGCAAAACTTAAGGGCAATTTTTGGAAGGAATTTTGTAAACAAACAGGGATATCCTTTAATATGAGTTCAGCATATCACCCTCAAACTAATGGACAGACTGAAATAGTGAATAAATGCTTGGGGACATACCTTCATTGTTTTGTAACAGACATGCAAAAGAAATGATTCCAATGGTTGTATTTGGTTGAATGGTGGTATAACACTACTTACCATACTTCAGCCAAAAAGACCTCTTTCCAAGCCTTATATGGCAACCACCCAAATGAAAGGAATATGTGCTATTTAAATCTAAAGTACCAGCAGTAAGGAATCAACTAGAAGACAACCAAAAGACCATCCAAATATTAAAAGAAAATTTAACAAATGCTCGGAATCGAATGAAGCAACAAGCAGACTTACGAAGGTCGGAAAGAGAGTTTGAAGTGCGTGATTGGGTGTTCATAAGACTACAGCCCTACAAACAATTAACTCTCAAGCAGCAAGGCAAGAACAAGTTGGCTCCAAAATTCTATGGGCCAGACCAGATTAACAGAAAAATTAGTCCATCAGCATATGGATTAAAATTACCTGAAAATTGCAGAATTCACAATGTGTTTCATGTGTCAAGTCTCAAGAAGGTATTAGAACAACATCAAGCGGCATAGTCCGAACTGCCTACATTGGACGATGAGGGGCAAGTGATTCTAGAACCTGAAGGCATACTAGCTATTAAGGAAAGGAAGCTACGCTCTAGGAGTATAAAAGATTATCTTATCAAATGGAAGAATTTTCTAGAGGAAGCTTCATTCATCATGGGAAACCGAAAGTTTCTTTCAACAACATCCTTCTTTACCCTTGCTTTGAGCACAAAGCAAATTCTTAAGAAGTGGGCAATGTAATAAACATATATATATAAAAACAAAAAAATAAAAGAAATAAATTAAAAACATAAAACAATAAATAATAAAATAAATTAAAGTAAAAAAGCAACCAAGCAATATTAGTTTTAAAAACAAGTGACGAAAGTCGAAAAGTCATGCCTTTCCATTGAAAGTGTACGGAAGGTCATATTGATCCCCGAACTGTATTGTAATATATCATTTTTTTATCAAATATTATAAATTATTTATCAACACTTTGCTCATCCAATGTGTGTTCCTAATCAAAATGAAATGTAAACTCAAAACAATAATCTACTTACCTGTGACCCCGTCAGCTTCCTGATGATGTCTCTAACAGTCAAACCTGTCGCCAAGATGTTGAGTCCTGTGTTGTCGCTCTTGATAATGGAAAAACCAGTCGGCCGACTCAAGCTCAATCTCAATGAAAATGCCAAATGCAAGAGGCCTAAGGGTAACATTAGGCGTTAGTTGTCTCGGTGGGGCCCAGGTAAACTTCCCGCGTCCTCTACCTGCTTTTATCGGTGTTGATTTTTTATTTTATTTGGGTGTTTTTTAATAAATTCAGGGGAATTGGTTCCCATTGGAGGAACTGTATCCCGAATGAAAATGCCAAATGCAAGAGGCCTAAGGGTAACATTAGGCATTAGTTGTCTCGGTGGGGCCCAGGTAAACTTCCCGCGTCCTCTACCTGCTTTTATCGGTGTTGATTTTTTATTTTATTTGGGTGTTTTTTAATAAATTCAGGGGAATCGGTTCCCATTGGAGGAACCGTATCTCGAAAGTCGGGATACAGTTCCTCCAATGGGAACCAATTCCAATCTAATAAGATACCGAATCCGAGTTTGGGAAACGAATCCCGGGTCACAAGAAACGGATCCAAAAACGGATACGGATCCTCCACAAAATGGTACCAAATCTTTAAGAATCGGATCCAGATCCCCGATTCCACATTTCCCCGAATATTCTGATACAGCTTCAGACCCTAGGTGACCGAATCCAGTAACATTGCTAATATTCTTTTAACTGTGAATATTTAAGCTGTTGTTTTGTGTTAAAATCTGAAAATAAGTGGTTGTTTTCATAAATAAATTCCAGAATTTGTCCTCCTTTTACCCCTCAAATAAACCTCTAAACAAGGGTCATCATTTTATGAAGCTGGAATTTACTTGTCAACCATATCCAATAGCCATATCAGCCAACAGTCTCTATAAGCCTCCATCCACGAATCCTTAGTAAGACATTTTGGCCCATAGGGAAGCTTTCCTTGGCTGCATTATTGCAGGCCTAAATAGCAGAAGGGGATTTGGCGAGGTAACATTTGGCCTCCCTATTAGTTCCTCTATTTTCCCAAAGAAGGTGCAGGTTTTGAGTAGTAACGTGTTGCATTGAATAAAATCCTTTGGCCAATTGGCGCGCACACACATGTGCACATATCTTTTCAAGTGAACCAACTATTTCCAAATACAAAAACGTATCCAAGCATAAAAAATTTCATCATAAAGAGTTTCAAAGGGTCCCAAATATACAATGAAAAATAACATGATGCTTGGACAACATAGTCCACAAAATAAGGGTGACTTGTTAGTAAGATCATGATTATCATGGTCAATCGGGTCTAACTTGAGTGGTTGTGGGATGGAATGTTATCCTCCCCACCTAGGTTCTATGTTGAGCTCATAATGAATATATTATTGTAACAGCTTCTAGCCTATTGTTGACTCGGCCTTGTGCCTTGAAGAATATAGGGTTTACCCTAGGTACCATCCTCCAAATGAAAAGAAGTGCCTAGGGGTTTGCCCCGGGATAATTACCTGGGAAAAAAGCTCATGATTATCATGATTAGAGCCCCTATAATGTATGCATTAAATGCTCACAAATCATTATACTATTTTAAAATTACAAGAAAGAGAAGTTTGGGCTTCCTATTTCTACCCATTTGATAGGGCCTTCCTATGCATGGAGAAGCATATGCAAAACTACCTTTAGTGGTGATGCATCCTAGTTCAATCTAGGGGAAATGCTGCCATTCAAATCTAATTTAGTTGATCAGGTGTCATCTAGATTAACTGTTTCAACCATACAATTATTAATATATTAAAGTGTGGGGCCATGGTGATATACCATCCCTAGTTGCTTATGTTAGGTGGGCAGTGTAAAGTTTTATCTTGATATTGTTTATCCAAATGTATTTTTATGCTTTTACCGTAATATAAGTTGATTTTTTCAGAAAACAAAGAAGAAGAGGTTTAGGATTCCTTGACTAGCAATAAAGATGAGCTTTATAACTATAACTGTGATGGACAATTCCTATATATTCATAGGTAAAATCATCTTACCACTTGAATATGCTAGTATTCTTTGCAGCATCACTTTCAAAGATCAGGGTTGATGGATGGTTCACAGCATCAAATCTTTCAAGAATGTTAAGATCCTGCATTTACAAGTAATTAGTTCTGAAAGATAGTCGAGAATAATAGAAAATAAATATCAAGTTTTTCTTGCCTAAGATTTGTAGTAGAAAAGAAGGAAAAGTGAGAGAAGCACTTCAGAAATTATAATTTGGAAAGTTGTGTTAATGCTCTTTAACGAATCGAACTCCTCAAGGCATGGGTGTTGCAATTTCTGACTGCTCTTCTTTTAAAACTTCACTCTTTCACATCTTCTCTACAAGCATTCAATCCTGATCTCCACTTTTTTAACTTACCAATATACTAAGCACCAAGATAGAACTTCACCTGGCTAACTATAATGCTGAGAATCTCAAAACCTAAGCAAACAGCATACACAGGGAAGTATTCTCCATTATCATTTTCTTCTAGAGCTCTCTGCAAGACGGTAACAATTGATGTTATTCAAAATATGGATCAAAACACAAATATGAATATGCTAAATATCAATGGTGGAAAAAATTATATTTCATTCAGATTCATCTCTATATACAATCAATGAAGATGTGGTGCTATCCTTTTTTCTAACAAAGAAACCTCACTTAAAGGCTGCAAGACAACTCAAGGAAAATTTTATCTTCAGCTTATATTAATCTTAAGTGATATCAAGGCCAGATAAAAAATTGACAAATAAAATGATCACAAATAAAACATATTCACATGCAAGTACAGGGACAGAAACATTATCATGGTTGTGGTTCAATAGTGAGGTTTGTAACATCTCAAGCCACCCACCAAGGTTCAAATCCCCTTGAGGCATGTATATTCTGTCACCCTCTGTGGCTCAGTTCACCTATGAATGCAGTTCGGTTCCTGTTTCACACTTCATGGTCTGACTCACCTTGCAACCACAGGCTCTGGGTAATTCTTCTTGTTATCCCTCATTTTGTCATGAGTGTCCACATGATTTTCATCACACATTTAGTAGCAGTTATAGGTTGATGCAGGTATGGATGACCTAATATTGATGCTTGCCTTTGTGATAATGCCTTGGACAGCTTTGATGGAGTACTTACTTGTCATTGCACTTGATGGAAGTGTAGCTTTCCATGACTGATGATAATGCATTCCATTTGTACATCACTTGCTCATGACACATTGACCATCTTTTCCTTGAGTGCCCTAGCATCTTTGCTTTGATATGATATCTTGATGACATGGACTATCTTTTACTATGGAGCGCTTGGTTTGTTTACATGGTATGATGGTATTTGGAGGGGTTCTATGGAAGAGCTCGAGCTCATATGACATGGTTTGCACTTGAAGGTGTTTTATTGATAATTTTCCATGGAGTGTCCCCCCATTCTAACACATGTATGATGGTATGGCACACATTTCCTATGAAGCGCTCTAGCTTATTGAAGGTGGTTTCCACTTATGGATGATTTGTGGACGTTTTCCCTTAGAGCACCCTTGTTCCTAGACACTTGGTTGACATCATCACATGATTGGCTATCATTTTAGTGGAGTGCCCTTAGTTCTTAGCACGTGAATGGAATCTTGGCACTACTACCTATCAATTCTTGTGGGACGATCCATTTGTTTCTCTATCTTGGCATGTGTGGTTGGATTTGTGGAGTTTCCTCTCCTTGGAGCTTAATGGATATATCTTTCTTGGTGCATACTAAAGTGTAAGGGTCTCTTCTCCTTTCAATGTGAGGCTTATGTTCTTGTTTCTAAATGTTTTTGGTGATTTGTAAGATTGATAGAACTTGCTCTTTTAGGGCCATATGATAAGGGTGTATCTCCCTCATCAGAAGAGTTTTATGTGAGAAGTATTTCCTCTATCTCCCTTTGATGTCTTATGCATGATTATATTACATTGCTCCTATCATCTTTCTAGAGTTGTTGCTTGTAATAATTCATTGTATGAGTCACACCCTAATTGGCAATGTTTTGATGTGGCACCGTTTGGGCTTACTAACCCTTGATCAACAAAGGTGATATATTGATCACTTATAGTTTGTGATCATATCACAGACAATGTTCCTGAGATGAGATATGTGGCTTCCCCATAGATCGTCGGTTAGAGATCCTTTCAGCATTTTTAGATGGTCCATGTGCAACTTGAGATCCTTTTAATTAGTTGGCGTTCACCTACTTGTCCATAAAAGGCCAATGCTTTGGAAACTCTGTCAGGGTTGTGGACACTCACTAGCAACTGAGCAACTGCCTTGGCAGTACTAGGGCCCAAAAGGCTTTTCCAGGGCCAGTATCCTTTGTAAAGAAAAATGACATAAATACAAATTTCTCATTCATGCATTATGTCAAACACTTGAACATCTAGGGTTTTAATTCAAAATGCTTTGAAACTAAAACCACCACTTCAAGATCCCATCAAATACTGAAATAATTGGAAGCACAACGAACACGTGTTTTGGTAAACCTAGACAGGGAAAAACCCCAATTTGGGGTAAACACTAAGAGAGATTTTTCATTTTGAAGAGTACAGAAAATTCAATACACTGAATTTCTCTTTCAACCCTCACTGGCAAAAATTTCACAAACAGAAAACTAACCCAAAAATTTCAGCCAACCTCAAAATCTGTGCCAACCTCGAAAACTGTGCCAAACTTTGTTGTACCTGTTGTACGGTCTGTTATAGTTCTTCCTCGATTTTGGGGCCCACACGTGCCTGCATTTATTGTTGTGCAGTTTGCATTTATTGCTCATCCAACTCTCTTGGGATTCGATCCAGTCTTCTAGGGATTCGAGCCCACACGTGTGGCTATCATTAATGCATTGTAAGGACTGCTACAGGCTACCTACGGATGCATGCTGCTCCTTGGGATGCGTGCTGCTCCTCTCTCTTGGAAATCGTGCCCTTCTTTGCTTGGGAACTCTTCTTGGTCTTCAATCTCCCTATTCCTCTCTCTGATGGTGAGTGTCTTTCATTTGTCTCTTTCACTTTGTTTTATACTTCAAATCTGTAACTACTTCACTAACTACCCAATCTAGGGTTGAGATCTAATTACAAAATCAAGGGTCTACATTTAATTCACTTTTTAATAATTAAACTCATTAATTATTAAATACATCAATTTAAATGTGACCCACTTTACAAAGTACAAAACATAACTTTATTTATATAAAAGTCACTTTTTACATAAACGTACACAAAGAACAAAATCTTTCAAGTCCGCCTCATCACACCCACACCAAAAACATGAGGGAAGACCTCCAAAGTTATATTTTTCAATGCTCCCTCATAACGAGGAAGGTCCTTTCAGCACCATCAGAATCGCCACCTCTGATCCCTGACACAGCTCCCTCCTACTCTGGAATGCCTCTCGAAGACAAGTGCCCACCACTGAAATGGAACTTTGACTCTTGAGATTCTACCTGAACCTCATCAACCTGCTCATCACCATCACCACTAGACTGGCTGAGTCTTCTGCCAATGATTTGGAGAGATCCACTCTCCTCATCAGAAGAAATGTAACTAACATGCTGGTCAAATGCATCTCCTGCCCCATCCTCTGACTTTGACAGCCATCCACCTGTCCCTGGACGTACAACATGTCCTCTCAATATGTATAACATGTCCCTGCGATCATTAAGTAAGATTGTGGTCCAGACTGGATCATTTGTCCGATAAATGAAGATATGAACGCCCATGACCATCAACCCATAACCATCATCCTCAAAAGATGACACCGAGAGTTTACTAACTCTCATCCTAGGAACAAAGACAACTCCATGTATCTCTAGGACCTCTCCAAGCTCTAGTTGTAACTTGACTATTCCAATCCCTCGAATAACTATCTGTGGACTGTCAATATATGTCTAAATATAGTGTTTTGGTCCCAACTCAGTGATGATCTGGAATGCATCATATAATCTAGTCATGTGTCCGGTTGGCCCACTGTCAACAATCCAGACATGCTCAAAAACTGAGCTCCCACGAGTCAATAGAAACTAGAGAAAACTCATGATCAAACTAATTTGCAAACTCATCTACTGCAATTGCTGCAGTATCTTTCTCTGATTTCCCTTTCTTCTTCTCAGGACATTTAGAGGCAAAGTGTCCCAACTGACCACACTGAAAATACCTGATTTGGATCAAATCTTTCTTCTTCTTGATCTCCGATTTGGTTGCAAGTGCCACATCCTGCTCAACATCTTCACTAACCTGACCAACCTGAGACCCCTCCTGGATCTCCTCCTGGGTAAAGTCATCCCATAATCTAGACCAACTGGGAAGCTTCTCTCTGCCTACAATGCACTTTACAAAGACCTCCCACTTCTTGGTGAAGCCCTTTAGGCCTATCGTCACCAACTCTGAATCAGGGATAGTCTCTCCTACTGCTGTCAACTCATCCTTCACATGTGTAACACGAGTCAAGTAGGAGGCTACACCTTCATCTTTATTCATTTTTATACTATGTAGCTTGTCTTTGAGTGCCATCTTGTAGTTCTCATTTTTAACTTCAAACAATTGATTCAAAGTATCCCACATCTCCTTAGTTGTTTTCTTTTCTGCTAAATGTGGAATGAGATGGTCTTTAACCCCATCCAGGATGACTCTCTGAACCCTAGCCTCAAAAGCTTCATGCTCTTCAAGCTCATCCTTATCTGATGGTTTGGTCATGGTACTGTTTGCAAACCTCCAAACACTCAATTCTTTTAACATCGTTGTTATTCTCACTTTCCATGGAATATAGTTGGATACTCCATCCAACCTATCCTCATACTTGATACTCATCATGGAAAATCACCTACAACCAAAAACAACTGAAAGACAACCACGAGACTTTCTTTTGCACTTCAAAAGAACACTAGCTTGCTTCCTACTTCAATATGGCTCCGATACCATCAAGAAAAATGACATAAATACAAATTTCTCATTCATGCATTATGTCAAACACTTGAACATCTAGGGTTTTAATTCATAATGCTTTGAAACAAAAACCACCACTTCAAGATCCCATCAAATACTAAAATAATTGCAAGCACAATGAACACATGTGTTTTGGTCAACCTAGACCGGGCAAAACCCCAATTTGGGGAAAACCCTAAGAGAGATTTTTCATTAAGAAGAGTACAAAAAATTCAATACACAATTTCTCTTTCAACCCTCACTGCCAAAATTTCACAAATAGGAAACTAACCCAAAAATTTCACCCAACCTCGAAATCTGTGCCAACCTTGAAAACTATGCCAAACTATATTGTACGGTATGCAGTACTTGTTGTAGGGTCTGCTACAGTTCTGCCTCGATTTCTGGACCCACACATGCCTTCATTTATTGTTGTACGTTCTACATTTATTGCTCAACCAACTCTCTTGGGATTTGAGCCAGTCTTCTAGGGATTCGAGCCCACATGTGTGGCTGTCATTAATGCACTGTACGGACTGCTACAGGCTGCCTAGGGATGCGTGTTGCTCTTCTCTCTTGGAAATCGTGCCCTTCTTTGCTTGGGAACTCTTCTTGGTCTTCAATCTCCCTCTCCCTCTCTCTGATGGTGAGTATCTTTCATTTGTCCCTTTCACTTTGTTTTATACTTCAAATTTGTAACTACTTCACTAACTACCCAATCTAAGGTTGATATCTAATTACAAAATCAAGGGTCTACATTTAATTCACTTTTTAATAATTAAACTCATTAATTATTAAATACATCACTTTAAATGTGACCCACTTTACAAAGTACAAAACATAACTTTATTTATATAAGTCACTTTTTACATAAATGTACACGAGGAACTGTTATCACACAAAGTGTAGTTGTCAACAAAAAGATCCTATCCAGGATGGTAGAGGAGGACAACTAACCGGTGACACCTAAGAGGGCCTCAATTCCCAAGATGGATTGGTTGTCACGCCAATCGAGGCACTCTTCACTTCTTGCTATCCAAGCCACAGATAAAAAAGGGGGAGAACCCTGATCTACTCTTAAAGAGAAAGATCTAACCCAAAGAGAGAGATCTAACCCAAGCACCAAATCGAGCAAATCAAACGATAAATGTAGAGTTAAGGATGTAGAACCCTAGATTTAAGGAATGGAGCTATCGTTGAGGCTTAGGGAAGATGAGATATGAACGTTGATTAATTCAATTACAGTAACTCAGAATTAAGGATAAATCTAGGATATAAGTGCTAGGCTAAATGATCAAAATCAACTGCCTTGGGAAACGTGTGCTTAAAATAGGGAAAATGTTCTCAAGGAGTAGATCTGAATGATTATGGCTTCCTAGCACAGCTTGACAACATCTCTAACAATATCAAAGGTTACAAGCTCAGAAAACAAGGTTTTGATCATTCGGAAGACAAGGAGGGTGCAAGCATGGAGAGATCAATGCCTAGGGAAATGGGCAAAAGGAGTCCATAGAGCAAGACGCCCTTGAGGACCCACCTGGGGTTAGGCCTAAGGATGAAAACCCAGAATTTGTTCGCCAGAAAACCAAATAATAAAGCCTAAAGAATTTTTTATAATTTTTATATTTAGTATTTGAACAGTAAAATTAAATGGCCAATGGTTTAGAATTTCAAACAAAAAGATCTAGTGTAGATCTTACCCGGAAAATCTTGTAGATGCCTTGAAGGTGATGATTTACCTCTACCCGATCAATTTGAAGTGATTTGATAGTGTCTCCAAGTGAAATCGATTTGCCCAAGGAAGCCAATGCGCCCCTCTCTCTTGCACAAGCAAACTACTAAGTAAGATTCGATGTTCAGTAGAAAAAGACTATAACAACAAGAGAAATATCAAGAAGCATATCAATGATCATAGATACAGTTGAAAACCCCCTGATACAAAGCCACTTCAAAGTGGAGCGAGTTGAGGAGCCCCTGCAAAAACGCCCAAGTTGAAATCGCCCTCCTGCATTAAAACAGTGTTTCCACGAAAATATTTTGGATCCACAGAAATATCTCAAATGCTAGGAAAGATCAAATTTACAATCTCCATTCATGAACAATCCACAAAGAAAATCCAAGAATCTCTGCAAAATTTCTCTTTATTCTGAAAGTTCCAAGAGCCAAAGGTCCCTTTACAATGAGGGGGGTCTCTTCCTTAAATAGGAATGAGAGAGACCAAAACCCTAACCACCTTTTGAATGAGTGGTGGAGATCAAAAGATATAACAATAATAATCAACGGCTAAGATGAGCCGAAAATACAATACATGGATCAACTCACAAATAGAGGGGCGCGCACTCACTAAGACACCCTAGGGGAACGTACCACATGACAGGTGACTAAGACACATGATAAAAGCACATGGTGGGGCTAAGAGGTGATTATATCCTTCACTAGCATGGCCCCATGGCACAATAATAAATAATATGACCATATAAAATCATAAAGTGACCAAGAGACCAAATCATGGCCCCCTCAAAAGCATAATAAAATATCCAAATAATAGCCCGGAGTGTGTGTGGACCCCACTGAATGTTGCAAGTTGTGCCGGAAGGTGTGGGATGCATCACAAAAATCCTCTGAACAAACCTCATGCCAATTCCTTGCCTCAATTGCCCAAATTGATTTCCTCAGTGACCATTTATTCCATTTTTTTATCATCAAAAAATCACCTGTAAAATAATAAAATGTCTGTACCTCTCTACCTGGTGCCCCGGGCACAAATCTAACTGCATCAAAATGTCTGGGAGCATGGTAATATGGTAATAACAAGTGGCTGGACACCATACTCCCTCTATAGCCCCCTAGGAGAACCAAAATAATCTCAAATGTGCTAACAGGCCATTTTATACGGCAAATATGCAATAAAGGGATAATCTGACCATAAACTCATCTGAAAGTGCCTGAAACTGATGTCTGAGTGTGCCAATGGACTTAGAAGGCCCAAATGTAGTAGAGATGAGTACTCATAAACCATGTGACCACCTAGATAATCATCTATAAGCTCAACCATGCCCAGACAAATAAAAATAATGGTCTGTAAATAATAATAATAATAAAAATCCATCAAACCATCATATGAAACCTATGTCCGCTGCTGGAACCATCAAGTGGGCATCATAGGACCATAAATAATCAATCTCGAACATCATCGGTCCAACTCATCTCATGTCCTGCGGTTGACTTGGTTAAACTAGGTTGACCAAGTCAAAACTGATCAAAATATTGACCCAGGCTCAAACTGACTGATGTTGTAAATATGCTCCTTTAATTATTTCAATAGCAAGACTAAAGTATAAAGTATCATTTCACTGGCGATTAGGCAATTAACACATCAAACATAAGTCCAGAATCAAACAATCAATTACTAAGAGAAAGACCCTCAAGTGTATACTCATTTCATCAACGTGACCATTTTGCTAGGAATGGGTGAGGGTGAAAAATGCAAGGCTAGGACAAGGGAATGACTTTACAATCTTCAACATTGTGACACTTTGGATGAGGGAAAAGGGAAAATCACCTAAGAATATGTTGGACTATAAACACACAAGGAATGGCAGTGTCTCACAAATGGAATGAGTTGATTTGATCAATGTCTATTTAACTTTTAGCAATTGTCTACAACTCACATCCTTGCTGGAACCAGCTCTGTGAGGATCTTTTCTAGAACCACCGTGACAAGGTGCACAGTTAACCATAACTTGAGGTTGTAGGGGACACTTAGAATTAATTATCCCTTACTCCATCTCACATCCCAACCCGTAGGCTCTGTGAGGAATTAATCATTACATTTTTTATTACGGCTAGCAGTATTTGGATTTAGCATATATTTAACCACTGTTTTTTTTAGGCCTTATGACCCTTTGGATTTTTTATGTGCTTAGAGGCATAACTAATTGCAGCTTTTATCTAGGGTGCTTTTCATTTCATTTCATGGCCCTCTTTCATTGTGCTAAGAAGCACAGTTTTAATTCATAACCATGGGCTTGCATATAAGATGTAATAATGAGTCACATATGCATGTAATAATGGTAGTACATTTTGCTTCAAGTCTAGCTGACACAACTCAGGCAACTAGGGGGGTCATCCACAATCAGGACCAAACATCGGGGGCAACCAACCAGAGAGGTCAAGGCCAAATCCAACTCACCTAAGCTCAGGAACCAACACCAGCGGGTTCTCTTGGCCTTGAAGGATCAAGGTTTCGGTAAGTTCTATCGCACAACTCAGAGCCGAGACACAAAACAACGGGGAATCTATCCAACATAGAGGCAAAAGTGGGGAGGTCCTCCATATCACAGGCTAGGGTGTAAGTCAAGGTAAAACCAAATATGGAAGAGAACGGATGGATGGGGAAAGTGATAGGTGATGCCATAACTAGCAAGCCATAAATGGTGGGAATGACCTCGTCCATACTACTTAAGAGGGTAAAACCAACGAGTATAAACAAGAAATTCTTATTCCGAGTAATTAGATCATTTTGATTCCAGACAGTCAACCAATAACCATATCCATATATACATATATCGCTAGATCATGGCCACTAAATACCTAGTCAAGCTACTAAGATAAGCAAAAGAGTAAGGTAAACATATCCAATGCACAACCGTATACCTGTTGAGCCATATACCTGTATCTATCATCTGCATCATCAATTGTCACTGGAACACTACACTTATATAACTCTAGGCACTATCACACTGCTCTGTATGGAAGAAAAATGGTCACCTTAGTCATCAAATCTGAGGTCATGAGGCTCAGTCATGGCATAAGGCTCGTCATGTCTACTCTGGGGTTGCTCTGATACATGAGTGATCATCAAAAATACTGCTCATCATAGGTTGATCTCATCAAAAATGTGTAAAGGACTGGCTCAAAAATATACAGGAAACTGCTCTGCAATCATGGTAGGACGACTACTATGCATGTGATAACAGGAACAAAATCTTTCAAGTCCCCCTCATCACACCCACACCAAAAACATGAGGGAAGACCGCCAGAGTTATCTTTTTCAACACTTTGGAGGCTAGCTAACAAAAGGAATGCAAATGCAAAGTGTGCCTAAATGATATATCAAGAGAAATGCAAAAAGTGAAATGAAAATGCAAAATGCAAAGTTAAAAGTCAAACGCAATAAATGCAAAATGTAAATCTATGAAATAAAGGGGGGTTTGATAGGGTCGAAAGGGTGCCTTATAAGCGCTTCACCTATTTGTGAGACACCACCCTTCCCTAGTGTTTGCCACTCCAACAAATGTCACAGAGGCCCTTGTCAATCCCTTCTCTCCAATGGAAAATCGTGTCTATCCAAAAGTCAACACCACTTTGACCAAACATTTGAACCTTACTCACTCCGTTTGTCACCCAAGGGATGGAGGATTGATCTATAGATTACATTGTGTACAATTAATGTGAATAAAAGTATGTATGTAAAACCATCCACTTGTCTTATGTCGCACTATGTTAATTTCTTGCTCTTGTTATTTTTGCATTGACCACTATGTGAATGGAATAACTTAGCATCTAGTCGTTTTCCAATATTAATCATCATAAGGACTAACACCTCTCATAGGCATCATACATGTTCAGTTGATTATTTTGAGCCATGGTCAATTTTTGGCCATATATTGACTTTTTTACTTGGTCAAACCTTTGTTTGACTTAGTCAACGGGTCAAACCCATGGCAGGACCCCATTACAGGTTATCAGTGTTTATATTAGTGCCTTTGAAGGCCAACTGGACCACTCCAATCATTAATTGTTGAAGAAATGGCTTAATTCAATGTTTTTATAAACTTAGCGCGAAAATAATTAAGCCATTTTTAATTAAAGTCTTGGAGATTTCATCACAGAGCCTATGATATATTGGTTGGGGGTGTATGAGTAGCGGATCCTAGTGTTTTTGATGTTTCCTGATCCATTTATGCAATCAAATCATCATTCTGAGAAAGGAGAGAGTCAATTATGGGAAAATTGAATATTTACAGAGGTTTCTGACAAAAAAAATAATAATTAAAAAGTGACCAAGGTTTGAGATGTGTGGCATCGCACTAGTGAATGGAAAGATGTGACTTGGATTATGTTGTGATGGCCCCCTAGAGACTATGAGACACTTTTCTTGGCATATTATCATTTTATCATGTCACGTGCTTCATTTCCCCCATGGGGGGACGTCTTTCTCCTAAGAGGGCGACTTTCTTTTGTTGTGACTTAAATATTCAGATTGGTGCCTGTTACCATCTAAGTTGTACTTAGTTGGACTTTCAAGTGAGCGAGCAAAGTTGAACATGTTACATGTTCATTTTCAGTGATTTCAAGTCCATCGGGCCTTTATAAGGACCCCTTTTTTATTTTTTCTTCACATGTCCATGCCCTGCGGGGTTTGTAATAAAATGTGCTAGCATGGTATTTTTTGTAAAGGGCTTGGCTTCCTAGGACTTGTTGATCAAGTCGGGTATTCCAAGGAGTTTTTTCACTTATTAATTATGTCTTGCATTTGTGCATAACATAATTTTTTAGTTTTTCTCCTGCTCCTCCAAAGCTGGAATGCCTGGTAAGGTGGATAGGCCTTAGAGAGTTATTAAAGTCCATGGGTCCATGTATATGAACATGTTCGGCATCAGTTTTGAGTCATATGAATATGTGCTAGGTCCCCCTAGGTTTTTTCTAATTCCGAGGAAAAAATATTTTTCCGTAACTTGGGCCTTTTTTTTAATGTTTTAATTAAAAAAATCAAAAATGACGTAAAAGTGTGGTCAAGGGGTCTTTTTTGCCATGGGGGTGCTCATTTTCTAGCTTAGAGCACCCACCATACCCCAAAACCCACTTTCCTAAGTTGTTTGATCATTTATTTTTCACTTATGCCCAAAAAACCAAAAAAAGTGAAAAAAGTGCAAAAAAATGCAAAAAAGTCAAAATCATGAAAAATTAAATTCCAATTTTTATGGGATTTGTGGTCAGTTTTGGATCAGCTATGTAAGAGGAAGTGTAAGAGCTGATTTAGAAACCTTATGGGCAGCTTAAAGAGTGGGAATTATTCCCCACTTGAGGGGGGCGCATTTCCCCATGAGGGGGGCACATTTCCCAAGAGTGGGGCCCCTCAATCAAGGAAATCACAACTATAACTTAAACTTTATAAAAATCACTTTTATAAAGTCACTTCATAAATGCATTTTATAAAGTCACTTAAGTGAGACATCTTGCTCAGACCCCTGCACCTAGGCACAATAAGTGCAGAAGTACCTTCAAGCTACAAAATCTAACACTCCCTCTTAGCGAGGGAGGTGCTTCTGGAACCTCCACTTGGATTTGTCTCCAACCTCCTCACTCCTGTCGTTGAAGTTGCTCCCTCTGAACCAGAAGGCCTCTCTGCTACCTACACAGGATCATGCACTAAAGACCTGTTCCAGACAACTTTGAACTAAGAGTTCACCTCACCCTCTTGTTCATCCTCTAGAGTCATCTCATACTAGCTTGGTTTCCTAATTGAACTGGAATAAGTCTCACGTCCAGTTAACTCAGTCACCACCACTGAACACGAGATCCAACTTGATTCACGATCTACATGTTGTCCCCACAACCTGTACATCCTGCCATCTTGTAATGTCCATTTTTTTAAATTTTAAGAAAATGCCCAATTTTCCACTTTTTTCCCAATTTCGACCTTTGACTAGTTTTACTGTTTTGACCTCCAAATCAACCCAAATGCTCCCAAATCTTCTGTATGAGTGTATGAATGATATTTAGACTTGAATATTAGGTTCAGGGATGTTTTATGGTCCTCCAAAGACTTCAGAAAACTTGATTTACATTCTGACCAATATATGCAATTTTGACTAGTAATTTGTGTATCAAATCCCCCAAGGGTAACACTGAAAATAGCCTCCCAAATGCCTCTAAACTCCCTCAAATTTATGAACAGAGGTATGTAATGTGTTAAGTATGTTAAGGTCTCATATGCACCATTAATGGATTATTACAACTGTCCTCACCCCCTCCCATTCAATTGCAAAAATTCCCAATTCGACCCTTGGGGAAATGGCACTATTTCTCCTCCCAATACAACTAAACTGAGTAAAAATGCTTCAAATGCTCAAGTACAGTACATGAAACTTGTAGAAGACATCCATGGCAGTATATTGATCACAAATATATCAGAGAATCATCCATCCATTCGAAATAATCAACATTACAGTGTCATACATCAATGCATTGGAGAAATTGACATTGTTTGCTCATTAATCAATATTTTTGCATACAATCAGTGGGTATTCGACCTGAGACTTTCTGAATATGAAGAACAGAGGATATGAAGCTATTACAATCATAAAAATATCATATGAAGCTCTCCCAATGAGTACAAGAGCTCACCCAAAGCGCAATCCCTCAAGGAGCATGAATATGCCTTCAAAACTGGAAATGGTGGAGAAGAAGTGCTGCACTAAACCAAACCATGAAACTTCCTGTAGCTGCTACCTGCAAATACAAACTCCATGAAAGACCTGAGTGGCCTCTCCAAACACCAACTTGGATGGGAATCTTTCACCCTCGAAATTGGCTAAGGCAAGAAACTAGTCATCCACTAGCTCTCTCTTCAAAATGCAACTTTTCTCAAATCATCAAAAGCCATTCTCATACTTGATTTCTACATTTTATAACCAACATTAGCCTTCTAAGGGTCGAAATGCTCTCAATAGCTTCAATAGATTTCCACTTAGGAAATATTCCACATTTGCCACTTGTCTCCTAGTTCCAACCTAAGTCACCTGACACGGGGACACAGGACACGAAGGACACAGAAATACGAGAGTCCGACATGGACATGGTGACCCCCAGAATCAGGACACGTAGGACATGTTTTATATACATATATATATTTTTTTTAAATATAGACATATAGATCCAAAAATCTTTAGAAACTAGAACATTTACAAATATTCAATAGAAATTAGAATAAAAACACATTAATGATTACACATTGTCATTCACAAATCACGATTCAGTATTCACGAATCACTCACTCTCAACCAATTGCTTCCTTGCAAATGACAAAAAGAAAGCCAAAATTTTGTTTTAAAGCAAACCCGGATGCCTTTTTCCATGATTTACGAGTCCTGTTTTCTCAGTTCGTGTCCAACAGTCGGGACACGCTCACATTTCGAGTCCGATTCGTTTTCCCATCGTGTCCTGAAAATGGATTCACTCAAAGTTCGAATCGGACACAAATTCAGACCAAATCGTGTCCAATTCGATCTCGACGCGACACGCTGAGGGTTTTGAGCGAATCTGGTTTCTTAGGTTCCAACCTTCCATCTTCTCCCAAATTCAAATTTGAGTCTCTTTGGCTTCTTCCACCCCCATGAGCGCCTTCCTTGAGCCTATTTTTGGGGCTGACATGTCATAATGGTCAGATGTCAGAGATCAGGTCTGCAATTTGTCATAGTTGTCATAGATTCTCCATCATTGGTGTCATAAAGGCTAGGGAATCTAGCCCAAGTGTCCACAAATTTCCAATTTGACTCTTTATCTTCCATGGAGGTTACCAATCCATCCTAATTCGACCTAAGATGCTCAAAGCCATGTGTTATGACTTACCAACTCACCCAAGAGTGTTCACCTTCCCATGAATTCGAATTGGCAAGAGAGAAATGCCATGTGTCATTGAAAAATCAAGCTAGTGTGGGTCCCACACCCTCCATATGTCTCCAAAACCACTTGCCACCTAGAATTTCTCTTGAATTTATTTATTCACCATATTTATTAAATACTTGAACCCTTCTAATGTCTAAACATCATTTATTAGCTTCCTTATTACAATTCCACATGTGCCCATCCAACAAAGGAAACTAGTAGGATTGATGGGATTGTCTTTCTATGCAATAATTTGAATGGGGACATTACACATCTTGAATGCCAAGCACGCGTGCTGCATCCAAACTCTCTCCCAACGGATAGATAATCACTTGTCCATTACAAAAAAGGACTGCATATCCATCATCCTCCAAAGCTGACAATGAGATTAAGTTCAACTTCAACTCTCATACTAGGTACACATTGACCACCTCCAAATGACCTCCTAACTCCAGCTAGAATTTGACACATCCAACCCCCCTCACTGCATGTGTGGTGTCGACCCCAATATCAACATGCCTGTTTGAATTCACATTTGAAACACTCTAGAACATAGCTCGTATCCCTGTCATGTGGTGCAATGCCCCGCTATCCACAAACCATGAACCAGTGTCCGCACACTCTGCGACACTGCTTCTCAAATTATTATAATACTCTTCTATCTCAGCTGCTGCCTCTACCTCTTTCTTCTTGCCTTTCTTCTTGTTTGGACATTGGCCTGCATAGTGGCCAATTTTTTGACATGCAAAGCATCTCACCTTACTCATGTCCTTCTCTGAAGTAGCTTGAGCCCTTCTTCTTGTTTCCCTTTGTTGAAAGAGCCACATCCTGCTCATCAGTACCAGCCTATGCCTACTCCTGAGACCCCTCTCGGATCCCCTCCTGCGTAAAGTCATCCCATAACCTCTCCCAAGATGGAAAGTTCTCCTAGCCCACCACACATTTCACGAACACATCCCAGTCTTTGGTGAAGCCCTTAAGGGCTATAGTTATGCGCACCAACTCCGGGCCTGCAATGATCTCACCACAGCGCTCATCTCATCCTTCACCTACATGAGCCAAGTGAGATAAGAGGCCACATTTTCTCCTTTGGACATCCTCATGCTATGAAGTTTGTCCTTCAATGCCATCTTTCTATTCTCATTTTTGTTCAGGTACAGGCTCTTCGGTGTGTCCCACGGCTCCTTGGTTGTCTGCTTCTCAGCCAGATGTGGAATAAGGTGGTCCCTCACTCCATCCAGGATAATCCTCTGAGTTCTTGCTTCCTTTACCTCATGTATGTCTAAAGCAATGGGATCTGATGCAAGCGGTACCACTGTGGTACTAACGAACAACTACAGCTTGTTCTCTCTCAAAACAGCTGCAATCCAGGTCGTACATTGCAGGTAGTTAGAGATCCCCTCCAACCGATCTTCGTACCTAATACTCGAAGTCATCTTCCCCCTTTCTTCTTTCCAAGAAAAAGACCAAGCAAACCACTTGCAACCCAAGTGCCAATATCAATACTCAGCTGTACCAACTAGCAAAGCTCTTGCCAAACAGTTCCAACACTCCATCCACTAAACCTCAGAACCCTGACTCTGATACCATGTTAAAATCTCTGTCAAAACACTAACAGTCTGCTAGCAAACTTAGCTAGGCAATATGTCAAACACTTAGCAAACTCTGATTTCTACTTCATATAAACTTCAACAATCATGCATTAATATCAAGCACATCTAACTGTACTTTATAGGCAGAAATACTAAATGCTAAGTAAATCTGGAAATAGCAGCGGAAATAAACAGTGGACAGCAGTCACACTTAACAAATTTGACACAGGAAATTTTTGGTCAAAAGACCCTGGAAAAACTCACAAGGGGAAAACCAGTCGACGAGAGAGATTTTATTATTTGTAGAGCTTCACAGAAAAATGATATTTACAGCAGAATATTCCAACAATAAATGCACCCACTGATCTCAATAACTGTGCCTCCACTTCCTTGGAAACTGTGCTAATCTGCTCCTCGAAAACTATGCCAACTTTCTCCTCTAAAACTGGGTCAGTTTTCCGTACTGTTGTACAGCAGTCATAGAATTAAAGGTTGTACAAACAGTCTCGATTTTTGTGCCCAGAATTACTGCATGTGACCATATAGGCCTGTATGGAATTCCTCAGCAATTAATGACCTCGAAAATCATGCCAACTTCTGCTCCTCAATTTCTGTGTCTTCACATTGTTGTACAGATTGCACTGAACTGTATAGCCCACATTTTGTATTGTACGGACTGCTTGCTGCTGGAAGGTTTCTCCTCGTTTTGAGTGCCTTCTCTAGCTTAGAAAGGTACGCCCACACTGCTGTAAATGCTCTCAGTCTTCTTCAGCTCCCTCTTACTCTCTTGGAATTCATGCCTCTCACACTCTCCAAAAGTCTCTCTTGGAATGCATGCCAGTGGGTCTCACTCAAGCTTCTATTATTTCACATTTAGGGTAACTGCCCTAATCTTCATCTTCTACGGTCAAGATCGAATCTTGGCCCACAAGATCGATGGATGTGATTTATTCTCAAGATGTCATAACTTAAATCACTTACATTATGCAATTATATAAAAATCACATTCTCTCCAAAAATCACTTTTATAAAGTCACTTTATAAATACACTTTAAAATCACTTAAGTGAGACATCTTCCTCGGACCCCTGCACCTAGGCACAATAAGTCCAGAAGTATCTCCGAGCTACAAAATCTAATAATTTCCATGTATTTGAGTTTGTATCTAGAGGTGTACCCTCTTATCTTGGGCATTTGTTAGGGTTTGGAATGGTTAACCTAACTACTTCATTGTTTATTATATTTTGACCATGTCTTGAGCACTTTTGATCCTCCCTAGAATAGATCTAGGGTTTTAGCCCAAGATATTGTATTTTATTTAGAGGGTTGTTAAGCCTGATGCCTATATAAGAGGCTCCCCTCTCATTTGTAAGTTGTTGTTGTTGTTATGGATTGGGGAATAAAGCTATCTTTTGTCTCAAAGCTCTTGGTTTTTTTTTTGAGATCTTTCTTACATTGTGAAGCATGCTTGGTGAAGCTAATCTTGACGTAACATGTTGATTTTTCCATTGCCATATTTCTAGATCTAGTTCGTAGAAGGGTAAATTTTGTAATGTCCCCATTTTAGGGTTCTCATGCTTTGCAGATGGCGATGGTTTTCTGGGTTTGTATCTGCTTGATCGGACAGGTGATTCGATGTTACGAGTGAGTTCAGATGGCTTAGAGGAGATATTTGATGCTTTCGGATGTTATTTCCAGCTTCTAGTTAGGGCTCAACGATTCTTGGAGGGAGTTTCTATTTATAGAAAGTCAGCCGGACGGCTCTGTTCATCTTTATTCTTCATTAGGATCAAGCCAGTGCAATTAGTTTCCAATTCCGATGTATTATGACAGTTCCGTAAAAATGAGTATATTGATGGTTATATTTTAATTAAATTACTAAGGTTGCTTAAAATTAATTAAAATCTAAGTTGCCCAGGAAACTTGGGTATGGGGATGGGGACGGGTACAGGTACAGGGACGCCACTTTTTGAAACAGGATACTTAGGTACGTTGGGGGTACTGTATATATATATATATATATATATATATATATATATATATATATGTCAGTCACATCATACATGCATATTTCAGATTTCTTCATAAATTATGAATCATGATTCATAATTCTAAATTCAATGATTCATTGAACAATGAACATTCGCATTGAAAATTTGAAACATAAAATTTGATAAATCATAGACTCATAGTAGATATCAAGTGGAAGATTGGAAGTTACATAAAATTTGATAAATCATTGTACTAAGCAGCTGTAACAAACAATCAAACTCAGATCTGAAGGTACAATTGAAATCTGATTTTAAAGACCTATTTGTACTGTTGTTACAAGCAATAGAAAGTTGCAAATATATTCCTGGGTTGATGTCAGTGTATTTCTCAGTATTAAATACATATGTATATTTTTTATGTGCACATTTGGTAGTCAAATTATGTTCCATGAGTGCTGAACACAAAACCATAAAAACATTCCTTTTAAATCAATGCAAAATCAGTCTACCAGATTTGGACAATATTCAGTGGAATTTGAACAGTGTTGCAAAGTGCTTGACATAAGTCTTGAACCAGACTCCATAGTCCATACACAGTTAGCAAAATTTAGTTCAGTTTTGGTTGGGGGTCATTACATTTTTCCCTGCGGATTTGCATTTTGTTGAGTCCGCCGTACCCCAAAAGTACCCAAACACGGGGTACGGAGTACCCAAACACGGGGTACGGAGTACCCAAACACAGGGTACGCCGTACCATTTAGCCTATAAGTACCCCCTTTTTTATAATGGCGTCTCGGGTACATGGAGTCAGTATTGGGTACGCCACGGTACGGCAGGAAATGTACCTTACATGTACCAAAGTACCTAGTACGGGTACGTGTACCCTACCCCCGGGTACGGGTACCCATGCAACATAGATTAAAATATATAAAGAGCCCTTAGTATTCTAGCTCCCCAGAACCGGGATGAGATGCCTTAAATCATGGATGCATTAAACAGGGGCCTTACGTGACAAAATATCATTATTTTAAAGAAAAGGTCATTCTCGGATTAAAAAGAGTTTTTAAATTAAAAAGTGCATCTTTAAAATAAAATAAAAAAGGAAGCTTCTGGAGAGTTTGAAAAAAAAGTATAAAAGGGGTTTTTAGAGCTCATTTGGTTGGGTTGGATATTATTCTCATTTTTAGCTTGGAGAGCTCTTGGAGCTTCTTGAGGGTTTGAAACCCTTGAATATTTTGACTGGTTTCGGGGGTGAAAGATTCCTCCCTAGCTGGCATGGGCGAATCCATCCAGGATTTGCACTTGTGCTTCATTGTCAAGATTGGGTTGGCATCTACATCCACAGATCTGAGACGGAAAGAGAGAATCATTCAGATTTCTCAATCGTTCTTCATTGCCGTGGGTTGGATCATTATTTACCTTCAGATTTGATTTTTAGTTGAGTTTGCACTTTGCAGAGATCTCAGTGAACTTCCTAGAGAGGGCGCACTTGCTAAAGCACTCAGTCATCATTGTGGAAGAAAAACAAAAGAGAGAAACCCCTACACAGCCTTCCAGAGGAGAAAGGGCGCACTAGCTGGGTGAGATGTGAACATTTCTAGAGGTCACACTCAGGGATTTACTTGACTGTCATTGTTTCACTTTCTGTGGACGTTTTAGAGGAGAATCTTCATTATCTTACTGATGGGGATCACTATTCACATTTCTCTTGCTGCTTCAACTTGCTAAGAGGAGGGTGCACCTATTACTGTTGAGAATTCCAAGGGAAGATCATATTTTCCACTTGACTGAGTTTGTTACTGTGTGGATGTGACAGTAGGAAATGGCACAGACTTCAAGAAGAGATGACTTGTGTTGTTTGAGAGTATACATTTTATTGCTGAGGGTCATATCAATATGTGTTTTTCCTTCACTTCTGTAACCTCTACTTCATTCTAAGCAAGGTAAAGAAGGGCGCTGCTGCAGCAAGACCTTAGTCTGCAATAAATTGGGCACCTACAGGAAATTAGCAGCACTGTTATGTATTGCTATGGGGTCAGCTCCTTGACATGATTTAGAGCATTCATCTTTCAGATCTGAACCTCTACAATGTACTGCTGCTCCTACACTTAAAAATAAAGGTACTGCTGTTATGTTTTGAATTATTTACAGCCTAAAAATTGCTACTGTTGGATGTTTATTTGCTATTGCTGTGAGCTATTTCAATGGTGAAATCAGAAATTATTGTGAATGCATGAGCACTCAAATAGCAATCGTTAAACCAAGTCAAAACCCATAAACTCTCAGATCTAAGGCAAATAGCACGCTACAGCAGTGTGCATACTAAGTGTTTGAAAAAAAATATCACTCAGAAGGCATTAACAAGATTCAGGAGTTTAGTGAGCAATGTAACCTACAGCAGTCAGAAAGGGGTTATAAATGTTTGGCATTACTCTTAAACAAACAAAAAAATCAGTACAGCAGTTAGTTTAAAGTCACTCAGTTGGGTTAGGGACACTACAGTGGTATCAGAGCATGATGCTCGACAGCTGTGGGGATTTGGAATGAACTTTGAAGATTAGCAGGATATAACTTCCAGGCAGAGAAGAGTGTCAGAGCATGATGCTCGACAGCTGCGGATATTTGGAAAGAGTATAAGTTGATAGATAGTAGATGAACTTCGAGCTTCAGCAGTAACCAGCCACAGTGTTGACGCACTCATGCAGCAGTATATGGTACTCTGAGTTGGAGGTTGTGACAGGAGGAAGAACCCAGTTGGCACTCTTGAGGGTGAAATCTCAATATTCCTACATTTGGCATTAGTTTCCACTTCCAGCTAAGCATTCTTTGTGAAATCAGACCTGATTAAAATGACCTCAAACACCTCATACCAGATCTGAAGTTATCTTACAGCCAGCCAGTATACACTTGCAGATTGTTGTGGAGAGATTTAATGTAAGTCTGGGCGACCATATTTACTATGGACACTCTTATTCATGTGTTAGATAGCTGCTACAACCAAGAGTTCAATGTTTGGAGAAGATACCATGTTCCAGATCTGTTGATGAACAATTCTAGGCATGTATTGTGTTCCAATGTCTTAAATATCAGTCTTCTATTCTATTGATTGAACTTGTTACCTCCTGCGTTGCACTCAGTTGGACTTCCAGAGAGCCGCCAGTGTTGCACAATTACTTGTGCTTATCAGAGTTCCCATGTTTGGCCTTTTCTGGGCCCCTTTTATCATTTTTGTAATGTATGACCATGCCCCACGGGGTTTGTAATAAAGTGTGCTAGCATGATGGTCTACCTAGGATTCAACACCCTCCTCCAAGATGCCTAGTGCTCCTCCCAAACTCCAGTGAGTCATCATCCCAACCTAGGTTGCGGGGAAACGCTCCCCCCCCCCCTCGCCCCCGCTTCGGAAGCTCGCTTCCGACCGAAGCTACCCGGAAGCTAACCGGAATCGCGATTTCGTTTCGCTTCCGGACGGAAGCTATTTTCGGAAGCTTGCTTCCGGGGAGTTTTCAACGCTTCCTGCCATTGTGAGGAAGTGTTGAGGAAGCGATCAAAAGCTTCGCTTCGCTCCGCTTCCCCGAGCGCTTCCCTGGTCGCTTCCTAGTGCTTCCGTACGCGTTAAAAACACTTCCCGTCGCTTCCTTGGACGCTTCGCATCAACCGGCGGAATTGAAGAGGATTTCGAGTGAGTGGGGTCCACGGTTGGGGTTTTGGAGGGGAGGAATAGGGCTTTGAGGGATAAAGCCTTCCTCCACACTCCATTTTTCACTTATTGAGTAGTGAATTAAGCAAATACCTTAGTGAAGTTGGTCCATTTGGTACTTTGCATGCAATCAAAGATCGAGATAGGGCGCCTCCTATCGAATGGTGGAACATGTATGGCTCAACATGCCAACGCTTGAATAAATTGGCTGTTCGAGTGTTTTCACAGGTGGTTAACAGTTCCTCTGCAGAAAGGTGTTGGAGCACCTATAGCTTCATCCACTCAATGAAAAGAAAGCGATTAAATGAAAACCGAGCAGAAAGCTTGGTTTGTGTACATTACAACTTGAGGTTGTTGACTCATTATTGTGAGCGTGCCAAAACTGATAGATCATACGTCACTTGGGACAACAATCCAAAGGAGCATAACTTGGAGGATGGAGCCTTAGCTTTAGAGCGCTTGGAGGAAGAGATTTTGGGCGATGAGGATGACCATGCAGTAGCAATGCCGCTACCATCTTCTACCTTGTTTCCAAATGCACCATCTTTGCCTAGAGGTTCAACTTCACGACCTCCATCTGCATCAGTGAGGGGGGGTCGTGCAAGGTCGAGTCTTGGACGTGGCTCAGCATTGGTGGCTACTGGGGATGATAATCCCACTCCCATTGTTCATAGAGCATGAGAAAAGAAAATGGAAATTTCCCATGGCAAGAGGAAGCATCCATAAATTCTACTTTTCTTGTATTTTCTTGTTTACGGTACTTTCAAGTTTCTGCACTATTGACTCTTTTATATTTATTATCGTATATTTTGTAAACATTACATGGCATTTCAAGTTTGAAGTTTGAAGTTGAACCTACCTTTGCATTTGAAGTTCACTATTTGCAACTTTGCATGATTGAGATTGACTGCATAAAAGCATATTATAACTCTTTGGTAATGAATATGATGCTTCGAGAATTGTTTCAAATTTCAACTTTCATTTTATGGTTGATGTTCTCTGTTATAGACTATGTCACTATAGTTTGGTTACTTGGTAACTTTGGTTACAACTTACAAGTACTAGTGATGACAAAGTGTTTAAATATTGAAAATTTGAAGCTTTAAGGTTGAATCTTGATGTTATAACTTATGGAATCATGGATACTGGACCTATGGTTGATGAATTCACTAATAAATGATTAATGATTGATTATTGATGAATGATGTTATATGGTATTATTGTTTATTTCATGTTTTTATCCTTTCCATAACTAATTCAACATTCTACATGCATTTGTTGACATATATGCATCAAAATATATAAAAAATATATATTATATAAAAAACGCTTCCGGAACGCTTCCTAACCGGAAGCTTTTGAAAATTTCGCTTCTCGCTCCCGCTCCCGCTCCCGCTCCCAAGTAACCTTGATCCCAATTGAGCAACCAAACTCTCTAAGTGTGCACAATGAATTCACCATGCCACTAGGCCTCCAACATCCGAAGGAAGAGTGTCATACAAGCATCAACTCAAGCTCTAACAATCCATGAGCAAGCAATCTCCAATGTGTATGTCCATCACGGTACAACCAAGGTTAATCAACACACTATGCACTCCACATCACATGAAGTACTCACAAACATGGCGTAAAGACTTTTGCAATAAACCTAGAAGTTAACATCTTGGAGGTTAGTGCTCTATAATAAGGCATTTGAGAAGGCACAGTGAATTATTAAAAATCATCATGGACACATTAACACAAGCATTGCTAGGAATTGTGCTTGATATATTGTTCATCATGTGTTGATGAGTAAATAGTCATTGTGAGCTTTCTTTGTAGATGATGTGATTGTCATTGGAGATGTATGAAGATCCAGCCTGCAGAAAGAAGTTGAAGATCTAAGGACTCCTGTGATTTTTGCAAGGAGGTAGAGATCAAGAGGCAGCCCACAAAAACAATAAAAGATAACTATTTGGATTTGGATCATCATTTGTCATTATTGCTCTTGTAGATCAGATCTGACTGTTCATAACAGTTGTATGCAGATCTGTATTCTTAGAATCGGGAAGTGTGTTATGCATGTTATAATGTAGCATATTATACATATGACTAAGATTGATGAGCGGTAGGCTCTTAGAGTGCATGTTATGTATTTGTCATTATTGCTCTTAACCATAGACATGCTTCACAATATGGATCTTGCACACCTCATTGGCCTCCAAAGTCTCAACAAATTCTTATTTCAAAAGACGAAATACATGAGCAAAGGTTCGATGCTAATATGCCTGAACAATGGAGCTCGACCTTGCTTTTATAGCCGAATACAAGAGGAGGGGGTGCGCATGAGATGGAGGGCAAATCCTTGATATGGGGGAGTGAACAATGCATTGACATTAAAGCTTGTATCTTTGGAGTGCGCAACTACCCATCACACGAGAGATTAAAGGATGGAACTAAAACTCAGTTGGTGTGATTACATGAGGTGGCTGCCACCTCACAAAAGGAGCGCCCCTCTTGACCTTGGAACCATCACCCTTTCCTTTGCGAATTGTCATGCGTGGAAAGCTGCCCACGTGAGGAAGGAAAGGCGCATCCTTCATTTTTTTTAAACCATTCGCTATCCTAACTTGATTTATGACATGTGCATTTATCCAATAATATGGTCACCCTTCCTTAGAAACCATATGCCACCTTTTCCATACCTTTTTTTAATCATTTTTTTGGATTTTTTTATTTTTGTCTTTTGTGCATTTTGTAGCACACTTAGCATTGTAATTTTAAATGTCGTTTTTTTGCGTCTTTAAGAAAAAATGCCACAAATGACAATTTAATCGCCCGAAACCTAGGAAAAGTGGGTGCTAGGTTAAAGAGGACGCTTTGAGCGTGAAAACGAGCATCCCCACGCCAAATTCCGCCTCCAGATCATGCTTTATTACACTTTGAATTTTTCCAATTAAACCATTAAAAAATGGTCTAATTTTACGAAGAAAAAAAAATTTCTCGAAATCGACTCAAACTCCTAGGGGACCGAGTGCATGTCCAAACGACTTATTATTGATGACTAGCATGTAAAAATACGTAAACATTTAGGATTTAATAACCTCCCTAGGTTCATCCACCATGGTAAATACTCCAACTTTGGAGGTGTGAGTGAAAAACTCAGGAATTATACCTCACTGAAGCGTAACGCATAAATCGTGAGGAAAACAAACTCTAGAGTATCCCCTTGACAACTAAACCTAAGGTAGGCCGAGCCTTTTACAAAACGACCATGCTTAGACCAACTTATTACAATTCCCCCAAGGGGGTCTGGACATGCAAAATTTACAAAGGGCCAAAAATTGGCCTAAGGAACTTCTGAACACTGATGATGAACATTGTAAATGTTCACAACCCTAGCGGCTCACAAGAAATCCACCTAATGTACAAATTAGGAGGTAACAAGGACCATTTTTGCAAGGCCATTGTCGCTGATGCAAAATTATCAAATGCATGTCTGTCATGATCAAACTCTAATTTTTTGAAAGTGCACTCCAAGAGTTGTTGGTGTTGATAGTTCGTTACTTCAAGACGATGCCATTTATCTTGAATTTGATAGTCAAAGGATTCCATTGGATTCAGTGTTTGAAGGTCAGGTAAAGAAGGTGTGGCGCCACCTCACATTTCATGATGTGGAGGCAATGCATTGAAGGGTGATGAATCCAAGAGAGGGGCGCACCTCTTTGTGGTGTGATTGTTAGTTTAGATTTGTTTATTTTGTTCATAATAAAATAAATCTAGGATAAAATTAACTGTTTGTTGGTTCTGTTTAAACGACGGACCACAAACTCACTCAGGACTTAGCTTTTAACATTTTTTAACAATATGCGTTCAAGCTTCGGTAACAAACACCCTTGCTTTCCCGAAGTACGGTGCCACGGAAAGAGATTGCTCGAGTACTGGAATTCAGCCGGAAAAGAGATTCTTGGAATAGATTAATCAAGTAGAAAATTTTAATTTTGTTTAATAAAATTAACCAACGCTCATTTTCCCCGTATGCTCTGGATCGCTGCGGCTTAGTCCGACCAGTTGTTCAATCCAGAAAGGGAAGTAAGCATTAGATTAAAAGTATAATCCAAACAAGCTAAACTTTGAGAACTCGAGAGGTTGCAAAGGGTGAATACCACAGTGTCAGGGGGCTACTTTAAGCAGGTTATGCCTCGCCCTGTTGGACACTTGGTAAAGCCGCTTTAGCACTCAATTCAAGGAGTTAAGTTTATTTGGGCCAAACAAAAAATAAACCCACTCTCGTAATACTCATTAATAATCCTAAAATTTACCAACCAAGACACTTGCAATACTTTCCCGACACAGCATTCGCACTCCAAAGCACATTTTATTTTTGCATCTTTATATCGGGCACTGGTCTATTTGTTTTTTATCTTGGTCGTATCTTTATGCAAAATGATGATAATGATGGATGATTTATGTTGTTGAGTTTCAGTCTTTATATTGCTATTGTGGTTAAGAAATTTTATTTAACTCCTAGATTAGTTGTTTTCCTTTCATAGGTTAAACACCTTAGATTCCTTTTTTATTTATTAGGGACCACCCCCCTTGGCTTCGCTAGGAGTAAGCCTAGACAGAGGAGTCGAGTTATCAGGTGACAGCACTTGACTCCGACTTGCCCCCAAGGCCACACCGAGCGGCTTGAAGATTTTTGTTGCATTCCCCTCTAGGTGTGCTTCCAGGCAGCAACACTTTCCACTCATTGTAACCTAGATGATTCCTAAGTTATAAAGGATCATTGGGACCTCTGAAGGTCTTTAGGGGCAGTTGTAAGAGCGAGGGAATAGTGGCCTAGGCCACCATCCCTCGCATCCCCCTTGCCCCCAGTGTCAATTTGCGTACTCAGTTGGTAGTTTACTTTCTTCTTTTTCTTTTCATGCAGTTAAATTAGAATTGTTTTATTTGCATCTAGAACAAGCTCTTTTCTTTTTTTTAGATTACTTCAGTCTGGAAATTACAACAATATACGGACTATTCATTTCATAGATTAAGGGTTTTTGTGAATAAACCCCTAACAATCTAAAATTAACCACAATCTTAATTAAAATTAAGGGGGTAGAACTAAGCTCTACACCCTCACTGCGGCTGAGGCGTAACTTGGTATCCGAGATCTCTGAATTTATCCGAACCCTGGGATGGTGCTTCCCAGGCATCGATGGTTCTTAAACTTGCCCAACCGGCAAGAGTATCTCTTTGCCCTTTAGTTTGTTTAATTTTCTAGATCATTTTCATTTATATTTCCTAGATAAGATTACTGACATTAGTCTAGTATATTCTAACTTGCTGACTTAGTTCTAGGAACTAACTACAACTTTCTAGTAATTAGACAACATTTGATTTTGCTGGTTAATCCTTAGTAATTAGATCATCTTTATTTCAGTTGATGATAGTGCCTTCCGATGGGACTCCCTAGTTTACTTTCAATTTCTGTTGTTCAAGTTTTGCTCTCTCGTAGCAATTAAGTCACACATTCTGAATTTTGGAGCAAAAAGATTCTGCACTCACGAGTTCGATTTACTTTATATCATTTTGCATTTGACTTGTCTCATTTGATTCATTTTACTTCAAAGCACCAGTCTTATTATATATATGCTATTTAGGTTTTGAAGTGCTAATCTGTAGCTTAGAGTCACCTTCTGGTTTAGTAGAACACTAATTACTAGATTAGATTGCTTTCGTATTTAGTAATTTACATCTTGTATCTTGTATTTATTTTCATTAACTCCTAAGTTATATTTCTTGCTTTCAAGCCTTAGATTATTTTATTTGAAACTACCCCACTTGGCTTTGTTTAAGAGTTGGCCTAAACGGAGGAGCCGAGTGTTGAGGTGACAGTAACCCGACTCGAGGCTTTCCCCCAAGGCTGCACCCAGTGAGTTGAGGTTTTTCTCACTTAGAGGTGCGGATTAGGCGGCAACAGGGTGCATGGGGATTTAAAGATTATCTCACTATGATAAATCTGTGTTTCAAAAGAGGCATATCAAGTATAGATTCCCAGTACAAGAGCATACCAAATAAAGCAAGGAAGAAACTAGAATAGTTTAATGAGAGATAGAAACTCAAATCTGGCACTTCCTTTTCAGCCATCTCAGATACACCAATGTTTGTTCTATTGGCACAAATGTTACAGGAATAAAAGATATATAATATATGCATGGCTTGCACAAGCCAAAGTCCTGGGCAATGTGGAGAACAGTAAATGAAGTACAATAATGAAAATGACTGAGTAGAGAAATAAAGTTGTACTCTGTTGGATTGACAAAATTCTTCATATATCACAGGCATCTTGTATTAAATGAACTATTTCGGTGTTGAACATCTTAAGGAAACTTTAGCACATATCAATGCCTTACAGTAGGCAATATTATCAATGGGAAACTCCTGGTTCTTTGCATTTTAAAATGTCAGCACATCTACAACACAATAATAAATCCAACAGATGATACCTGAAAAAGCTTTTCAACTGTCTGAAGATAACGACCATATCGAGCACTTCCTCCAGTGAAAAGAAGACCATTCACTGCTCGAAATTTCTGGCACAGAAAACACAAGAACATGTGAACAGATGGCCTGATAGTATGATACAAGTAACTTGTGTCACATATTAATAACCAGAGTAACTCCTTTGCTGCATGTTTCTAGAAGTTTAAGTTTGATAACAGATTAATAGCCTCAGCAATTAGCAATTTGAAACACTTCCTTTCTGGTCTATAGACTCTATACAGCTCAGCCTGCAGCTGTTTGCAGGCTCTTGTCAGAAGGTTTCAATAAATCTTTTCTAAGGTTGTCTGTTTGTTTAAACTCCAAACTACAGATGTCAAAGACGTGCTCAGTTTTCTTTGAATCCTATTTTTGGAAAAAATATTTTTTTAAACATTTAAACGATGGCAGTATTATTTTCTTCAACAAGACTAGCACTAGAGAATATTATGCTATACATGAGCTTGTAAAACCTTAACAAAACAGGCTGTAAGAGAGCTTCCAAACACTTGGGACTAACTACTGTATTTATCTAGAAAGTTGAGACATATCACGTCACTTGGGAATCCTTTACTATTCCAAACCAGAAAATCATGGCATGAGTTCCTAAAGACATGGAAGACAGTCAATGACAAAGAAAAATACTTAAAAGCCTCAAGTCGACCAACAATTATACAGTTCTTTCTTTATTATAATTAACCAGCTAAAATGGAAAATAGAATCAGAATATGAGCATTAGAGACCTCTTAAGTGTGATCATCTCCACAAACTATCCACAGTAATGAATGCTTCAAAAACAGAGTTTAATCTCTAAACATACAAAATATATCCCCTGAGCCCAAGGGGTTGCCTCAAAACTGGTTGTCACCAATGTTATTGGACATTTGGCTAATTCTGTGCCAGCAGGTCCCTAGTTCAAATCCCCCCAGTTTAGGTGCCCTAGTCTACGCCAACAGGTTTACTAAGGATGCAATCCACGGATGTGGGGAAGCATCCCTTGGGTTTCCCCTCAAGGTTTTCCTTGAAAAGAAATTATATATATTCCTTATAGATCTTCCTATGTATCTATGTAAAATTACTGATCAAACCTCAAAGGACATGTCAAAAGAAAACAAAAAGACCTCTAGGACAGCAACTAGTTGGAGCCTGGAGGACAGGCACGTTGGAGCATGAGATGTTGAACATTACATTCGAGCCAATGAGACCAGCAACTGACAGACCCTGCAACAGCGTGTCAAACTTTTGCAGTGGTAGCTAATGCAACCAATATAAAAGACCACCTCGACTCTTAAGAAGGGAACTTTTTAAAGAGACATGGGGATTGCCTCTTGACATTATTATCATTGTATTCTAGAGCACTCTTCATATGCACACTTTTCTAAGCAGATTTAGCCCTATCAACGACTAACTTGGGGTGATTTGACATGATTGAGGCCTTGTTACTTGGACACCCTTACTTATATGATCACTTTAAGCATATGGATCTAGTGATCACACGTTTGACTTGTGTTTCACTAGATTGCTCCCTTGGCCTCTTCTCTCTTGGCAGTTGGCACATATGTTCAGGCACGGGCATATTTTGTTATTTTGGTGATGGGGCCTGTTATCACATATATAGTAGCCGGGCTACCATACATTATTTTTCTGATTCCAGTACACTATTCAGCCAATTCCCTTACATTGAGATGCTGAGATGAACATCTATATTGGATCACTATCAGATTTTGGACAGCAGTTGTATTCCCCATGCCATGACTGAGTCTCAGGACACTCAAAGAGATGACTGATGTAGCCATTATACCATTGGTACAGAGCAGTCAGTAGTGCCCAAAGTTACAGCAGCAGTTTCAGAGGACAGATGATGGTACAGGTTGATGAGCATTCAGGTATTATGACTCAGCAGGTATATCATTGTGTTACGGTTATATTGCTTTTATACTTATTCTTATAGCATGTCTTAGCACTTAGTGTCATGATCTAGCGATCATATAGATATGTGGACCTGGTTAATCTTATTATATATATTATATTGTCCCTACTCAAACTTAGAAGTTCACTATTCATACTCATTGGTTTTACCCTCCTTAGGGAGAATAGAGGTGATCATTCCACCATAACTTGGCTTGCTAGTGTTGGCTCCATTATTCATTGTCTTCATCCATCCATTGCCTACCTTTTAGTTTATCACCCTGACTTACTACTTGACTAGTGGCATGGAGGACTTTTCCCCACTGTAGCCTCTATATTGGATGAGCTTCCCTGTTTACTGTGTCTCAGCTCTGAGTTGGTGACAAAACTTACCTTTGGTGAGTTGGATTGTAGGCCTAAATCATTCTGGTCCGTTGTCCCGATGTTTGGCATTGGCTCGAACTCCCCCTAGTCACTTGAGATGTTGTTGGCTAAAACTGAAAGCTCATGTACTATTTATGGAAACTGATAAATTCACCCATGGAAACTAAAAAGGGCAAGAGCGATGAACTGCTGAAAAATACTCCTCGAAGAGTATAAGAAAGGTCCAAAAAGCAATGATTCTTAAAAGCTATATCTAAACAATTGCTGACCTTATATATGTATGAAAAACATGCCCTGGATGCAAGCTGCAACTAGTTGTGTTTATCAGCACGCCTGAGATCCGAAGGGTTATGTAGACCAAAAAGGCTATGAAATGAAATTGAATGATCCTAATGAACCTAGATCAACTTGATATAGACATGATGCCTAAGTTGAATAAGCACTCTCTAAACAACTTATCCATTTGTGAGACACCGCCATTCCCTGTGTTGTTGCTCATTCAGTATATAGTATGGTGTGTATTCCCTTTCCCATTGCCAAAGTGTCACAAAGTTAAGTCGGTCAAGTCATCCCTTAGCCTAGCCAGTTATTTTAACCTTCACCCTTCACTAGCAAATTGATCACAGCTATGAAGTGAGTATGATCTTGAAAGTCTAGTCTGAGTAATAATAATAATTAATGACATTATATATTTGGATTTAGATCGCCAATAATGATTACTTTGTGTTATAATTGTTATTTGAATAAGTTGTCGAGCATGCATTAACCTTTGACACTTTGCAGCAGCTTCCGATGATGGTCTAAGTTATATTTGGTCATGTTGACTTGGTTAAACCTAGTTTGACCAAGGTCAACCATAGGACATGAGATGGTTGGACCTTGTGATGATATGGATAGATGATATATGGTCTATGTACATGTAATGATGATTCTATGCAGCAACTATAGGGTTATGATGATGATTCATGGTTTACAGCAGTGTTTGATCATTTACAGATTATTATTATTTGCCCTGTTCCGGTATATTGGATATATATTTTGATCATGCAGAGACTCATATGGTGTATGAGTACACATCTTGGATGGATTTGGACCTTCTGAGTCCAATGAGATAGTTTGTTTTCAGTTCCGGACACTTACAGTGATGATTGAGCCTCAGTAGGCTATCCCAGTGCAGTTTTGGTCTGTCGGAGACCCTGTCAGAGCAGATGTGATTTTTATCCGGTTGACCTAGGGCACTGTGCTTGGAGGGGGTAGTCCAACCACTTGTTTTTACCATATTACCCCCCTCCCGGACACACTGGTGCCCTTACCTTGACAGTGCAGGAACTCGAAGACGCAGTTTGGGGCAGTTTCACGCTTCCCAAGGCATTTCAGGATTGGTAGAAATGGCTATTGAGGAATTCAATTTGGGATACTGAGGCAATGTCTTGGCATGGGATGATCAGTGATGATGGATTGATGTCTTCCACACCTCCCCCAGCAGTTTCAGCTTCATCAGGGCCAGCATCCATCACTTATGGCACTTTCTGATGATTTCTGAGGTCTTTTGAGGCCTACGATTTGACCATAGAGACACGATTTGGTATATTGATGACTATTTTATTATTTTGTGCTATGGGGATTGACCAAGGGTGGCTAAAATTACCCCTTGGACCCACCATAAACTTCCTATTATATTTTGTCATCATGATTTGGTAGGATTCCCCTCTCCTAAGGTGATTTTGTCCACTTATATTATATTTTATTAGTGATCCATGTATTTTATTGTTGAGCTCACCTCAACCATTGATTAGACATTTGTATCTTTTAATCTTAGCCACTCATTCAAAAAGTGGTTAGGATTTTGATGCCTCTCCTTCCTATTTAAAGAAGAGAGCTTCTCATTGTAAGGGGACTGGTGGCTCGGGATTATTGGAATAGAAAATTATTACTGCATCTATCTCCAGTGTTGTGGTGAATGTTTTTTGGTGTTCGTTTGTTGGTTCTTCCTTTGCACTGAGTTATTGGAGATCTTGTTTGCCATATCTTTTGTAACACGTTTTTTGCATCTACAGGTGGAGGCCAATTTGCTTTGAGGAGGAAGTATTGGTAGGGGAAGACTCTCCCTACTTCTTCTTTGGATCTCTCCGTTGGTAACAGGGAGTATTGCTGTCCCAAGACCTTCTATTCTATGTTATCATTGCATTTTACTTGTATTTCCTCCATACTTGACCTCTCTGATTGAAATCGATTTTCCTTGGATTGACAGGTAGAGGAGGGCGCACTTGTGGGCTAGGGCATCAATTTGGCAAGCAAAATCAACAATTCCTCATTTGATCTCTGTGGGAATCTTCCTCAACATCAAGGCATCTCATTCACATCACTCAGGTATGATCTCAAGGTAATTTCTATCTCCATGATCTATCCACTTGTCTAAAATATTTCAAACCCTAATTAATCAAAACCCCATTTTTACATTTTTTCAGATCTACTAAGATCTAGTGGCCTCTTGGGTAAGATATTGAAAACCCACCTCTATAGTATCCACAACATCCCGGATCTATAGTTTGGTGAGGATTGGCCTCCATTTGACCCTCTTCCCAAGGCATTTAGCCTCTCCAAGCAAGGGCGCACTTCCTAGTTTGGTGGGTTGACCTAGATCTAGTATGTGGGTAGTTGAGATCTCGCTTGATTCATGATCTACACATCCAATAACCTAGCCCCAGATTGTCACTTTTCTGATTTCTACCTTGTGGGCCCTATTCCACATTTTAAGGGATTTAATCCCCATTTTGGACCACTTGGTATCTTCAAACTCAGATCTAGTAAGATCTAGCCATTGGATTGCCTTGAAATTGTAGATCCATACTCTCACTTGCTTAAACCATTTGGATCTAAAGTTTGGATGCCATTGGACTTGTCTTGACCCCACTTATCCCACTTTTAGGCCTCCTTGGGTAAAGTCGCACCACCTTGGAGAAGTGAGTTGTCCCACTTCTAGGACGTGGGTACTTGAGATTTCAGTGGATTTGGAAAGGGAGTAATTCAAACCTAGGTCTAGTAGGTCACCTTGTCAAATCTTGCCTTGGGGGTAGCATTCCTTGTTTTAAGGGATTGTGGTCCACTTAGGTCAAACCTAGATCTAGACCTATTCGTCCATCAAGACTTTAATTGCCCACTTGTCTCATGAAATAGGAGTCCTTAACCACAAGTTATCTTTACTTTGACTCCATTATCCCAATTCCCAAGGCACTGGTCTCTCTCCAAGTCAATTTGACTTTCCTAGATTGTTGGATTAACTTGTGGTTTGACCCTTGATGGGTGAGCTAAACCCTTTGATGCCATCATACTTCATGATCAAGCTTGTCACTTGTACTAGTTAGCCCCAATTCAACCCCTAAACTACCCTGCATTGGACACGGTTCCCAAGGCAGTGGAATTTCTCACATTGAACTAGTACTTTAATCCTGGATCCTATTTCACAAATCATAAGTCACTTTCACATCAATAATGAACCAAAGCTATACTCATTGAACCCCTCACTTGTCTTGTGATTTCATCCTAAGGTCTAGGATAAACCATACACCTTACTTCACTTAGAATTTACTTGATTTGGTGTCTTGATTTTGATCTCTCCTGTCGGGAGTAGATCGAGTCTCCCCCTTTGTTGTCTGGGCTAGATAACATAAAGTGAAGGTTGCCTCGACTGGCGTGACAACCATCTATTGGAGGTCGAGGTGATCGTGGTTGCACCTTTTGAGTTGCCCTTCCGTATTGCCATCCATGAGTGGATACATCCATAGGGGTAACTACAGTTTAGGTGATAACAGGGCCATCCCCTTACCCTAAGTCACATGGTTCGAGTTCGAGTTCAAGATCGACAATGATGAGATTCTATTCGAATTCGAATTTACTGATGAAGTTCGTAGCCATTAGATTCGACCATATACATATTTCAAAATTAAAAAAGTATTTATATTAAAAGGAAAAAATATATATAAATATATATATATAAGTTTATATACTTTATTAATATATATAAACATATATTAATAAGATTATATTTTTTATTGATATATTTTTTATTAATCCTTAATATATATTGTATCTGAGAGCTTAAAGATAAGTTTAAGTTTAATAATTTTAATGTATTATATATGATAATATATACATCGATCGCATTTATTTAACATGTATAAATTTACAATATGTTAACTTTATTATTAATACATTCACATAATTAGATGTATAAGTTACAGCACCTGTGAAAAAGTGTAAACTGTAAACAGCAAAAAAAGACAACTCGTAATTAGTAACCTGCAACCCTGCACTCTTTGTAATTCGTGTCAAGAGTAACCCATAACTCTGTCAATGTGCTTCATTGATTCTTGTCAATGTTGAAGGGCCTTCAAATGAAGCACAAAATGCTACTAGTCAAGCACGTTTCATGCCCTTCCATCCGATTTCCGAACTCACGCAATGGCCCTCATCTCGTTGCATGCCCGCCCTTGATATTTTCGAACTCAGGTGACAGCACTCCTCCATTAGCAGTCAATAGAAACCTACTATGTTGACGCCTTGAATACCCGTTGAAATTTGTACCGAATTTGTATAAAGTTCGATGAATCTTAACTACGGCTTTCAAATTCGCCTAAATTCAAATCTCAAGCATTAAATCCAGCGAATCTTGTGACTTTGCCCTTACCGCATGGAGATAGTAGATTATTTTGTTGATTTAGCTCATAGATTGATGCTAGCATATTGAGGATTGATACTTCATTCCATAAATATAGCCATTGGCCATTGTTTTGGGGGTTATTACACCTTTGAGGCTAAGTTTGAGGAGACACCCTAGATTTGAAGATTATTTTTGGAATGTGATCATCACTTATAGGGTTCCATTTCACTCTCTAGTGAACCGATCCATGGTTTGGGGTTTCTATTGCACATATTTGAGGATCGATCTTCCTGCACAGGCCACATGTGCCACTTGGAGGGAGCTTTACATGGTTTGTACTCGAGGTGAGGGAGACATCCACCTTAAGGAGCATGACATATGGCCTAGACATCCCCGCTAAACCCATGTAAAAGTGTTGGTCTAGCGGGGCTCAAGACGCTTGGTTGGTCATGGTAAGTGCTCTTGGTCCTCATTTCAAGGTGTGTTGATCTTGTGGCACTACTGACTACCCCTTGATCAGCTACCAACATGAGAGGACAAACCTACCATCATGCGAGAACGGTGTTATCACATACATAGTAGCCGAGCTACCATACATTTTTTGTCAGATTCCAGTGCACCATTCAACCAGTTCCCTTACATTGAGATGCTGAGATGAGCATTTATTTTGGATCACTATCAGATTTGGACAGCAGTTGTATTCCCCATTGCCATTACTGAGTCTCAGGACACTCAGAGAGATGACCGATATAGCCATTATACCATTTGTACAGAGCAGTCAGTAATGCCCAGAGCTACAGCAGTAGTTTCAAAGGACAGATGATGGTTCAGATGATGAGCATTCAGGGATACGACTCAGCAAGTATATCATAGTGTTTTGGTTATATTGCTTTTATATTTATTCTCATAGCATGTCTTAGCACTTAGTGTCATGATCTGGCGATCGTTTAGATATGTGGACCTGGTTGATCTTATTATATATATTATATTGTCCCTACTCAGACTTAGAAGTTCACTATTCATACTCATTGGTTTTACCCTACCTAGGGAGAATAGAGGTGATCATTCCACCATATCTTGGCTTGCTAGTGTTGACTCCATTATTCATTGTCTTCATCCATCCATTGCCTACCTTTTAGTTTATCACCTTGACTTACTACTTGACTAGGGACATGGAGGATCTTTTCCCCACTGTAGCCTCTGTATTGGATGAGCTTCCCTGTTTATTGTGTCTCGGCTCTGAGTTGGTGACAAAACTTTCTATGGTGAGTTGGATTTCCTTGTGAATTCCCCTAGTCACTAAAGTTGTGTTGGCTAAACCTGAAACTTTTAGTGCTGCCATGAATACAAAATTTGAAAAATGAAATGCTATATCTTGTATGAAAAGCCCGTTCATGCAATGTGTTTTTCAACACACATGAATGAAAGGCATGCAAAATGAAAATGGCCATGAAAATAAAATGTTATATCTTTTGGAAATGTAATACCTAGGTAAACAAGCTGTCTGTGACACACCTAGAAGTGCTCAGGTAAACAAGTGCCTTAAAAACACACCTGCAGCAGAAAGCCTCAAATAAATGTAAATCTATGCAATGTGTTTATAAACACACATAGATCAAAGGCTATGGAAACTTCGAGCCCAAAGCAATGGAACTTAAATGCTATATCTAAATAATTGTTGGCCTTATTTGTATTATGGATTGTGCACATCTGTTAAAGGTGAATAAACCTTCTTTGAACAACTCATCCATTTGTGAGACACCGCCATTCCCTGTGTTGTTGCTCATTCAGTATATACTATGGTGTGTATTCCCCTTCCCTTTTCCAAAGTGTCACAATGTTAAGTCAGTCAAGTCATCCCTTAGCCTAGCCAGTTATTTTAGCCTTCACCCTTCACTAGCAAATTGATCACAGCTATGAAGTGAGTATGATCCTGAAAGTCTAGTCTGAGTTAAATAATAATTAATGACATTATATCTTTGGATTTAGATCGCCGGTAATGATTACTTTGTGTTATAATTGCTATTTGAATAAGTTGTAGAGCATGCATTAACCTTTAACTTTGTAGCAGCTTCTGATGATAGTCTGAGTTATATTTGGTCATGTTGACTTGGTCAAACCTAGTTTGACCAAGGTCAACCACAGGACATGAGATGGTTGGACCTTGTGATGATATGGATAGATGATATATGGTCTATGTACATGTACATGATGATTCTATGCATCAAATACAGGTTTATGATGATGATTCATGGTTTACAACATTATTTGATCATTTATAGATTATTATTATTTCACCTGTTCCGGTATATTGGATATATTTTATGATCATGCAGAGACTCATATGGTGTATGAGTACACATCTTGGATGGATTTGGACCTTCTGAGTCCAATGAGATAGTCTGTTTTCAGTTCCGGGCACTTACAGTGATGATTGAGCCTCAATAGGCTAACCCAGTGCACTTTTGGTCTGTCGGAGACCCTGTCAGAGCAGAGAGGATTTTTATTTGGTTGACCTAGGGCATTGTGCTTGGAGAGGGTGGTCCAACCACTTGTTTTTACCATATTACCCCCCTCCCGGACACACTGGTGCCCTCACCTTGACGGCGCAGGCACTCCAAGAGGCAGTTTGGGGCAGTTTCACGCTTCCCGAGGCATTTCAGGATTGGTAGAAATGGCTATTGAGGAATTCGATTTGGGCTACTGAGGCAATATCTTGGCATGGGATGATCAGTGATGATGGGTTGATGTCGTCCACACCTCCTCCAGCAGTTTCAACTTCATCGGGACCCGCATCCATCACTTATGGCACTTTCTGATGATTTCTGAGGCCTTTAAAGGCCCACGATTTGTCCATAGAGGCACGATTTGGTATATTGATGACTATTTTATTATTATTGTGCTATGGGGACTGACCAAGGGTGGCTAAAATTACCCCTTGGACCCACCATAAGCTTCTTATTATATTTTGTCATCATGATATGGTGGGATTCCACTTTCCTAGGGCGATTTTGTCCACTTATGTTATATTTTATTAGTGATCCATGTATTTTATTGTTGAGCTCATCTCAACCATTGATTAGACATTTGTATCTTTTAATCTTAGCCACTCATTCAAAAAGTGATTAGGGTTTTGGTGCCTCTCCTTCCTATTTAAAGGAGAGAGCCTCTCATTGTAAAGGGGTCTTTGGCTCTTGGATTCTTGATATAGAAAAACTTTCTTGTGGAAATTCTTGTGGTCTCCTTTGCATCTCGTGTTCTTAGATGGTGATTGAAAAGTCTATTGCATCCTAGCATTTGGGTATTTGTGGTAAGATCTATCTTTTTTGGAAATCATTATCTTGTCTACAGGAGGGGCGACTTCAACAAGGGCGATTTTGCAAGGCTTCTTCAAATCGATCTTCTTGGCATTTGCTTGTATCAAGGGGTTATCATTAGTATCATTGTGATCTATGCTATCTTTCTGTTACTTCTCTTGTGGCATTAGTCTTATCTCTTGATTGCATCAAATCTGATATTGTTGACGTTTGTTGTGCAGGAGAGAGGGCGCATTGGCTTCTTGGACTAAATCGATTTCATAGAAAACTACCTCAAAGCTTCTCAAATTGATCAAGTTTGCATAGATCATCATCATCAAGGCATCTACAAGGTTACCCAGGTAAGATCCACAGGTTTGTTTCTCTTATCTTGATCCAATCCATTGGCACAACACATAATTGAAAACCTAATTAATTCAAACCCTCATTGTTACATTTTCTCAGATCTACTAAGATCTAGTGGGTTGTTGGGTATAATATTAAAAACCCACCTCCATAGTATCCACGGCATCCCGGATCTATAGTTTGGTGAGGATTGGCATCCATTTGACCCTCTTCCAAAGCCAACCTAGCTTCTCCAAGCAAGGGCGCACTTCTTGGTGAGGGTGAGTTGACCTAGATCTAATTGATGGGTAGTTGAGATTTCAATTGATTCATGATCTACATGCCCTAAAACCTACCCCTAGACTCTTACTTTGGCAATTTCTACCTTGTGGGCCCTATTCCACATTTCAAGGGATTTAATCCCCATTTTGGACCACTTGGTATCTTCAAACTCAAATCTAGCCAGATCTAGCCATTGGATTGCCTTGAAATTGTAGATCCACACTCTCACTCGATCAACCTACTTGGATCTAAAGTTTGGATGCCATTGGACTTGTCTTGATTCATTTATCCCACATTTTACCCTCCTTGGGCAAAGTCGCACTTCCTTGGGAGAGTGAGTTGGTCCACTTCTAGGACATGGGTACATGAGATTTTGGTGGATTTGGAACGAGCATAATTCAAAACCTAGGTCTAGTATGTCACTTTGTCAAATCTTGCCTTGGGGATAGCATTCCTTGTTTTAAGGGATTGTGGTCCACTTAGGTCAAACCTTGAATCTTTAGATCTAGACTTACTCCTCCATCAAACCTTTAATTGCCCACTTGTCTCATGCAATAGGAGTCATCAACCACAAGTTAACTTCACTTTGACTCCATTATCCCAATTCCCAAGGCACTGATCTCTCTCCAAGTCAATTCGACTTTCCTAGATTGTTGGATTAACTTGTGGTTTGATCCTTGTTTGGTGGACTAAACCCTTTGATGTCATCATATATCATGATCAAGCTTGTCACTTGTACTAGTTAGCCCCAATTCAACCCCTTAACTACCCTCCATTGGACACGGTTCCCAAGGCAGTGGATTTTCTCACATTGAACTAGTACTTCAATCCTGGATCCCATTTCAAATACTATAAGTCACTCTCACATCAATAATGAACCAAAGCTATACTCATTGAACCCCTTACTTATATTGTGACTTCATCCTTAGGTCTAGGATAAACCATACACCTTACTTCACTTAGTATTAACTTGATTTGGTGTCTTGGTTTTGATCTCTCCTGTCGGGAGTAGATCGGGTCTCCCCCTTTGTTGTCTGGGCTAGATTACATAAAGCAAAGGTTGCCTCGACTGGCGTGACAACCATCTATTGGAGGTCAAGGTGATCGTGGTTGCACCTTTTGAGTTGCCTTTCCCTATTGCCATCCACTAATGGATACATCAACAGGGGTAACTACAATTTAGGTGATAACAAACGGCTCAACCCTTACATCTACCAACATGAGAGGACAAACCTACCATCATGCGAGAATGGCTCTAGTGCATCTGCGTCTTCCGATCTCATCACTTCCTCTTAGGAGGAACCTCGATCTGGAGAACACCAAGCTTTTCTCTGAAGTACTCGAACTTCATTCTCACTAACGGCTTGGTCAATACATCGGCTATCTACTCGTCTTTCGCTACATACTGGAGCTTCACTGCGCCTCTTTGCACCATATCCTTGATATAGTGGTACTTTATCTCAATGTGCTTCGACTTGTCATGGTACACCGGATTCTCGAACAACTTCACACAACTCTAGTTGTCATAGAATATACAAGTCGCCTCTAACTGGAGATCAAACAAATCAGACAGTAGCTTCCTAAACCATACTGCCTCACAACTGGCCGAACAAGCTGCAACATACTCTGCTTCGGTTGTACTTAGTGCCACGCACAACTGCTTCTTGCTAAACCAGGAGATCATAACGGATCCCATACTGAAGCAGCACCTCGAAGTGCTCTTCCTATCTACGGCACTGCCTGTCCAATCCAAATCAACATAACCCTACAGGTTAATCTTCTGATTCGCGTCATACTTGAGCCCATAGTCAATTGTACCCTTCAGGTACCTCAATACATGCTTTGCAGCAATCAGGTGAACATGTCTCGAATCCGTAAGGAACTGGCTCAATGTGTTCACAACAAAGCATATGTCTGGTCTCGTGTTCGTCGAGTACATCAATGAACCAATCATCTGACGATACATCGTGGCATCAACTGACTCTGATGAAGCATCACACAGTAGCTTCAAGTTCGATGCCATGGGTGTGGTCATAGCCTTGCAGTCCATCATTCCGAACCTCTTTAGAATCTCTATTGCATACTCCCTTGTCCAAGGAAGATTCCATTCGCACTCTGCCACACGTCCATGCCTAAGAAATAATGCATCATACCGAGGTCCTTCATCTCGAACTCTGTGGCAAGCCTCCTCTTCGTATCTGCAATGAGCTCATCCTCCCCTGTTACAAACAGGTCATCTACATAGAGTAGAAGTATGACTAGATTTCCCACCTCAACCTTGTAGTAAAGGTTGGAATCTGCTTTACTCTTGGTAAAGCCTAAACTCATCAGGAAGCTATCCATCCTGTCGTACCGCGTCCTGGGTCCCTGCTTCAATCCGTACAAGGCCTTCTTGAATTTGCACACGAGTCTACCTGTCATGTGTCTCAAATCCAAGTGGCTGCTCCACGTACACTTCCTCTTCTACTACACCATTCAAGAACGTTGTCTTGACATCCATCTGGCGTACCTTCCATTTCATCACTACGACCAGTGCTAGTACAGATCTGATGGAAGTGTATCTGGCTATAGGTGCAAATGTCTCCTCATAGTCTATGCCTTCCTTCTTGGAGAAGCCACGTGCCACAAACCTCGCCTTGTGTTTCTTGATGCTACCATCTGCAACATGCTTGATCTTGTAGATCCACTTTGAAGTCACAACAGACTTCCCTTCTGGTCTCGAAATTACCTCCCAAACATCATTCTTCATGATCGACTAATACTCCTCGATCATGGCATCCTTCCATTCTTTCTTCTCTGTCATTTCCTCATAGTTGGAAGGTTCTTTGTCAATGATGTCGCACAACAAGGCTACATAGCTGGAGTATGGCCTAGGTCTCTTACTTTCTCTATGCATCCCCTCTGGAGCGCCATACCTCTCTGCATCTTGTATTGCTTATCGTACCCATGTTGGTTTCCTCTTGTGGGAGTTCTTCTCACGAGGTGGATCTACAGGTTCTTGTGGTTCTTCCATTTCGCGGTCTTCATGATCTTCTGGAATTGCTTCTTCCATAGTTGTATCTCTGATCCTAGGAACTGCGGGTTCTTCAGTGTCTTCAATAGGTAACTTTCTGGATCTGTTGTATGCTGAGTCTTCGTCGAATGTCACATCTCTGTTGATGTCTATCTTCTTGAATCCTGGGAAATATATTCAGTAGCCCTTTGAGCTTTCACTGTATCCTACGAATATACCCTTCTTTGCTGAAGGATCTAGCTTCGTCCTCTTCTCCTTTGGAATGTGTATGTACACTGGGCAACCAAATATCCTAAGATGGTTGACTTCTGGTTTCTCACCGGAGAACACTTCTTCTAGAGTCTTGTTGTCTAGTACTCGATGAGGAGTACGGTTCTGTACATACACCGATATCCTCGTAGCTTCTGCCCATAAATGCATCAAAAGATCCTGGTCATGAAGCATTGCTCTTGCTGCTTCCATTATTGTTCTATTCTTTCTTTCTGCAACGCCATTCTGTTGTGGATTGTAAGGAGTGATCAACTCCCTCTTAATCCCAGATTCTCTGCATAGGTTCTTGAAATCTTCCGAGGTGAATTCTCCGCCATTATCCGATCGAAAGGTCTTGATCCTCTTCTCAGTGTGGTTCTCGATCAAGGATTTGAATTCCTTGAACTTGCTGAATACTTCATCTTTACTTTTCAAAAAGTATATCCAAGTCTTACGGGAAAAGTCATCAATAAATGAAACATAATATACATACCCACTTAATGAACTGGATGACATAGGACTGCATACATCGAAGTGGATGATCTCCAATATCCCTTTCGCTTGTCTTTCACTGCTTGGAAATGTCTTCTTCACGTTCTTTCCTTTCGCACGTTCTTTGCAAACGCCTTCATGTTTTGACTAGATTTATGGAAATCCTTCAACTGCTTTGCTTGCAATGGGTAGTGCTCCGTAGTGCACATGTGCAAGCCTTCTATGTCATAATTCACTTGGCTCCATGGAGTCATGAACCAAGGCTTGTTCAGGTTGGCCCTTCAATTTGTACAAACCTCCCTCTTGCTCTCCAATCACAATTGCATCATCTATAGTCTTTCCCTTTAGCCACATTAGGACTTGGCCATCAACAAATGCAACCCTCATACCTTTAGCATCTAGTGCTGATATGGAGAGAAGGTTCTTCTTTAGTCCTGGAACATATAGGACATCTTTCATATTCAGAGACTTGCCAGAGTCTAGCTTGTATGAAGCTTCTCCACTTCCTTTTATGGGGTACTGGTAATCATCCCCAAGTTTCACCTTGTGAGGTGACTCATGTTCAGATAGATTTATGAAGGATTCTTTATATCCTGTCATATGCTTGGAAGCTCCACCATCTACAAGCCAATCATTACTCCCATGTGTGACAGTGCCCGTGAGTGCTTAGATCAAGACATACTCTTCATCACTTGAAGATTCATCACTTTCTTCTATGGCTCTCTTCCTTGGAGGTTCATCATCTTCTGCGGTGTGAGCATGGTGTCTTTTCTTGTTGGTCTTCTTATTGGAGCCTTTGTTTCTGGGACAATCTCTGGAGTAGTGTCCCTTCTCATCACAAGTGTAACATCTGACATTGGATAGATCTCTTTTGGATCTTCTAAAGTTCTCCCTCTGACTTTGGTGGTGGTGTTTCTCCCTCTTACTGTGATGATGGTGCTCCCTCTTGTTATGATTCCTTATGGTGTGGATTGTGAGAGCTTGATCATCATTTGCCCCCATCTTCTCTTCTCGAGCCACAAGTCGAGCTGCTTCTTGTGAACATTCTTCCCATAACTTACTGAATGTAATTAAGTTCTTTCTGGCACATATCCCTTGAATGAATGAGTCCCATGATCTTGGGAGACCATTTAAGGTGGTCATCACAATCTCTCCTTCTTCTACCTTTTCTCCAACAGCTTCAAGTTGCTCCTTAATCTAAGAGACCCTTGTGAAGTAGGACTGCATGGTTTCTGCATTTTGAATCTTTACATTCTTGAGCTGGTTCCTCAAGGTCATCTTCTGATTTATGTTCTTCCCTTCAAATAGCTTTGTCAAAGCATCAAACATCTCCTTAGGTGTCTTCAATGATGACACATGCGGGATGAGATGATCCTTAATGGAGTCTGCAATAATTCTCTTGGCCTTAACCAAGTTCTTCTTGTGGATGGCTTTAGCCTCATCTCCCTCTGGTGCTAGAACCTCTTCATTTACATACTTGTCCAATTCATTTTCTTCAAGGACAAGGACAATCCTATACTTCCATGCTCGGAAGTTATCAGCTCCTTCAAGCTTATCCTCAAGCTTGGTCTGGTGAGACATTTTAATGAGTACCTCAAATGGAAATAGCAAAGATTTAGATCTTACCAATTTGAGATGCCCAACTTGGTTCTGGAGATGGCTGGCCTAGGGTTTGTTAGAGAAACCCTAATTTTCCAAACTTGGAATTTGGAACTTCTTATTGGACAGATAGATGCGCCTCCTCAAGGTGAGTTTCCCAGTGTACTCACTTCTCCAAATCTGTGAACAGAATCCCAAAATTGTTGATGCCCCAGTTTTCCTCCAGCAATAGTGACGGGCCAAAAAATGAAAATTCTCATAATCAAATTCTGCTTCGACAGAAAGATGTGCCCTCCTAGGGCGAGTTAGCCTAGCCTCCTTTTCTTGATGATCTATGGAGAGAAGACCTCAAACTTAGAAGCACTGGCTTCCCGCAACTGCACAATGTCTTCTTTTCAGGTTAGCTCTAATACCATGTTAGTTTTTCTACTTTTAATCAATATTATCTAGGATCCTCACTGAAAGAATAACATGCATAGCATAACACAATAGACATAGATTTTCCTCGAGGAAACCATAAAGGAGAAAAACCCCGCAACTTCCTCAGAGATAGAATCATCACCAATACAATATCACAAAATGGAAAACCCCAAAACAAGATAGTCTTCTGCAGCTCCTCTCTCTTTCTCCTATGTGAACTTGTCCTATCTCTCACTTATGCGAACTTGAGTGAGTAAGTGTGTGTGCAAATGAGAGAGCCTTGCTCTCTATTTATACTTTACTTTCACTTGACCTTTTTCACTATCTAGGTCGGCCCCAGCTAAACCTGGGCCGACTTCTCTAGGAGACTCAATAACCCTAATACATTTGACTCTAGGGGATCTATTGCCCCGACTTACAATGGAGGATTTACCTCAATGACTTTACATGACCAAATGTAATAATGACATCTCCCACCGGAGGGTAAAACATCTTCGTCGGAGGTACAATAAAATACAAGTGAATATCTTCCGAAGTTACAATTACATCAACAAGGCCTACCCTGCAAGATTCTGTCAAATTTTGGTTCAAACAGGGAGTGATTTTGTCTTTGTACCAATTATTCTCTATCATTTTCTTCTTACTTGCATCTACCCTCATTTTTGTGTGTTAATTAAGCTTTGTCTCCTTGGTTTTGCAAGAAGAGAGGGATGCCCTAGTGGGCTTGGGCAAAACGTGTGAGCAAGAGAAACTACCAAGTCTTTCATTTGATCTTTGTGGAAGTAATCCTCGTCATAATCGGCATCCATTCTCATTTTCCAGGTACACTCAAGAGGTACATATTTTATTCTTCTAACTTACCCATTTATTCTCTAAATCTCAAACCCTCATATCTCAAAACCCTCATTTTTTTATTTTTTAGATCCGGTGAGATCTAGCAATTGCTTGGGCTTAATAATTAAAACCCACCTCTATAATAATAAACAAATTTTGGATCTAAAGTTTGGTGGGCATCCGACTCCATTTACCCGCTCATCTAAGGCACTGGGCTTCTCCCAAGGAGGTCGCACTTGTTGGGTAGGTGGGATTTTGCTAGATCCACATCGTGGGTATTGCTTGTTCCTTCTGAAATCCATAGATCCATTGAGTAGCAAACCCCCTAGTGCCATTTCACTTTGATCTCTACCTTGTGGGCCCCATTTTGACCATTTTCCATATTTAAAGGGTGGGCCCCACTTGGGTCTTTCTACTTGGCATTAGATCTATCTAGATCTACTATTCTTAACCCCTAAGTGGCCAATCTTTCCTTGGTTGAACATTTGTCCATCTCATAAGCCTCTTCAACCAAGCCCTAACTCCTTGGGTCCACTTATCAATCCTAGATCTAGATCTTTCCACTCTTGATCTTCTCCTTTTCATCTTTCACATTTCCCTAGGAGGTCTTGAGTAGGTTCGCTAGCCTTCATAGGTTAGCTAGGGTCTCCCCCTTGGACTTGCTTAGGCTAGATCTAAAGTGAAGAGTTGCTTGGTTAGCGTGACACCCAATGCATTGGGAACCGTGGCATCTCTTGGGTCACCTCTTTAGTTGTCCAACGCCTCTACCATCCTGGATAGGATCATCTTTTGGGACAACTACAAGTTGTGTGATAATAGGACCTATGTAGATTTTGTTAGCCTGCAAAACAGAGTTAGCTACAAAACTTGGCTCTAATACCATGTTAATTTTTGATAGAGTTAGGGTTTAATGCAGAAAATAAACAATCAATGTACTTTAATGCAAAATCACTTTTAACATTTAACAACTAGTACTAAAGATGAAATAGTACAGCAGTAGCTCTAGCAAAACATAATTTTCATCTCTTTCAACTTTTCACCTTTAACACTACCAAATGGTCACCGTGTTAAAGTAATCTTCAGTAACATGTAATCTTTAACAGTAGTCCAACATACACAGTGCTTATTAACAAAAAATAAATAAGACAAGTTTAGGGTACTTACCTGGAGTGTAGAACCCTTCCTGTTTTATACTCAGAAATATTACTTTCAGACAAAGATGTGCCTCTTAGAGGCCAACCAATACTAGGAACCAACTGACCCTACTAAAGGGTAAGAGAGAGAGATGTGATTGGCTGAGGTAGAGTCCATGACAATCAAAAACACAAAGAAAGTCTCAAGCAGAATTTAGCACAAACCTCAACAAGCCTTGACACCACAGATCTAACCACAATTAGATCTCATTAAGGTTTCAACACAGATCTAATAAAAGACAAGATAAAGCAGATAAAACAAAATAAAATTAGATCTGAAATAATAAAGTCACGGCTTCCACAAACATTCCCTCAGCTGACTAAACAAACCCACAGAGTCCACGGCTTCCACAGGTCAACCCTTAGTTGACTGCGACCCTCTCAATAACCAAGAAGACTGATCATAAACAGTTAGTAAGGGTAGCAGGTCTCTACAATAAACCCTTACACAGGTCCAACAATCCTCAACAAGCTTTTGGTTAGCAGATCTGATTTCAATAAAACTTATCAGGAAAATCAGATTTCAGTTAAGACTTCAAAAGGATTAGAGATAGCAGATCGGGCCTCAAGTGGATCAGCTAGACAAAAAACAGAGCTCGGCTAAGTAGAACGAATTACCAGAAGTCCACGGGTTAGTGGATCTAGGCTTACGTCAAATACATATGCAGCAAATTGTGTCTGGATAACACTTCAACAAACATATCGAAGGCAGATCAGATCTCAGCTAGGGTTCGGTAGGGTCAAAGAAGTCGCAACTGTCACGGCCTTATACAAGATATCAGAAAATGAATCATGTTTTGATCACAGATCAAACCCTGGATGCACACAAAAAAATCTGAACTTGATCAGCAGGTGGGCAGCCTTCAAACCTGAGTGAGCAGCAGTGATAACCTTAACATCAAGCAGAGGAAAGAGCAGACCTTGAGATAAAGATGATAGATGGATAAAAAAAATGATAAAGATAGGTCTTTAATATATAGGGTCAAAAACTTCTAGAAAGTTCAAAACATTATTTAAGTTAGGATTCCATCAAATTAGGAAGGTACCACTTAATTAAAAAAAATAGAAATAAAAAAAAAAAAAAAGTAAAAATTAAAAAGTAAAATTAAAATAAAAGAGTCACATAAAACATAAGTAGGGTACTAGGGTCATATAATTAAATAGGTGAGGGTACAAGTCAAATCATGACCCAATATAACATAGGTGTGGGTACATGACCCATAACCCCTAGGACCAAGGGTAAACCTTAAACGTGGTCAAATAACCATAGTACCCATAAGACCAAAAACATAAAAGGTGGTACAAATCAAAAGATAACTCAAAGTGGGTAAATGACCTATTAACCACAAGTCAAAGACAAGGTACCACAAGACAAATAATCAACAACGTGTAAGAAACAAATGTCAATCAATCGAGGTGGGGCACAACCAATCATCTCTCTCTCAAATGTACAAGTGTTCCAAATAACCTGAAAGTTCATCATCGTTGTATAACAAAAGGTCCACACGGATGATGTGATCATGTGGTCCTCTAGACTGCTCCTAAGGTCAAATGCTCCATCAAGGGGTGGCCAGTTCCTTGAGAAGACCATCTAACTCAACCATATCGAGGACCTAGGAGAAGAGGACATCACACATCATCATCTTGGTAACTGACCAAGAACCTCCATTCTCAAGGAATGGCTCTCAACCCCAGGTTGAGCTTTCAATCCTAGACTGAAACCACCTGCAGGACCTACTTGGTCTTTGTAACGAAGAATATGCCTGATCCTAGATCAGGATGTCTCTGTCTCAACCTGCAAAATCTACTTGGTCCTCATGACAAAGAAATTGTCTGGTCCCAGACCAGAATACCCCAGAGACAAATAGGGGCCCTAGCCACATGCTAGGGACTTTGCCATGGTATCAACCTGCTTGGTCCCCGACCAAGAACCCCAGGAGGCAGCTGGGGGCCCTAGGGTACCTTCTAGGGTCTTACTCTCTACTCTGCCTGGTTAACTTGACCAGGAACCCTAGTTAACTGACTAGGGTACCATCCTCTTTCCAAGAATGGGTCTCGTAGCTGCACTAAAAATTAACATTAGGCGGAAACACTACCCTCAAGGAGGGGCATTAAGAGACAGACCAACATCAGTGCAGCTTCAAACTCCAAACCTATACGGACCTGCGGGGCCCTCCCCATCCCTTGAGATCTCAAGGGCATGACCATAGACCTCTCCCTAGGTGGAAAAAGAGAACCCCCGGGCCTCAATGGCGACCTACCTCCTCTAAACAACAGTGCAGAGGGTGGCCGAAACCTTCCACTTGTTCTTCATCGAGACATCATACTATTCTTAGTTTCCAAACAACAGTGCAGAGGGTGGCCAAAACCTTCCACTTGTTCTTCATCGAGACATCATACTATTCTTAGTTTCCTCGGATGTTAGGAGAGATGGGTCTATCCCTTGATAGACCTACCTCCTTTCTTTTAGATTTCTTTGCTCCTGGATCCTTTCCCCATGTATTTCTCCACCCCCATGCGGTCCCTGTACTCAAGGTTATGGGATTTCCATGCCTCGCATAGATTTTTCCTCTCTTCTCTTCTCTACTTTACTTTACTTTCTTTTTTGAGTATTGTCTTTTATAGGAGACCTTTAGGTACTCCAGCTTTGTAATGACATCATGGTACTCGGCAATCCCATTGACCTACTTTTGTGGTCACTAGTCAGACATTAATAAAATTATCTTATCTTAGCTTACCTTATCTAGCATTGTGTAATTTTAAGTTGAATAACTTGTGATTTTACTTCATTGTTATTTCAAGTTCTCTTCTTATTTTGCATACTTACTATTGTTGGGAACTAAACTAGATAATTTAACACTAATCACTTCATATTCTAGTCAAAAAGAGTTTTTAAGTCTTGACCTTTAGCAAAGATTATCTTTGCTCAAGGCCAACACTTACCTTTTTGCAAGATAAGAAGTCTTCCATAAGTGAAAATTGTTATAACTCAAACAAGCACTTTCAACACTATTCACTTTAATTTCAGTTATCAACATTTGCTTTTACTTTACACTTGAATGCGTGATTTGTGAGTGCACTAATTGATGTTTCATGTTTAAATGATATGATTGGCTTCCATTCGTTTTAGCACTTAGACTACCAATTCGCACTTGTTCAAGTAATATATGTGTTGATGCTTTTATTCCCATGACATTATTGAGTTGATTCACTTTATCTTAGGTTGTGATAACTGATAAATGAATTCATAGTGTACTAAGAAACAATCATTCATTTTTTGAGATTACTTTGAAATTTGAATTCACCTTGGCTAAGGAAACACTTTACTCATCTTCTCTTGATCATTTAAGAGACTTAGATTTCCACACTTATCTTTACTTAGATCATCCTAACCATCAAGCTAGGTGTACTTCATTTCAAACACATTAAATTTCTCCAAGTATACATAGTCCTCCTACAAATCAATTAAGTTAGTACTTGAGAAAGCTAGCCCACCTTGTATTGTACCCTTTATAGGCCTACATGTGAAACCTCTAGTTAGTACCGTGAAAAGCTTAAGCTAGGGACAACTCCCGTGGTTGGTCTAGTTTCCCTTTAGGATTCTAGGAGAGTGTGACACTTAAGGGTAGATCTCTAAGGTTTTACTGAGTTAGCAGCTGATTTTTTCTTGCATCATTTAAGTTGTTTTGCAACAACATTTTGGCATCGTTGTCGAGGAGCAAGGAGTTCCCAGTTGAATTCGTTTATTTCTAAAAAAGAGCCCAACAAACGACAACATTTTGGCACCATTGTTGGGGAGCAAGGAGTTCCTTGGTTAATTTTGACAACATCTTTTGGTGAAGAAATACTCTTCTTTAATCTATTATCTTCATCGGCCAACTCCACCTAGCGACTCCATTGATCATAAGTATAATCTTAGGAGTTCTTCAAAGACAACAATTGTTTACAATAAAAATCAAGCTTCTTCAAGCAAATCTATCCAAATGGAAAATGCAAATCCAAATCCAAACCCTAATCCTAATCCAAATCCAAAATCCCAATCCAAATCGGCCTAAGGCTTTTGGTAGGAATCTCAAAAATCCTTTTGACTTTTCAACAATAGTTGGTTACCCTAACAATGTTACAGATAAAGCCCACAAAAGATTGCCAACGTTTAGTGGAGATAATGCAATTACTGTTGTAGAACATCTTGACAAATTCTAGAAAGTTATGAAAGAATTGGACATTGAACATGATGATGTGTTCATGAAATTGTTTGTTGCAACCTTGGATGGCAATGCCCATAGATGGTAAAAAAACTTGAGGGCTAGGAGAATCACTGGCTATGATCTTTTTGAAAATAAATTCTTGGAAGAATGGAGGGAAAAATATGTCAACAAATTCCTCCTAAACCAGCTCCATGAGATAAAGAAGAAAGATAATGAAACCATCCGAAAGTTCAACCAAAGATTTGAAAGGATCCTTGAAAAGATTCCTAAACAAATTAAGCCCAAGGACCCTGCCATTCTCATCCTTTCCCTTAATTCTTTCCAAGGCACTTTTGGGTTTGTGTTTAAAGAGAAAAATCCCTCATCCCTAAAAGATGCCCAATTTAAGGCTAGGCAAATGGAATTGAATGTATCCTCAAGAAAGATTGACTTACTAGAAGCATCAAGGGCTTCTACCTCTAAATCAAAGATTAAGGGCTCTCATGCAAATGATCAAGTCCCTTATCCTAAGCCATGTTTCTAAAATCGATCAACTCGGACTCGGACTCGGCCAAGTTGACCAAGTTGACCCTCCATCGAGCTGACTCGTCCTTCGAACTGAATCAGGTGACTAGTTCAGTGCCGAACTGGCCGAGTTGGTGTCCGACTCGGCTAGCTCGATATCGAACCGGTCAACTCAGCCAAGTCCCGACCTGAACCGGCCGAATTGACTGTAAAAAAAAACATGCTCTGTTCAATCACTCAGTAATATTAAATGGTAATATTGAACTATTAAAGTAAAAGTGGTATTCTCCTTATCTTTCATTTTCTATCATTTTACTTAAATTTTTAACATTACCAGTAATTGTTTCAAGATGTTTGAGATTGGTTCCAACTTCATCAGACTTCATATGCAAAAAGTAGAATTTTAGATCCCATTCAGAATTCAACAAACTTAATAGTTTTTAGGATTTCAGGATTGTAAAGTTTCCACCCAATTCTATCATGTACGAGGGTATGGAACTGGCATTTAATCAAGCACATGAACCCCTCCATATACCTTGATGTTGGTGGTGTTGATTGTTGAACTCCTCTATCGTGACCTTAATAAAAATGTACTCTTCACTCGAGCAAAATCACTTATTAAGCATGGGAAGCTTTTTCTACCTTATCTTAACGATTGGAATAGGAAGTTTCATCAAAATTGTAGAATGTTGAGTCATTGACTAATGTCCTTGGAGGATAAATTTTGAGATTCAAGGTAGAGGCAAGGGCTAGGGCCTAGAGGAGGAAGGCATAGGGTGTTATTGATGAATAAGTTCCAATATAGGCAATGATTCACCGACATGTATGATTTATGATTTATGTTTCACATTCATTTTTTTAAATGTCCTAGCTCATTTATTAATTTAAAATATACATATACATGCATACACACATACATACATACATATATATATCGTGTTTCCCCATTTCCAAAATTTTGCAGAGTCATGTTTCCAATGCATCCCCGTTACAGAAACTCGTCCCCATTTCCCCGTTTCGTGCAACTTAAAATCTAACCCTAACCCTAACCTCGTGCTTCTAGGCGTTTAGCTAGTACTACCACTACTGCTACTACTACAGTTGTAGATGACCATGAGGAGTCCGAGCTTGAGTGATGTCATTGCTAGTCCTGATTCTAGTTCTACTTGTAGTTATAGCAGTGTTTATGAGTTTGACCAATGACATGTATGATGTATGATCTATGACGCAGTGGCATCATAGCATGTTGTTTTTTGGATTCTACAGGCCAATTAGGCCTCATTGATTATGTATTTTGTTCCAGATATGTATTGCATTGTTGCACAATACACTTTGTGCCATTTTTATATATTCACCCTTATATGGTATATACATGACCAGACTATGGATATTTTGTCTCTAATGCTTTGGAATTGTGAATTGGAATCTTTAAAGTTTTGTTGTTTTTTATAATTTAATTATTTTATGTATTTTTGAGTAAACCGAGTCATTAAATTTGAATCAGTCGAGTCATTATCGATTCCGAGTCCAAGTCTAAATTGACGCTTGACCGATTCCAGGTCCAAGTCCAAGTTTTAAAACATTGATCCTAAGGATACACTTATTGTTGAAATGATGAAGAACCAAACTAGGATAGCCCAAGAAATGGAGAATTTAACAAAGGAATTGTCTCAACTCCAAACTCAAGAAAAGCCTAGTGTATCTTATCCTCCCAGAAGATCTGGTTACAACTGGAATCAACAAAAGAAAGGAGTGACTGAAGATTCTAAAACTCCTCATGCCCTAAGCTTCAAATAACTAAGCCTTCGTTTATTGGTGTTTGGAACGTGATCAACCTCACAATGAACAAGAGTGTCATTTGATTAGAAGTGGAGAGGGGGCAAGTGGTGGTAATAGTATCAATTTCATTGAGGATTACAACCAAGAGAATGAGCTTCAACACATTGTTTATAATGTTTCCACTAAGGACATGGATCAAATCAAGCAAAGTAGCATCAAGAACACAAGGTTTGAAATTCTGAATTCCATGGATGAGGAAGCAAAAGAAAGGTTTAGGAAGAAAGATGGCAAACATGTCAAAGGAAGAAAGCCAATGGAACTGAACATCCAATGAAAGGAAGGCTTGGGAAAAATCTTCCCTTCCCATTGAAAACCAACCCACTCTTAAAGGGACCAATGATGTAGATCTTGCAATTGATCTTGATGGAATACTTAGGAAGATTACTATTCATGTACCCCTTAGAGAATTAATCAAGCTTCCTTCACAAAATGAAAAGGTGAAGAAATTCGGTCAAGATAGTATGAAGGAAGAGTTAAAGAATGACCCTCCCATTATTTTGCAAAGTCTTGTTTATGAAAAGAGAAATGGGGGTCACAAGCCTTTATGTGTTACCCTAGTTGTCAAAGGAATGCTCTTGCATAATTGTAAGTTGGATTCTGGAGCAAACACAAATGTCATGTCGTGTCATGAAAGCTTTAGGTCTAGAAGTCACTCGACCATACAGGAATGTATGTGGGATAGATTCAAAGGAAATCAAAGTCCATGGCCTTATCAAAAACTTAAAGGTCGATTTATTTGTTTGTCTCGATATCTCAACTCTAATGGATGTAGTGGTTATAGACTTGCCACCTGCTTATGGCATGTTCTTATCAAGAAAGTGGCCTGCAGGATTAGGAGGTCATTTACAAATGTATCTTTCATATGCCTCCATTCCTAATTCTGAAAGGAAAATGGTTCAGATATACCGTGAACCATTTTTTGAATGCCAAATGGAAGAGCCTACTGATGGGCCTAGCGAGACTTATGATTTAGCTTGTGATGAAATGGAAAGGTTATGCTTGGTGAATAATATCCATCTGAACTTTGGAGAAGATTATACTGAGCCAACCCAATCCAAGAAGGAAGAGGAAAAGGGCAAGAAATCAATGCATTCTGCACCATTGACCACTCATGAAGAAGGTTCAACAAGTCATAAGATGTCACAACTAATAAAGTTTGGCCTTTAAAGGGAGATAAGAATTTTATAACACCAAATGACCTTATAAGAGAAATGCTTCTCCCTAATGAGCAGCCTGAAAGGATCGTGATTAGAGATTTCCCAATCTCATTAGAAAAAGAGGGAAAGGGGATTAATCTGCCATACCCCAAGAGTCATGATTGGGCAATTTCCTATCCTTTTGAATGATAATCCACAAATTGTTACTCATGAAGAAAATATCACAAGTCAAAGGTTGAAAGAAAAAGTGGATCACCCTATGATGGACACTCATCTGGACATAGAACTAGACAGTTTTCAAGATAAGAGATATAGTGTTGAAACCATTAATAAAAGGCAATTTACTTATCAAGATCCAGTTATGATTTGGAATCAAGCTTATAGGTATATGACCAAACCTCTTTCTCATCTTTGGATCGGTCCTTTCTTAGTTGAAGGTTTTGCTGGAGCTAATGGTTTTCGATTTGAAATTCTCATACACCAAGATTTCATCAAAGATTCTATACCTGGTGTTCCCTAGCATTTACTTTTTCCATCTTGCATTGTTTTGCTTCTAGCATAACTTAGACTTGGAAAATTTTGAACATTTCATTTCAGCATGTCATTTCATGTTATTTGCTTAGATTTTGTTTCTGCAATAGTTTACTTTGTTTATTTTGAAGTTTTTCAAATGCATTCTAATAATGGTCTGTGGGAAAGGTATATTCCTATGTTGTAGGTACTCACTTTTTACTGCTGCTGATGTGCTTGAGATTCTGAGGTTCTCGAGTACTCTCTCCCTTGAGAGTACCCGTCCCTCATGGAGCCAGGTGTTATGCCACATTCTGTATTGGCATACTAGGACTTGTTTTTGCTTCATTCTGTTGATATATTCCAGATTATTATGGCCCAAAGATTCAACAAATGTGTTGTTTTGTGTGAGTGGAACCCCTAGTGGAACAAACTCTGATCTCAAGAGTGCAGGAGCCTAGTGGTGTCCTATGTTGTGGACTCTGAGGGAGGAGTAACAATATGAACCCCCGCCTCTGCCCAAACAGTGTAATGTGTGCCAATGGTTGAGGATCAATATGCAAAGCAATAGCTGTCGATGGTTGTTGTTCTCAGCATCTAGTCCACAAAGCAGAGTGAGGCTCAAATGGCAGCTCCATATTTCACTTTGGATTGGTTAGGATATGTGACTCCAAGTGGGTTAGATCATGTGTGATGTTAATGACTAGAAGAAATGGAATTCGTCTGCAAGGGCATGTCAGATTGTTGACCTTGTTCAATGGTCATTACATCGATGCTCTGTTGCAAGATCTCCAATGGAGTCCCATTTTGGTCTACACTTGAGTCTAATCGTGCTTGTCGATGCTTCCTACTTTCTTATCTAATGCATTTTATGAATTATTCTGCTTCTCTTGCTTCTTTGGTGGATGATGATTCATGAATCAAATTACTAGGAGAAATGGAAGCAAGCAAGCATTAGAGAGGTTAAGATAAATCGGCTCTTCAACTTCTATTTGTCTAGGCAATTGTAAATAAACTTATGACGGAAGATTTCATAGAAGCTTAATTTCAATACAAACTGAAGCATTTTGTCTCATCAATCCTTAGATCCTACCTCCCTTTTGTACCCAACCAATGTAAGTCCAAAAGGTTTCACAATTTTGTCAATTTCACACATGCCAATGTTCCAACATACATAGAAATTCGATCCAAAGACGATGCCAATGTTGTGACACATACTCAGGTAGAAAACCATCTTGCCAAAACTGAACATAAGTTGTGATTCCTAGAATTATCCAAGTATCATTCAGTAATGTATCTACTTTTTGTGTTGCAAGTCAGGTGACTTGCTATAGGATTGCAATGCTACTATTAATAATTGCAGTTTTGTTGATTTTAGGCTTCTTTTCAATTGAATTTTATCTTTAAAATGGAGCCACCATCCATTTCTGCTATAACAATCTTCTATGTGCAGGAGTGTTGGACATTTTAGTAGGGTAGTTTGCATATTTTTGGATTTTTTGTGCAACAACCTTCCAGAACTGTAACAAGCTGCATTTCTGGTTATTTTCTAGCAACGGCCTTGATTTTTATTGGGATGTCACCAAACTTCCAATATTCTTCCCCAAAAGAACCATTGAAACTGTAGAAAACGGATGACAAAACCTCACCAATAGACAACTACCCTTGCAGCCATTTGACTCTATTACTAGACTTGATGTTGGAAAATTCCATGATGCAAAGGCAAAGAAGATCAATGACGCTCAAAAGGCAAAGAGGACAAGCATCACTGATCTTCTTTGCTTATTAATCTTGGAATCTTCCCACATCAGGTCGGTCATAGTGACCACGACTCCATCAAGCTATGTTAGCCTCTCTAACTTGTCGAAGATGAATTAAGTGCTTGTCACTTCTTAATGGTGAGCATGTCCTTGGGAAAAGCTGTGTGTGGAAAATATAAAACAGGACAATTTTGAGCTGATAGGGACCCTTAAAAATGTACAATAAGTGGATACAGCTAGCAGATCGATGGAAGCAGGTTTGACTGATAAAGAAGTGAACTTTCCACCTCACTATATGGACATCAAAATAAAAATTAGTAAAATCGGTTTTTTAAAAGATAACATGCCAAAGATGATAACCACTGCTGATTACTGTACAAAGGCTTAACTGGCAGAGATCACACAGTTTCTGAATAAGTATTCAATTTTAATGTGTTCTTTCCTGACTTAAGACTATCAAAACACGCACAGGATTGTGGCTGTAATGGGACAGAGGAAGATAAAACGATTCTTGGCTCTATGCTAAAAAGATCAAAAATCAACCAATATAACACAATAATAAACATACAAATTTTGGTTAAAATGCTTGTTGCCAGCTTAATCTGTCCAGATGATAAATTAGAGTGGATAAGTCCAATAGTCTTGTAGTCTACAAAGGAAAATCTAGATAAATAAAGAATTTGTGTGGAATTTGGATCAGTGAATCACTGAATTATGTTACAATCCCGGACTCATTCCTGACTCTGTTTTGTGGTGAAAATGTAGCAGTGACCTCTAGGCAAAAAAAATCTTAGCAGCCATTACAGGGCATCAATGCCACTTGCTTCACTCACGGATTGTCAAGACATAATCAAGTCAGCTAAGCAGGATCGACAGTAGAGACAAAGCAACTCGTTGGCATATGTTGAAGAATGTACCCGATGAAGATATTCCAAGAGTCCGATGACAAACTTCTGGTTGAATGTGATCATGAGTAGGCACGCTATCGGTTGTTCTAGAATGACAAAGCAACTCCTTGGCATATGTTGAAGGATGTACCCGATGAAGATATTCCAAGAGTCCGATGACAAACTTCTGGTTGATCATGAGTGGGCACGCTATCGGTTGTTTAGCAAACCACCCTTCCCTCCAGTAACTTGACAAAATCTGGCAATGAAAAATCTCCATTTTAGCCATGAAAAACTGTTTTTTCTGCAATTCTGATATTGCAGATGGATTCCCCGCCCTCCCATACGTGTTAGGCACCTCAATAATGCAATTTCAGCAATCCAATCCTAAAATTCCAAAATTCAGACAAAATTATTGCTGGATATATGAAAAACATTGACCGGAAAAGGGATTATGTTTATCACACGATTAGTTTATTCCGTTCTGGAATCATACGGGACATTTAAGAATGATGGCGAAAAGATGCAAACAAGCCCAGATGTCCTTGAATTCTAAAGCATGTATCATGTTCATTGTTCCGAACTCCGACACACACCAAACCCCCACCCACCAACACCAGGAATTCTGCTTGGTCATGTGATGGGTATTAAAATCGATTTAATGCTTCGGACTATCGGATTCTAAGAATAGAAGGAGCGGACAATCTACTGTAAAACAAATTTATTTAAACTCTTTATTACTGCTCTGGTAACGGTTTTTTAAATATAATTAATCCCAAAAATCAACCAATAGATTCGGTTATCCTTGCCTTGACTTTCTCTGAGCAGTTATGTCTTATATTCTTCGAATAAAATTCATTAATATATATCAAACATGATTCTTCCTTATTGTGCGAAAGATGGATTTATCCGTGAAGCCAAAAGAACGCCTAATTCGAAACTTGCGGGCCGTACTCTCAGGCCGCAGAAGCTATTTTAAATACCATCAAATCAAAAAGCTCGCAGAAATCACTAAATTACCTGTTCAATAACTTCTGGGGGCTCGTTGTAGATAATGGGAACAGCCCTGGCACCCCCGGATTCTACGAATTTGACATAAGAAGCCGCGATGTATGAGGCATTAGGTGCCTTACTGAGCTTTCCATTAGTTCCATCACCTGGGTGAGTCACAATTCCTATTAGTGGTCTGTAGTACTCTGAATTTAATGTATTTTCCGCTTTGGCATCTTCTGAAGGTAGACGCAGACGCAGGGACTGTTGTGCATTTAAGACTTGAATAAAAAGGCAGAGACAGACTACAAGTAGTAAAGGCATAGCCATGGCCATGGTTTTTCCGCTTCTGCCAACAGCCAGTTCCTTCCGTCTATTGTTGTAGGATTGTGGATTCGTGCGCTCGTATAGCGTTTGTCTGAACTGCTTGGGTTAATTTAGTTATTTGTATGTTGTCAGTCCCGGCGTGGGCAAGCAGATGCAGCAAGCAAGGTCCGGCATTAGCTTGCCAAGGGTTACGGGTCAGCAACAATTTCCATTCTGAGAACGAAAGCGTGTTGGACATTTCTTGGGTGTCGATTTAGAACACGATAATGATAATGTATTTAGTAGTGTCTGATGTTTTGTCTTTTGGTTGTAATTAATAATTTTAAAATTGATGCTTTTAAATGAAGGAAAATTCTGGGGATACATATTTATATTTTATAGTGGTAAGGGAATGTATTTCATTAATTTTTATTAAAATTTTAATTTAAGTGTTTGATTTTTAAAAGTTATTTAAATTTTATATGATTGAGGAAAAATGATTTTTACATAAAATAATTATAGGTAACCTAAGATTCGAAACTAAAAATTATTATTTAATATAAAATTAAATGCTAATATGGATATATGGCTACAATTATTAACTCAAAATGCGTATTTTTATGGCCCATGGTTTAAATAGAAATTATTATATTTGGACATGCCTTGTAGTGATATTGTATTCCTCATCACAGGTTGTTGCTTTCTTTGATGGATTGGTAGTTGATGGTTTATGTGTTGTGGGGGGAGTGATATATATCAACAAAGATCATTATTTCACTTTTAAGATGAATTGTGGAAGAGGCGCCAACACCAAAGCAGAATTACTTGGTCTTTGGTGTGTGATTACTGTTTCTTATGCTATGGGCCTTCATGTACTGGCTGTTTTTGGAGATTCTAGGGTGACGATCAAATGGGCACAAAGGGACTATAATCTAAATGTGATCTCATTACATCAGTGGTGTTGTAGAACTATGAAGAAAATACAACTTTTCAGAGACATCACTTTTGAACATATCTTTCGCCAACATAACACAATGGCAGATACACTTTCCAAAGAGGCACATGATGGAGCTGAGGGTGTCAGATGGGGAGAACTACAAGAGACACAATGCACTGATTTTGGTTCGGTGAACATCTTTGAGTATTAGTTTGTTATGTACTGAAAGTAATTGATTTTGCAGGTTTTATGTATGTTTTTTTTAGATATCTGCCATAGAAGGTCTACAGTAACTTTTTGAACATAAGTCTCTTACTTATGTATGGTTGTATTATTTGATTGATTAATATGAATACTAGTAGTACGGTTTTTTCACTAAAAAAAAAATAGGTTGTAGCCATTAATTTCAATGTATGGAACTTTAATATTTATATCGATGGATGTTTATATCTTAGAATTTGGGGTGGAGTAGCAATTATGATTTTTTCTATATTGATTTTATGGTAATAATTCCAAATTTGAAATAAACAATTATAAAAGAAAAAGGAATATCAAAATAACTGGCAATAATTGATGCATGGATAATTGGTAGTTGATGCATGGATAACTCTTAGCCGATGCATTGATAACAAGCGGCATGCAACCCATTTGCTTAGGCATAGGCAATGGGTGATCACAACAACTTATGGAGAACAAGTAAAAGATAATTTATTTGTGGTTTATTGGCATTAACCGGCCACAAGTTAAGTGGTTGTGCTAGTTATATATAGTCCAAAGCTATGAAAACGATTGCATAGTAAATAATAAATAATAAAGTTTCATAGAAAACAATTGTATAATAAATCATAAATGGGATAAATACCAACATGGATCCATCTTAAAAGGGGATCTACCCAAGCCCCTAGAGGGATCAAATTTCTCAAGGTACAAACTCCTTTTTAGAGTGCAAATGTTGAGGATCATTTTAATTTATAGTTTTATATATATGTCGTTGTAAATATTTAAATCTAATTTGATCCGACATGTTATTTTTTATAATATTTTATTATTTTTAAAAAAGACACGTGTCAGCTCCAGGATGAGCACAGAAGGAGTTACACATCGCCCTACTGGACTGTAGAATGCGCCTCTTCGATGCAATAACATTATCATTTAAACATATCAAATTTGTAGTAAGTAGTTGATACTAAATTTAGTTATTTATAAACATCATTAATCTAAAAAAATAGTTGCAAATATTCTAATTATTTAATTGCTAATAAATGCTACAATAACTATACTAGCACAGCCACTTAACTTGTGGTCGGTGAACATCGATAGGATACAAGTAAAGTGCCACAATCTGTTACTTGTTCTCCATGTGTAGTTGTAATTCATCATTGTCTATGCCTCAGCTAGTTGTTATCACTTGCCTTTTCTAGTTAAATGGGTTTTTTGTCACAAACTACCCGTTATCCATGCATCAGCTACCAGTGATTTTTTATATTCTTTATTTTAAATTTGTTTATTTTGAATTTGGAGCGACCACTCTAAAATCAATTTGGACATTATACTTGTTTTGGAGTGACGGCTATAAAATCAATTTGAACAATACACTTGTCTTATCTTCATGCAATTTAGGATTCATGGAGATCAACCTCCACTTTGAATAAAAAGTGGAGAAAATAACACCAATAGGTATTGCTCTAATACCTATCGATGTAAAAATATGTTAATACACATATAACACAATAGCATGATTGTATGTATCACTTTTTTTTAAATATATATATAATTTTAAATGATTTTTATTTAACCCTTTAACTAATCTATATATATTTAATCATATTCAAATTTTAAGGATAAAATAAATTCTCAATTCATATAATCATATTAATCATATCCAAATTCTGTCATGTTCATGTTTATACTTTAAGCAAGATACTCTAAAAAAAATTATTTGAGGCTTATGTCAATTGTCTAAACCTATAGTAGTATTGATAAGCAATGTGCTTACATATTCTAAAAATATTTCTTTGAACTTATGTCAATTGTCTAAACTTATAGTAATATTGATAAGCAATGTATTATTGATATCCTAACTATGGGATAGAAAAAGCTAAATAATTTATATCTTATGATACAAAATAAATCTATAATGTATTAATTTTAATGTAAACCTATAGTAGTAATGGCAAGCAGGGGAGAGACAAAATAATTTATCAGGTTATAATGTAAAAAAAAAAAGTAAATATAAATTAATTGGTATTGAGATATTTTAAAAACAATATCAAATAATTAGTATTGATAGACAATTGAAAGTGATAAAATGATTTATCATATTATAATATAAAACTAAGAGGAAAGAGGAAATAGTTCGCTAACTACTAAAAGACATGGTAGTGAACAAGCAGGAGTCTCATCCTTCCAATCACGACCAAGTTGATGCCATGTGTGAACATGTTTTTCTTGAGTCTCTAATCGTTAATGTACTACAAATTTGTCTTATTTCTTAGAGTCTTTTATAAAGTATACTCTTCTAATAATAACTGATGCATTTTTTACTCGGCTTTCTACATTTTCATGGCGATAATGGTTTAATGGTGGTGTATCCATCCATTATAGGAAGCCCCCCCTCTTTATTCATGCCTTGACCAAGGGTAAGATGGACATCCCCTATTTCCTCTTCCTTAGGAAGTTTTTCTAAGCCTGATTATGAAGTTCTGCTCTCCTACTGTAGGTTTTCCGACAACCTCCTCTTTTTCCGCGGCCCTGTCAGACGATGTTTTGGGGCTTTCACCAGCTTTTTCTATGGACCCACCTGGACAAAGTTCGAAGAGGACTGTCCTCGGGAGCCAACAAGAAAAAAGGGTACACACTGATAACGTTCTATTCTTTGAACCTTCCTTTAAGGAATGTCAAACTGAAAAGACTACAAACGCGGAAGGTTTTAATATCGGTTTTGAAGTACCACCTATATTATCATGTGATGCCCCTGTTGAGAAGCTTTCTCACATTGATAAAAGACTGAAACCTTTTAGTAAAAAAACCCAAAAACGCTTTCTAGCACTTGGGGAGGACATCGAGCTCTATGAAACCATTTCAATGGCAGACCATGCGCTTGTGGGTCGATTTGGGGGGCCGTGAATGTACATTACAACGTTTAGAAGTTGGGATGCTCACTTTTGGAGACCTCTTCTTGGCTATGAACCTAGTCCTTTCTCACTCACCAGGGGTTGGTTGGGAGTGATACTAGACAAGTGGGTTGATACCGAAACTCTTCTTTCTGGTGTGTGGGAGTGGGACTCTATAATACTGTGTCTCAAGCGTTGGACCCCCTTTTTCGATTCCAGTATAGAGAAAAGCTACGTTAGGCCTGTATGGGTAAAGTTCCCTGGCCTACCACCAGAGTTATGAACGGCTGAAATCCTATGATGTTTGGGCAACTTGCTAGGAACTTTTATAAAGGCAGACATGGGATTCTTGGCGACGGGTATCCTATATGTGGCTAGGTTTTTAGTTGAACTTGACCTTCGTGAAGGTCTCCTTAAAGAGATTGATATCACCTTGATGGGTAGAACTTGGACTCAAAGAATCGACTATTTTGGCATCCCTTTTCGGTGCAATGGTTTCCACCAATATGGTCATATTGCAAATTTCTGCAACCGAGGTTTCACAAAGAATATTTAGAAGAAGAAAGAGCACTCAACACCCCTAGTTTCAGATAGGTCGGTATAATCTGCTCAAGATTACACTCCTCCATTGGCGGTTGGTTCAACTTCTGGGCGTTTGACTGGTAAGACTCCGCTACTTAGGACTCTTTTAAATTATGTTTCCCTTCCTCTTTCTTTGACTCAACCTTGGAGTCTTCCCCCCATACCCTGCTTGTAATCCCTCCTAGTCCTCCCTTTTCACCCATCCCCCCGGCTCCTTTACACACTGTCAAACCTTTGTCTTCCTTTTTCCAACCAAAGACCCCTCCATCATCATGAAGCCCCCTCCTCGCCTTAGCTTTACAAGCTGACTCGTGGATGGATCACTCTTCCCCGCCTATGGAAATGGGTAGTCCTCCCTCCTCCTTAGCATCCAATCCAGTTGAATCACCCGATTCTCTAGTGTTTTTTACCTCCCTAGGGGACTTCACAGCCGTTTCCCCTTTAGGAAATCCCTTGCTTGCTTCGGAAAGCCCTCCTCCTCTTACTCCCCCTCCCTCTTCTACCCCTAAGCATCCTTTTGTCTACAACTTGAGGTCCTCTTTGAAATCCCCAGTATGAGGACTCGGTGCTATTTGCGGTCTTACTCTCTCCTCACCTCGGATTCAAGGGAGATGTTCCATCGTGGATTCTGCTAGGACATAGGTTGTTATCGACATCAGCGCTAGGAGACAACGTAGAATTTTTGGGTCGCTTAGAGCAAGTAAACTCGAGAAAATGTTTCCCTAATGCTGGTGCTCTCCTTAAATGTTCGAGGGCTAGAGATGGCCTCAAAGAAACTGGCCCTGCATCAAGTGGTGGATGCTTATAGACCACAGGTTCTCATGATATAGGAAAGTATTGCTACTGGTGAATTTATCCTCGATGATCTCAAACAACTCCATACGGGCTGGTCATTCATTTGCACCGATGCCACAGGCCAATTAGGTTGACTGATCACTGGCTAGCACACTTCACAGTTTCTGCAGATCAACAGTTGGGCCTTCCCATCCATCTTGGGGTCGTTCCTTTTCTCCAGGGAAATTGGCTTGGTGTATACTTTTGTTAATGTATATGGCCCCTACAAGCAAAGGGAGGCCTTTTGGGATCATTTTTTTTCCCATAGCATGATGATGGCAGACATACTTATTATAGGAGGCAATTTAAATTTCACTATGGGGGAAGTGGAGATTTGGGGATCCCTAGCTCACTGAGACCCATTATCGGAGTATTTTAGTAATCTGTTGACTACTCATTCTATTTTGGACATCCAGTTGAGACAGACTTGGCGCAATATGTAGTCTGGGGAGGCTCACATTGCCAAAAGACTGGATCGGTTTTTTTATAAATGAAGGTACACTCAGATTTGCAGCATTGGTGAGACAATGGGTTGGGATAGGCGATGATTCTGATCACCATCCAATCCTTATCAAACTCAGCCACACCATAAAGAAACCTTCTAGTCCTTTCAAATTTGATGTGCGGTGGCTTAAGGATGTGAACATCAACACTATGATAGTAAAGGAATGGAAGCCATACGACAAAGACAGTATTGCATCGCCTGCCGTTCAGTTCAACAACAATCTCAAAAGGATGAAGGAACTATCAATTATGTGGATTACAGAGGAGATTTGATCCATTGAAGAGAAGATAGAGGATTTTTATTCAAAAAACCTTCGGGGTTATACTTTTGATCTACAAAAACTCAAAATTCTAAACCTGGAAAGTAGAAAGAAGGATATTCTAATTGAAGAAGAGGCCTCATCTCGTCTTCAGAGCCATTATTTATGGCTCCAAGCGGGAAACGCAAACACAAAATATTTTCACAACCATATCAAGCATCGACAGAACATAAACTACATATGGGACATGTAGGATGATGATGGCATCCTACATTCTGGACAACAAGAGTTAATAGAGTTGGGGGTTAAACATTTCAAGGCAGTATACACTCAAACCCAGGATGTCTCCATTCTCCACATGATGAGTCTGGCCAATGCATACCTTAATATGGTTACTGATGAAGATTCCAATGCTTTACATAACCTGATGACCATGGAGGAAATCAAAGAAGTTATCGGTCAGCTGCAACATGACAAGAGCTCGGGTCCCGATGAATGGGATATTGAATTTTTTGAAGCCTTCATGGAACTGTTCGAAGAAAACATTCTTGTGGTAGTTGAAGAATTGAGAGTGAAAGGCAAGGTTTTGGCGGCATCCAATTCCACTTTTATTGCGCTAATTCCTAAGAAGGACAAAGGGCCGACATTTGACGACTACCATCCTATCTCCCTTTGTAATTGATTTTATAAAATCACAGCAAATGTAATCGCAAACAAGATTAAAGGTATACTCTCGAAAGGAATTTCCATGGAGCAACATGCATTTCTCAAAGGCCGCCTCATACCTGATGCTATAGGCACGACCCAAGAAGTCCTACATTCCTCCAAGATCAAGAATATCCCCTCTGTAATTCTTAAGATTGACATACGGTGGGCATACGATCATGTAAATTGGACTTTCTTCCGTCTAGCTCTTCTGCAAGTTGGTTTCCCCTTAAAAATTGCCAATTGGATTATGTCTCCTGTTCAGACTGTCTCCTTTGTTGTATTAGTGAATGCATCAACCTCAACTTTTTTCAGACCTGAGAGAGGTCTTCGTCAGGGCTGCCCACTCGCCCCTTTCTTATTCCTCCTAATTGTTGAAGGATTGAGACGCACCATCCTTCCTGCCATGGCTATTGGCTCTTTCTTTGGGATCAAATTGGCACAAAATCTTTGTCTTACGCACCTGTTATTTGTAGATGATATCTTGACCTTTGTTGAGGGCTCCAGAAGGGATATTGCCAGCATCACCAAGATTCTGGACATGTTTACGTCAGCTATAGGTATGACTATTAACAATCAAAAGTCGGCTATTTATGTTTTAAGGATTGGATTATACATCATGTTCCATTTAAGGGTGTAAATGCAAAACAGGGACTTCCTTATTTGGGTTATATTCTAAAGCCAAATGATTATGGAATCAAATATTGGTCTTGGTTGGTTGGCGGATAGAAAAGAAACTCCACATTTTGTGTAATCAATGGCTCACCAAAGGCAACATGCTCATCCTCATTAAAGTTGTCCTAGAGGCGATTCCGGTCTTTTGGTTTTCTATGGCCCATATACCATCAGGTATTGCAAACACTGTTAGGAAGATATGCTGCAATTTATTTTGGAAAGGGAAAAACATCGCCTCTTCATTCCACTGGATCGCATGGGATAAGATTTCCCTACCAAAGAAATGTGGAGGCATGGGTATAAAAAAGTTGGACGTCTTCGCAAAAGCTCTGGCTGCCAAGAACATATGGCACCTTCGAACATGCAACAACATATGGACCATAGTCATATTTTATAAATACATCTATCCTTTCTCGGTGGAGGATTGGTTCACAAGCAGAAACATTGGGCTAAAGGTCTCTTCTATGATGTGGAAGGTCGCTTTGGGTGCTTTTGATTTGATAGCAGATGGCTTGCAATGGAAGATAGGGGACAACAACAAGGTTAGAATCGATATTGGTTTGTGGATAGGCAGTGCCGAAAGCTACAAGCTCCCCGAACATATGATCCTACAACTACAAGACCAAGGCATTCATTTTATTTCATAGATTAAGGATCTTACAAATACATACATACATCAACAAGGATGGCTTGCTGTTGATTTTCTCAATTTCGGTCTCGAGGATAAGAACTTATGGGACAGATATACATAAGGTCTCCTCTCACAATCTATCAGGTTGACCTCAACATCTGATGAAATCATCTGGGCTCCCAACAAAGATGGAGGCATATATACGTCAAATATTGGTTATGAAGTACTATGCTCTTCAAGGATTTTGCCGGAGAATGGATGGTGGTATGATGTTTTATGGAAAAATCCCTGCCCATTGAAGATTAAGATCTTTTGTTGGGCCACTTTGCTTGATAGGATTCTAGTGTGGTCGCGGCTACAATTTGTTTTATTCGAGGGGCCCGAATGCTGCACACTCTATAAAACTCAATCCAAGGGTATTGAACATTTGCTTATCAACTGCTCATATATTTTAAGAATCTGGAAAAATATCACTCTTCTCACCGGTATCCATCACCTATGGACTGGACCGACATTATCAGATGCATTCAAATCCTGGCATGCGACGCCACACGCATATGCTTCCCCGGATCTACCATACATCATTGCTTGGCATACATGGATCACTCATAACCTCTCTATATTTGAAGATAAATACATTCCTCCAGAGGTTTTTGCATTCAAGAGCATTGGTATTGCGAAGACTATGGCTCAGAGTACGCATTACAAAATCCCTTGGGTTATCACACGGGAAGTGATTGACACACAAATGCCTTGGGGTTACTTCGACGAGGAAGCTCTGGCCGACCCCGCTAGAGGAGGAGCGGGAGGTGTTATATTTATAAACAACCACAGATGGATCAAATTTGCGGCATCTATGGGATCCAACACCAATACTCGGGCTAAGCTTATGACTGTCAAATTTCTTTTACAACTTGCTCTTTCTAAACACATCTGCAACCTTCAAGTTTTTAGCGATTCCTCTCTCATTATTCAATGGATGAAGCACATATGGAAACCAAAAAACATCATGTCGGTATCCATCTTTGAGGAGGTTTAAAGACTGACTAGTTTTTTCGACCACCTTACCTTCCAACATATTTTCAAAGAGAAGAATATAGAGGCTGACCATTTATCTAAAATTTGTCTTCATTTTGGTGATGTATTATGGCAGAAATGGGAGTGTGTTAATGACTCCATCATTGAGGATGATCCAGGAGCCATCTCTTTCTAATATTGATCTATCACAAATATATGCATATGAACTATAGCTCACACACGATAGACATGATTATATCTACATGAACTATCTCTTTGAATGATATTATTCATAGAAATGAACTACTGATAGTTGTTGTATAACAACGGACATAGTTTGTGGACATACATATACTTTCACAATACCTTTTTTGGTCATGTAAAATGTGTTAACTTTAAAGAACACTTTTAATTTCTTTTGAAATAGGCAACTGTTTCTTTGAATCCTCCTCCTTTCAATCTTTTGTTAGAGCTCCAGAGCTATTTTTTTTAAATGGGTGTAACTATGAACAAATTTTGTTTTGGAAATGGGGCAATTGGATGGTGTCAATCGGCGTATTCTTGAGTTTATTGCCTCTTATTACTGCTCAACCAAGTATGCACTCATGTAACCTTCTTATTATTGACTCGGTTGGTTGACAAGTTATTATAAAAAATAAATACAAAATATGAAAAATAAATGATTCAAGAATATTATAAAATACGAAGATATCAAATGACGACTCTCAAAAGTACTCCAAACAAGTCATGAGTTGTTTCTTGTAGTAAATCTCCATCATAGGATTCTCGAAAAACAATGATTTACGGAACCAACGTTTATCTTGCCCCTCTACATATAGCTTAATGATGCACAAGCTGTGTTCTCCACCTTGAGACCATACAAAGGAGAACACTAAGAGGTAGCAAGAGATCGATGCCTTGGCATAGCTGTTGAGATTGCCCTTTCCCTTATTCAAGGTCCCTCAAGAGAGATGCCTTGAGGCATGGTGAGAAGGTCTGGAGGCAGTAGTTGAATTATGGTTTGTACAGGGGGCCTAACACCTTTAGGCTTGGAGCTGTTCATTATTCATTAAGCATCCAAACTATGCTTACATGGAAAAGAAGGCCATCAAATGGATGGATCATGTGGGTCGTGAAGCTCATAATCATGACACGATGGTGGATATCTTCCATGCGGGGACATGCCCAGTGCATATTCCAATTTTGCAGCCTCTTGCAAAAGCTTCAGGTGGTGTGCTAATTCTTTATGATGACTTTGGAGAGGCATTTGGAGTTAACTTGCAAAGGGCCACAAGGAGAGCTGCAGGGTCTTGGGGCATCTTCGAAATTGGCTGTTATGATGGAATTTATGTGAGTCCAGTCATAGGACTAGCTGAAGAGGATCACTTGGATGCTCATGAGACCTTCAAAAATGATAATTCCATTTCTATTCATATGATAAGTATGGAAAACATTCAGAGCTTTGTTGTCTCCATGGAACAAAAGAGGAACATCAAGGAAAATCATGTCTTCTTTCAGTTTGTAGCTCGTTATACAAATGTTTATCAAGAAAATATTTCAAGGGTTATCACAATCATATTACCAACTACAGATAACCTATTAACCTATCTTGAAAGTATTGAAGGTGAGGTTTTAGCTATTCTCATTGGCAAAAGGGTTGTTTTGCAAGCAAACAATCCTTCTGATCCAGTGAATATGCATCCTGCAATTGATGAAAGGATTATAGATATTACTTCAAAGTTTGGAACACAGGTGCCTAAAGTAAAATTCCAACGCTTTCCAAAAGAGCACTGAGATAACAAACTATTATGTTTCATTCTATTTACGGTTTGTAGATTCCGACTTCATAAAATGTGAACTCTATGATAACTTCAAATCAAACCTCATAGCTTCCGACTTCGGCTTGGTGAGGATCATTACTAAGGAAGCCGAATCCCATCTGACCACGAGGGTTGCAGGGACGCATGGCTACTTGGCCCCCGAATGTGCTCTTTATGCCCAATTTAGAGACAAGTGATGTTTATAGCTTTGGTGTCGTGTTGTCAGAGATATTGAGCGGCAAAAAGGCTCTGGACACCTCTCTAAAATCAATCTCCAATTACCTAATTTCGGATTGGGCTTGGACGCTTGTAAAAGCAGGCAGAGCTATTGAAGCAATAGATGCAATTATCTGTAGCCATGAGCCTATGACAGCCATGGTGAGGATCTTTTCAGTGGGTATTCTGTGCGCCATGTCAGTGTGCCTTAGAGATCCACGATTGCGGAATCTCTGAAGATGTTGGAAGGAAACACTGAGATTCTTGGAATCCTTGATAGGCCTTTGCCTATCACATACTGATCTCTCAGCATTGGAGATAATGAACTTGAAATTACAAAAGTTGTTCACTCTCCCATCAACGCAACAAAATGTGCTCAGGTAAATAGGCGATCGCATTTTGAAGCTATTTCTCTCATAGTTCGAGGACTCACCATAATTCCATTCGCCTCTCCCAGAGTTACGTAGAGTGACGGGGACCGTGTAGTCTGATGTGGCCTTATTGAATGGGATGTGAATGCCACGTCAACTCACTCCAATTGAATTATCTAAATGCATTGTGGGATTACTGGTATGACAGGGGGTGACTCCTCATAGGTCGTCGACAGACTACGAATCCGCTAAAGGTACCGCTCCCTTAAAGAACGCCTTCAACGTAATTAAAATTGATAAGACATAAAATAGAATTAAAAGAGAAATGTCAAATTTAAGCTTTTTTATATTATTTTGTTTTTAAAATTATTTTTAATTTCTGACAATTAGAAATAAAACCCCATAAAAATAGTCATATCATGACTTTAGTTCAATTAAAAAATAAAAATTTATATTTCAAAATTTTGAAAAATATTTTTTAATTTTTACAATATTTCATTTAATATACTATTTTTTAAAAAACTTTTAAAGATTTTGTATAAAAAAATTTGCACAAATTGACTATTAACTAATTACATTATACCTACCTTGACAAATATAATTACGCCGTAGGTGTTCACCAAGGAGAAGCATTACTTCCACATCAGCAAGATTCCTCGCTCATGGAGCGAATGGAATTTTGCCGTGTGGATGGCAATGCTTCTCCGCGACTTGCCTTCTGCAACGCAATGCTGTCTTGTTGAATGGACAATTTCGCCCTTTATTTTCAACTTTATTGTGTCGCAGCTCGCCAGCGACCAGTGCAAGCGGTTCGCAATTTCTCTTTTAGTTTTTTTTGCCTTGCACGGAGACCGCCGACCCGCGACACAGACAAGCGCAAATCGTTTTGTTTTTCCATCTCGCCAGCGACCGCCAACTAACGTGATTACTTGATTGGTCCTTTGTTTTCAACTTTGTCATGTCGCAGGTCGCCAACGACCATTACAAGTGGTTCGCATATTTTGTTTTAGTTTTTTTAGGCCTTGCATGTCGACCGCCGACCAGCGAGACAATGATTCATATTTTCATCAATCTCATACCTTAATCTGAGGAACAATAAAGCGCATTCCTGGTCTCTCAGCTAAACCAGTCAGATCATGATCCATGTATTCAAATACAATGTATCTCTGAATTTATTCTATCAGTATCTCCTATGTTGCTCCGATGGCATTAATATCGACTATGGATTCATTTATTTTAACAATTTACAGATTAAAACAAACTGATGCAACTCTGCATGAACAAATATTATGAGATATAGATTTTTTTTCTACAGTTGAGCATTCAATTACGGATTGGACATGGAACAACTTTCCATCGGGTTTGCCACGGCAAAATTTATTTCTTTGGGTCTACTCGATTACAAATTTATGAATCTTGATTCAATAGTACTCATTTATGCCTATGAACATATTTGTGAATTTGACGGATTGGACCTTCTGCACATTCTATCTTCTGCAGATACGAGAACAGATTTCAATGCAACAATGGTTAAATGTGCTCAGACACCAATGCACCGCCTTTAGCTGCAATCGTTTATAAATTTGGATGGATAAAGCTTATGTGATTGTATTCTTGTTTGTTGTTTCTATTGTGTCTCAGTTTTTTCTTCAGCTCAATGACCCTCTTCAAGAGATCAAGTTTCTTGTTTTCTATTGAAAATCAAGGTTCTTTACTGAAACCAAAGTTATATTTGTTGTTATAATAACTCATATTTCTTGTTTAGTGTCTCAACTGCGATTTATTTACTCGTTTTACTTGTATGTTAAACCTTTAAAGTTATAATTTAATCATACATCTTATTTATTTATTGCTTTAAGATGGAATGATGCTTCACTGACATTTGTACTGCAACAGATATTTTCTCCTAGATAAAATGCCTGTTCCAAAAACAAAAAAAAACAAAAATTCTTTTTTACTCACAATTGTGTTTTTCCCTCCTCTGAACTAATTTTCTCTGGTCTAAGATGTTTTTCCCTTTTCACAATTGTGTTTTAATTTGTCTATGTTCCTATACTGCTTTTTTGCTGCAACAGGTTTTGTCTCCTATTCTTAATGTATCTTTTATTGTCTAATGTATATTTTCGTCTATATATGCTTTATTGTATGCTTTCTAAGACCATGCAATTTCTTCCTTTTGATTAACCAGGTCGTCAACAACTTTGTAAAGCAATTGGTTTTAGCCCAGATGCAGAAGCTCGTACTAGGAATAGCCTTGCATTGTCGAAATTGTCATTGAAGTAACTTGCACCTTTAAAGTAATTATCCCTGCTCTGAGGGTTTTTCCCTTTTCACAATTGTGTTTTTCTTTGTCTATGTTCCTATTCTGCTTTTTGCTGCAACAGGTTTTGTCTCCTAAAGAAGTTATCCATTCCAGAAATTATTTCTTTAATTTTGTTAGAATTGTGTTCTTGTTTGCTATTGTTATTGTGTCTCAGTTTTATCTTCATCTCAATCAAGCTCTTCAGGAGATAAAGCTTCTTGTTTTCTACTGAAAATCAATTGTGTTTTAATTTGTCTATGTTCCTATTCTGTTTTTTTGCTGCAACAGGTTTTGTCTCTTATTCTTAATGTATCTTTTATTGTCTGATGTATATTTTTGTCTATATATGCTTTATTGTATGCTTTCTAAGACCATGCAATTTCTTCCTTTTGATTAACCAGGTCGTCAACAACTTTGTAAAGCAATTGGTTTTAGCCCAGATGCAGTAGCTCGTACTGGGAATAGCCTTGCATTGTCAGAATTATCTTTGAAGTAACTTGCACCTCTAAAGTAATTTTCCCTACTCTGAGGTGTTTTTCCCTTTTCACAATTGTGTTTTTCTTTGTCTATGTTCCTATTCTGCTTTTTGCTGCAACAGGTTTTGTTTCCTAAAGAAGTTATCCATTCCAGAAATTATTTCTTTAATTTTGTCAGAATTGTGTTCTTGTTTGCTATTGTTATTGTGTCTCAGTTTTTTCTTCATCTCAACCAAGCTCTTCAGGAGATAAAGCTTCTTGTTTTCTACTGAAAATCAAGGTTCTTTTATGAACCAAAGTTATATTTGTTGTTATAATAACTCATATTTTTTGTTTGGTGTCTGGACTGTGGTTTATTTACTTGTTTTACTTGTATGTTCAACGTTTAAAGTCACAATTTAATCATGCATGTCATTTATTTACCAGTTTCAAATGTTTTCTGTTGCAATAGATATTGTCTCCTAGATAAATTGTCCGCTCCAGGAAATAACTCTTTTCTTTACTAACAATTGTATTTTTCCCTGCTCTAAAGTAACCCTATACTTCCTGTTCACTCCCTCTTCAAATTCCTTGTTCATCCCTGTTCTCAAATAACCTATACCTGCTGTTCACCCTTACTCACAATTGTGTTTTTCCCTGCTCTGAAGTAACCTATACTTCTTGTTCACTCCCTGTTAAAATTAGTTGCTCTGTCTGTTCCTGTTATGCTTTCTGCTGCAACATGTTTTGTCTCCCAAACAACTTGTCCATTTCACAAAATAATTCTTTTATTTTCTCACAATTGTGTTCATCCCTGTTCTGGAATAACCTATATCTGCTACTGCCTCCGCTCCTTTATTGATTTTTGCTTCAAAACCATGTCCTCTCTTCTAAAATACTGCGAAATTTTAGACTTACTAAATAAATTTCTCCTTTGCTGTGACTGGTATATATTCAGTTCTCTAAGTTTACCAATATAGATTCTTCCAATATAGTTCTTTTTCAGTAAATGATTCTATCATTTTCTTAGAATTTAGGTTTTTCTTGCTCTAAAATAAACTATACCTGTTGCTCACACCCTGCTGAAATTCCTTGTCTATTCTGGACTTTTGCTGGTATATATTTAGTTCTTCAAGATTTAAGCAAAGTAATAAAAACTTAGCAAACCTTCATTACTTGGATACACAGTTATCGGTCTGCCCCAACATGAGCATGCATCATAGGTTTTTTACCAAATTGTTATTCAACATTTGATAAGTTTACCAATATAGATTGAAGAAAAATTCACATTTAAGAGAAGTAATCCAAAAATTAGCAAACCTTCATTACCTGCATACACAATTATGAGTATCCCCCAACATGAGCATCCATTATAAGTACAATAGTTCCAATTTGACTGATCATTAGTACTTCTTATTGGATCATTTCTTCTCTTCTTATAAACAAAATATTGTTTACTCAAAAAGGGTTTAGCTCCATTTTCCTTGAAGTTCACTGAACTTGGGTATTCAATTTTTCTTTTTTTCTATCATCATCTTAAAAATAAGGCTCAAAGGATTGAAAATCACCCCATAGAGTTTTACCAATATAGATTGAAGAAAAAATCACATTTAAGAGAAGTAATCCAAAAATTAGCAAACCTTCATTACCTGCATACACAATTATGAGTATCCCCCAACATGAGCATCCATTATAGGTACAATAGTTCCAATTTGACTGATCATTACTACTTCTTATTGGATCATTTATTTTCTTCTTATAAACAAAATATTGTTTGCTCAAAAGAGGTTTAGCTCCATTCTCCTTCAAGCTCACTGACCTTGGGCATTCAATTTTCCCTTTTTCTATCATCATCTTAAAAATAGGGCTCAAAGGACTGAAAATCACCCCATAGAGTTTTAGAAATAAATAGACATGCGCAGAACTACTTCTTACTACTTCTTATCTTTCTACCAGAGTACCCTTTGTTTCATGGTAGATATGTTTAGCCGGTTTCTTTTTTCAAAATACTTGTTCCAAGTTCACTTAAACTATGGTACTGTTATAACCAATCGTGATATCAATTTTTAAATGAGTACTCCCCATAGGGAATATTCCCAACCTGAATCAGAATTAACAAAAAATTATTGTTCACATTCCACAAAGTTCATTACTCTTAACTTGCTACCTAGCATCTAACAATGTAAGTTTCAAAAACAAATAAACAATCTCTGATGTTGTTTGCACATGTTTCATTATTACTTTAATAGGCACGTTCGTTGCTAAAAGTAAACCAATTTGAAACCTTTCATTTGTTTATTCTTCTATGTTCTACATGTTCTCGTACATGTTTTATATTTACACTTAATATTAATTTCATCCATTTTCCAGGTTGCTTTTGCATTGCAACTATTTTCAATACAACATTATGGACACTCTATTGACCGAAAATGCAGTTTCACTTCTAATGAATGGTGCTGTTGACCTATGCCCACTTGTACAAGTTATTTATCTCGATCGAGTAAGCTCTCTTAATTCAACAACTACTCGCTACCGAATCACTATCTCAGATGGAATTCATAGCCACGATACATTGCTTCCAAGTAGCTACAATAGCGTTGTGGAAAACCACCAACTCCAAGCAAGTTCAATCATCAAAATCATCAAGTGTATATGCAACACTATGCATAATGCGACGTATGGTTTGCTTATCGCATTTTATTGTAACTTGATTTCAATTGCACTCCCAACAAATGTACCATTTTTTTTACTTTTACTTACTTACCTTAACTCTTCTTGCCAGGACGATCGCACTGGACATAATCGAAATTGTCACGTTGCAAACAGCGATAGTTGGAGACCCATCACCTTTCAACTTAACCCCCAACTTTACCTCCCCTAGTAGTTCATCTGTTACAAGAATCAACACTCTTGATCCTGAAAACCCATCAGGTATCATACCTTGTTCGCAAAATACAATTGGAAACCCTGCTGAACCTCCTCTTGCTTTTACATCACTCAACCCTTCCACCAAAACTTGGACCATTCAAGGTCGAGTTATTGCAAAAACAAATATGACTACCTACACCAATAAAAAAGGGCCTGGTCAACTTTTTGGCTTTGACCTTGTTAGTGCTACCAAAGATGAGCTTCATATCTCTGCTTTCAATGAACTAGCCACCTTATTATATGACAAAATAAATGTTGGCATAGTCTACACTATCTCAAATGGAACAATTAAATTAGCCAACCCAACATACAACCATTTGACAAGCCCCTTCGAGGTTTTTCTTAACCCCTTGTCAACCATTCAACCATGTTTGGAAGAATGTCCATTAATCCCTTTTCATTGCTTCCACTTTAAATCTATCCATGACATCAAAACTACACCCCTCAATTCCATGGTTAATGTTATTGAAATTGTCATTTCTGTTTCCCCTGCATCAACTATACGCAAAAGGGATGGCTCTGAAATCATTCAACGAGCAATTGGGTTAAGGGACATGTCTGGGTATAGCATAGACATCACACTTTGGGGTGATCACTGCACAATGGAGGGTTCCCACCTTGCAAGCCTTCGAGGTTTGCCTACTCCCCCTATCCTTGCAATTAAAGGCGGGCGTGTTACTGAGTTCAATGGAAAAACCATTGGAACCATATCCAACACCAACCTCCTTATAAACCCAAATATTGAGGAAGATCAACTTCTCCAAAGATGGTTTACTGACAATGGTTTCCGTTCAGCCTCGCCATCTTTGAGCAGAAAATCCACCTTGCCTTCTTCTAGCTCTTGCAAACGCATTTCCATTTCTAATCTTCAAGCTCTCCAACCCTCTGAAAAAGCAACCTGGTATTCAATTATTGCTACAATCACCCATATTAACACCGATGACTTTCATTTCCTTGCATGTCCTTTGTTTGTCGATGGCATTCAATGCATGAAAAAAATTTCCCACAAAGTTGGTAATGTATGGCATTGTGCAAAATGTGATGGGGAATTTACAGAGTGTGCTTATCGATACATACTCAAACTTGACCTAATGGATGCGACTGGACAACTATACGGTGTCATAGCTTTTGATGATTACGCGCAACAACTGATGGGAATCTCTGCAAAAGATTTATGCCTTCTCTCAAATGATTCAACATCTATTTTGGAAATAGTTCAACGTGTTTGTGCTCGAAAATACCTTTTAACCTTATCTGTACGAACAGAGACTTTTAATTCAACATCTCTCTTGAAGGTGTTGCTCGTCATGTCAGAGGAAGCTTCCTTATCATCATCACCTACCGATTCCCTTGATGGAAATGAACCCATTTTGCGTACTACACGTCCAGTAGCTCGCAGGCTTTGAACTCTGCCTTTGATAACACTTTCCCAACAAGTTTCTACTCTTCAATTCTACCTTTTTGTACTTCATACTTGCTACTTATCCACTGCAAGCTTTTGTATTAACACCGGTATGTAAATTATACTTTTATGCATCATGGAGCATGCTTTAATATTATATGCTTTACTTTTTTCTGTAACATTTTGTTAAATTGCATATTTATTGCAACGTCTCTTGTCACTTTCAAATTTATGCTTACATGAAGATTCATTTATCAACTTTATACTTCTTTTCTTTATAAACACTTTTCAAAACGATTCACATTTGTTTCTTGCAACAACTTACCATAAATTATGCACGGTCCATTTATCTTTAACAATCTACCTTTGTTTGCTTATTCAATGACTTAATATATAGTATGTTTCTCCTCAAACAAATGCATTATTAAGTTCTTAACCAAAAAGCATGTTTCTTGTAGCCATGTCAACAAATGAGCACAATGATCATATCAATGGACGCAAAAGAGTTCTATATATTGAGAAGAAACAACAAAACAACAAGCGCCAATGCCTTCTATATAAAGCTGCTTGCCAACTTGTTAATATCCCTGCTCCATTTGACATTGTCCAACCTCCCCTCGGACACTCGACATCGTCTGCATCAACACCCAACAATCAAGGAAACATTCACCTACAAGGTATACAACAACAATTCCGTACAAGGTTGGACAAATTATCTCCCATGAACGTATGCTCTATATGCATGGAGTCTTATCCTGGCATTAAGACAAGGCACTTTTCTAATGCATTTTCATGTTCACGATGCATTGGGGAAAAAAAACTTCATCGCTACTCCTTGGCAAACAACATGGATCCTGGGGTGCAACCACCTATGCTCGTTGTCCTTACTCAAGTTGAAGAAATGCTCATTTCTCGTGTTAACCCAATTTTACAAGTCACTCATGCTCGTGGGGGTCAATATACTTATTCTGGCCACATTATTAGCTTCCCCCAATACATTACAAGCATTTCCACTTTACTCCCTCGCTTACTCTCAGACATTGACATCCTTATTGTTCATAAATGCAATCCTAACAAGAAGCCTTATGATTTCTTTGTTAGTCGAACACGTGTTCTTGCTGCTCTCCAATTCAAGCTGTCAAATGATCCCTACTACAAGGATGTTCAAGTTAACTCAATTGCATTGTCTTCTTTGCCTATTGAACCAACTGACATTTCCTCCCTTCTTCGCCATATCAGACCTGAGGAAACCCTACTTGCTGAGCATACCTCAAATGCTAATATCCAGTCACCCAACTTCTTTGAACCCCATGAAGAACAATCCTATTCCTTTATATCTACCCAGACAAATAGTAGAACTGAGGTTGATGAAATCAAACACTTCTTAGCAACAAGCAATGCACCCACTCTGCCTTGCATTGACTGGCCACCAATAGATACTTCCCCTATCGATGAATACAATACAATAGGCCTCCTCTCAATGGCCTTCCCAACCCTGTTTCCCACTGGAGTTGCAATGCTTAAACAACCACACATTAAAGAGGTTGGTATTGACAATTATGCACTGCACCTACTTCGATACCATGACAATCGATTTGGCCAACATCCTCAATTTCGTTATTACATATATAATCTCATGATGCGCCATCGCAGCCATTCTACTGCTTCTGTGTTTGTAAAACGTAGTATTGAAGATACACTTCCTCCAACGGTTTCAGAGCTTCTACAACAATTACAAGAATCACCAAATGCTAAGATAGTTGAGCAAGTCATACTGTTTGGATCCAACCTTCGCGGGACCCGCTCCTACTGGAACAAAAGCAGAGCTGAACTAACTGACATGATCACACAGCAAGGAACACCAACATTCTTCTTTACGCTCAGTGCAGCTGACACCAAATGGCCAGACCTGCATTCTTTCATGCCTGGACATGCTCCAACAGCTTCACATCAACAATACCAATGGAGAATTTGCAACCTTATATCAAATCCACACGTTGCATCTCAATACATGGAGAAAAGATTCAAAATATTCCTAGAAGAAGTTCTTCAAAAAGGGCTTGCAACAAAAGACTATTGGTGCAGCTTTGTAACAAACCATATTCCCATCAAATTTCAGTGTATTCAATACCTCAACTCTTAATTTATAATCTTAATATTTTCCATGTAGATATGAATGGCAACATAGAGGATCAACACATATACATGGCTTGTTGTGGATGGACAATGCACCCGATATGGACACATTAGACTGGGCAGATGATGCTAGGGTTGCAGATGCAAAACAGTACTTTGACAAGTTTGTTATAGCATGGAATCCTCGCATCAACCATTCTCAAACCCCATTGTTCCAATCCTCAACTATAAATGATCCATGCACCATTGGATCACATTATATACTTGCAAGTGATCACTTACATGACTACGGAGAACTTGTTAATTGTGTCCAAAGGCATACAAAATGTTCCAAGTCTTCATGCCTCCGCAAAAAAGGGTCAACTCTTCAATGTCGTTACGGCTTTCCATTTAAACTACAACCTACCTCTTCCTTATTCATTGATGCAAATGGACGAAAAACATACAACCCTGCCAGGAATGATGCCCTCCTAAATATTCACAACCCTACCATGCTCTCCATTTGGCGAGCTCACGTTGATTGCCAACCTGTTCTCTCTAGACATGTTGTACTCAAATATATTTCAAAATATGCAGCAAAGGCAGAGCCGAAATCAGAATCCTACCAGGCACTTCTTTATCGCATTGCACATGCAACTCCACATGATGCACCAATCCTGCAACCAATAAGACGCTTCCTATCAGAAACTGTTGCCGATCGAGACATTGGTGCACAAGAGACATGCCACATGCTCCAAAAGCTCCCTCTTTGTCTTTGTAGTCGTTCCTTTCTTTCCTTAAATGTTAGCCAAAGTGTTTTCCGACGTATTTCCAATGACTGTCTTGATACCCCACCAACACCAACCTTCATTTTTTCCTACATGCAACGACCCCCTACACTCGAACATCTTACTCTTCTTGAAGCTGCACGCTCTTGGTCATTCTCATCTCGTAGAAAGCACTCCCAATGGAAACCAAACCACCCTCCCGAAATCGTTTGTGTCTTTCCTTGCTTCACTAGCATTCCACACATTTCTGAAGATGCCTTTGTTTCCTTCTGTTGGAGTGAGCTCCTTCTATACAAACCTTTTCGCAAATTGCACAATGACATTGGAGCAACAGAATTGGACATAACTTCTAATTGGCTTTGCATTAAAGACACATACATTGCATGGCATGTTGATCGTTTACCAGAAACCCCAGAAACCCCCAACACACCTCCCTCTGATGAATCTAATTCTACTTCTAACCACTTGCCCTTACCACATGTTATGGATGAATGGGAATTGCTTTCCCAACTCCGCCCTGGAAACAACCTCTATGTTGACGACCTTGACATGCTTGGCCATCGTGATTTTGATAAAGAACACAATTGGACCGAAAACCATATTCCTTCCCACATGCATGTAACAGCCATATCATTCATTGACCTCACGCGTTTATCCTCCCACATACACCACGACACCTATTCATCTTCAGGTCCTGTTGCCTCCTTGTCTCCCACACAACGAATGGCCTTTGACCTTATACTAAAACACTCAACAACTTCTACAAACCCTCCCCCACTCAAAATGGTCATTCAAGGCACTATGGGGACAGGCAAGTCTTTCTTAATATCTTTCATTAGAACTGCACTCCATCCTGTCTCTAGCAATACACCTTCCCCCTTGCTCCTGCTAGCTCCAACCGGTATTGCTGCATTTAACATACAAGCCCTAACAATCCATTCAGCTCTTCGCATACCCATTGTTGAGATGCACCCTCTTGAAGGACAATCCCTTTCGTCCTTCCAAGAACAATTCTGCCATATTCGGTACATCATCATTGATGAAATGAGCTTCGTTGGCCCAAAAATGCTTTCTCGAATAGATGATTGCTTACGTCAAGCCTTCCCTTCCCATTCAACAACTCCCTTTGGTGGTTGTTCCATCATATTCCTTGGTGATTTTGGACAACTGCCCCCTGTAAAGGACATCCCCATGTATGTTGGCGCATCTCGAGGGAATAGTCTGTGGCGCACATTTGACACCTTCATTACACTTTCAACTATCTTTCGACAACAAGGGAATAACGCTTCTCAAGTTTCCTTCCACCAACTACTGCTTAATCTCCGAAATGCAACACCGACTCTTGAAGATTGGACCCTCCTGATGTCCAGAACAACCTCAAACCTTTCACATGAAGAGAACCATACATTTGACAACTTCACTCATTTGTACGCAACTAATAGCTCTGTTGAAATGCACAACAAACAGATGCTGAAACACCTTAACATGCCAGTTGCACATTGCTTTGTAGAGCAAAAGAAACAACATCTCCAATCCTTAGTAGATGATGAACAACTTCCATTCAAGGTTCTACTAGCAATTGGTCAACAAGTCATGTTGAAAGCCAACTTGTGTGTCTCTGCAGGTCTTGTAAACGGGTCGCTTGGGAAAGTTATTGCAATTGTCTACGACTCCAACTATCAACCACCGAAATTGCCATCTTATGTTGTAATTGACTTCCTCCACTACAAAGGACCCCCATGGGATTCTTGCAATCCAACTTATGTGCCCATCCCTCCTATCACAAGGGGTACACGAAGGCAAGTACCACTTCGAATGGCATGGGCTTTAACAATTCATAAAGCACAAGGGATGACTCTGCAAAATGAAACAATTGATATTGGCAACATTGACCGACAAGGCCTTACATTCACTGCAATATCAAGAGTTAAATATTTATCAGGCCTTCGCATAGCTCCACCTTTTTCCTTTGCAAGTATTCTCGAATTAAAGATAGCCCCTATGTGCAACGTAGAATACAAGAAGAGACCTTGCTTTCTTCAAATTCTTTGCAGCCACATTCTCCATAGAGTTACATTCCACCTCCTTTACATGCCTACTTTGTATAGCTATCACTTTACTCCCTTCCACTTTTCCAAAATGACTTATCTGCTTTGTTCATATCTTGTATTCCTACTCCTACTATCATTGAATATATTATACTTCTCGAGGTCTATTACAGAAGATAGGAGTTGAAATGGAGGCCAAACTACTGACCAGTTTTGACACAGAAATAAAAAAAAATGTGCAGCACTTAAATAAATGATTGTCCATTGTTATTATTTCTTCAAAAATCAATACTTAAGAAACTGTTGCAAAAGTAAATAGATGTCAACCACAACAACAAAAAATAACAATGAACACAAAGCTGTTTGCTTCAAATAGTATTCAAGACATGTATATATATAGTCTCTGATTCTAAACCCCTTTACATCTTTTACACGTCATACTGTTTGATAAATCATCTTCTCACTACATACTAAACATTTTATACATCTATTTGTAATGCTCCTTTACATCTAAACCCAATTCGAAGATTGATCTTTCACTATTTTTTTCCTCTCTCTTGTATTAAAATAGTGTCAACAAATCCTTGAAAGCTGGATTCACAAGTCACAAAAAATAACTCTTCTACTACCTATTAGATACCCAAAATATAGTTTCCAACAGTTTCTAAATATTTGCAAAATAAATTGCATCTCCCTGATTTTCTTGAACACAAAAAAAACAACCAGGCCATAAAAGTAATTACAAAATTGCAATTATTTGCACCTCAACTAACTACAGAAAAAACTTGTCCCAAGCATTAGCTTGTTCAGCAATAGTTGTAACTCTGCTTGGTTCCAAAACTTGCAAAGCAACTTCATGATATGACAATTGAGTCTCAACATATTCCCTTCCTTCTTCTGCTGCTGCACAACTTTCTTCTAACAAATATGCATGTATGGATACTTGGCCAACCATATGGTGTACATCTTCTTCAATGAGGGTATCCAACTTTCTAATGTATTATAATTCTCCTTGCAACGCAGTGTTGATCTCTGTCATTTGCAACTCCTATGCAGGCAACTCATCTATAGGTGGAAGCGGACAAAGATGACACTTCTCATAGACCTTCTGGATTCTCTTGTAGAAACCCATACATGCCTCAGTAGTCCTTGTAATGTCAGTATTCAACTTTAGAGATGCCTTTCTGCAAAATTCTAGAAGTTGCATTTCTGACTTTAAATCCAAAACTGTTTTAGGCACTAATTCTGCAGGGTATTCAGAGTTTGTCTCTCTCCAAACCATATGCCGTTTAACCTTCTCTGCTACATCAAACTGCCTTCCTGTAGCTGCTTGCACCTCTACAGCAATTTCATCCATTTGTACCATCATTTGCTTCAAGTTGTACACTTTCTCCATAATAGTCACTTGGAAATGATACATCTGCTAAATTACTTTGCAAGCTTCATCACAAAACACAGTTATTTCTACCTTTCTGTTGTTTCCTATTTCAAGCCATTTTGTCAAGCCTCCGTTTTCTTTCTCTAACTCTTCAACCTTCAACTTCAACTCTTGAACTTGCTGGTCAGTAGCTAATTGTTTTGATTTTAACTGAGTGGTCGCAGCTTCAAAATCATTATTTCCTCCTTCCAAAATCATCACCTGAACCTCCAATTTATCTTTTTCATCATCCAACCTCCATAGATCTTCAACCATTTTCTCCTTTTCAGATAACAGGTCACTATATTTCCTTTTCATCTCTTTCCCTCGATTCTCTTCTCTATGTAGATTTTCTCGTACGTTGGACAGTGTTGCCTTTGCAATTTCAAGATGGCCTACCAACTCATCCACATTATGCGCACTTGCCTGGGCCATCGCTACATTTGCTGCAGCTGCAAACTTTGGATCATTGTTAATTCCCTCCAATATTGGAGTTTCTATTACTATGACAACATCTTCATAATTGGCACACTTCATTCTTTTCTCTGATTTCCTAATGATTACTTTTCTATCAGGATAAAAAAAAATTGAATCAAGATTTGCCACCTGATTCTCTTTAGAAGGACTATAAGGGACGATTTGAAGCCCTGGTAGTGGACAATACCCTCCACTTATACTTTCTAAGGGCCCAACTTCCACATTTTGTACATCAACACTTTTTGGCTCTTCTCGTTGCTTAGATTTCAACTCTTCTTCTCTTATCCTGTCCTGTTCCGTTGATCCTAAGGGCCCTACTTCCATATTTTGTACATGAGGACTCTTTGGCTCTTCTTCTTGATTAGCTTTTACCTCTTATTCTCTTATCCTACCTTCTTCCGCTAATCCTAATAGCCCTACTTCCATATTTTGTACATCAGCAGTTTTTGCCTCTTCTTCTTGCTTAGATTTTATCTCTGCTTCTCTTATCCTGTCCTGTTCCGCTAATTCTAGGGAACCTACTTCCATATTTTGTACATCATCACTGTTTGCCTCTTCTTGTTTCTTGAATTTTCCCTCTTCTTCAGTTTCTTCTCTAAGCAGTCTGTCTGATGCTTCTTTTACCACCTTCTCATTCTCCTCCTGCTGCACTTTCTAAACTTCAGCTTCCTTCTTCTTCTTCTCAACCTCTGTTACTGACCTATCTAATACTTGTTCATGATGTGTATCTACCTCAACCTCCTTATCCTTGTCAACGTTAGGACTAGAATTCGTTCATTTTTTAAGACGATATCGGTTGTTTAGATCAATCATGTTCTTTGCGCTTCGATAAAACTCCTCATCCTTCCAAAATAAGTGGCCATACTCATATCCAATCCTGCAAAAGCCACAGTGTGCTTGCATCTTTCCATCGGGATCATGCCTTCTAAAACTCTTCGCCCCAAAATGAAAGCCTTCCAAATCTTCAACAAACGCTTCAGCTTCCTTTGCTTTTGCAAGTTTATATGCTCCTATTACAAATGGCATTGGTGGGTAAATCAACTTCTTCTTTTCAGCTAGAAAATGGCCAACTCCATTTACATAAACTTGCCTAACAGCTTCTTTGTGTACCACAAAATCAGTAGCGTATGCGGGCATCATAGAAGGAGCTTTGCTTCCACCAAACATCCAGATATACAATCCTTCCATGCATAAGTAATAATCTCCATACTGTTCAATGACTTTGATAGCATTCTCAGACATGCAACATGGTTCTTCCTTAAACATCAAGCGATACAGTGGTATGATGAATGATTCACATATTCTCTTATAGTGAATTTTATACCTGTCGCCCCAAAGCATTTGATATGCTACATGCATAGGGGGCCCATTTGTATTCCAAACACATCCTAAACCTGGAAAAGGATATCTAATCAAGATACAATCCAACAAATACCCATACATATGAAAATTAACATTATCCTCAACTACTCCTCGTTGAGCTGCAGCAATGTTTGTAGATAAGTTGTCTGAGATGATTGCAGACCAATTGAATACTGTACCATGTGTCGCAACATGGCACATCACAGGTGCCCAACTGAGTTTGTAAATATTCCCATCTGGTAATCCATAAATTCGGCTCAACATCAAAGCTATTAGGCGAAACGTGGTTCTCAGGTGTTCAGTGTCATACTCCCCGCTCTTTTTTGTCCTTAACTGTTTTCCAGGGATTTTCATCTTCCTAGCAAATTCCAAATAATTAAAATTTGCATCTTTTACCCATTGAGTAGTCAACATAACATCAGCATGAGGAAGGTTGTATGCTGCATCTAAGTGACCTGCCTGGAAGGATCCAAGACCTTCACCAGTAGTGTCTGAAATCATTCTAGACGTTGCATCAGTCCTCTATATAATCCAACCTATCACTTCTGGGAATGGAAATAGCTCAGGCCGTGTTGCTGCTCTGTGGAGGTGTGACTTCCTGATATTCTTATAAACCAATAATTCCTCAATACTCGCATCTGGGAAATTTGTGTCCCTAATAGCTCTATATAACTCAGTCCATGAAAACTGCGGAGATGCTCCTGTCATAGGCTTTGTGTCTCCAACATCATGTAAAAAGTACAGAGCAACAAAACTTATATGTTAAGGTCAAACTCTACTACGCTGCCTTTGCTTCTTTCAAATCACATGTACATATCCAACCTGTCCAAACGTAAAAGCACCAAATCAAAAAATAACATTGAAATCTTATTTCCAGTCAATGGTTATGGTCCAACAACCATAATCTACAATCTTGCGAAGACAGAAAACATTATCTTTAATTTGGGTGTCAACTTATATAGTATTTTTTACCTTTAGTCAAACACAATGCATTTGTCCAAGTATGTTAATCTGTGAAGACTATATGTTCACTCTATGGATTGTTCATGGGTTTCGCAAATAACATGGAAAACAAAATACTGTAATTTATATGTTCTATAGCTTATTGTATTTTCAAAATAGAAATTCAGCCAAATAAACCATACTCCCACAACACAAATTTATTGACTTTCACTCAAATTTTAATAAATTATAATATTTAACTCCATTGGAACAACATAAATTAGTCAAAATTCACTATAACCATATCTTAAAATCACATCTACGCAAATATCACTTGTAAATTCCTGCACAAATATGCAATTTATACCCCCAGGATCATCGCCATATGAGCCTCAATAACATAGAAAAAATGTAAGTCCTCCTACAATGAAAACTTTCATGCTACAACTCGATATCCTACGTGGAAAAATTTAGTTTGGTGAGTGTACAACGAAATCCGCAAAGTTGCAACGTTCACCGAATTGGCTTTTGTTTAACTTAATTGTTTAAAACCCCAAACTTGCCGCAACCCCAACCTCTCACATTTAATCTCAAACACTGCTGCCATGACCCCCAAGTTTGAATCCTCTTTCTTTAAACCCAAATTCTTTGTTTTTCAGGGCAATGCTGTGAAAGTGGGGTTTCATATAAGGATCAAAGCTCCAAATACTTTTAGCAGAGATGCAGAACACCTGAGAGAATCGTTATGCAGATTAGCCTATTGCTATCTAGGTCTTTGACTCAACCAAATGCAAACCCTGCATATCCACGAAAATTATATTCATTCGTTGTGAATACCCAGGTTAATAAGGTTATAACCATGAATTTAGAGGTTTATGAGAATACCCAACTAGATTATAATCATAGTTAGCACTTAGATTTTATACCCCGTTGTAAAAGAATAACACCTAAGGTAACTTATTTCAAACCAATCTTTAGGTAGAAAACTTAGCCATTTTTTCCACCAGAGAGGGCTCTATCACAAGATATATATAAAGGCTAAAAATATATAGAACTCGCTCAAATTTCTCAAAAATGATTTACTTGGTTGAAAAGGAAACAAGAAACATTGGGCATAGAGTCAATTTTCAGATACTTAATGTACAAACAAGTGATTTAATACCAAATAGATTTTCACAGAGGCAAGATAACAACCTTATCACAGTCAATAAGATTTTGCAGGTAGCATAGAAAGAAATAATAACAGTCCATCAACAACATGCATCAAACTGGGATGAATCCATTGTCAACTTTAGAGAAATAAATGGATACTTAAATGCGATAGATCAAGCCATGACCAGTATGAATCCCAATCTATTTCAAACGTTCATTTAAGCATAGAAGAAGAACATAATGGAAGATATAACAAAGAAAATAGACATGCACATGAAGAGATAAGGGAAAAGACACACTGTAAAAATGATCAACACATGAATCTCTGGTCTTCAACAAAATAGGTATTTTCCACCGTACGGCTTTTTTATTCAAAATTTGACTTCAAAACGTATTGTCTCTCAAGGAGTTTCCAACCCCTTCAAAAACGATTCTCATTGTATTTTATACAAAATTCGAAAGAAGTTTGACATAACCGCTTCTTTTAACTAATAACTGAAAATGTCTTAACTCCAAAGATAACAGTCTTTAAACAATATTACAAAATTTTCTTTTAAAATAAAAAAAACATCATTTTTGCCACTTGACAAGAGTTTCTGAATGCATCTTCATATATGAGCAGAATATCTCTGTCTTCCATATTTATCCACATAGTTCCATTGGTCAACAGTGGGCATATCATAACTGGTCATTTCCTTTATTAAGACTCGCATTTCAATGTGACTTGCATAAGAAACAAGAGGAAGATTCTCACAGATTGAGATCAACATATTTAAAATTTCAAAGTCCTCCGCAATTTTGTCCATTAGAATCTTTCCAGTAAGCATATGATCCAAATGCTGAAACTTTTCGTGATTCATTCTTATACCAAACAATAACCTCTTATATTCATTTGCAGAAATCAATTCATGATTTGCATCCCAAAAAGCAGGGGATCCTTTGATTATCAATTTTTCAAATTGTTTCTTAAACCTGTTTACTTCCTCTCGTACATCTCCAGCTTTAACTTCAATATTTTCAATATGTGAATACTTCTCTAAAATTCTTCTAGCCCATGTAATGACTAAAATTCTATTCCTTATATCCATTGTTGTCAAATCCGCTTTAGTCAAACTATTTAGGAAAGTTATTGCTCTTTGTGCTATTTCCTTTGGCTTTTTGTTCAGATTCTCTCTGGCTGCTCTACAGCTTTCAAAAGCATCTTTGGACACTTTTTCTTTAACCTTCATATAATCAAGATAGGGTCTCATTTTTCAACTTCTTTTATAATCTGATCCCACACCATATGCTTACAACCCTGCAATGCAGCTTGTTCTGTTACATGGGCTGACAATCTTCTATTGTTATCAGACAATTCTTGATTCTTTGCTTTCAAGGTTTCAATTTCCTTATCCTTTGTTTCATTGTCTTCTTTTAGCCTCTGTGTTCCATTTTTCAATTCTTTAATCTCAACATCCTTCAGACTTATCTGGGACATGGCTTGTAAGAGACTGTCTACTCCAGCTTTCTCTTCACCTGTACCTGCATATGCCTGTTGTTGACCTAATTCTGTTAACTTTTTATTTACCTCTTCCAAATGATCTTCCAAACAAATCTTCTCTTTTTCCCAATGAAATTTTTCTTTAGTGAGCTTCAACATTTTTGCAGTAATATCTTTCACTTCATCTGACAGCTCTTCTTTTTCCTTCTCTAGTACAGTCAGTTCGGCTCCCTGGATAAGCTAAGCGTCTGGGATTTTCAGCCTCTGCTTTAATGTTCGAATTGTGCTGTCCTTTTCTTTGACTAAATTTGCCGCCCCATCTCCCTCTTTGTTTGCCAAATCTGATTGCAATCTTTTTATTTGCTGTTGTCGAGACTTATTTTCTGTCTTTTCTTGTCTCAACTGGTTATTTAATTTGTCTACTAAAATCTTCAAATTGTTAACTTTTATGATCCCTTCCAAATAATCTGAGTATATAACTTCTCCGGTTTGGCTATGCAATAAGATTATGTCTGGAGCATTGATTTTTTTCAAGTCAACTTTCATTTCTGAGATCTTGTCTTTGGTAACAACTGAAAATTTAAGAGTTGTCTTTAACATTTCTGCTAGTAAATAAACTGACTTTTGTGCTGGATATACTCCTAACCTTTGGAAATAATTTACTGGTTTGCCGGGAAGCTTCTTGCTTATTTTGACTGTGCTCATTAAAAACATCCATTATATTACATGGTTTATTTACATCTTTTTCCACCGGGGCTTCCTGAATACTATATTCATTTACCGTGACCTCTGGTATTTTGATTTCGGTTTTTTCTTCCTTTTCTGAAAATGCCATTAGATCTTGTTGCTCATACATTTTTAACTTTTTCCCTTTTTCTGCTTCTTCAGTCTCAATGTTAGCTATGTCTTGTGCAGACCTTTTAGACCCCACCATTGCAGTGTTCACCGTGCTTTTTGCCTCTACCATCGTACCTGTCAATATCATTTCTTTTTCTTGAGAATCAAGAACGATTTCTTTGGTCTCCTTATAGTCCAACCAATTTTCTCTATCAGACATTCCCTCAATCACCTGATGATCCAGCGCTTTGATGCGATGACCCGTTCTCCTTTTTGAAATTATGTTTAACAGATCATATTCGATGGCCACGTCTGTCTCAAATTCCATATCTTTCAATAATTTTTCTATATAGATAGCATCATTTTTGTTCTTCACTGTGAATGGGCCAAGTGTAAACGGATACTTAATATCTGTTGCTTGTTTGAAAAACAAGAAATTATTATCTTCAACAATTAGTTTTTGCCTGAGAAACTCCAAGGCGAAAACCCTTAAGGTAAGAAACGTTGGTAAAATGTAGGGTTTATGTTTAAATCCATATAACCTTATCATTGTACTCTCTTTTGACAGGAACCAATCCCCTATAGCATATTCAGTACTTAATTGCATCCATGTCTGCATCTCCGGTAGTACTCTAGGCAACCTTTATCCATAAATCATTCTGTAAATTTCTGAGAGCATATAATTTATGTAATTAAACATATTATTCTCCAATAAATTTGTCGAAACTATCTCAGGGAATTGTAGGTCTTTGTGATTGGCCATCGTGATCATTCTCATCAAGAATGACTGAAATCTGAAGTGTCTGAGAGCAGGGAAATTAACCATCTGGTAATGGATCTTTTCAGCCAAGAATTCTTCAAAGTTAAGTCGAGGAATTTGACTTTCATCAATCCCTGGCGGAACTATACTCATTCTATACAAAAGGCTTAATTGAAACTCAGTTACGTACATGTCTGTGTCGAAACCTAGGACCAAAGCTAACAAGGTTAAAACCAATTGGGTATTTTCATCAAATAGAGTGGCCTCTATAGGGTAAGGGATATCTGAAGTCCTTGCTTCTGGTTTAAGACATGTGGACATGAAATTTTCTCTACTATCTTGAAGGGCTTGGTGATAAAACTCAATAGCAGAGGTTTCCGAAAAACTTTCAGATTCGAGGGTTTGGGAAAAATTTATTTGTAGGGCTTCAATTATGACAACGGACTCTATTTTACAGACAGCTCTGCTTTTCCGACCGTCTAAGACAGTCCTTTCTTCTCTGGAATAATTATCAACACACCACGACACTAATTCTGGAAAAGACGGGATTTGGTTAGGGCAGAAGGTTAGCAAGGATGAATGGTGGACTCTGTGTACGTCTATACCTTCTTCTAACAACTTAGACAATTTAAGCTTGATTTCAGCGACCGGTAACCTAATTAGGGTATCGTAAACGTCCCCATCTCTGTCTTCTAGGGCTGCTTTGGCTTTAAAAACGTCTATATCATGCACAGTCTCCATTTAAATTGTTTTTTTTTTAAACAAATTGCTTTAAAATATGCGAGACAGGTCACCAGACCCTACCTGTGCATACATGTCCTTTATCCTTCTGACGTAACTGGCAATATCCACTGGTCTTCAAAACTCCCGAGAACAGCGACACATAGACAAAATGCTGTTTTTTAAAACCCTTTTGTTTTATATAAGCTCTTTTTCTTATCTTTCTTGCAGCTTTCCGGACGTATTTTCTTTCCAACCGTTTATCGTACGTATTAATGATTTGAGCCATCAGATCTTGCGCCCTTTATTCTCCACGGCGGTATCCGCGGTCCTACATAGTGGTTTTCCTTCCTGGTTTCGACTGCATGTGGATAAACCATTGCGTGACACCTATCAAGGTGGTTTGCTTACCGCAACCACCCTTTCCCTTATCAAGTGTGCATTTCTCCTGATGCAGATGGATCTCATCCCTTGATCTTTTCTTAATGCATGTCATCCGTCCGATCATCATCAATGTATGGTGCATCTCCCGTGTATTTTTGCATCCGCAACGTGCCATGGCCCACGCTTCCACATTTTACTCTTTGGCAGTTTCGCATAGCGCTTCAGTGGTTTGTGATACCACTATCGCGTCGATGCAGGACAATAGCATTGCGCCATGTATTCCAGTGGTATTGTATCCGTAACTGCTCACCATGGTTTTCACACGAGTGTTTTGGCGACGCGGGAATCCATGACAACCATCGATCTTTTCTTGAGCCATCTCCGCTGTTGGAACTTCGCTGGAATTTAATCTTCCCAAAAATTTCTTTCGGACTATAGCGCTTATGGGTTTTTTGTTGTTTGATTTTTATTATAACCCCTCATTCAACAAATCCTTTGTATTTTGGACAAATTTTTAAGCTTTCTTTGGATTTTTGACCTGCTACGACTTGGTCGTATACTTCACCCTTGACCTCCGACTTTGCCGCACAATTCACGCTTCACCTCCGACCGTCGACAAGCGACTAGCCCCTCGGCGTTCAGAACTTCGCCTGAATTTAATCTTTTCCTTTAAAATATGCGAGACAGGTCACCAGGCCCTATTTGTGCGGACACGTCCTTTATCCTTTTGACGTAACTGGCAATCTCCACTGGTCTTCAAAACTCCCGAGAACAGCGACACATAGACAAAATGCCGTTTTTGAAAACCCTTTTGTTTTATATAAGCACTTTTTCTTATCTTTTTTGCAGCTTTCCGGACGTATTTTCTTTCCAGCCGTTGATTGCACTATTAATGATTTGAGCCATCAGATCTTGTGCCCTTTATTCTCCACGGCGGTATCCGCGATCCTACATAGTGGTTTTCCTTCCTGGTTTCGACTGCATGCGGATCAACCATCGTGTGACACCTGTGAAGGTGGTTTGTTTACCGCAACCACCCTTTCCGTTATCGAGTGTGCATTTTCCCTGATGCAGATGGGTCTCATCCCTTGATCTTTTCTTAATGCATGTCGTCCGTCCGATCATCATCAATGTATGGTGCATCTCCCGTGCCACGGCCATCTCCACGTGCATCCGCCACGTGCCATGGCCCATGCTTCCACATTTTACTCTTTGGTAGTTCCGCATAGCGCTTCAGTGGTTTGTGATACCACTATCGCATCGATGCGGAACAATAGCATTGCGCCACGTATTCCAGTGGTATTGTATCCGCAACCGCTCACCATGGTTTTCACACGAGTGTTTTGGCGACGCGGGAATCCACGGCAACCATCGATCTTTTCTTGAGCCATCTCCGCTGTTGGAACTTCGCCGGAATTTAATCTTCCCAAAAATTTCTTTCGAACTATAGTGCTTATGGGTTTTTTGTGGTTGAATTTTTTATTATAACCTCTCATTCAACAAATCCTTTGTATTTTGGACAAATTTTTAAGCTTTCTTTGGATTTTTGACATGCTACGACTTGGTCGCATACTTCACCCTTGACCTCCGACTTCGCCGCACAATTCACGCTTCACCTCCGACCACCAACAAGCAACTAGCCCCTCGACGTTCATTTTGCCCCTTCCGAGGCAAATGCTAGTAAATATCATAGCATTGTGATATTACGAATTTTATAAACAATAAACAATAATAAATAAAGTGGATGCAGTTGTCATATGACATAATAACAAGTACTGTATTACAAAGAGTGACATGGAAAAGCTCATTTCCAATTTCATAACCATATATATTTGTTTTTTCTTCAATCCAACAACAAAATCAATTATTATTTTGTTCATAAAATAACAAATGCATTTAATTTTAATATCGACGTGTTATAAAAATAAAAATAAGCAAAAATGAACAAAATCAATTATTATTACTTTGTTCATAAAATAACCAATGCATTTAATTTTTAATATCGACCTGTTATAAAAAAAGCAAAAATGAATGATTAATATAATGGCCATTTATTGTTCATTAATTATTGATAAATAATTTTGCAAAATAAAATTAAGTATATGTTCTGATATAATGTCAAATAATCTTATGATTCTACTATCATATTGTAAAATAAAATATGCTATCATATAGTTGTTGATCATATTCAAACATCCATATACGACTAAACACAAATCAAAAGTTTATATTCAAACATCCACATACAACTAAACACAAATCAAAAGTTTTAACACTTTTGATAATATATGTAATTTAGAGTAGTTTTAAACATATTATTTTAAAAATAGTCCAATTAGTTTATTTTCAAATGTGACAATTAACACTACATAAATATCTACATTGTTACATTTGTTGTTGCGATGGTGAAGAACACATCATTTCAATTTACTACAAATTAAATATATATTATGGGAAGAAAAGCACCACACTATAAGAAAATATCATTTGAACATTTTATAATACAAATTGGTTGATATAAATGTCGTGAATTGGATTACATAAAAGTTGTAAATGGGATGAACACAGTTAATTATTATTATGAAATACTTTAACATATGGAAAATGATGCTTTTGTGTTTTTAATGGTTATATAGTCACCATGTCTTACATTGAAATGTGGTGATTTCTGATTTTTGTAACATATGAAACCATCTTAACATTACAATGAAGATTATAATGTCTCTATTCATGCCATTAATTGAATGGATTTTGTATCTCTTTATAATCATTGTATATGAATGTAGTAATTAAGATAAAAAAAGCCAAAAATTCACAATGGAGGATGGTAAAAACATATGTATTCATTGAAATATATTGATGGTAAAAACATATGTATTCATCGAAATATATTGATGATAAAAACATATGTGTTCATTTAAATATTTTTTCACAATCATGGTATATGAATGAAGTAATTAAGATATAAAAAAAAGCCAAAAATTCACAATGGAGGATGGTAAAAACATATGTATTCATCTATATATTATTGTTTGTAGGTAAAAGTATTTGTTAATTATCATTAGCATGAGTTAAGAGCTTGCAAAGGCAAGAATATTACACATTGTATTAATCTAAATATCGTTTTGCCTATAAGTAGGAGTATTTTGTAATCATCATTAACATGAGTAAAAGAGGTTGCAGAGGTAAGAGTTTAAGGTAAGTGGACTTGAAGCTTTGTTGTTGACTTCTACATCAAGAAAAAATATTAGCTTCAACCATTGGTTTTATTGTTCATTAATAATATGGTAGATCTTCAAAACATGATGAAGCTAAGTGCACTTTATTGATTTCATGTCCTTATAAGAAGCTATAATAAAATATAACATAAAATAATAATTGATTTTTTTTATCAAGTTGAGGAATGGATTGTTTAGTTTGTGTGGTGCCTTTGATAAGTAGTAGTTTAGTTTTCATTAGCATGATCAACATGTGCTTGCCCTAATCTATCAAAGGTTCAAGTAGTTGTTGGGCGCGATCAAGGTCATGTTTCCTCCCACGAATGCACACTTTATTATCTTTCATGAGCCTTTAAGGAACCAATCAATGCTTACAATGATGTTTTGTATGGCAAGTGGTTGTGAGGGTGTTTAATGAAGGAGTTTAAGGTTATGATAGTGTTTAACAAGTGTGTTATAGTGCAACCACCCCATCCAGCATATCATCCACAAGACATGTAGCTACATATACCAACATTAAAAAATTTCCCGATAGAGGCCATTAAATTTGAAATCACAACTAATGGAGCCTCCCATGAGTGAGAAAAATTAAGGGATGCATGTGCAGGTGTGGGAATTAAAATGAAACATGAAAAGAACCAATTCAAAGACACATAGCATGAATAATAAGATGATTTTCATAATAGAAAACAAGCATAACTTTACATATTCATAAGCAACAATAAACAAGTATATTTTAGATGAGGAAGATCCAAGAAATTGGTTGTGTAAGAGTGATTTCCCACCCAACTATAAGTATTAGCTACAAATAGCACCCCCAAGATGGGATATGAGGCCATTGTGGTGAAGGAATCGGTTTTAGGTCTCACTCTTTCTTAGCCCAACCCATTTTCTCTCATGCTTTGTCAATCTTCCCACAACAAAGAATTAAAGGAATCACATTCACTCATCCCAGCCGTGGAACTCTCTTCCAATACCCCACACAACTCAAGGAATGCCTAACCTTTCTCTACTCAATAGTCCTTCTTATCACCCTTCCCTTACAATGCTCTTTATTGTGTGCAGAAAGAGTCCAACTTGTTATATGCTTTTAAAGGAGTGCTTGCAACATCTATACCTAGATTCTCAAGCACTAAAGAGCCAAAAATGTGCAATGGGTAAATATTTCCTAACTTACCCAACATTCATGCTCCTCTACAACCATTATTCTTTACCCTATGCCTGCAATTTCCTCTTCACACTGTTGGTTTTGGGTTAATTTATAAGTCTACTAACTATTGGCAATGGAGAGAACAACATACTACGTAGAGTATGAACTTCTACATGGAGAGTGGATGATAGAGTCAAATGAGAGGATGGATGAAAATACAACTAACATTACTTTTGACCCTGAGATAAAGGACTCTTACAATTGTCATAAGAAGCATATTCATCACATGCTTTAACTACACGACGAGACTTTCCCACTAACCTCCCACATGGATTCAATGATTGGTTGGATAAGTGGAAGGAGGTAAATGACTTATTTAAGGAACATGAAAGAAAAATGGACAAGTTCTAAAGACAATACTTGGAAAAAAGGATTTCCTTTCCCACAGGCCCTCTTTCCTTTCCCCTCTAGTGGAATCATAGCCCCACTAATGCACTATGCAAAACCATCTTGGACCATTATACTATTTTCCAACATAAATATTTACATAGATTTGAGTCACCATGACAAGTCTAACACATGGCCCATATATGAATATTTAGTAATAATAATAATCTAATTTTAAGGTCACGGCCAAACCAAACACCAATTTGGTATATGAGCCCCTTGTTTGTGGGACAATTGACACCCTCCACACATCAATTTGACTGCTAAAGTCTATGGAGGTGTACATACCTTACCCCCCTATGGATTTGAACATATGATCTCCTAGGAGAAAACACATGTTCTTGACCATTAGTACCACTCATGCCTAGCCATTCACTAGTCAGGTCTTGGCCTTGAGATCCGCACTAGGAATTCTTACTAGCATATTTACATCATTTTACATAATTTGATTTAATATATGCCAAGAGTTAAAAATGGGGCATTACATTCCCCTCCCCCTTGGAATAGCACCATCCTCAATGTTTTATAAAAAAACAAAACAAAAATGGATATGCCTTTTTTGTGGCACCCTCTAGCTCCCTTGTAGCCTCATCGGGACCAAAGTGCTTCCATTACACCTTTACCTATTTGATGGCTTAGTTCTAAATCAATGTTACTTTGATGTTGAGGATGCACAATGGCTCTGTTTGGAACTATCCCTCCAGTTCCACTTGGATCACATCCAAATAAAACACATGTTTAGGATCATGTATATGTTTCTTAAGTAAAGAAACATGAAAAACCATTATGAGCTTCAGTGTTAGCAAGCAATGCAATTTTATATGCAACTGGACCTATCCTCTCAAGCACTTCAAATGGGCCACAATATCTTTATGCCAACTTGGCACAACTTCCAAGCTTTAAGGAACTCTTCTTTGGTCTCACTCGGAGGTAAACATGATCCTGAACTTGAAATTCTTTATGCATCCTATTTTTATATGCATAGCTTTTCTGCCTATCTTGGACTGCCTTCAAATTTTTCCTGATTCTTGCAACTTCTTACTCTATCCTTAAGCATTTTTGTCCCAAGAACAATTTTTTTACCGAATTATCCCAACTCACGAGTATCCTACATCTTCTTACATATAAAGCTTCAAATGGACTCACCTTCAATGATATTCGGTGCCCATTGTGAGATGCATACTCCTCTAGGTGTAGATAATTCTCCCACTTGGATGATGTATCCATCACATACATGTGAAACATGTCTTCAATCACTTGGTTTATTCTTTTAGTTTTCCCATCTATTTGTGGATGGTAAGTAGAGTTAAAATTTAGTTGTGTACCCAAATATGCAAAAATACTTTTCCAAAAGTCAGATGTGAACTTAGTATCTCTTTCAAATACAATTGATTTGGGTAGCCTATGCAATCTAAATATTTTCATAAATATTCTTGCTATTAGTGACTAAATTTAATGGGAATAAAAGGTGTTTCCTTGGATAATTTGTCCACCACAACCATGATAAAATCATGATTCCTTGAGGTAGTTGGTAACCTAGTAATAAAATAAATGGTTACCACTTCCCTTTTCCATTTTGGAATCGACAAAGATCACAATAAACTTGTTGGATGTTGATATTCAGTCTTAACTTGCTAGCATCTCATACATTTATAAATATGTTAAGGCACATCTTTCTTCATCCCGTGCCAAAAATATTGCTTCCTGGTTGTAGCAATCCTTTTTTGGTATCCTAAATGTCACGTCCCCTTCCCGTCCATCCAATGCCAGGAAGGGAATGCGATTGACTTTCTGGGCTTAATTAGAACTTAGCCCATTCACGAATAAATAAATTGACAGTAATTAAAAACTTATGTGTGCAGATTCATACTCAAACAATCACAATGGAATTAAACATTATCCACACACAACTGCATCATGCATTCAACATACCAATAACAATCATCAAATTAAACATTGCAGAACATAGAATGAACATAATTTGAACCACAGAGAATACTTATAATTAATATGAAACTGTCCAAACAATTGGCTATGTGAGAGCAACGTCCCACCCAACCATAGGTCCCTATCTAGCCTATATTCTTTCAACTAAGAGACCACCCCCGAGATGGGTTGTGTATCCACTAAGGAGGAACTAAACATGCTCACTCACAACCACGGTTTCACACAAACAGTCATGCTAAGCCAACACACAGTTGGGTTTATCAAGCATGCAAGAGACAAAGGGGGAAAATGCTAATCCAGTGAGCTAAACCACAGAGCTACAGGAATCTCAAGCTAACTCAAACAACCTTGGCACCCACAATACCCACCACACCCAACACAAGGAAGGTCCCCTTCTATGTTGCACAGTCCCTTAGGCGCACCTTCCCTCCAATGCTATTCAGGTTGGGCATAGAAAGGTCCAAGCTACTAAATCCTTGAGATTCTAGCCTTCATTGGGTTTATCAAGCAATCCCAACCTCTGTTCTATCCTCCGTTCTGTCATTCACACTTGGATTATCACAATTCTGTGACCAAATGGCTCAATCCCGTAATTGGATTTTCGGGCTATCAAAACTGGGTTTTCCCATGGATTTTTGGGGATCTAATACTCTCAAATTTGCCCCAAGGTTCATGTCTATGGATCCCCCATCGGATTTCACTGTCCACACGAAATTCTGGGCATTTATGGCACTTCAAAACGTGGGTTAATGCAGAGTTGCGATTTTTGGCTTTTCTCACTGCTGACAATGTGTAATCGATGAAAAATGAAGCTTGGATCATCCACAATGGAATGGGAATTAGGAAGAACGAATTCCCATCAGGTAGAGTGAGTTGTGGGTCAAGGAAACAAATACCATACCTGCCATACGAATTTCTGGGTTTCCCATGCTCCATTGAAGCCATGGACTGATTTCTTCAACTACTTCCTTACAAAGGAATTAAATGTCAGCAAGGAAAGTCAAATGGGTTCTCAAGATGACATTTGGAAGCATATGGTTTAACCCCACAATCCCCCTCACCACTCCCTAGTGGATACACATGCCCCCCCTCTTATTAGTTGCTTCCATAGCCAGGTTTTGGTATTTTATTGCAATATTAATATTTACATCATTTTACAATGTTCCATGGCTTAATAGCACATGGGTAACGAAATATCAAATACTTGTCTTTAAATAAAATCCGAGCAACCACTAGCGGGGCCTTGGCCTTGAGCTCCATGCTAGGAAAACATACATCACATGTATACAATATTTACATTAAAAACCAATATTTCCTAAGGGTCAAAATGGGGGTATTACACTAGATGTCCATAATATGGCATTTTATGGATTTCATCCATGATAATCCTTCTTAAATCATGAGAATTTGGAATATACATTCTACCTTTATAGGTAATAAGACCATCATCCTCCAACTGATAACCTTCATACCTCTTTTATAAATTCCCTTATTGTAATTTATTTTCCGCTTTAACATATTTTTCATCTTTGTTAAGGGAATCAACAATCATTTTTCTTAAATCTGTTTGACAAATGCTAACAACTGCCACATGGATTTTTCTATTGAGTACTTTCTTTTCTTTTCTTTTTATATGTTTGATCCTAAAATCAAATCCACACAAGAATTCCAACCATCTAGTTTGCCTAACATTTAAATTTGGTAGCCTCAGACAAGGGAGGTCGTTTGGAATCAAATCTATTTAGACTCCACTCCCCCTCATATTGGCGAGGCCATCACAGAGAGGGAGACAAAAGAGATAAGAAGAGGAGAAGAGGAGTATGGCTCTATTTCAACAACCACCCCTTATTGGATTGTGTGCACTCTGCTGGCGAGAGCGATGATGGAGAGGGAAATATTTGGCGAGTTGGTTGAACAAATGCTAGGTAGCTTACGAGAGGATTTATTCTAGGACATGGCTACCATTGAAAGGGTGTTGTAGGTTGTTGAACTCCATTTTGACGCCACCTAATCCAGGCTGGGACTTCGATTCCAGAGGAGGGGAATCCTCAAGATGCCACCCACTAGGAGGCAACTCCTCAAATAGAAACTCCGGTCTCCCTGACCCCTCACGGTGCAATGGCACCAGTGAGCACCCATGGTAGTGAGCGGAAGTAGGAAGATGATACTCCCATTGGGGAGTCTGGTTAGTGTGGAAATCATAGTCTGGTTTCTTTTTTTTTATTGTTTTGTGTCCAATACTATGTCTTAAGGACCATTCACAATTTTTGACTGCCTATAGTTTTCTTAGGAGTCTTGGGTTATCTTGTGGGGCACAATGGTGCTAGCTACGATTGATATGTAATTGCCCATTATTTTGTATCAGTTTTTCCATGGATGTCATAGTCTGTCAAGATTTTCTCCATATGGATGAAAGCAGGATAATTCTCAGTCTGATACCCTTCACAGGCAGACATCTTTTGTAATATTTTGTACTCTTATTTTCTTTTTCAGTAATAGAAGTTTGATCATCTTACTCACACAAAAAAACATTTAAATTTGGTTCCTAAAACAAACATTTCAAGCCATGGTTGTCAGTTCTAAGCTCAAATTTCTTACCCACGAAATAGTGTCTCCACATTTTTAAATCATGAACGATTGCAGCAAGCACTAAGTCATGGGTAAAATAATTATTTTCATTTTTAGATTCCATGACTCATAACATACCACATGATTGTCTTGCATAAGAACTCTACCTATTCCTTGTTTGCATGCATCTATACACACCAAAAAATCCATTTTCGGGTATGAAACTTTCATTCACATTCTTGTGTTCATTCAAACTTGATCCCCTTCTTTTGTAAAGAAGTAATTGGGCGTGGAACCTTGAAAAATCCTTCAATAAACCTTCTATAATAACCAACAAGACCAATCAATGATCGTCCATATGTTACATTCTTTGGAGTTGGCCAATTCATAATGCCTTCAATCTTTTATGGATCCACAAATATCATTTCCTCTGAAATAATTGACCTAAATAATGATTTTTTTATTAAAAACACACTTGCTTAACTTGGCATACAATTTATGCTCTCTCAACACTTCCAAAACCATTCTCAAATGTTCTTTATGATCCTCTTCATTCTTAGAATAAATGAGAATATCATCCCAAGAAAAAGCACAAATTTACTCAAGTACTTACTGAAAACATTATTCATGATGAATGTGGCTAGTGTGTTAGTAAAACTGAATAGCACCACCACAAACTCATAATGGTCATAACTCATTCTAAATTTGTTTTGTGGATGTATTATTCCACGATTTTGACTCGATGGCAACCAAGCATAAAATCAATCTTTGAAGATACCCTTTCCCCTCTCATGTTGTCAAAGAGGTCATTAATTCAAGATAAAGATAGTTGTTCTCCATAGTAACCTTATTCAACTACATGTAATCAATACATATTGGGCCACGTAAAGTTTTGGGGTAATGTTTTGCGCAATTTTGGTGTGAAAAGGGCCAAGACGAAGTGGTCCGATGAAGAGGGGTCAATTTTGATGAAGCTGTCAAGATTTTAGGAAATTGGGTAGTTTGACTATGTCAAGGGCAGAGTTAAGTAAGTTAGTTAGGAATTTGTCCACTTACATTTGTGAGTGGAGTAGTTGAGTAGTTGAGTAGTGGAGTAGTGGGAGAGGGGCAGGCTGTGTGCGCCCTATAAATATGTAAAGGGTTGGGATTTTTGAGGCTGTTAGTGAATTAGTTATCTAGTCGATATTCAATATTTTGGTAAGCTTTGTTTTGTATGCCGAAGATATTGACTGTGATAAGGAGATGTGTCGCACGATCTGCAGGTTGTGTGCGCAAATCCATTGTAAAAGAAGGAGAAATATGTAAGTCATTGTAAAACATGAAGTGCTTATTTTGACTGCGACTCATGAATAAAGAAAGCGTTTCCGTGGTTTTCTCCCATTTGGGTTTCCATGTTACATCTGGTGTCCAATGTGTATGTTTTCTGTGATGATGTGTGGTGTTTATTGTTATATGTTGCATATTTCTGAATATTGATGATCCATGTGTATGAATGGTATGTGAATGAATATATGTCACTGTTAATTAAGATGTTAGATGTATGCAATTCTGCGAATTGTTAAGTAAATATCTATGTCGAGGTTAAGAATGTTATGGTTGTTGGGTTCCTGTTGGACCCCTTAGCTACTATAGAAATTTGGTTCCTGCCGCTCTCATAGGTACTTTAGGTGAGACCTCATCCGCTTCGTAGGTTTTGTCAAGAGGGATGGACCCTTTCGGGTCGATGTCTTGGGTTTTGTTGGTGTATAGTTGCGTGAACCCTGGTCGAAGTAGATCTGCACCAGCAAATGGTTATGATGCCGGGATCAGAATCTGTGTCGAAGGAGTATGTGGCATCCTAATAAGCCCGAGATCCGACATTGGGTAATAAGAAGCTGAGAGAGTTTGTTGAAATCCATAATAGAGATTCACGCATTGATGCAGAAACATGGTTAGGTGAGTATGTTTTCTTAGACATTCATGAAGTATTCTTCGGTGAATTTCCTATTCTTTTTCATGAATGGCTGGCAAGGTTAACTGAGAAAAAGATGAATTTTCAAGGAGGTAGGCCTACAGTTTGGACACCTGAGCTAATCCGAATTCTCAAAGGTGTTGACAATAAAATATCTCGTGCTGTTGATTTATGGTTAGATAACATATTAGAAGGGTATATTGCGGAATTTGCTGTAGATACCATCAAATCTTATAGCACTGCTGAAATGGAGTTCTTCCAAGGCCCACGAGGTAAATACTTTAAATGTTTGAAGCTATCAATTAAAATGTTGCTTTGTGAAAAAGGGGTTATGAGAATGGAGTACGACGAGTAAACCGCTAGTGCACGGTGGTTCTTGATGTTGGTGGCGAATTGTCTGAGAATATGTCGTGAGAAGAGAGCTGATGTGAAAAGGGAAGGAGACAATGAAACTGATGAAGAGTGTGGTCTACTGCTAAGTGGAAGAATATTTCGATCAAGTAAGAGGAGGAGAACTGTGACAAAAGGAAAGGGTTGCATTTTTTACTGAAGGAAAGGACTACGAACCAGTACCACAACTCGAAGAAGAATCTTTTGATAGAGAAGAAACCGAAGAAGAGGAATATCAACTCTCTTATGAGGACAATCTTGTTGGACAATATTAGACAAGACATTGCAACATAAATGTGAGCCCGCATGCATCTCCCGAAAGTGAGGTAAGAAACACTAGCCCTTCAGAGTTGATTTAAGCGAGTAATAGTAGTAGTAGCCAGAATAGTACCTCGATGAATAATCCCACTGTAAGTGTTGGTCCTATATAAAAAAGTCATCCAATACCTCCAAGAAATAGAATGGATGGGGATGATATGAAACTTCTAATCTTCCATGGAAATGGATCAAAGAACCAGGAACACCATTGGTTTTTATGTGATGCAGTCTGGACCCTTAAGCAAGTGCAAGATGATGATGTAAAATTGGCATAGCTTATTACGACCTTTTGTGGTCGTGCTTTGGATTGGTTCTTGAATTTATCAAAGGTATCTACTGGACAACCACCGAAGAATTTGGAAGAAATTAGAGATGCTTTAAAAATTGAATTTTAGAAGCAAAAATCTGAGTCATGGTGTATTACTGAACTCAAAGAGATCAAGCAATCGACAAACAAGTCTGTATGGGACTTCGACTAGAGATTTAAGACACTAATGTCCCGTGTAAGTTTCCATATGACTGATGTCTAACATAAGGAGTGGTTTATAGCTGCTTTACTTCCACATATCACAGTTCCCTTGATGCAAAAAAAGATTGTGTCACAGACTGAGGCCCTTGAGTTAGCTATGAAGTTGGAGGCATCACCCGTTGGAGATACTGGAACGAGTATGGATTAAATCCAGTCGCAGATGGCGAATTTGTCATTACAAATCCAAGACATCAAGAGAGGAAAGGAAAAAAGAGAAGATGTTTGGTGTATAAGGTGTAAGGAGGAGGGTCATTTGAAAGACCAGTGCACAACCTTCCAAGACTATATCGCTATTGGAGGTCCTAATCCATTGAATCCTGGAGATGGAAAATGGTGTAGGATCTATCAAACTAGGAGGAATCGACTAGAAGAATGTTATTTATTACAGAAAATTGTAAGTACCCCCCAAAACCTATTATGTAAATTCTGTCGATCAGTTGGCCATGATGAGAAGGACTGTCGAGCATATCAACTACTCGCAGAAATAACTGCAGATACTTATCGAATGAAAGGTGAGGAACAAAGAGAAGGGAGTAGTGTGTAGTTTAATCAAACAAGAGGTGGTTTCCGAGGATGAGGATGAGGAGGACTTGGTTGAGGTAGAGGTTAGATAATATTTTACAACTGTGGTAAGTCAGGAAATTGTGCTAGGGATTGTCCTAATCCCTGTTGGACATGTACATACTGTCGATCAAGCACTGGACCATACTATTGAGGATTGTCCACAACTCATAACGAAGTGGCAAGCTAAGGAAACTTAAAATTGAAATCAAAACCAGAACCAAAATGTCTAGAAGATATCATCTGAACCATGACAAGAGCAACCGATTGTCTCCGTTGTGACAAGAAGAGGGAATGCAATAGGAGAGGATAGAGAAATATATGCTGACCCACGTGCTCCTAAAATCATATCGGAATCACATCGGACAATACCATTTGATGTCCAGAAGGAAAAGAAGACATTTGTTGATGCAAGGAAGGGATTTACTACAACATAGAGGGGACCTTCGACATCTACATCTCCCGTCTTTGATAAATTTCTTGTATATGATAAGTCAGTCTGCTTCGACCGATCAACTCAAAAGAGAAGCTTAGGGAAGGTAAGTACATTGAAGAAATTTTTAAAAAGTTGTTTATACTTAGTAAAAGATGAAACTACTTTAACGGAATTGCATAATTTAGTTGATGAATAAGAAAAAGATACTTCTTAGGAAAAAGCCTTAAATAATTTGCAAAAGAGGATAAGAACAGGGAGGGAACTATAACGTAAAGTTGATGGAATCAGGTTTGGAGAAGGAATATACTATAAGAAAGAAAAGTATAATGGGTTAACTAGTCCAGTAGATCATTTGGCATTATGTATAAGAGAATGGGAACATATACCGAAACAAGAGTGGGTCCACATGTTCATTTATACTTTATATACCATACCGCTAAGTTGGTATACATCGTTGGAACTACGACAAGGTACATTAGATTGGGAAAATATGGCTATAAATTTTAGGAAGACATTCAGTTATGAAGATGAAAACTTGTTAATAGATGAAGCTCTGTAAATAATCAAGGCCAAAATTTATGAATAAATACCCGTGTAGCTAACTAGTATGTTGTAGTGGACTACGACACTCGAGCAAGAAATGGAATGTTATAATACCTCTAGTGACCTAGATGATGACCCAAGGGATGTGAATATCCCATAAATAGAAGGAACTAGAAATTTGGAGGGCCCTGAGATCAAGATTGATAAATTCTTGTAGCCGCTGAAGACAAAGAATGTAAATATTGTTTCAAGTGAAAATCGTAAGTTTGTTAATATTGGTGATTACTGGGATGGAGAGATTGTAGGGAAGCTTACTGGACTACTACATGAATATCAAGATCTATTCCCTACGAAGTTTTATGAGATGAAGGGTATTGCTGTTGATCTCGAAGAAATGAAAATCCCATTAAAACCTGATGCAAAGTTAGTTAAACAACAACCGTACAGATTGAATCCCAAATATAAGGAAAAGGTGAGAGCAGAGCTTGACAGAATGCTTGATGCAGGTATCATTGAACATGTCGAAGAGTCTGAATGGATTATCCTGAAGGTTGTTTAAGATAAGAAGACGGGTGAAATAAAAATTTGTGTATATTTAAGGAAGTTGAATGATGCTTGCTTGCATGATCCATTCCAGACACCTTTTACAGGTGGAGTACTAGAGAATGTGGGAGGACAGGAGGCCTATTTATTCACAGATGGATTTTCGAGGTATCATCAAATTAAAATTGCAAAGGAGGATCGACACAAGACCCCATTTGTGACTGAATGGGGTTGCTACGAGTACACAGTGATGCCCTTTGGTCTCAAGAATGCACCAGCTATCTTTTCCAGAGTTGTGGTCGCAGCTTTCAAAGAGTTCATCTATAAATTCCTGGAGGTATATTTTGATGATTGGACAGTTTATAGATTGCTGAAGATTCACGTTAAGGATTTGAGATTGATGTTGGAGCATTGTAGACAATATGAAATATCTTTGAATTTGAAGAAATGTATTTTTTGTGCTCCATTTGGCATATTTCTTGGCCATGTAGTTTGCAAACAGGGTTTGCTAGTAGATCCTACGAAGATCACCGTTATTGTTGACTTACCACCACCAATATCGGTCCAACAATTGAGAAAAACTATCAGGAATACATGATACTATAGGAAGTTTATTAAAGGATATGCGTAGATCACGACGCCAATGGAGAAGCTGTTGAAGAAGGACACCAAATTTTAATGGAATGAAAAGTTCCAAAAGAGCCTTGACACATTGAAAGAAAAGATGGTGACTACACCGATTCTAGTGTTTCATGAATGGAGGAAGGAATTTCATGTTCATGTCGATGCCTCATCCATTGCATTAGGTGTAGTTCTGGCTCAACCAGGAGAGGGAGCTATTGATCATCTGATTGCATTTGCTAGTAGAAAGTTATCCATTGCAGAGAGAAATTACACTACGACACAAAGAGAAGGGTTATCCATGGTCTACGCGCTGTAAAAGTTCATGCACTACCTATTAGGGGGTCACTTTAAGATGTTTACTGATAATTCTACTTTAAGATACTTAGTTAACATGCCAGTTTTGGGGGGGAGAATCTGCATATGGCTTTTATTGTTTCAAGAATATGACTTTGAAATCATAGTAAAACCAAGAAGGTTAAATGTAGGACCTAACCATCTGTCGAGGTTGGAGGCAGGGGAAGAGCCAACTAATTTGAATGACAACCTACTAGATGCGCAACTGTATTCGGTTAGCATGGTAGATGAATATTTTGAAGACATTATAACCTTTTTGGCAATAGGAATGACACTAGTAGGGTTGTCTGTCAATCAAAAGAAACACTTGGTTGTAAAAGCAGTTGATTATCACTTGATAGCTGGTTAGTTATATAAGCTGGGACTAAACGAAGTATTGGGGCGCTGTGTTATGAAGCATGAGCAACCAATTGTATTAGCCGAAGCTTATGAAGGGGTTGCAGGAGGATAGTACGTAGGAAAAGCCACAACCCAAAAGATATTGCGAGCAGGACTCTGGTGGCCCATAGTTGATAAGGACACTAAGGAGTATTGTCGCTCTTGTGATATTTGTCAAAGAACAAGGAAACCACCTAAAAGGGATGAAATTCCGTTAGTATCACATGTTACTTTGCCAGCTTTTGAGAAATCGGTTATTGACTTCGTAGGACCAATTAATCCCCCTACAAAGAGATCAGGAGCACACTATATTATTACTGCGACAAATTACTTGACTAGGTGGGATAAAGCTGGACTAGTGGAGGATTGTAGTGCTACAACTGTCGCGAAGTTCTTTTTTCAAAATGTAGTCACTAGATTTGGCTGTCCATGAGTTTTACTGAGTGATCAAGGCTCTCACTTTGTCAACAAGATTATTGAGGCACTTACTCAGGAGTTTCAAATTCATCACCAGAAAAGCACTGCATATCATCCACAAGATAATGTGACTGTTGAAGCATTCAACAAGATATTGGAACATGCTTTGACGAAGGTCTGTGATGTGAAATGTGATGATTGGGACTTAAGAATCCCCGCTGTTTTATGGGCATATAGGAAAACGTGTAAGAAGTTAGCGGGTCAAACACCATTCAAACTGGTGTATGGTTAGGAAGTTGTTATGCCAATGGAGTACATTGTACCGAGCTTAAGGATTGTCGCATTCACAGGTATGTCGGACACTGGAGCTATAAAAGAGTTCTTGTCGTAGCTGCTACAGTTGGAGGAACATAGGTTCATTGCAGGTTTTCAAAAGCAAGTCCAAAAGGATCGAGAAAATGCATGGCATGATCAGAACATGACAAGAAAGCAGTTTCAGAGAGGATATCTAGTACTCCTGTATGACAGTAAGTTTTTCAAGCATACATGTAAGCTGAGAACACACTAGTTGGGGCCATATGTAATTAATTTTGTTACAGAAGGAGGTGTTGTGCAATTGCAGAATTTGCATTTAGAAATCCTCAAGGTCTTGGTCAATGGAAGCAGGATGAAACCTTATAGGGACAGCGACGACTTCTTGCAGTGAAGATATATGTACATATGATTGTACATTAAGAAAAAATAAAAATAAAAAATAAAAAAATTCCAAAGGTTTGTTTTAAGTCATAGATTGCATGTTTGTCGAAGGAAGAGTGTGTACATATCATAGTTAACTCTATCGAAATATTTGTCACAAAAAGGGCACCAGTTGCCATATTATCATAGCACGTGAAGAAAAAGGTGACTTGATTTCTCATTTAAAACAATGTGCATACGTAAAACGGTTAGGAATAACTTTAAAACATTGCATTTATGGAATTGAAAAGGTGATGGCCACACATAACAAATGAGCCTAAAAATGGCAGCATGATAATTGGCAGGATTCGGTCATGATACTGGCCATAATTATGGTATTAATTGTAAAAATGTCGCAGAAGATTTGGTTAGGTGTAGAAAATCTATGGATTCCAAGGTGAAAAGACATGTGGCTCAACCATTAAAACTTAACGTAGTATGGAAGACAAGTTCAAAACTACATTGTAAATTGAAGCATAACAAGCAAAGAGACGAGCCAAAGAACAAGGAAGAGAGCAGGTGGGTATGTGAGAAAGATTGCCAGAAGATATTATTCGTGATTTCATGGCATCTGGATTACCTAGAGTTGGAGGAGTGTCACATGTGGCTAGGGAGCAGGTTCCTGTAGCGCCCCCAAGAGTAACAAGGAATATGGGACAAAGAACTCCCTATACACGGGGCCAGGAGATCTGAAGTAAGCAGAGAACTGACATAGGGGCTTCATCCTCTGCAATTCCATATGGGATACCGAAGTATATCCCACCGAGGAAGAAGTATGTGAAGCCAATACAACTGTTGAAAGATGGCAAGTATCCATTGGTTATGCCGAAAATCCCTACGGGAGTGCTACAGGTAGGAGATATGATTGGGAGGGTACCCTATCTAAGATACGCAGATCATGACCTGGCAGACATGACAACATTTTAGGAATTTGAGCCAGTAAACTATTCAAGGAGGGTGGTAGACATAGAAGAAGGAGATCCTATACTATTATCACTAGAATGGGCGTTGGGACTGGAGAGAGCTGGCATATTGGGTCTCATGAAGCCCCCCCATTTTGGTCAGAGCGCGAAAGCCAATGTCTGTGTCAAGCAGTTGTTATTATGCGTGCATGGTGGTTTTTTGTGTTTGGATAGGTGTATTTCCATTGATACAAACCTTATTGCTAGGATTATGGGTCTACCTATACTAGGGGTGGATCCGATGACATATTTTGGAGGAAAAGAGAAAGACCATAAAGTAGTTTCCAGGATGAAAGAAAAATATGGCCTGGAGAAGATCAACCGAGGCTATGAAGTAGCCTCCATCAAAGACCCAACAGTGTGATTTACTGTGCAGATCCTTGCGAGCAAGTTGTTGAGGAAATGTCAACCAAATCAAGTTCCTGCTCCAACAATTACATTGGCAGAGCAATTTGACGAGGACATTCAGATGAATTGGGATACATATATGTTAACTGAATTATTAAGAGATTGTCGCGATATTCTTGACTTAGGTAACTTGTTTCATTATTCATGGTTAGTTAATTACTTTGGTAGCATGGGAGGAACTAGAAGATTCGCATTTTTCCACACTTCCACCTGGTTTCCCTGCAGGGGCTCAGTTTGCATTGTTGGGAGTCAATAGAAACCAATACTATCAATGAGAGTCTAATGCAGTGTTTTAACTCTATAAGGAGGATTTATAGTTTAATATTAGGAAGGTTCCCAGGGTTGAACCTCGGGTGGTCGACCTATTTAAGGATATCATTCATTTCAAGGCAACCCCGCACCATATATACATTTGGGCTAGGAGGGACCTTAATAAGGAATGGTTACCAGAATGATACAAGGTGGCCGCGCAAGAGATTGGTGAAACCATCCATGAATGGCCTAATGAGTGGAAATTACTTGTCTCTGTTGAAGAGTAATCTCCTACTATGTCACAGGAAGCAAACCTTGTGATGCAAACAATAAAGGCAAAGAATGGGCAGGGTTAGAAAGAAGAACAGATCAATGAAACAAGAGGAGAAGGAGAGGTTGTTGCAACATATAAAGATCCAACACCTCTGCAAGATCAAGGAAGAGAAATGAGTGCGAACCAGCTAGGTCCCTTGACTAAGCGTAAGAGAAAGGCAACCGAATCCCTAGCAGGAAAGAAAACCAAAAGGAAGGCACATAAGGACACCCCAGTAATGGATTTAACAGAAGATGATGTCGATATTCTTATGGATAGAATTCAGGATACTAAAGAAGAAATTTGGAAAAAAGGTGCTGATGAGCAACTGAAGCAGTGTATGGGGGCCTAACACACCAACTCGTTGCGCTGCAAGAAGTGTTAGAGGGAATCCGGGTTGCAGTAGACCCAAAAGAGCCAACAACAGGAAGACAAGATGATCCTTTGCCAGAGCAGAGGTCAATGCCGTAGTCCATGCTGGGCCTGCAGTCAAAGGTCATATCCTTGCCGCCGAAAGCAATTAAGTGCTTGGAATTAGAGGCGCAAACGAGTATAGAAGGATTAAGTACTCTAGACTTTCATTTGGAAGAAGTGCTAATGCATATTCTGCATATTATTCACTTGAGTATTGTAGATGAAATAAAATCAAGAGAGGAGCGAAGCTACAGTGCGATGATGAGGGAAGAGAGCGAGTGGGTACATCTCGCAGAGCGTTACAAAGGACTTCAACAGGAGTGCGATGCAGTAGTGGAACAAAAAACAAGATTGCAAAGAGCTATTGAAACAGTTTGTAGTGAGGCACTGGAGATTGAAATGTTTGAAGCAATGCCACTGGAAAGTACATTATCAGACATTAGCAATGCTATTAAGGGTTATAAAGAGAAAATTCAAGATTTGGAAGCCCAGTTGACACCAAGTACACCTCAGGAGGTACGATATCAGCAATACAATGATACAAAGGCCTCCTTACTTGAAATCAATCAATCTGAGGAAGAATACACCAGGCTGTTCAATGAAAGTGCACATGCCTCGACAACACTTATGGATGATGAAGCATTGTAGGAAGCAACAAATAAACTGGAAAATGCGTAGGTGAGAGCTGCGAAGCTCAAAGAGCTCATAAAGACATTGCCATCCCATGAGAGGATGACCAAGGTGGAAAAAATTAAACAAGTTCAAATGGAAATCAATCAGCTACGACAAGAGAAATAAGGAAGAAGTGAGAAGGTGGAGGCCTTGCAAAACGAAGCAATTAGGGTCTCTGATATTATTACGGTCGAGCTTGAAGAAATAAAGAAAACAACTCAGTTAGTTGAAGAGGATGTACAGGTTGACGTAATTGCGCAGGTAGTTATGGCCTTGGAAGAGTATGCTACGAAGGTCAAATAGATTGCTAAGTCGACAACAAATACCTATGGACAATTTGTCTTGCAGTGGAAAGCACCAACATAGCAGACTTGAAGTGGCTTGGGATTCTTTCAAGCTTTGGATTTTTTACCTTGGGGGAGGACCTCCTCTCTTTAATGAACTAACCCATGAAGTAAGAAATAATGGATGGAGTGGGTTGTGTAGATAATTCTTTCACATGTTAACTCATTTATAAGTGACTTTTTGGTTTCATATTTCCATGAGCCCTGCATTAAGAGTGTTGTTCCTAGGTTGATATTGGCCTTGTGTTGGTAAAGTTTGAGAGATGTTTCCCAACAACTAAGTTTCATTTTATTGCTCTGTTAGCTAGAGTGAGGATTTCACCTCCCTTCACTAATTCTTCTTTGTTTTCTCCCTCATTTTTCAGGGATCACTCTTTGCTATCCTTGAATAAGAGTTATGAATGACTATTTCTTTTTTTTCTCACAAACCCGGTACAATAAATACCATATAAATAGTTATTTAGATAATCAATAGGTTTTATTGATATATAACCAACATAGATCCATCTTAACCCTAGATATAATAAGCACTATGAATGATCATGAGAAATAGAAACATAATTATCCTAGTGCTTAAAATATTAGGGGTTAATATGGATATATGTTGGTTTATGTTATTATTTTTTTTATAATTATTATAATGGTACCTTTTTTTAGTTTCTTATTATTATTGCAATTTTTTTCAATTTGGTTTATTGACATTATAGACACTTCTACCTAGGTTATAGATGCAATTGACTATTTTTTCCCTTACCCATGAAATACATATCCTAAGGAAAATCACTAGACACTTCCCATCATTTCGAGGATGGCACCCAATGTAAACCAGATTCTCCAGGGCTTAAGGTTGACACAACAATATACTCATTAAGAGGTCAACATGTCATTTGTGGGAATTGATCAAGGGTAGGGAGGATAACACTCCTCCTTGTCAACCACATAGGATAGATCCAATTGACCCTCAAAATATTGTTGTTTACGTTCTATGAGTCATTACTTAAAAGAGTTAGATTTGTTATAAAATGAAAGGCTACTTAAAGACTATCTATATTAAGTAGTTGTGACTTACTTTTTTTCCAATATTTTGTTTTTGGAATTTCTATTCCATTATAAAATCAAAGTCACATTCTATAGATGCTCAAATCATGATACAAAAAAAGAGAGTGCATATGCATATTGCACTTACAAAAGTATAGGGCGTATTCTCTTTTATTTACATATCAATGCTGGTTGATAAAAAATCCAGGAGAAAAGGTTGACCACTTCTGCATACTACACTTATAAAGTTAAAATTACATAACCAATGCACATGCCATTTCTTCCCTTTAAAAAATAATGCTCAATCATTCCCTTTTTCCCTTTCTTATTTTTAAGTTCTTTCCACTCTTATGAAGGAGTCATAATAACTAATTGTGAGTTAGGATTCCTATATGGAACTGGTTCCTTATTTAAATATGAGTTATTGGTTTCATGTAATTGTATCATTCCACCTAGAGGGGCTTCGATTGATATGACCTCCCTCAAATAGAAAAGCCATGTATCCATTTTTCAACTCTATTCCTAGAGAAAGAAGTGCACTCCCCAATCAACACTTGCATTTACTGGTTTATCTTATTCTGATCAATGTTGATGTTTGAACTTGGATCCTCTAGAAAATTCCATCTCTATGGTTTTGATTTGGTCCCTTTTTTCTTGGAAGGATGAGCTCAAGCATGTGGACAAGTAGCTTGTAAATGTCAGAGAAGATAACATATCCTACACTAGAATGTCGTGTTCTCAATCCAAGACTTGTGTGTATTTTTTTTTTCCATTTGAGAATCGTTCTTTCTTGAAGAATCTTACTAAGAGCTATCTTAGCACATATATGCAAATTTGTGCATAAAATTGCAACTCTCTCAAAATCTTCTTTTATATAAATTCCCAAAGTATTTCCAATATCCTCGAAAAATTACATAGAGTTAGGATCAAATTATGGGAACTATAGACTTATAAAAGTCACGCATTTCCCCAAAATTAGGGACCTTCCTCAAACACTTTTTGATAATCAATACTTGCTTATTTTTTAAGTGACCCATATGGTATGGGGGGTTGGTTGTTTTTGTTTGCATTTATGTTGGGGTTTCACTTACTAAGCTATAGTTACCTACATTAGAGGATAAAGAGATCCATTTTGTAATAGTTATTTAAATACCATAATAGCCTCTTATGGTAAATATAAGCTCTAAATCCTTTGTGGTTCTGGGGCTTATTTCCTTGGCTGTATTTATGCACTACTTGATTTAGATACTTGGCTTGGATTTGATTGGTTATGAGAATTATATTAGTCAATATGATTACATTAAGTTAGCGTAGTCATCATATAATGAAATAGCTCTGGAAAGTACTTCCCAAGCCTTATTCTTTACAATACAATGCTTGAAGATGTGCCTCCAGTCTAAAATATAATTTGTCTTAAGATGCTTATTAGTAATAAGTTAGCTTGGCTACGATTTATCAAAGAAACTTTGGTACACATAGCACTGGCACCCCAATATAGCACTATCCTATCCCTTCTATGGTAGAGATAAGCACTAGAGATACCGTATAGGACAAGGAAGTTATAAATAACTATCCTTAACCTTCTTTGGTGGTGAATACTACACCATTACTCCTAGGGACCTTTTGTTGTAAATACCATGTAGAGCACTTAGCTTAGGTAAGGTATTTGGTACTTTCGCTTAGGACTAGCTAGTAAGGAGAGACATTTTCTTGCTAGGAAGTGATTGGGTAGATGAATGGTTGAGGGCCTATTACTTGAATTTGACCATGCCAACTAGTGATGTAATTTTCTTACCTATGTCTGCATGCTTGTAAGTAATAGGCTGGCTTGGATATATGCACATGCCTAAAGTATTTCAATCCCTAATCTTGCATTCATTTCTTGAATTTCTTCAAAGGAAATACCTAGAAATACTTAACATAGTGTACCTTCCCAAGCTAAAGTAGATTGTTTCTTTTACTTCCATTGAAATACTTTTTTCTTCCAAGGAACACCTCAAAGGGAAACTACCAAGGACTTCCTCTTATTCATAGATAGTAGCCAATGAAAAATTGTTGGCACTTATTACAACACCTAACCCAACAAGGACATCGAGTGAGGAATTCAACAAAGTTATCCAACCCAGGGAATTGACCCCGAGGCCTCACGTATGAAGTTCAAAGAACTCAACCACTTAAGTTATCCCACCAAGCCATGTGGAAATATTTAGCATCGTAAATAAATAATAATGTACCAGTCGCTAAATAATGTAATGTACCAAGAATAACATATCATCTCCTATAATATTGAGATTAATTCATTTATTGGCTTGCATAACTTATACTATTGGCTTGCCTAGCACTATGTTAGCATAATGGCTTGGCCAACTTGCACTATTGGTCTTTCGCTATATAAGGAAATTGAAAAAAATAAGGAGCATACTATCCCAACAACTACCTAAAAATAGTGAATGACATGGCTATGGAATGATAAAGCTAGCCTTAGTTAGAAAAGTTAATGTGACAAGAGATCACTTAATTAGCGAAGTAAATGATATGGCTATTGAATGAAATGATAAGGCCAATCTTAGTTACCAAAATCAATTTGATAGGAGTTCATTATCGACGAGACATGGTTATTGTTAGTTACGAAAGTGACATGGATATTGTGAGTATTGAAGACATATTGATTCTATTTCTTCCCTAAATGATTTTCTTAGTATCACATTATTGGGATTTCATTTTGCAATTCTAGCTTAGAAAGGAAAAAATACAACTTTTTTGGTACATTGAGGGAAGTATTCACGTGTCTTTGTTGGTATATAACATCAACAAAAGGTTGGGGTGGGCATACAAGGGGCACGATGGGGCATGAGGAATATCCTGACACAAGTCTGACTTCGATTCCTGCGGGGGAGGATAGTGAAGCGAAATAGCTATCCCTAGAAAAAGTCTGCACGAGTGCAGTGATGATCTGACCGCTATGAAGGGCCTGTATATACCTCCGGCTAGCCCCGGCTCGAGGGTTTGATATCTTGGCAGTTCAGTGATGGCGCTCGGTGGGTTGCTTGGAGGGGTTCCCTTGGTAGGAAAAAAAAAAAAACATCAACAAAAGGTCACGTAAATAAACCAAAAAGACTCCTTTCTTTATATTTATTTTAGTGTATTTCACCATAGTTGGAGTAACAGTAAACAAGTATTATGTGGTAGCATATACCTACCCACATAGACATATCATTTGCGGAAGATAAAAGTTGCCTTCGAAATTATTTTAGAGGGAAGTGTTACCCCAACAATTACCTTGTAACAAGGTTTCACATCGTTGAACCTCCCTTACTTACTCAAGGTGCCCAGCTTAAAGTAATATTTAAGTGATTTACATGTGTGCTTGGACATTTAGTATAGGATAGGACCTTAGAAACATGAGATTGAGGTAAACATTCCAAGCCCTAGATCAAGGTTAATATTTAAGTGATTCACATGCATGCTTGGACATTTAGCCTATGATAGGACCATAGAAACATGAGACCCACGTAAACATTCCAAGCCCTGGAAAACTCCATTCTTGATATATATTATTCATGGAAGGTATGTATTATTCTCTATGTGCCGTGCATCTCTAAGATGGCTAACTGAATGTATGCCTTCGTACAAAAATATGTCAAGGTAGTATAATTCCAAATTCACTTTGGATAGTGTTATGGTTGTATTTTGTCTTAAGTATCGGCGTAGAGCCATGTTAAGCTGAAGGGGATCCATATAAACATGAGTATGTGGAACCACAAAGTATTGAGTATGCGAGAGCCAAAGCATCATCTTATACATCTTCTTTACTTTGTCCCTCCAACCTTCATCATATTTTCCTTAGTGACACAGATTTATTGTATTAGTGGGTTACAACTGGAAGATTCCTTGGTCTATTTAGGAATCTTCTGTTTCCGCCTCAAATCTCCTATATATATGAGAAGGATTCTATGTAAATATAGTTTGGATATGTAGAGTTGAGAAGAGTTTCATCCAACTCTATTATGTGAATATGCTGTTATTCTAATTGATCTGCTAATACAATAGAGAATTGTTCATCTTATGTATTTTTGGTTAGGTTGTATCTGGGTGATGATGTGATACTTGTTCTCAATGTTGTTAGTATAAATGTAGAGAAAATAGACTAATAGATAAAAAAATATGAATCCTGTCAATTTCAAAAGAACTGGCTCTAGGACTACGCAAAATATTTGAAATCAAGCTCATTTCTCTAGATCGATTTTAACAAAGCCTAAGATGAAGGTGTGAGGCTTACCTAGATGGATTCATCAATTGTTTTCCCATTCATATCTTTTTGATATTAGTTAGAGAGGTTGAATAAGGTACTAGGATGCATAGAGTTAATGTTATATGCTGTTAAAATCTACATAAAGGGAATGTCCCCACAAATAATTTTTGAGGGGGTCGTTGCTAAAGTATTTACTAAGAGAGTCGTGCCAGGAATTAGCAAACAAGTTGTTATCCTTGAAAAAAATTCCCACCATAATGCTAAGGTGTTGATACCATAAAGATGTTTTAATAGTGTCAATTGAAGCCAACATGACAATAGAAGACATTGACCCTCACTACATTGCAACAACTCTAGATTCTTGGAATAATCAAGCGCTAATAATTATTCAATATTTATTAATCCATTTGTTTTGTGATTGGTTAGGGGTAATTACTTAGTTATATTATCATCTCAAAGTAATTCTTAACCCTATAGATTAGGAATTATACCTTGGCATACGCTACCACAAAGCATTATTATGCATGCAACTTTAACACGGAATGGCAAAAGACATCTATAGACTTTGCATGTCTATCCATTTGCATCTTGGGTAGGATGGTCAGAATTTTTATCCAGGGTGTTGCTACGAGCTGGGAAAGAACTCATATGGTGAGAAGGAGGATGCTATAGGAAAACCTGTAGGGGAAATAGAACCAACAGAAATTGTCTTATTTATGCAAATGTCCTAAAATTTGGAGCTACACAAAACAAAAATATGATGCTATCAATACATTATGTCATCGAGCACCATAAGCAAGAACCTACATCCACTGATCAATCTTCCAAGTGTAGTTGGATCTATGAATAGGGATGAATAATCAATTCTTAGTTGCAGTCACATGATAATAAAGAATGCAGGTGAGGATGCAGAACACAAATGAGGATAGCAATTTGATAGATCACCCAAATGATTATGCAAGAAGTAGGAGAACCCAAGTGAGGAAGGAGTAATTTTAAGTGAACAAAGTAAGCTATCAATACATTATGTCATCGAGCACCATAAGCAAGAACCTACATCCACTGATCAATCTTCCAAGTGTAGTTGGATCTATGAATAGGGATGAATAATCAATTCTTAGTTGCAGTCACATGATAATAAAGAATGCAGGTGAGGATGCAGAACACAAATGAGGATAAGCAATTTGATAGATCACCCAAATGATTATGCAAGAAGTAGGAGAACCCAAGAGAGGAAGGAGCAATTTTAAGTGAACAAAGTAAGTTTGCATGTGGAAATAAATAACAATATGCAGGTATTTATGGAAATTGTTATAAATTACTGAGAACTTGGATTGTTTAACATAGCTACATAGCAATTAATGTTATGTTTGTAATATCCATTTTGAACCATTGTAATTGTTGTGTCATCCTCTGCATAACTAACCTAACAACAAAAATTTGCAAGTTGAGAGACATCTCACGAGCATCATAGACTTTATTTTTGAATTCTTCATACTCCATGTGATTGACTACATATGTAAGAATTCATTTCCACTCTACTCCCACGGGTGTGTGTTCACTTCCTAAAACATTGATAACTAAGGCAGAAGGATGAGCCAGTATATAGGACGATACTCACAAATACTGGTATGCCTGTATCCTCCAACAATACACTATCTGACCAACCTTGTATTGGAAACATGGCCATGATGTCTCTTGTAACAAGAATTGTCTAGAGGCTGAAAGAAGTGTTGCAAAAATCAGTGATTAGTCACAGAGTCAAACAAAAATCAAGAACTCAGTTTGAAAAATAAAATAAAAGAAAAAGAAAAGTTACATGCACCAATAATTGCAATTGTTTACTGTAAATAACGATTCAGACGATTAATTGTTTATTCTTTCTTTATTTTTTTGGTTTTTTGTTGATTTTCCCCCCTTTTCTTTTTCTAGGATGATTGGTGAATGGGTAGCGAGATGCGAATTTACTAGTTATCCGGACACTCACTATGGGAGGATATTGTTAATTTTTTAGAATTTACTTCAATCTGATCTACGATCTTAACTGAGAGAACAACATGTACAACATATCTATAGCATATCAATCATGGATACAATAATGCAAGCACACAAGAGACACAGAGTTTACTTGGGGAAAACCATAAAGGTGAAAAACCCCAATAACTTCCTCAGAAATAGATAGAGAAATGATACAACCCAAGAATAAGAGATAGACATCTCCTAGCAGCAGCTTCTCCTCCTCCACAAGTGCGCCAATCTCCAAAGAGTGTGTGAGAGAATAGAATGATGAAATAGAGTGCCTCCCGCACTCTATTTATACTTGACTTGACTTGCCTAATAACCTTTACTAGGTAGGCCTTAACTTAACCACATAACATAATGCTGACTGGGCCGACACCCAATAGGGTGGTCTAATAACCCTTTGAACCACATGGCCAACCCCCAATAGGGTGGTCTAATAACCCTTCGACCCACATGACTTATACAGGGCCGACCCCAACAAGGTGGTCTAATAACCCATCAAGTATAAGTTACGTCACTTACAATATAAATGACGACACTTCCGTATAGAGGAATAATAACATCTATATAGGAATACAAACACTTCTGTATAGAGGAATAATACCATCTCTATAGGAGTACAATATACATATATGAAATACATTCCGAAGTTACATATACATCAACACTCCCTCTTAACTAGGAAGGTATTTCTTGATAAAGGTCTTCTAGCACAAGTCTTCTTCACTGGATAATCGTCATCGAGTCATCATCATCGTCACTGCTACTGCTATCTCAATCAATCTTTGAATCTACTCGTCATAGGAAGTTCTACAGAGCCAGTCCTTTTTCATACTGGATGTAGGCCCACCACCTGCAGGTCTTCATCATCACTGGCCATACTGTGGAATCCTCAGGACTTATTACGTGAGTCAACAAAACCTCGAAATATCATCCCAGGACTGATTACGAGCATACAACTCAACCTAACGGATCTCCCAGGACCTTTTACATGCTACTGCACAACCTGTCCACGGCCACAGAGTATCACGAAGCACAATCCCAGATGCACACACACAGTACTTACACTCACCGGCATGGGAGGACCAACCTACCACCATCAGTGAAAGGCTCACAGCACTTACATCAACGACCATGGGAGAACACATCTGCCACCATGTCGGAAAGGCTCTGCACTTACATCAACGCACATGGGAGAACACATCTACCACCATGTCGGAAAGGATTTGCACTTACATCAACGCACATGGGAGAACACATCTACCACCATGTCAAAAAGGCACTATTCATCTGTGTCTTCGGAACTCATCACACATAATCCAAATGATTATGTAAGGTATCCACCTGATACATATGATCATCCTGATCATCATCATAGCATCATCCTGATGCATATCATCTAGAGTATCGTCTTGATACTCATCATTGTATCGTCTTGATGCATATTTGGAGCAACATCCTAAAGCTCGTCATCCATGATCATCCTGATCATACAATGCATCCATCTGATGCATACATAGTATCTGCCTGATACATATCATCATACATGATCTACCTTATCATACAATGTATCCACCTAATACATCTACAGATACATACACATGATCCAACTGATCATATCCAGCATCCAACATGATGCGTACATACATATACATATAAATGATCCAACTGATCATATCCAACATCCAACATGATGCGTATACAGAGCAGTAACTGGAGCATCGTACTGATGCTCATCATCCAACGCTTACATCCACAACCATGTGAAGGATCCTCCTTCCAACATTCTTGGTATGGCTTCAACAAATGTGTCCATCACTTCTTCCTCGAAGTGTCATAATCTGAAGAACACCAAGCCTCTCTCTCAAGTACTCGAACTTCACTCTGGCTAGTGGCTTCGTCAGTACATCTGCAATCTGCTCATCCGTCGCAACATACAGGAGCTTCACTGCTCCTCTCTGCACCATATCCCTGATATAGTGATATTTGATCTCAATGTGTTTTGAACTGTCGTGGACTGGGTCCTTAGACAACTTCACAGAACTCTGGTTGTCACAAAAGATACTAGTAGCCTCCAGCGGGAGATCAAATATCTCAGACAGTAGCTTTTAGAGCCATACTGCCTCACAACTAACCGAACATGCTGCAACATACTCTGCTTCGGCTGTACTCAGTGCTATGTAGGATTGCTTCCTGCTAAACCAAGAGATCACACCTGATCCCATACTGAAGCAACACCTAGATGTGCTCTTCCTATCTGCAGCACTGCCTGCCCAATCTGAATCAACATAACCCTGCAGGTTAAACTTTTGATTCACATCATACTTGAGCCCATAATCAACTGTACCCTTCAAGTATCTCAGAATATGCTTTACAGCAACCAGGTGAACACTCCTTGGATCCGTCAAGAACTGGCTCAATGTGTTCACCGCAAAGCAAATATCTGGTCTTGTGTTTCGTTAGGTACATCAAGGACCCAATCATCTGACGATACATAGTGACATCAACTGGCTCAGATGAAGCATCACACAGAAGCTTCAGGTTCGATGCCATAGGTGTGGCTATGGCCTTGTAGTCCATCATACCGAACCTCTTCAGGATCTCTACTACATACTTCCCTAGTGCAAGGGAGATTCCATCTGCACTCTGCCACACCTCCATTCCTAGAAAGTAGTGCATCATCTCCAAGTTCTTCATCTCGAACTCGGCAGCAAGCTTCTGCTGCATGTCGGTAATCAATCTATCCTCACCTGTAACAAACAGGTTATCCACATACAAAAGTAGTATCACTGGATTTCCTTCCTCAACCTTATAGTAAAGGTTGGAATCCGCTTTACTCTTGGTAAAGCCCAAACTGGATAGAAAGCCATCTATCTTGCCATACCAAGTTCTGCACATATATGACTCCCTGTCATGTGTCTTAGAACCAAGTGGCTGCTCCACATACACTTCTTCTTCAACTACACCATTCAAGAAAGCTGTCTTGAAATCCATTTGGTGTATCTTCCATTTCATCACTGCAGCCAGAGCAAGTACAGATCTAATGGAAGTGTATCTAGCTACAGGAGAAAAAGTCTCTATGCTACCGCCTGCAGCATGCTTGATCTTGTAGATCCTCTTGGAAGTCACTACAGACTCCCCTTCAGGTCTTGGGACTGCATCCCAAACATCTTCATGATCGACTGGTACTCCTTGATCATGGCATTCTTCCCAGATCCTGGGAACTTCAATATCTTCAATATTTTCAATAGATAACTTTGTTGCTGAACAAATGTTGTAGTCCTTCTTTTGTAGGTGATGGTATATGATCTTTCCTACACAACAAGTTAAATTGCATGATTAGAAAACATCTCATAGTTTTCAGAACAAATTCTTACACATAAAGAAATATGTCATACAGTCATGCAATTATCTTAGGTAATGCTTCAATACAACATTTATCCATATCCCGTAACTTTCTAGATGCCTTCCAATCTCTACCAGAACATTGTTAAGAGTGTGCACAACTCCCAACATGTCAGCAAAGAGGTTTCATTCTAGATAAGTAGCAATGGAATGTTGTACAGTGCCATAGGCCACTTACCCATGTATATTAGTAGTATACTGTTCATCAATGCAACTATTCTAATATGCATAATACACAACCTAATTCTAGGAACATGAGTATATACATTATTGAACAGTATTATTTAAACAATCAACTATGCAAGAAATGATAATTCAAATACTTATCTTTGTTTGTTTGTTGGGTGGACTCCCTCTGAATCAGTGCAACTCCATCCTGATGTGGATTGTGAGAAGTGGTCGACTCCCTCTGAATATCTGCATCCTTGCAGAAACTATTGGAGTGTGCTCCCTCTTGATCTTTGCTTCTTGGATTACCTATCCTTGAAATTATATCCATCCTCAATCACTATGCATGCTTACAAGTATCATTATTATGATATCCTCGAGATCTCATACATAATCATACATTTATTAGTATATTCTCAATACTATCAAAACACAATAACCTTAAGCATGTATAGTCATGATCATTTCAAACAGAAAATAATAAGCATTAGTATTCAAGGACTCTTATGTTTAGTCATATCATAAATTAAGGTAAGAAACATAATATGCATACACCCATGATTATTCAAACCTATGAATAATCATTATCAATCATGCCATGTATACTTATATAAGAGATCCTATCACAAGGTAGGATTCTAACTTGATATGGGAAAAACATACCTAGATTAGTATGTTAGCTAGTTATGTCTAACATACCCACATGATGTCTTCTTGTTCTCTTCAATGACTTGTGCTAGTAACTTACATATCGCATAAGTTAACCATTATAGAACCAAGTTATACATACCTCGTAAATAGATCTTCTAAGTGATCCATGACAATGGATGAATCTTTGTCTTCATGTCACCATGATCATATGTTCTTGGACTAGAACATGATTTGTCTTTCTTGGTGTACCTTTCATGTTAGCGGACAACATAAACCTCATACAACACCATAATGCATTAGTACAATCATAAATGTCAACACCCTAATCAATGAATATCTTCTATCATGCATTCATAATTTTATTAAGGTGATACGACAAGTCTAAATTTAATCAAGATTTTACTAACCGTAATAATATGAAGACAAACATACCATAAACTTAATCATGAACAAATCTCGAAACATACCTGGATAAGTCATACCTGTCGAGATTGATTGTAATCTTCATATGAAAGGCCTTAGCCTCATCTCCCTCTGAAACAAGAATTTCTTCACTTATGCATGTGACCAATCCATTGTCTTCTAGGATTAACCCAATCCACTTGATTTGAAGGAACTGGATCTGGAGCCGGATTAGGGTTTGTCAGAGAAACCCTAAAAATTCAAACTTTGAATTTCAAACTTCGGAAAGGATAGAAAGATGTGCCTTTCTGAGCTGGTCAAGCTGGTATACTTAGAATTTGAAAACTGCAAAGTTTCACCCCTCAAAATTGCCTTTGAAACTTCCGGATTCACTGGACATGACCCCGAACTAGGGTTTGATAAAGCCCACCCTTCTTCCCAATCAAAATGTTCGATCCAAAGCTCTAAGCTTCTATTTTTCTAAGGATCTTCCAACCGTGGTCACAGATTTCAAAAATTCCCATTTTTGCAGAAGCCCTAATTTTCCACTTTTCTGATCAAAGTCCCAAACTATGGTTTGATCAAGACCGGCCTTCTGCCCAACCAAAAATTCTGATCTTGGTCTCTAAATTTTGATTTTGATGATTAGTATTCAGCCGTGGTCTCTGATTACAAAAATTCCAACTTTCTCCGAAACCCTAAATTCCGGAAGCCATGAATGAAGGTGCTCAAAAATAATTCTGTTTGACAGAAATATGTACCTGATTGTTTTTGGTGTAACTCGGAACTTTTCGATCCACAGGGTCTGAAACATTTTCTTGTGATAGCCCGACCTGTCATCTTCCAACCTCATAGGTCTGACCTCAAATGTAAGCTCTGAGAGAGAGTTATGCCAAGTGTCGCAACGTGACCTGTTTATGGGATAAAACATGAGAGATAACTTGTACGGAGTGCCACGTGTCACTGGTTCAGTTTTGGCCTCTGAAAAAGTTACCTGAGAAAGTACAGTCCGTGCACTACCTGTCACTTGTTACAAAATTTCATTTGGAGATTCCTAGCCCAAGTTATGACCTTTTTTCCAAGGTCACCTGTTTATAACTCAGATCTGGAAGAGGCAGAAACCCTATATTGTACAGCTCATAAAACACAAAGTACAATGAATTAGAAGTTGTCCTTTGGACACAAGGTACATGGGGATCTGATCTTCGACCTGTAGAAGTTTCAGATCCGAAAACTTCACCCAAATGGATATATAGGGAAAGTTCTATGATGACTGGTTTTTGCTATATCAATCCCAAGCATCGCAAGTGCAACAAGTGTCATACATGCCATACCATGCCTTTTTTCAGGCTAGCTTTGATAACATGTTAAATTTTCAGAATTAACTTCAATCTGATCTAGGATATTAACTGAGAGAACAACATGTACAACATATCTACAGCATATCAATCATGGATACAATAATGCAAGCACACAAGAGACACAGAGTTTACTTGGGGAAAACCATAAAGGTGAAAAACCCCAATAACTTCCTTAGAGATAGATAGAGAAATGATACAACCCAAGAATAAGAGGTAGAAATCTCCTAGTAGCAGCTTCTCCTCCTCCACAAGTGCGTCACTCTCCAAAGAGTGTGTGAGAGAATAGAATGATGAAATAGAGTGCCTCCCGCACTCTATTTATACTTGACTTGACTTGCCTAATAACCTTTACTAGGTAGGCCTTAAATTAACCACATAACATAATGCTGACTGGGTCGACATCCAATAGGGTGGTCTAATAACCCTTTGACCCACATGGCCGACCCCCAATAGGGTGGTCTAATAACCCTTCGACCCACATGACTTATACAGGGCCGACCCCAACAAGGTGGTCTAATAACCCATCAAGTATAAGTTACGACACTTACAATATAAATGACGACACTTCCGTATAGAGGAATAATAACATCTCTATAGGAATACAAACACTTTTGTATAGAGGAATAATACCATCTCTATAGGAGTACAATATACATATATGAAATACATTCCGAAGTTACATATACATCAACAGATATGGGTAATGACAAGATCTATGTGGAAGAGGATTGGGTTAGAGATGCCAAGTCTTGCAACCCCTCGAGATGGAAATTTTAGACACATGCTTGGCATTGTATTGCGAATTGAAAAAGCTCCTTAGAAGAAAGCATCTCACTGATCTTCTTGCAGGTATATATATATCATTTGTTTTTTTCTTTAGTTTAAATTCATTATTGGGTTGAGTCATAGAAAACAAACTATATATCCATTGGAATAAAATGTTAAGGACCCTTTGCTTATTTAGTATTGGAAAATAAGTAGTATTTGGGTTATTTTAATATCATATATATGAAAAATGACTTCAAAGAATAGAAACCATATGCACTTGGTGCCTTCTTGGTCAAGTGCCTCTGTATCCAATCATGTCTATGCCACATCCACCCATGTTTCCTTTTTTGCTTGCTTCAAATCGTATCTTATGAAGGAAGTAACCCTTGTTCTACAACCACCTTGTTGGTAGGAGCAACAACAGTTCCACTCAAAGAAAAAGTAGATGGTGCAGTTGGAACGGAAGAGTGGATGTTGCAATTGAGTAAAGGCAGTGTAGGTTGTGTAGGGAGGGCATTGATCTTCTTCACTTACAACAACAACTATTGAACAATTGATATTCTTCCCTTGCAATTGATGGGAACCTCAAAATAGGTTCATAATATTTGTGGGGAATTTGCTATTCGCAGTGAACAACAGGCGGTGAGGTGAAGATTGTGGGAAGAATGAAGGCGGTGAAGAAGAGGGGGTGAATGAGAGGCGGTGAGGAGAACTTTGGACAAAGTTTGTAACGCTGTGATAATCACATAAACTTTGCATAAAATTCAATGCAAACGAATAGCTATATAATGGTTTTTTTTTATTATCAAATTTTAACTTATCTAAATTGGATTGATATTCCTTCATGTCATTGATATGCTTGACATTGGATCGATATGCTTGCATGTCATTGGTATGATTGCATATTTTAATAATTTTAACTTTGTAAATCCTATCCTTTCGCCAACACGGAGACTACAAACATTAAATATTTTACGAATTCGAGGATGTCCATCATTGTCTCTACAATAAGACCCCAATTCTATTAGCCAATGGCATCCAAGATAAATATATTGGAATATTAAAAAAATATAAGAAATCCAATGGCCATGTAATACTTTGAGAAAATGGAGATTTTTTTAGTCAATGCACTAACTAGTTCCCATTTAATGCAAATCGAACACCTTGCCATGCATGTCGGCGGGTATAATAAATGGAATGATTACATACAATAGCGATGACATATCGATGATATTGAACCAATAAAGTAAGAAAGAGAAGGCCTCTAGGAATTGAAGTAAGATAAGGCTTTTATCAAATTAACTAACCATAACTCTAATTGAATTGTGTTTATGATTGAGACTTTTCTCTGACTTCTATGGCATAAATTTCCACTGGTAGAAACTTATACTATAGATATATGTGTATGTATCACTAACTATAAGGGATTACTTATTAAACCATACTTACTCTGGGGCACTGATCTCAACTTAATTTTCAAGGAAGGACTTACTTTTCCAAGGCATCACTGGCCCCAACCTTTTATTACTTTTCCACAATTAGAACTGAGAAAGTTATATTACTTTATTTCGTTGTTAAGGATTTAACCCATAATTTCCTTCATACTTTCTAACTTTTGTACATCGGGGCAAAAGAAAAAAATGAATGTAACAAATTGATTTGTACTAATCCATGATCAATCAAAGATTGTAATGGTTAATCATTCATGCCCATTTGGGAAAGTCGATAGAAAATTCAGTTACTGGTTAGTCTAGTAAAGAAGACAAGCCATACCTTTTGGGATGAAATAAGTCTCCTTTGAGATTGGGCTAGTTTGAAGCAATGACCAGTTAACAACATTTAGAATCAATGGCTAGCTAAGTCGTAAATATATTGTGAAATACCTTTGATATCTAAAAGAAAGGCCTAGAAAGCCTGATGTAATGAGGTGTTTAATTAGTTAGTTGAGTAGTAAGTGGGTAATGAGTAGTTAGCCTGATGTAATGAGTAGTTATATGAGTCATACCTCATCATCTTTTCCTAGGTGGCGATCCTTCATTTGTTAAAGAATTTCTTGATCCATTGGTCTATCATTGGTAGGTTATCCATGTCTCTTGTTACATGTTTCTCCTTGTCTCTAGTTACTATTGTTTATTCTCTTTGCCATATCCATAGTTATACTTTATTACTCTTGTCATTGAAATATTTTACCTTAACCCCATGTCTAGATATTGGTTTACCCTTATCCCTAGTTATTGGATTATCTATGTCTCTATTTACATGCTTATCCTCGTCTCTAGTCACCAACACTTATTGCTTGGTCTCTTCTCTAGTAATTTATTCCCATGCATTTGAAATTTTCAAGTTATTCTTCGTTATACTAGTTACTGACACTTATTACCTTGGCCTACCTAAAGTTACATTTTGTTGTTGCCATGCATTTCCTTGGCCGTCGTTAAACATATTCTCTTGGTTTATTCATATTCCATGCCCACCATGTCATAAATAAGAGGTTACTTGTTTTTAATATGTCATCTTCAATTCAGTGTGCCTCTCCTTAGATTGGATTTCCAATATATCTTTCTTTCAAGACTTTTTATTCTAAGTAATTCATCTAGTACATATGTTGGCTGCAATATTGTATGCTTCTAGTAACTAGCTAAGCCAAGCCAAGAAAATAGGTAAAGTTGTCTTCATAAATAAAACCAAGGAGATAATTATATACCACTAAATAAGTTATTATCTTGGTAGGCCCTTACAACAGATCTTTTTGTTCTCATGCATTTTATTCTTACTTCCTTGTATAATAGCTCGTTTCCATAACTATAGATAGCATAATTTATAGACACAAATCCATAACCTATTTCCTTTGGTTCTTTAGATAGACTGTGATTTACAACACCTGCCAACCAAATAAATAAGTATTCAAGCTTTTAAGGCACTTTATTCTTACTTCCTTGGTTGTGAGATCAAATGCTTTCGATAAATGTAGATACTATAGAAAAGAGAAGACATAACTCCAAAGACATATTTAGGTAGGCCCTTAATAAATGATACCCCCCAAGAGAAATAAGTATATAAGGCTTTGCAATCCTATTTTCTTCCCTCAAATTTGATACAATTAAAGACTAGCATTCATATAGTAAGAGCCATTTTAGTTACTCGATTGAAATATTAGATTGAGCATCTTCATTCCTCTCCCATTGGTCAAGTGTATTTTTACTCTTGATATCCTAGGCTACATCAAGGCGAGAAATTAAAATTTCCCCTCTCGAGATAAATAAACTTTTTCCCTCTCTACTATGGTACCCTACCCGCCCATTTCATCATTGATATTTATTAGATTTATAATTTGAACCAATCTCCCTCCACTAAAAGTATGAGAAAGCAAGGGAATGTAATTTATGAAACACTTATTCTCTCTCTCCAAATATAGACTTGAATATGTTATGCCCACACCTACCCAACGTTTGTTCAAGAATGATACTTCGATTGAGTGAGTTTAGGATAGATATAAGGCTTTGGCTCTAGAATCAATTAAACACGGGTTGAGCATCTGTTACGTGTAGGTAGATTGTATATGTCTCACCCATTCTTCTCCATAATGCTCTTGCTTATGATTGAAGGTTGTTGTGCATCCAAGAAGGTTGTGTGAATGAGTGACATGATCTAGTTTTGTTCCTCATTGTAGTGTCCCATCGTGGTTAGTATAGTTTTGTGAAACCCGAGGCATATGTTTTTTTATGGAATATGTACGTAAGAATTATATGTTATGGACTTGGTTTGATCAATTGACTGGTGAATACAGACATCCCCCCCCCCCAACAAACACATGGTTGTAATATTTTCTTGTGTGTGATTGTATTGTTGATTATGTGTATTAAATTGACTTTGGATGTGTGCATGTTATATGGATGTTTTTTTGTTTTTTGCATCTGAGTAGATATAGGACATGGATGATGATCATAATGGTGACATATGGATCTATAGATGATAATTGTTGTGTGGAACAAATGGTTGATTATGATTTTACTAACGATACATGATTTGTATGATTATGTATGCTTAACCTTGTAATGAGTAGGATTTGGCAGGGGACTTGGTTACCTCCCAACAAGAATGCTCGGATAAAAAATGACCACGGAAGCCATGTCTACAAAACCAAAATGACTATGGGAGTCATATACATATCTCGATAAAAAAAGTGAATAAGTTAATTTCATTATGAATTTCACTTGATGCTTTTAATCTATGAGGGTTTTATGTGTGTAGGCCTTGAGACAAGACCTTGCCAATGGACCATCTGATGGGTAAGACCTCCCAACCAACACCTTGGGGTGAAGCGCAGAGTTTCAAAGAAGAATAGATGAGAAGCCATGGATGTTAAGACACATAGTCCTGAATCCATGGTAGGTCAAGGCACAATGCCTTAGATCTATGATAAAGATTAGGGCGTAGAGACCCGAATCTACCTGGCCATGAAGTCCTAGGTACATGAAAGGGTGTGGAGTCCTAATATGTGTGGGGAACACAACAGGGGTGTGGAATCCCTTATCCCTAGCATAAAAATACCACTCAAGGGCATAGATCAACCATGTAGGCTGACCTAGTTGAACATAGTATTAATTAATTCCAAACTTACCCACTTTAGAGGGGCTCCTTAGTAATATTATTATTATATTGAAAACGTACAATTATTTAATTAAAAAAAATAATAATTAGAAGTTGCTTTAGGATGACATGCAGGTAGGGTGATTGTTAAGTAATAAATAATCAAATAAATAAGATAAAAATTGTGGGGTTGCCACATTAGGGTAGCGTGGTGAATAATAGGAAATATTTAAAATTAAAAATAAAAAGAATTTTGCATGAGAGGGGTGATGCGTGACCCCACTCAGAGGCTATAAATACAGAAGGTCCCCCATGGTATGGGGGAGACCCGAAGAGTAACCTGATGCTATTGAAATGCCTCTCAAATTTCTGAACGAGATATCCAAGTTATTTTAGCTTGGTTGATTTATATTTGAGTGGTGTTGAGAGGAGGAAGAAATTGTCTTCTTAAATTTGCATGTTAGCTCTCTATTACTATATTTATGTAATGGTGGTGACCTCATACATATCAGGGGTTTCAGGGGGAGAAGTTCTCAATAGATAAGGTTGGATGTAAAACTAGCTAGTCCTTCGAAGTTGGCAAGGCCCGAAGCTTCTGAAGAAAGCATCCCACATGTGGAAGAAATTTATGTTCTGGTATAAATATATATATTGTAAATAGATTTTGAATATTTTGAATATATTAAATTGGAGTTTATCGTAGTTTAATATCTTAGAAGGTTATTAGAATTATTAGATAGAATGCCAATGTAATTAGGAACTTATTTACATGTATAAAATCTGATTTGGAATTATATATACACGAGAAACTAACCCATAAATGCAGTTTGGCAGTAAAATTAGTTAAATTTGTTGTTGGAAGAGGAAAGAGGAATGTGGTATCTACAGGTTGGAAAAAAAATGGTGGTCAAGGATAAATATTGCTAGAGTTATTTATTTTTTCCCTCATTCTTCTATCCTTTTCTCTTATTTCTACAGGCTTATTTCTATAGGTCTTCATAAGGAAAAGAAGCATGTTGGTCTATCATAAGTGTAGAATAGATTCAATTGCTTCTTTATAGCTTAAGGATGGAATCCATATGTTGTATTTGTTGTAATAATAGTTAGTTTGTTCAAAAGGAGTTTTTATAAAAGTTTTCTGTAATATGTTTGACGAAAGGTGTGAATGAGTTTTTGTGGGTGTGTTTGTTTTTCTTAGGTATGGTTGTAGTTTGGTTACTCATAACTCCAACTAATTAGAAATAAAATATTGAATCATATACAATTATAATGAATGTTGGAGCAAGTATGTTGGACCAGTTTTGGGATATGCACACAAGGAAGTGAACCACATGACGAGTCAACAAAAGGACTAGTGCACGCAAAATGCGAAAGATAGTTAGAGGTGGTTAGGCATTTTGTCCACTTTTTATGAGCTAAGCCCCATTTTTAAATGTATAAATATGTAAAGGGGGGGGGAATGTGAGGGAGAGTTTGAGGTGTTCGAGTATCATGCTTTAGGTTTTGGAGAGGATATGAGCACATAGCTAGGAGTTTTTTGGATTAAGATAGAGATTTGATGCATAGTGCATAGGTTTTGTAAGAGTTATTCCATATGATAATAAAGAAGTGAGAATATTATGAATGAAATGGTTATGTGTTATGAAATGATGAATGTTTTATTTACTGTGCCCATGTTTCATGCTCTGTTTATGGCTTAATGGTATGAATATGTTATCTGTTGGTATGAATATATGATGTGTTTCCAAAATGAATGATATGTTTTCTACTATTGCTCGACTGTTATAAATAGTTAATGAAGGTTAGAATGAATGCCTCTTATCCCCTCAGCACTGCAGGAACTTGGTTCCTGCAGTCCCCATAAATGCCTTAGGTGAGACATCATCTACTTGTGGATGATGCCAAAAGGGTCGGTATCTAAGGGTTTTGTTGGTGAATTAATGTTAAAAATCGTGTCTTCCCATTGTGTGCCAACAAATAGTTTTGTTTCCAGAGATGGGATCTACGACTGAAAGGGATGTGGAGGCCGACTAAGAAGGAGATTGACGGGTGATTAGAAGAAAATGAATACAAATTTTCTAGATATCAGAATAAGGACCCACATATTAGATCGTATGAGTGGTTAGAAAGGTACGTGTTTGTAGATCTACATGCGATTTTCTTTGGTGAATTCCCAATAATCTTGGCTGAGTGGTTAAAAATCCTAGCTGAGATGAATGCGACATTCTTCTATGTTGCTTCGTGGAATTGTACCCCTGACTTGATTCAACAAGTGAATACTGTAAGTAATATGATCTCGCACGTAGTTGATTTTTGGATGGATAATGTATTTGGGGGTTGTGTTACAGAGTTTGTTATAAGTTGTACCCAGTCGTACATTACTACTCAAAGGAAATTCTTTAAAGGTTTGCACGGAAGATATTCGAAAGCATTGTGTACTTGGATCAAGATGTTGTTGTGCGAAAAGGGGGTCATGAGGTTGGAATTTGATCACTAGGCACCTATAAGTGCATAGGGGTACTAGAGGCTGACCAATGGATGGTTTGAGAGCATGGAAGGGATGCAAGAAAGAATGAATAAGAAATAGATGGACTGAGGATGCTGAGAAATGAATAAGGTGCAAGGGAAGAAGAGATTAAAGTGTTCGTAATGTAAAGAGATTTCAATACATTAAGAAGAGGACTATGGTTTACATAGAGGGGCATCATAGTGAATTTTAAGAAAGGAACACCGATGCAGTATTCTAGATCGAAGGAATTTTGCGCACAGAAAGGAAAGAAGAGGACCTCAATACAATCCAATAGAAGAAGATCCTTTACATCCTAGTAGTGGCACTCATAATTTTCCTTGTGTCTAATCCACGACCTCGTGCGAGTCTCCAAGATCTGAGGTAAGAACCGAAACTTTGTCGCAAGCACTTGTAGTTTGTCTGTGAAACCATCTAGATAGTGAAGCAGGTCCAACATGATAATACAAAGATGGCATAGCTAGCCACTACATTCAGAGACCGCGCATTGCTCTAGTTTATGAAATATCAGTCTACAACACTAACGAACCAACCCCGAACATTGGCAGACATTAGGCAAGCTCTATTGAAAGAATTCAAGAAATCGAAGTCTGAGTCATAGTCTATTACAGAGCTAAAAGAGATTAAGAAATTGCAAAATGAATCAGTGTGGGATTTCGATCAGAGTTTCAAGGTGTTGATGGATCAATTGACCTTCCAGATCCTAGATGAGAAGCATAAGCAATGGTTCATTGTAATATTATTACCACATATACGTTATCCATTGACGTAGCATAAGATTGCGTTGCAGTCAAACACTTTGGAAATTGCCATGAGTTTGGAAGCATACCCTATAGGAAAAAGTGGCATAGGGATGGATCAGGTTCAGTCGCAGTTAGAATCACTGAAAATTTAGTTGTAGGATCTTGCTAAAGGGAAGGAAAAGCATGAATAAGTATGGTGCGTCACATGTAGAAAATAAGGACATCATAAGAACAACTGTCCAACTTTTTCCCTTTTCCAAAAGGAGGAGGAGGGTTATGGTGTGAGATATGCAGAACTGGGGGTCATCATACGAATGCTTATCCATTGATGGAGAAGTATCAAAGCAGTATTAGAAATTTATTATGTAATTTTTGCAAGTCTGTGGGACATGACAAAAAGGATTTCCGTGCACTCGACTTGATGAGAGAACACACCTTACATATAGAGTTCAAGGGGTACCTGGATCGGAAGGATGCTCCAAGAAACTACAATCAAGGAGCAATAGGAGGGTTCATAGGTTTCAGAAGAGGATAATTCGGCAGAGGCAGAGGAATGATTATATGTTATATTTGTAACTAGCCTAGAAAATTCGTGTGGGACTGTTGAAACCCTTGTACAACGTGCATATGCTTCAATCAACTAGATCATGTGACAAAAGACTGTCCATAGTTGATCACAAAGTGGTTGGAGAAAAGAAATCAGAATCAAAATGTGTAGATGATATCAGTGGAAGAGCGTGACGATCAACCTGAGATAACAAAAGTTACATGTGGAGGAGCAAGGATAGGGGTCGATGTGACATAAAATTGGACTGAACAATGGGTCAGTTAAGATGTAGAACCCAATACGACGTTTGATCCTTGAAGTGAGAAGGACACCTACCATCAAGCAAGGAAGGAGCTGATAGAAACAAGATGTGGAGCATCAACATCGCGACCTATGTATGATATGCCTCTAGTCTATGATTACTCGATTCCATAAAGTCTAGTTGAGAAGACAAGTACTTTGAAAAGTTTCTTAAAGAGTTGTTTATAACTAATGAAGGATGAAACTGCATTGAACATGCTACACGAGCTATTCAATTAGTGCACGTAAGATAAAGAAATACCTGTCATACAACGAGCAATTAACCAAGTACAAGACACGAGGAGAACGGATACGGGATTTCAACTTAGTGCCTAGATTAGAGACTATGACATGGAATACATAATTTTAGACTTGGGATATGATGTGAACATACTTCCAAAGCAAACAAGGGAAGTGATGGGTAAACCCAAGTTAATATGATCACCCATTCAGTTGAGACTAGCAAATCAACACAAGATTGTTCCAATTGGAAGATTGACAAGGGTGAATGGTGATATTCATGGAGTGCACAATACACCAGATTTTGAAGTTATTGAGATAGTGGATGTCAGTAAACCTTATCTAGCATTACTTGGAATTGATTGGGATTTCGATAACCGAGCTATTATTTATCTGTAAAAGAGACAAATTATCTTCGAAGGAGAAAAATTAAGAGTTATTGCGCCATTGGATTCCACAGAAGGGAAACGATATATAGAATCAGTTAAAAATGAAGAAGTGGATAACTTGTACAATATGACCACACGAATGGAATACTATGTGAATATTATTGTTAATAGTGTACTTAGTTGGCAAAGTATCAACTCTTGCGAATTGGATTTAGAAGAAGTCTTTGAAGATTGGCAGCAGAGGATGCATGAGGTATATTCAAGGAGATGCACTGATATTAACCACTCATTACGTTGGATTGGAACCGAGGTAAGTGATCCCCCAAAGTATGATGGACTAATAGATGTAGACTCTTTTGTAAAATAATTTGAAGTATAGATGCTCGAGCAATAGATAATTCTAGCATTAGATGTCGCACTAAAGGCAAATCCTATGAGATGGTGGGTTGCGCATAAGGATGAAATAAAGGATTAGCGACAATGTAGAAAGTTGTTGCAGGTAATATTTGGAACTAATTATATTACATAGAAGTATACTTCGTTAAGTTGTCCATCATTAAGCTATCCATCGGATCATATCACATGGTGCACTGCAACATGGAGTTCAATACCTAAGTAGGAGTGGATGCACTTGTATGTACATAGTCTGGACATGATACCAAAGAATTGGTATTTAGATTGGAAGTGTGTAGAGGAACGTCAGACTGGGAAGATCTGGTTCGCAACTTCAAAGTAACTTTCAATTTTGAAGATGAGGCACAATCAGTAGACAAAGTGTTGCAGGTTATCAAAGAAAATATTTTTACATTAGAAAAATTGACAGAACTAGTACCCCTATGCAACACACACGGATCTTCTGCAAAGATTCATTAAGTATTGGAATGCTATAATGTTATTGGAGATGACCAAGAGGAGAATAACCTGATGAATTTGCAAGTACCAGAAACTAAAGGAGAACATGCAGTAGAGGGGCCCAAGCTTGGATTTGCCGACTATGAAAAACCATTTAAAACAAGAAAGTTAAATATTGGAATGAAGGAGAAGCCCAAGTTTGCAAATATTAGAGACTACAAGAATGGTGAAACTCTTGAGAAGATTTCTGATTTAATGTGCAAGTACCAAGACATGTTTCCATCAAAATTTTCAGAAATGAAAGGAATTGCTGGGGAGCTAGGGGAATTGAAGATCCTATTGAAACTGGATGCCAAACCAGTATAGTAGAGACAGTACCGATTGAATCCGGTATATAAGTAGAAAGTCAAAGCAGATATAGACAGGATGATGGAAGCTGGGATAATTGAATCTGTTGAGGAGTCGAAACGGATCATCCTGATGGTGGTCCAAGGTAATAAAAAGTGCGGAATCATAATTTGTGTAGATCTGTGCAAATTTAATGATGCTTGCTTACATGATATGTTGCCTACCCCTTTCACAGATGAAGTTTTGGACAATGTAGGAGGACAGGAAGCCTACTCATTTACTGATGTATTCTCTGGGTATCATTAGATTAAGATTACGCAGAAGGCTAGGCATAAGACAACCTTTGTGATGGAATGGGTATGCCAGGGTACAATGATGCCTTTTGGTATGAAGAATGCACTAGTAGTATTCTCCCACGTGGTTGCCGCGGTGTTTAAAGAGTTTATTCATAATTTTTTAGAAGTATATTTGGATGATTGGACACTGTTGAGTTTGTTGAAAAACCATATTGATCAGATGCAAACAGTTCCAAATTTCATTAAATTTGAAGAAGTGTATTTTCTACGCACCTTTCAGTATCTTGTTTGGTCATGTAGTATGCAAACAAGGACTATTGGTGGATCATGTGAATATTGTTGTTATTTTTTATTTTCTACCACCCACTTCAGTGCAACAACTTTGGGCCACATTGGGTCATATAGGATACTACAGGGAGTTCATTAAGGGATACCCGCAGATCATAATACGACTGGAAAAGTTGTTGAAAAAGGAGGTCAAGTTTCAATGGACGAAAGAATGTCAACAAAGTTTGGATACTTTGAAGTGGAAACTTGTCACTGCGCCAATTATGATCTTTCCAGTCTGGAAGAAGGATTTCCATGTCCACGTGGATGCATCATCGATATCGTTTGGCGTAGATCTAGCTTATCCAGGACAAGGATACTTGGATCATCCCATTGCTTTTGATAGAAAGAAGATGTAAACTATTGAATAGAACTACACTGTTATAGAGTGCGAATGATTGGCAATGGTGAAGGCACTGTAGAAGTTTAGGCATTAACTACTGGGATCACATTTCATGATGTACACAGATCATTTTGCGCTACCATACTTAGTCAACAAGCCAGTGTTGGGGGGGAAGATATGCAGATGGCTACTATTGTTTTAAGAGTATGATTTTGAAGTGGTTGTGAAACCAGGAAGGTTAAACTCAATATTTGACCTTTTGTCATGCATAGTCACAGGGGAAGATGCAGGAAATTTGGATGATATCCTAGAAAATGTGCACTTGTTCGCAGTACAGATGTTTGACGATTACTTTGCATATATTGAAAAGTTCTTGAGTACCAGGGTAGCCCGAATCGAACATACGGTTGCTCAAAAGAAGCAATTATTAGTTAAGGTAGCGGATTATCAGCTTATAGTGGGGAATTTATACAATTTAGGAACAGATGGTATTTTGCGATGATGTGTATTAAAGCATGAGAGGTTGATTATACTATTAGAGGCACATGGAGGAGTCACTGGATGTCACTATGCAGGAAAGGAAATAGCTCACAATATTCTGCGCACAGGACTATGGTGTCCCACCTTTCATAAAGATGCAAAGGAGTTATGTCAGACTTGTGATGTATGTCAGTGAGTTGGAAAGCCATCAAGAAGGGATGATATGCCTTTGATGCCTCAAGTAACGTTGCAAATGTTTGATAAATGGGCAGTGGATTTCATTGGACCAATCAACTCACCAGTGAAAAGGTCAAGAGCAAGATATATAATCACTGTGACAGATTATTTGACCAGATGGGCTGAAGCATAACCTATCAAAGATTGCATCTCACTGACACTGCGCGGTTTCTGTTTGAGAATGCAGTTGCTAGGTTTGGATGTCCAAGAATTTTGATGATTGATCAGGTGACCCATTTTCTGAATGAGACAATTGCAGATTTGACATAAGTATTTCAAATTTATCACCAGAAGAGTACGCCTTATCATCCTCAAGCAAATGGAACAGTGGAAGCATTTAACAAGATCCTAGAAACTGCACTGAGAAAAAAAATAATGTGAATCGAGATGATTGGGACTTAAGGATTCATGTAGTATTAAGGGAATATAGGACAACATGCAAGAAGTTGACAGGCTAGACACCATTCGGATTGGTATATGTGTATGAAGCAGTTATTCCTATGGAGTTCATTGTGCCGAGTCTACGCATTACTGCGCTGACAGAGCTCACTGACTTTGGCGTAGTACAAAGAAGGCCATTAGAGATATTGGAACTGGAGGAAGTTCGGTTCATTGTAGGTTTTCATTAGCATGTTCAGAAAGCGTGTGACAAGGCATGGCATGCCAAAGATATCAAGCCGAAGAAGTTCCAGATAGGATATCTAGTCTTGCTCTATGACAACAAGTTTTTGAAACACCCAGGTAAGTTCCAAATGCACTAGTTTGGTCCATATGAAATAGAATTTGTGACATATGCAGGTGTTGTCTAGTTGGGAAAATTGAATGGGGAAGTCATGGAAGGATTTGTTAATCGAAGACGACTGAAACTACATAGGGACATACGTCTTTTCACATACTTGTCTGAGTATGAATGAATGAAAAATAAAAAAAGAGACAAAGAGAGAGTAAAAACAAAGATAGAGAGAATGAGAATAGTGATACATCTCAAAAGAAAGAAACAAAAGGATATGGTGATGAGTTCAGAAAATAAAAAATGTCACAGAAAGAAGGAAGAAGCATCAGCGCAAGCCGAAGGCACACAGGAAGGAGAATCAAGAGGCACTTGAGGAATGTCAAGATGAAGATCTGTGCAGAAGGAATATGAGAGCACTAAAGAACAGTCATGATGGCGAGATGGAAGAGATGCAATGCAATACATGAAGGGATCGACGGTGATATTTTGACATACTAGTAGATCTAAGACAGATTTGGAACAAATCCAGACCTGGATCCGCAGAATCAGGGCATTGAGTGCAGAAAATGGTGTGAAGATGGATGAGACAACTATCATTAGACTATAAAACCAGAAGAGGGGCAACATGAAAAAGGAATAGTTCTTTGAGAATTCAGGGTAGAGTTGAAGTAAGATCCAAGTATATATAGAGAATAGGTAGTAGATTTGTAGAGCTAGTTATAGAGCCATGGCGCCACCTAAGGAGGGTGTGTTCATATCAATGAAGAAGCCACGCACAAAGGAGTCGTCTGTTCCAGCGCAGGAAGAAACACTGGGTGCATCGGGTTCAATGCAACCAAGGTTTCCAAGACCATATGTGCCACCGAGGAAAGCAACAACAAAACCAGTAAATCTATCGAAGGTACCAAAGTACGGCCTCCTAACACCAGTGATTCTGGAGGGTGTTTAGATTGAGGGAAACATGTAAGGAACAATAAGAAATTTGAAATATGTAGACCACAACATTACGGAAAAGAATAAGTTTCTGGGCCTAGTTGTAGAAAAGAATCTACACACAAAGATAAGTCCAGATGCACCCATAATTCTAGTCGAGCCACAAGAGTGGGAAATGGGGTTGCAACGCACGGGAACCTCTTGGAAATCCTACATTTTGGTAGGAGCCTAGAGATCAATAACAGTGTCTAGTTTCTATTAAGTTGTGTTCACAAAGGAATTTTTTGGTTAGATAGGGAAATATCGATTGAAAGTAAGTTGATTGTACAGATTATAGGATTACCAACAACAGGGGAAGACCCATAATCCTTGTTCAGAGATAGAATCCAAGATAAAGCATTGACATAAAGTATAAAGGAAAAATACAACACCTTCAAAGGACTGGGCAGATTGGACATAGAAAACATTAATGATGACTTGTTCAAGTTTGCGATGTAGGTGTTGGCCTGTAAATGACTGACGAAATGTCGCAAAGATCGGGTGACAATAGGAAGCCGCAGAGAAGTGCGCATCCGGAGTTTAGATGAACTGGGTGGAATTCCTACTGAATTATTTTTTAGTGGATTGCAAGGATGCACTGAAAGAAGGTAAAGAGTTGCACTATGCTTGGATCTTGATTTTAATTGCGTTAGCTGCATGGAGGGAGTGAGAAGATACATAGTCCATGGATAGGAGGAATAAACCATATATGGTAGCAATGTATGTGAGATTGTGGAATATCATGCACAAGAACATGAAACATGATAACATCATCATTATATATGTGTACAAGGAGGTAATATGACAAAGTATTGAAAGAATAACATGCACATAACTGTAGATAATTGAATCATATAAAGGCATTATGCATTTCAAGGTCAGGATCTACCATATGTAGATTCAGGAAAAAAGGGCCCTAGCTCAATAATGGATGCCAATGAACTTTAGACTGACAGAGAAATATGTCAGCCAAATTGTGAATGATTGGGATTAAGAATGGCAAGTCCTAGTACCAGAAGGAGAGCAAACACATGAGCAACAAATAAAGTAGTAGGAAGAACAAGAAATAAGCGAGCAAAAAGAATCAAGAAATGGTGCAGGTAGCACCACAGAGGGAGAAAAGGAAAGTAGCACGACAAGGAAAGATCCTCACAACAAAGAAAGAAGAGGAAGGCAACAAAGGAATCAACACTCCAGGCATTGACCGAAGATGACTTGGAGAAAATTGGAGACCAATTCAAGGAAGTGACGAAAGAGCTATTACAACAAGCCGCACAAAAGCAAGAAGATATGCAAATGAGGATGTAGTAACAATTAGCCTCATTGAAACAAATCATGGAATCTACAATAATTACACCAGGATGCACAGAGGTAGAATGAACTGGTAGTACAATGCAAACAATTGAGCAAAGGAAGATGGTATCACAACCATCATCGAAATCAACCAAGTGTCGGGATTTGAAGATAGCCCTAAGAGCATTAGATTTCCCTGTTAGCACTTTGTAGCTTGGAGGTATTCCTGCATCCGGTGGGTGTAGGGATTCGAGGTGATGGTGTCTCATTAATGTCATTAAGTGACTTTATTAAAGTACTTTATGACTTGAATTTATAATTTGAAAGTGAGATGTACTTTATTAAGTTTATAAAGTGACTTTTAAATTATAAAGTGCACTTTTTAATATTTAGTGTAAAAATGTCTTTTCGAAAGTAATGGGCCTTTTATATAGTTTCACTTAAATATTTAAGTGAACTTGAGAATAGATCTCATCCATTGATCTTGAGGTCAAGATCAAATCTCAGCCGTAGAAGACGAAGAGACAAGAGGACTTACCATAATGAGATCATAAAAAGACAATGAGACTTCATTTTTCATCATCCAAGAGAGAGACATGCATTCCAAGAAAATTTGGAGAGGGGCACGAGTTTCAAGAGGGATTTGAGAGAGAGAGAGAGCAGAAGTCTGCTGAAAGACATGAATTCTAAGGAAATACAAGCAGTAGAGAGAGGGCTCAATTTTCTGTGGAGATGGTGCAAAAATCGAGGCACATACAACAACACCATACTGGCACAAAATTTGAGAAGCTTGCATGCATTTCAAGAAGGATTTGCTACACAAATTTTTAGGTAAGAGAATCAACATTTTGAGCAGGCCATAAAGTGAAATTCTGAGTAGGCCGTACATTTGGCACAAATTTTGAGGTAGGTATTGCACAAAAATCAAGGGTAGATTTGACAAGGTTTTGGCACAAGATTCAAGACTGTAAAGTGCATAGCTTTTTAAGCAGACTATGACCTGAGATTATGCACATAATTCAAGAAGGGGGCTGAGCTATACCTTCGGGCAGTTAGCACGAATTTCTAGATAACATTGTATATCTGGGTTGTGAGATAAGTCTACTGTTTTAATGCTGAGTTTTATTGTTGTATATTTATTTTAAGAAGAAATACATACTCTCATTCTCTCTCACAGGTTTTCCCTTAGCGTTTATGTTTTTCCACTGCAAATGTGCTTTATAAACGATATATCATCCTTTAGTTAAGTTACATTTAATTGCTAATTAATGTGCATGAGTAGTTCTTATTGTTGAGGCCTAATATCGATGGTTTGTGAAGTGTTTGACGAAAATGCTAAGTGATTATGTGTATGGCATAGGTCTCATTTTCTCCATTTTTCTACATGGCATCATAGCTAAGTTCTCTTATTTTGACAGTGGACTATTGGTACAATAGAGAGTGCAAGAGATTTGCATGAGGAAGATTGTTTTGTAGCAGCTGTGAGCAAGAATTCTGCTGAGAAGTACAATTGAGAGTGAGCTTTGTCAAGGGTGGGCAGAGATTACCTTGTTGGAAAAAGAGCAAAGAAGGGGATGATGGCCATCATTCGGTATGAAGACTGGTTGGAGGGGATCTCCAACTACTTACAATGGAAGGCCTGGATGGGTGCAGTTCTCATGGAGAACAAAATTTGGTCATTTGTAAGTACAATTGTGATACCTCCTACTACTGATCCTGTAGCCCTTGACATACATGAGGTGAAGGAGGATATAATGCAGAGATTGCTTTTGGATGGTGTTTGAGATCACCTCATCCCGGATTTGGTAGAGAAACTGACTGCAAAGGAGATGTGGGACACTTTGAAAAGTCTGTATGAGAACAAGAACGAAAATCACAAGATGGATTTGAAGGATAAGATTTATGGCATGAAGATGGTGTAAGGTGAGAATGTAGACTCTTACCTCACTAGGATCGGACAAATGAAAGATGAATTGAGTGTAGTTGGTGAGGTGATTCCCGATCCCAAGCTAGTGCGGATGGCCTTGAAGGGCTTCAATAAGGATTGGGACATGTTCGTGAAGTGCGTGGTTGGAAGGGGGAAATTTCCCTCTTGGGAAAGATTATGGGATGATTTTACTTGGGAGGAAATCTGATAGGGGTCTCACGAGATGAAAGGAAATGATGATGATGAATAGAATGTGGCTCTTATAGCTAAGGGAAAGAAGAAGAGGAATGACTTGAGTAGTGGAGCCAAGTCCAAGAAGGACCTAAGCAAAGTGATATTATTTGCTTTCCAGGGTTATGGTCACTATGATAGGCAGTGTCCTAACAAAAAGAAGGCAAAGAAGAAAGAAGTGACTGATACTACCACTTCAACTGAGATGGAAGAGTATGCGAGGAAATTCGAGAAGGAATTATCGCTAGTCTCAGTTCTTTAAGACAACAGTGTAGGTGAGTGTGTAGACACTAGAGTGTGGTACGTAGATGGTGGAGCTGTGTTGGAGAAAACTTCCTATGGCTTGGGGTGGACCACAATAGACAGCTAACTACCAGAAATTAACTCAGTTCTCAGTGCTATGCTATATAAATGACAATGATAAGATAATGAAGAATATAACCAACCTCAATCCAAGCGTTTGATGTAGATCTCCGTTGGAGCTTTCAATCCGTGCACTTAAACCTGCAAATTAGTCTTGACAACCAATGTACAACAAGCGCATATAATATAGATAAATGGCATTAACATCATCAATAGCAATGGTCCATGATATTATAAGTAAATGCAACCCAATGTAATATAAACAACATTCATAACATTAATGGACGAGAATATGAGTATTTCTATTAATGAATAACAAGAAGTACAATGTGATACGACCTCTTGTCGGCAACCAATCTGAACCAAGATTTGGGTCAATCCACTTGTGCCTCCACCACTTCAATCCTCCATGGAATGGAAAACTCAAACTATGATAGGAGTTTGGAAGGTGAACATAAGGGGTTCACAACTACAAGGATCAATGAGTGTAGACTCAAGATAGGGCAAAAATCCACTAGAGTTCTCTTGCTCTCCTTTCTCCTCCCATCCATAAGCCATATGTCCTCAATATATAGTCCTCCCAAAGGTAAGTGAAAGGACACATCGAGGCGTTTCGGGGCAAATGGAGGGCCAAAGGTCACCCTATGACCGCTTTTTGGGAGTAAAAAGTAATTGACTAGTGATTTTTACCATTTTACATGCTACCTACGGGCTATAGTGATGCAACTTGCGGATACGCCCACTGTAGTGATGTAGCTAGCATATAGGGGAAAAATAGTGTGTCTAAGGATATAAAGTGGATTTGAGTCAGTAAAATGGATCCTACAGGCCAAAGAGTGCTAATGCTCACAAGGTGGAAAATTACGTTGTAATAGATGCCCCCTAATGTGTGAGGTCAGAGACTGATGCTACGATGGCCGAAATACATTATAAATCTCAGAAGTGGAGTGATGGAGACACAAGTGGAAGGAGTAGCTCACTCGTCATAATACAATAGTATCCCTGAATACATGTCGGTATAGTACAACAATTTGATACAATGGCCATGAATAGGTAGTACATAGTGAATACATGTCATAAGTGATCACAGCCATGATCCCTCTATAGTAAGATATGGTCTCCTGCTGAAAAGGAAACAACTGGTGCAAACTGGAGGTACAAACTGTTGATATCTGAGAGGTGATATCTCAGATGTAAATTCATAATCATAAGTAGCATACTGAATGCCACTATTGCCTGGGGTCTTCTACATAAGTCTTCAACAGTGCAAGTCCCATCAAGTGAATAAAGGAGTTGAGGTCGAACCTGATGTGACATTGTCTGATTACTGGTCAATGATGTATACAGTTAACAGGGCGCGAGATAACCCACCAATAATGAAAATGGGCATCAAGGCACAAAGCACAATCATCAAAGTGCGAATATATGTGTTGAAGTCAAACACTAAGATGAATCCATCGATCAGGGGACATTGATGTATTACCAAAACTATTGATGGAGAGAGAACCTGCCACTAATGACTGTAAGCCTCGAGGTACTCAACCGAACTCTAAGCCTCAAGTTCTGGAATAAATGGGTTGAAGTCGACGGAACGAGGCTCGCTGGAAGGAGGGCATTAAGGCATCCCCTATCAACTAGCATGAGGTACCAGCTATGCTGAAAGATTTGGAAGAACTCAGGTGAAACAGACTGACTCAATAAGGATGGATGACATGCAATAGTCAAGAGATCTGAGGAGTGGCCGAATCTGGTTTCAGGACATCCTTTGAACAAGAGCATGAGCAGATGGATAGACTCAGGCAGCATAGACTCAATATAGACTGTGCGATGCAGGAGGCACCACAAAGGGCTCCATAATGACTGGAAGCTTAACCAATCGGTGGAATAAACTGAGAAATAAGTACAGCTCCTAAGGTCCAACTATAGTCTCGACTCATAATGTATGGAGTGGAGTGAATACTCTGTTCAAAGGCGACACAACAGCTGCCAACTAGAAGTAGTAACCATAATCCCGTCCGGAGTTTTTGGAATATTTTATTTTTTTGGTCTTTTTCATATTTGAAAAGCTTGAAATAAAATTGCTTATAGTACAACAGGTGAGGGAACGAGTGTCAAATAGCGAGAAGACTAGTCCCAAGCAATGGAACATACCTATGATCAATGCAAGGAAGCGTATGTAGGATGTGGACACTCGGGGGGGTGTTCCCTCAGGGTCAAAAGGTCATCAAATTGTGAAGGACAAATGGAAGCTTTGCAAGGCTCGACAGGGAAAAGTGCTCAGGCACCAGGCTAACAACTGAGTGAGCCGGAGTAGGCACAAGGCTCAAGCGGAAAGCAGGACGATGCAATGCAATCACAACTTGATATAACTGGGGGAGTCCTCATGGGAGATGGCTAGCATAAGACAAATTAGAGTATGAATCTTTATCGCAAAGTCATGGCGTAACTACAAAGGACTCCCAATCCTAAGGACACACAACAACATGGGCACCATAATGAAAAAAAAGGGGGTTCTAACTAGGGTACCCATGTTTGGAAAGGCCCTACCGCCACATAACGACACTTCTATAACAGTGTGAAGGTTCCGTGTCAGTTAAGAATCGGGGTCGCACCTAGGGTTTATGAAAATGGTCAAAAGGTCAAATGCATAATGCATGTGAAAAGGACATCTAACCTATATGCCAGGTGTGAAATATACCCGCCGTAGGCGCGAAATGGTCCAAAACAAGTCTCGCCGAAGAAATTTGGTAAAAAATGCTACTCCAAGACATTATATTAGTCCAAAACAGCATATAATGGCGAAAACTATAGACAAGTGGGTTTTGAAAATTATAAATAGTAACAAAAATTTACAATTTACAATTCATTTTTACTATTCACCCATTTGGAATTTTGTGGTTAGTTTTCACCTCAAAGTTCAATTGCTGATTCTGGGAGCTACGGGCGTCCGATCATCGATCCGTCAGGAGCAGGTTGGTAGTCTCATCCATGCCTTCCATTTCAATGCTTTTATTTCAATTTTCATCGGTTGGATTTTTAATTTATCCAAGCCCTAAATGGTCTCGGCGCTACCCATGGGCTATAACTATGCAGGTCACGGGTAGGGCAAGGTACTCGCAATGAACGCACGCGTTGATCGCGAGTACCCGCCTCTGTAAGCAAACTTGCCCACGGGTACAGCCGTGAAGCTAGTTTTTTAAATAAAACTGACTAAATTCTTTGGTTTTTATCCCTCCAGGATGGTTCTAGAGTGGAGAGAGAGGGAACATGACCTTGTGGATGAGGCCGTTCGCAATGATGTGCGTGCACAGCAAGCCGTACAAGCATGTGGGCTATACAAATTTTGGAACATAGGGGGTTTAAGGGCCCAAAACCTATTGCTCCTCTGTTTGATAGATTACCGGGACATCGATGCACAGAACTTCAATCTAGATGGGCAAATACTCTCATTGGAAGTGGAAGATATCTACTTCATTACTGGTTTGTCCCGCCGAGGTGAAGTGGCAAGCCTTCGATCTCGTTCTGTGGGTGGTGGGATCACCATCCTCGACTATATAGAGCGATATTGTGTTCCAAATACTTGGGTAGTGGGGAGTCAGGTGCCCATCAGAGCCATAGTTAATCTGAGCATGAAGATCATAGTGGCAACCCTAGTGCAGATTACTGGTTCGAAAGCTCTTCACCAGGAATCCAGGCCAGTGATGTTCTATGCGTCACAGTGTATGCAGCCCATGATATTTGACTGGTGCACAACGCTACTGGGGTCCATAAAGACCCAATTGACGGAGTGCAAGCAGGGGGAGGAAAAAAACTTCGGATACGGCAATATCTTATGCAGTTTCTTCTTTGAGCGAGTTCCAGGGCTCAGTCCGAGGGTTGAGGTCCCTCATAGTCTTCGCGACCCAGCCCTAACCCGGTGGGAAGAGGTCTTAACGCGACAGGGTGGTGGATGTCAGGTGTCACCATATACAGAGGAGTTCTTTCATTGGTGGTACCGATAGGTCATAGCCATAGAGGACTACCCCTATGCAGGGATAGAATTCCGCCAGGATTGTGACATGCCGCTTCCACTAGATGCAGCGTTTGGAGACATAAGTGAGTACTTTTTTTAGGTTTTTGGTGTATTAAATTTTTATGGATTTTTGATTATAGATGTAAATGCAAAAATATTTTTGGGCGTAGTATCATATATTAATGTTTTACTGTTTGTTCGCAGACAAGGGCCCAGTGAGACCCGAGGGCTTCCCGAGACATCGTCGCCGGGGCAGGGGTGATGAGGCAGGGGGTGCTGTAGCAGAGCGTACACTACAACTCTACGAGGAAACCTATCACGGATGACTACCAGGGTACCACATATAGAGTTGGTGCGGCTACCAGAGGATATGCAACGCCAAGTAGTGGGGGTGCCGGGTAACTGGGTACGACTATTGCAGCATATAGCGAATGCAGTGCAGTATTACTATCAGACACATCCTTTCGGGGTAGAAGCTAGGCCTCCTCGTAGGGAGTATATATCTCAGGGTCCCATTTTGTATCGATATGTATATTTTTGAGGGCTACAGGCTCCAGTTTTGTATTATGACACTACCATTTTGGACATATTATTTATAAAAAAATTTGGTTCTCCGGTTCTACTATATGTGTGTATGTACAAATGTATGAATGTATCTTTTATTTGTGTGCTTCATTGTGAATGTGACAAATGCCAATCTAATACATAGTTAGCGTATGCATCAGATATATGATTAACTCTTCTCGGAACATGAATGTATGTAATTGAAACAAAATGTCGTTCGAAGAGTCTTACCCTTAGGAATTTCCGTAGTAGCGTAGGATCCCTCACACAGTACTGACCATTCAACTAAGACAAAACTAGTTGTGAATCTAGGTGGACTTCTAAAGACTGGACGCCATGTAAAATAGCATCCCGAAGTAGCTCAATCACGACACTATACTCAGCCACATGGTTAGACGTAGGACTGAGACAAGCACCTCCCGAAGACACAACTAGGTGGTCAGGTGAATAAATAACCCAAGCAACAGAAGCAAGCTGCTGCGTATGACGGCTAGCACCATCCGCAAAACCTAAGAATGTAGGAAACTCTGCTGACATCTATCAATCAAATGGAAGCTAATCAGTAGACCTGAAAACCAAAAGCAAGCTAAACTATGTACATAAATAACTATACAATAGTATACAAAAGCATTAGCTCTAACTAGAAGTTCAAGCGTAATACGACTTGAGGTAGAGCCCATTTCTAGGCTCCTTCAAGACGTTTCCCTCATAGTCTAATTCATAGGCTCCTTTTTCCAGGACACACTTCACAATGTAAGGATTGTGCCACATGGGGTTGAACTTGCCTGCCCCCAGGGGTTCTTTAGCTTGGTCATATAAGAGGACCAAGTCACCTTCAGCATATTGCCGGGGACGGACAGACCTATCATACTGAACCTTGACACGACGTTTATTGGCATCTATAGCCACGGCGGCATCTCAACGTTGCTCGTCGAGTTGATCAAGGTGGATTAAATGTTGCTCAATACCTATCGTATCAGGGAGGATCTCTATGGCCAGTTTAAGCGAAGGGATTTCTCATTCAATCGGTAAAATCAACTCCACACCGTGTACTAGCTGAAATGGTGAGAACCTGGTGGCAGTCTTGACTGTGGTTTGATATGCCCACAAAGCAGGATATAACGTAATGTGCCAGTTGTTCTTGCTTTGTTGGATGGTACGTTGGAGAATGGTCTTTAAAGACTTATTGACTGCTTCAACTTGACCATTCACTTGGGGATAGTAAGAAGATGAGTGTTCTTGATGAAAACCAAGCTTGAGAGACAAATCCTCCATCATTTTGTTCTTAAAATGACTGCCATGGTCAGTGACAATCTCTTTCGGAATACCGAACTGAGTAATAATTTGATTGAACACGAAATGGGCTGCTGTAGCACCATCGGATTTTACGGTAGGCATGGCCTCAGCCCATTTGGAAAAGTAGTCCATGGCCACTATGATATGGTGATGCCCCCCAGCCGAAGCTAGTTTGCAATCCATGAAATCCACCCCCCACTTGGTGAAGGGACCGACGGTGACGACCGGATGAAGGGGCACTGGATGTGAGTGTATATTCCGAGAAAACACCTGGCAGGGGTGACATCTCTTCACAGGGTTAATACAATCTTTAAATATTGAAGGCCAAAAGTAACCAGCTCGCATAATACGTTGGGCTGTATCAAGCCCGGATAAGTGACCTCCACACACCCCAGCATGGCAATCATTAAGTACACGCTCCGCTTCTTCGTGAGTCAAGCAACGACGGAGAATAGAATCCTTTCCTCGGTGATACAGAGTGTCACCGACGATAGTATAATCTTTAGCGTGATGTTTCACATGCCGTCACTCATCCCGTGAATAATGCGAATGAAACTTCAGAGTTTGGAGATATACAATGACATCCCCATACTAAGGGTCCTCTAACGAGATAAGAAACAAGTGTTCATCCACAAAGGAATATTCATGGATGACATCCTCATCAAGTCTCGAAAGGTCCGACATAAGCTTAGCAAACACCAACGATTTCACCAACTTCGCCGAAGCAAAATCGAGATCGAACTCCTAAAGGATCACAATCCATTTATTGTACTTCCCCCCTATAAGGCGTCGTGATAGCATGAACTGATGAAATGGATTGATATGCGCTACAATTGTGGTTGTTCTAATCAAAATATAGTGTCATAACCGTTGGAATGCATGGACAGTCACAAGTGCCAACTTTTCCACATGAGTATATTTGAGTTCAACGTCTACTAGATTTCGATTGAGGTAATAGATGACATGCTTGACGAGTGCATCATCAACCGGAACTAAGAACATGCCAATCGTCTCTTGAGATGCAGCCACATAAAGTATAAAATCTCATGTGAATTTGGGTGGACTAAGCACAGGGGTTGATACCAAAGCTTTCTTAAGGGCATCGAAAGACTGCTGGGCTCGCTCATCCCAGATAAATGGTGTGTCTTTCTTCAACAAGCGCATGAAACCTTTGGTAAGATTAGCATAATTGACTACAAAGCGACGTAGAAAAGTAGCTCTCCCTTGGAGGCTCTGAAGTTGAAACAAGTTACGTGGAGGAGGAAACCGAAGTATTGCCTCAACTTTAAGAGGATCGACTCTAATACCCTCTTTCGAAACTATGAATCCTAGAAGGCGACTTGACCTCACCGTAAAGATGCATTTATTGGGATTCGATCAGATCTTGTAGCGTATACATCATTCGAGAATCCAACGGAGGTGCTTGGGGTGGTCCATTCTCTTGCGAGAATGGCCGGCAAGATCATCCAAGAAAACCTCCATTATACTTTTAAGGTCGTGAAAGGCATAGGTCATGGCACGCTGAAACGTAGCTCTGGCGTTTTTAAGGCCGAAGGGCATTTTTCGATATGCAAACGTACCCCAAGTACAAATGAAAGCAGTCTTATGTTGGTCCTCGGGTTTGATTTGAATATGGTTATATCCTAAAAAGCCATCCATGAACGAAAAAATCTCACTTCCCGCACAAGCATCCAAGATCTGATCAATGAATGGCATGGGGAAGTTGTCTTTCGGACAAGCCTGGTTCAGGTCTCTGAAATCAGTGCATATGCGGATCGTTCCTTGCTTCTTATCCATAGGAACGGGGTTTGACACCCATTCGGTAAGGGGAACGGGGTAGATAAAACCGGATTTGAGCAGTTTTTCCACCTTTGCCTTGATAGCGACTGCCTTCCTAGGGTTAACAGCTCGAAGACATTGTTGAACTGGTTTAGCATGAGGATACGTTCTAATCTCATGTTCGACAATACTGGGGACTATTCCTGGCATCTCCTCATATGACCAGGAGAAATCTTCTCGAAGTTCTATAAACAATTCGGTGTAGATGGAAACTTCCTTAGGAGAGCAATCAACATCGATGTAAACATTTTCAATTTTTTCGGGAGTGCGAGAGATGTTGATCAATATAGTCGGGGAAATATTAGCCATGTTCCCCTCCGCAAAAATCTCATGTGAACCCAAAAGAGCCACAGGGTGACCAACCATGTTTGCAAGAGTCGTCCTAAACTCTTCTTGCTCGGCGAGATCGAGGTTGGGAAGGAAATAAGAGAGATGATGCATATCCTCCCAAGGTCTCTCACTACCACACATGGCCTCAATAATAGCCTCATCTGAAGGTAAAGTACCATAAAGGAAATTGTTCGAACAAGATGATTCGATTGCCCAAACTGGTAGTGTAATGGGATCTTCCTCATCTGTCCGAGAAGAAGAGAGAACTGGCTCTGCAGTGGCTTGTTGAATATCCTGGTAAGCAAGCTCAACAGCAGACAGTGGCATAGACATCTCGACGTGCGCAATGTCTCCAGACGTAGAACTCGTGGACTGTAAAGTCCATGGATCATCAAAATATGAGGTCCGGAATTGTACATTATGCAAAGGAGGAGACGCATTGTCGGAAATGGTTCCAATAAAATTCACGTGTGCGGGAAAATCATAAGATCCCATTAATGAAGGGTACATACCAACACCCATGTTCCCAGTTGCCGGCTGAGAATCTGTAACCTGCGGGACTACTGATCCCGTGGATGCTTCAGGAGGAGGATTAACGAAATCCAGCTGATCTATTGTCACAATATTGCCTTCGTGTGGAAAGCAGATAACTCTGAATACAGTAGACGCGACAAATTTCACAGAGTACATCCAATTCCGACCCAGTAAAAGGTTGTAGTTGATGGGCGCATCAACCACTTCGACTTGAATAGGCACAGGTTTACCTCCCAAGCGGACAACAAAGGAAGGGATAATCCCATGTGTCTTAAATGAACGACTGTCAAATGCAGTGAGCATGGTCCTAGACGTGAGTAGAGGAGGAGAGCCAAGAGCTTTCCAACAAGCTAATGACATCACTGATGCGGAAGCACCTTCGTCAACCACTATTCTTTTGACGAAATTCTTAAGGCACTCCACATGGATTTGAAAAGCCAAGTGGTAAGGTAAGCGAGGTTGAACATCAGTAGTGTCAAACTTCATAACGTTGGGACTCGCCCCATCCTGAAATCCTAACGCACTCAAAAGGGCATGCCTTTGAGAAGGACATGCCTGTAAAACTTCAAGAGCCGACATGGCACACGGAGTTTGGCCCAAATATTATACAATGGAGTAGTTCTGGGTGGCTCGGGCATTGGGATTATGCGTGGAGCACTTAAGAACTCCTTTCGGTATCCGTGACATGATAAAGGGCTTCTTGATATGCAAGGAATTATCAGGAGGAGGTGGAGGCTCACTCCCCATATTAGGTTATGGTGCACCATAATCACGTTGACGAGTAGCAACACTAACCTCCGATTGAACCATATTCACGCATCCATAACCACTAGTATTGGAAGAAGACGTTGCAGTCTCATTAGGTCCATAACCAGTGGCGGGAGAATGCAAAGCCATGTTTTGATGATGAGGAAGGGGATTCTTCAATACAGCTGGGCTCTGTGCAAGATGCTTCGATGCTTCTTCGATTCAAGGACACAAGTGAGTAAGATGATCTTCCCCACAAAGCTTACAAGGAAATTTCACCTTACGCCTAGGTTTACGATCCTCACCAGCATTTTCGCCTTCCCGAGGAGGGTTGGCATTCTCCTCACGAGGGGTATTGCGATTGCTATTATTGTTCCCATTGTTTCCACCCTTACAATTGTTTCTCCCCTTCTTCTTACCACCAGGTTGCTGGTTACCCGATGGGTTTGTCGTTTGCACACTGTGTACATCGGACGACAGGGTGGAAGTGGACAAGGTGTGGACTTGCCCGGGAGTAGACTGGTTGAGCGACAAATTTTGAATTTGATTAGCCACCAAATCTACAGGGTGAGTACTTGCGGATTCCATAATGCCATCGGCATGTGGTCCAGGAACTGACTTGGGCTCATGTCGTGTTTGCGGTGCGTCAGGAATAATGTCGTACAAAATGCCAGACTGAGAGTATAGTAAATCTAACTGTTGGAATTTTAAGATGGCTTGTTCCTCAGTCACAATGCCGGACATCGAAACATCCTTAGCAATATATGGAAGTAAATACTTGAGGAACCATTCCAACAGAAAATATGGAGGAATGTTGGCTTTCACTAACCTTTTCCACCGATGCCACTCTTGAACGTGGTCAGAAATATGTGTGGCCTTGTTCTGACGGAAGGTAGACAAAAGTTCAGTACCGGTATCGTAATGAATTGGCAACTGGAAATGATCCAAGAAAACCAAAGCGATCTCATTGAAACCCCTATAAGTGTTCCCAGGAAACTCAACATGCCACTTCGCAGCTGCCCCTGTGAGGGTGCGTTGAAATAGTCGTAATCGAACGAAATCATGATTCAACGAGTTGGAAGAGCACCAAAGGTGAAACGTTGTGACATGATCACTCGGATCCTCACCACCTTTCCCCTCAAACTTAGGAATGTACGAAGGGAGTTTGGTAGGGACCGGAGGCCAATTAGGGTTGTGACACACCGGATCATTCGTGAGCTTCGAAAGATCTGGAATATTCAAATGTGCAAGGAACGGGAGCTTTGGCTAGAAAGCTTGATTATAAGCTCCCATAAAAGGTTGGTTGTATGGAACCGAATTATAAGACGGACCAAATGCTTGACCATGAACATTAAACTACTGATTATATGGACCTGAATGACCATAAGCTTGACCATGGCCATAAGGTTGATAACCTCCTCCGACCTGACCCGTGTGAGGGTAAGTAGGTATATAAGTGTTTTGGGCACCCTATTGAGGTGGGTTGTACTGGTGGCCCGCACCGACTGTGTTGTAGTAAGGGTTACCACCATAATTATGGGGCATATACGTACTATTCGTAGCAGGAAGCGTGTTGTAATGACCATAATGGTAAGGTATGTTCCCACCCCCAATGTAAGCATTAGGATTAGCGTGAGCAGTCGTGTGGTGACCATAAGCATGAGATGTATTCCCAACCCCAACATTAGTGTTACTAGTAGTAGGAATGGTGGCGTTATGACCATGAGGATGAGGTATATTCCCACCTCCTACATTAGAATTACTAGTAGAGAGAATGGATGCAAAAGTATATGTCCACCCCCGTGGTTGGTAGGAACGTTAACATTTGCGAAAGTGGTCGCAGGTTGACGGGTAGCGACATATGTATTAGGTGGTGGATGGCGATTCGGATTGCGAACAGTGTTCCTATTAGGTTGGGTAGTCCTAGGAGGCGGCTGTCTTACAACATTAGCATTGTTAGGAGGAATATGACCTGTCCCCATACTATGTGTGTGAGTGGACAACGTGGTGCCCTCGGCGAGGGTGTTGTCCCTAGTGGGTGTAGTGTTGCTAACACCATGATTGGTGCCAGCATGACTACCAAAAGCAGTGGAAGGATCAACTGTGGTGTAATTAGGCATACCATATGAGAACACGGTAGGGTTGATCGTAGGACCTGTGTTGTCATGTAACTCTGGCCTCCTGTATAAATAATTATGTGGATCTGAAGGATCGAACGGGTCGTCCTTGGGTGGATCCAGACCAAACAAACTAGGTCGAGTCTCGGGTGGATCCGGACCAAAAAAACTAGGTTGGGTCTCAAGTGGATCACCCCCCCACGCCTCACGAGGAGTAGGGGTGTCTGAAGTGTGTTTGACTCTACCCGATGGAGTTGTAGGGATTTCTCTCATGTCAGAGTGTGTAGCCGTCATGACATCTAGGACATATGTCTCATAAGAATCTGAAGACTCGGAGGGAGCCCACCGGCGTCCCCTAGCAACACGACGTGAAAGTTTGGCAGGCTGTAAACCAGCCAACCGACGGGATCGACGGAGACTGTAGTCTGTGCCACAATATCTCCGGAGAGAAAATAAAATCACAGCGTCCCCTAATGGCCAACTATCGATCAAAAACAGTAAATCAAGAGCACACACCTAGAGAAACTACAACCAAGAGCAGACAAACAGAGTGGCTAAATGAGCTCCCAACATTAGAGCCGGTATGTCTCGTCGAGGAGAGGCTTGAGACTCCCAAACTGTAGTGGGAGGTAACATAATTAGTTATAGAGGCACCCAGGCTTCACTGCATGCAAAGGGCCGTAACCCTCGGCAACAAAAAACTTTGCTCTCCAACCCCTATCTGACTCAGGACACAAACAATATAACCACTGCAAGTACCCTATGCGATACCTAGGTAAGGAAACTATGGTCACCGTAGTATAACCAATGCTCAGGGGGATATTTACCGGTGGGATCCGTCGTATGGGCAGGGTAGCTAAGCCCGAAACTCAAGAGGGTCAAATCCCCCAAGAGTCCCCAAATACGAACAAACCCTGGAAATATCTCCCACGTTCAGTTGGTATTGGAGGGATATCTCTGCAACCAACCTCTTGTGACCTCGTGCTTAACTCTGGTCCGAGTAGAGATTCCTGAGAACACCGATGTATACCATGGATTTCACCACTCCCTGGTCAGACACATAATGTTTCGTCTAGTAGTATTGGATTGTTTACTCACAATGATCTATTCCAAGAGTCTAAACCTATGCTAGTTGGTGTACCCTATAAATAAAATCGTTCTAATCAATTTTAAGATGAAGCATTAATTTTAATGGCTGTGGTTACTCAAAGGATATGTTCGTGAAACTAGTGATGTATATGACTCGATAGTATGCAAAATCGTCAAACTCTAGACTCATCTATCCAATAAAAACAATGCCACTAACATGCAAAATCAATCCAACGACTTTGAAATAAAAATGCAAATCTTTTATATTTTCAATGCATAAGCAGAACCTAAATGAAAGCAACAAGCACTCAATGCAAAATGCAGTACATAAAAGTAAATTTTTTTGTATTTTCACTTATAAGCAAAAGGAAAATGCAAAACTATTTTTTTTGTATTTTTCAATATAATGAAATGAAAAATGCAAGCAAAATCCTACTATTTAGTTACTGAAACGCAGAGGAGATCACTAAGACAACCCAACAGATCCCAAACAGTAAGACTCAGCCAACGGAATGAGCTCGATAGGAAAAAACCAACAAGGCTAAATCCAAGGATGGGTAAAAAACCAATAAGGCTCAACCAAGAGAAGAGAAGAGTTCTAGTCACAAACAAGGCATGGAACAGTCAAGAATCAGGCCACTAAAGACTCAGGATCATTCAAATCCAACCTAGCAACAACCAAGGGTCATGAAACAACCAAATTCGTATTTGTACGCTACTGTCGAAGGAATACCTGCGGGTACCCACGGGCAGTAGTGTAAACAGACGCGGGTAGAGGCGGGCAGGGAAAAGGAAATGGGAAAACAAAGAGTCCAATGGCTCAGAAAAAAACAGTTTTCTATAGTGTATCTCAACGGCCAATTAGTGACACAGAGCTTTGACAAACAACAACTCTAAATAAGGACTAATGCTCAAAAATCCCCAAAAATGGATGTTTTCCCCAGCGGAGTTGCCATTTATGTGTTGGAGAAAACTTCCTATGGCTTGGGGTGGACCACAACAGACAGCTGACTGCCATAAATTAACTCATTTCTCAGTGCTATGCTATATAAATGACAATGCTAAGATAATGAAGAATATAACCAACCTCGATCCAAACGTTTGATGTAGATCCCCGTTGGAGCTTTCAATCCGTGCACTTAAACCTGCAAATTAGTCTTGACAACTAATGTACAACAAGCGCTTATAATATATATAAATGGAATTAACATCATCAATATCAATGGTCCATGATATTATAAGTAAATGCAACCCAATGTAATATAAACAACATTCACAACATTAATGGATGAGAATATGAGTATTTCTATTAATGAATAACAAGAAGTACAATGTGATACGACCTCTTGCCGGCAACCAATCTGAACCAAGATCTGGGTCAATCCACTTATGCCTCCACCACTTCAATCCTCCATGGAATGGCAAACTCAAACTATGATAGGAGTTTGGAAGGTGAACATAAGGGGTTCACAACTACAAGGATCAATGAGTGTAGACTCAAGATAGGGCAAAATCCACTAGACTTCTCTTGCTCTTCTTTCTCCTCCCATCCATAATCCATATGTGCTCAATATATAGTCCTCCCAAAGGTAAGTGAAAGGACACATCGAGGCATTTCGGGGCAAATGGAGGGCCAAAGGTCACCCTATAACTGCTTTTTGGGAGTAAAAAGTAATTAACTAGTGATTTTTACCATTTTACATGCTACCCATAGGCTATAGTGATGCAACTCGCAGGTACGCCCACTGTAGTGATGCAGCTAGCGTACAGGGGAAAAAATAGGGAAAAATAGTGTGTCTGAAGGATATAAAGTGGATATGAGTCAGTAAAATGTATCCTGCAGGCCAAAGAGTGCTGATGCTCACAAGGTGGAAAATTACGTTGTAATAGGAGCAGCATGCTATATGACGAGAACAAGAGCAATGTTCCTGAAGGTAATGGATATGGACAGAGTTATACTTACAGAGGATGGCTATTCCGACACCCATGGAGTAGGAGTTGGAAGAGTTTTATTCCAACTCGAGTGTTGAGTATATTTGGAGGTTGGTGTAAAATTAGTCACAGCAGATCTAATGAACAAGTAAATCAATCACAACAGATGAACATAGAAAATATGGTGCAAAACTGTGCAAAAGATGCAGCAGTGCTCTCTATCCCAGAAAGGGTGAATGAATTACAATACAAACTATCATAATGAACAGAGCAATTCGAATTGCCTAAGGAGGTCATTCGAATCACTGAATGGAGTAGCTTGACTCTATCTAGGAGTCCTCATCAATCATCGGTGTTGCTCATCAATCACAACAACCAGTCATCCAGGTGTCAAGCTGAGTCTAACTGATCATAATAAATGTAACTGAAGTGTGTAGCACTGATATAGGATCTGGAGGCTCAGTGGGGGCGCATGGGAGGCTAACTGGAGTCAGAACAAGTCACCTAATCGAACTGGAGGTCAATCGGAGGTGAAACAGTCAGTCAGGAGTGAAATCAATCAGAATCGGAGTGAAATCAATCAGAATCGGAGCTAACTGAATGTAACTGGAGTGAATCTGCAGTGGTAGGTGAACAAGTGCGCCCTTCTCTGTCAGTAGGTGAGAAGAGGGCGCCTTTCAGCTTGGGAGGGCTAAAACTCTGTGGTAAGTGGCTCCCGGGTGCTAGAAGAAGGTGGATAAGGTGCTGGAGGCATCAAACTGGTGACTGGACTGCATATCCTGAAATAGATCATGCAATATCTTGAAGTAGATATGTATCCTGAAATAGATGATCCTGAAATAGATATGTATCCCGAAATAGATGATGGATATCCGAACACCCCCCCTCAAGCTAGACTATGATGTGCCAACTAAAATAATGTGGGGCCCTGGTAACTAAGACCAAAGGTCACCCCAATACAATAATCCAAAAAATGCTGAAAATAAACTAAGTGAGGAAAGAGGGAAAACCCAGTGGGAAGAAAGCCCCCCCTCAAGTCTAAAGCATAATAATGAATCAATCTGTCTCCACCATGATGGAACTCACCCCCAACAGTGAACGGAGGTAAGAGAACTTCTTCTCAGTGAAGCTCTTGGTGAAGATGTCTGCAATTTGCTCATCGGTAGGGCAATATTGCAGAATGATGGTGCGGTCATGCACCAACTGTCGAATGTAATGCATATGAATCTCAATGTGCTTGGTCCTCTGCCGCTGAACTGGATCTGTGGAGATCTTGATAGCACTTTGATTGTCACAAAATAGGACAGTCGAAGTAGTGCCACCAAAACCAAACTCGGAAAGAATACCCTGCAACCAAACTGCCTGAATGCAGGCATTGACTGCCCCTCGATACTCTGCCTCTGCTGAAGAAAGTGCAATGGATGCTTGCTTTTTGCTGGACCAGCAAATAGCACCATGACCAATCATGAAAACATAACCGGAAGTGGACTTCCGATCAATGCTATCACCTGCCCAATCTGAATCAGTAAAACCAATGAAATCTAGCTCAGAATCTGCAGCATAATGTATGCCAAACTGTCTCGTACCTTGCACATACTGCAAGATCCGCTTGGCTGCTCGCCAATGAATCTCATGTGGCTGCTGCATATATCTTGACATGGCACTCACGGCATATGAGATGTCAGGCCTAGAGTGTGTCAAATAAAGTAGTGAACCAATCAACTGTCGATACATACTGCAATCTGCAAGCGGTGTAGAAACTCCCTCCTCAAGACTGATTCCTGAGAGGAATGGGAACGGGGCTGCCTTACATTCAGCCATATTAAACTTCAATAACAGGTCGGAAGCATATTTTTGCTGAGATATAGTGATCCCATCAAAATTTTGAGCTATCTCCAAGCCCAAAAAGTGACTCAGCAAGCCCAAATCGCTCATGTCAAAAGCTAGATTTAAGGCAGTTTTTAGCTTGTTTATTGAAGTAAGTGTGCTACCAGTAATAAGCAGATCATCAACATAAAGTACAATAACCAACAAATTACCTTTAACTCGCTGAAGATAGACATTCGGATCAGATTTGCATCTTTGGAAATTCTGAGAAAGAAGGAAGGAGTCCATCTTTGCGTACCAAGCTCTTGGGGCCTGTTTTAACCCGTACAAAGACTTCTTCAATCTACAAACCAATGATGGATCTGATGTATAACCCTCTGGCTGCTGCATATAGACCTCTTCAGCAAGGTCTCCATGTAAAAATGCACTCTTCACATCCATGTGATGCACCTCCCAGTGCTTGGATGCGGCAATAGCTAAAACAAGGCGGATGGAATCCATCTTTGCAACCGGTGCAAAGGTCTCTGTGTAGTCCACTCCTTGGACTTGGGAAAAACCTTTTGCCACCAACCTTGCTTTATATTTGCTGATAGTGCCATCAGCAGCAACTTTAGTACGGTAGACCCATTTACACTTCACTAATTTTCTTCCAGGTGGAAGAGAAACTAGCTCCCATGTATTGTTCTTTTGAAGAGAACTGTACTCTTCATCCATGGCATCTTTCCATCTCGGATCTCGATGGGCTGAATAGTATGATTGGGGATCTGAACCAGCCATCAAATAACAAATCTCAGGAAGAAATGGATCAGCAATAGAAAGAGCCATACCTGCCCTTTGAAAGTCTCCTCTTGTTCGTCTCGGATCAGCAGGATTTCCAAGACTAGAACCAGCAGATTGTAGAGTATTTTGGGCCCACTTTGGTAACTGAGGGAGATCTGAATGGTCGGATTCCGAACCTGATATGTCATGATCATCATATGCTGCTGAAATATCAGAAATATCAGAACTCATACCTTCATTATCGCTGCACGGATCTTCTTCTGGTGAAGGCAGTGAATCGGCAGTCTCTTCCTCGACTAGTTGCAATTCTTGAAGCGGTTCTTCAAACTGTACACTGCGCTCTATGAATATCTTTTTAGATCTGATATCCATGAGTTTATATGCTTTTGATTCTTCCCCATATCCTATCAATATGCACTCGATACTTTGTGGATCCAAAGCTCGTCTCTTCTCAGAAGGAATTCTAGCCCATGCAGTAGAGCCAAAAACTCTCAAATTTGACACATCCGGTTTGTGACCAAAGAATGCTTCGAAAGGAGTCATACCTTTCACGGATGAATGTGGAACACGGTTCTGTATATATGCAGAAACATTGATTGCTTCAGCCCAAATATTTGCAGCCAAACCTTTCGATTCAATCATGCATGTAGCCATCTCTTTCAGTGACCGGTTTTTCCTTTCCGCTACACTGTTCTGCTGGGGTGTGTAGGGAACTGTATGTTGGATCTTGATTCCGCTTTGGGCACAAAGTTGCAGCAACTCAGACTTGATATATTCCCCACCATTATCAGATCTAAGAGCTTTGATCTTGCTCTCAGTGGTGGTCTCAACAGAAGCCTTAAAATCCTTGAATTTTCCAAGCACTTCTGACTTGTTTTTGAGAAAGAATACCCATGTAAAGCGAGAATAATCATCAATAAATGTCAAAACATACCTTGAACCATTTAATGAAATATGGGGCAGCGGACCGCTGATATCAGAATGGATCAATCCCAAAATAGTAGAGGCTCTGCTAGCCTTGCCGCGGTCGAATCTGTGCTCGGGGTGCTTCCCAATAATGCAACCGGTGCATATTCCCTTCGAGGAACGGAGTTGTGGAAGCCCATCAACCATGGATTTATTTGATAGCAGCAGCAAATACTTATAATTTAGATGTCCAAATCTTTCATGCCAAAGCCTACTAACCTCATTACCATGTGTGCGAAGAGCAGTGGGCTTTGCAAGCGGAATAAAGTGCGAAAACTCATAACATTTAGCAGTGTGGTTTGCCTTTCCAACCGCAACTAGTCTTCCACTTTTGATATCAGAAATTTCAACTGTATTAGGGCTGAATGTGACTTTCTTTGGATCACCAGTATGTGTCATTTGATACACAGAAAGGAGATTCGAAGCTAAGGAAGGCACATAGAGAACATTCTGAAAGCATCCATGATCTACATGAATCGTACCTTTGCCCTTTGAAGAAATTTTTGAGTCATCTCCCAAATGGATGGGGATGGAGCTGTTTGGATCGAATGAGGAAAAAGAATCAATATTTGCAGCCATATGATTTGATGCACCCGAATCTATCAAGAGAGTTGAGGGCTTCGAAACCGTTGCCATGAGTGCTTGTCCTCTTTCATGATCATCATTCCGATCTTTCTTCCTTGCACCGTCAGGAAGGGTTATGTTGTTCTTTTCCAAAAGGAGGGCCATTTGATCTATAGTCTTCTTCATACATGAACTTTCGGGATGAAAGCCACGGTTACAATAAGTACATTTAGATTTTTGGTTACCTTCTTTGCCCTTTTGCTTGGATTTCGAACTGGATGGTGCATCCGTTTGCTTGCCTTTGTCTTTTTGCTTGTGAGGCTTGAATTTGGGCTTCTCCTTCTTTAGCTTTCCTTTACCATTCGAGATCTTGGGTCCTTGAACAAATAGGGCTGAATCTTTGGAGCTTATGGACCCCATTTGAATCAACTTGTCATGCTCTTTCGTAACGGACTCAATGAAGGCATTCAAGGTAGGCATCTTCCAATTCGGGGTAGTTAGCCGACCGGAATTGAAAGTGGAGACAAATACCGAATAATCGTTCCCAAGCTTGCTTAGAATGGAGAGGATCAACTGTTTATCCTCTTTGATAACACCACTGTTCTTCAATTGCAAGTTCAAGTTCTTGAATTTTGTGAAGAATTCATTGATGGTCTCGAAATTCTCAGGATTAAGGCCAATCAATTCATTCTCTAATTGAAAAGCCCTAAGCTCATCCTGCTTGCCGAATAGTGTCTCAAGTTGCTCCCATATGGCTTTAGGAGTCTTCAATCCGCTGAGATGGAAGTGAAGATCCTTGGAGATGGAGAGGCAAAGGAGACCGTAAGCTTCATCAAGCTTATTGTAGTGTTTAGTTCTTTCTGCTACATTGTTTGGCTCCAATTCAAGACCAATGGTGACTCGATAGTAACCTTTTGAACGTAATATGATCTCCATATCATCTTTCCAATCAAAATAATTGAATGGGGTGAGGATAGGCTTTGAAGAAGAGTATTCCATTGCAAGGATTGAGTCAACTGATGAAGAGGAAGCTTGCATGCAGACTATAGCGAATGCAATTGATGTAGAAAGACTTGCATGCAAAAGGTAGCGAATGCACTTGGAGGAGACAATAAACCTGCAAATCACATCAAAACAACCACAATAAGGTCGAACAATCCACCCTTTGAGAGTTGCATCACACCTGGGATTGGATTTCAAGCAATTTTGAATAGGTCCAATGTATCAGATCCAGGAATTATGTGGTAACTCAAGCTTCTGGAGTGGTATTGGAACAATTTTCAAGCTTTGCATGCACAGGAGCGAATGCCCTTGAGATATTTCATGCCAAACTTTTTGCAATTTTTAGCAATTCAGTCAAATCTTCTTGTATAAACACCTGTAGAAAGGAGATCTTGTCCCTGCAATGGCTCTGATACCATGTAAAATTAGTCACAGCAGATCTAATGAACAAGTAAATCAATCACAACAGATGAACATAGAAAATATGGTGCAAAACTGTGCAAAAGATGCAGCAGTGCTCTCTATCCCAGAAAGGGTGAATGAATTACAATACAAACTGTCACAATGAACAGAGCAATTCGAATTGCCTAAGGAGGTCATTCGAATCACTAAATGGAGTAGCTTGACTCTATCTAGGAGTCCTCATCAATCATCGGTGTTGCTCATCAATCACAACAACCAGTCATCCAGGTGTCAAGCTGAGTCTAACTGATCATAATAAATGTAACTGAAGTGTGTAGCACTGATATAGGATCTGAAGGCTCAGTGGGGGCGCATGGGAGGCTAACTGGAGTCAGAACAAGTCACCTAATCGAACTGGAGGTCAATCGGAGGTGAAACAGTCAGTCAGGAGTGAAATCAATCAGAATCGGAGTGAAATCAATCAGAATCGGAGCTAACTGAATGTAACTGGAGTGAATCTGCAGTGGTAGGTGAACAAGTGCGCCCTTCTCTGTCAGTAGGTGAGAAGAGGGCGCCTTTCAGCTTGGGAGGGCTAAAACTCTGTGGTAAGTGGCTCCCGGGTGCTAGAAGAAGGTGGATAAGGTGCTGGAGGCATCAAACTGGTGACTGGACTGCATATCCTGAAATAGATCATGCAATATCCTGAAGTAGATATGTATCCTGAAATAGATGATCCTGAAATAGATATGTATCCCGAAATAGATGATGGATATCCGAACAGTTGGCAGAGTGTTGCTTTTTCCATATATGAAGATGAACTTTCTCTCAGTTCCATCTCTGGAAGATGATGGGTATGCAATCCTTCACTTGGAAGGATGAGTGTTCATGTATCCAGTGATTGGGGGCATGGGTGCAGTGAGATTTCTAGGCCTTCAACATGGCACGACATACAAAGTATTTAGTCATTCTATGGATGGAGAGTCTTGTGGGAGGTTAGAATTAGTGGTAGCAGTGGTAGTATCTGGTGTAGAGGGCTCATCCATCTCAGTGAGGAGACCGTGTTGGTATGAGATGACGCTTGAGGATGAGTAGGAGAGTGAGTAGTACTCTTAGTTCATATTTGTCAGGCACAGATCTCCAACACATGATCCAGAGCATGTGGTGGAAGGACCTTCAGGTTCAAAGGGAGCTTCAGTAGTTGGAGAGCAGAGGTTGGAGACAGATCCTTGTGAAGGTGATGCATGCAGTAGCTCCCTCGCTAAGAGGCAGTGTTAGCATTTTGTAGCTCAGAGGTACTTGTGCATCTGATGCCTAGGTGCAGGGGTTCGAGGTGATGTTGTCTCATTAATGTCATTAAGTGACTTTATTAAAGTGCATTTATTAAAGTCCTTTATGACTTAACTTTATAATTTGAAAGTGAGATGTACTTTATTAAGTTTATGAAGTGACTTTTAAATTATAACGTGCACTTTTTAATATTTAGGGTAAAAATGTCTTTTTGAAAGTAATGGATCTTTTATATAGTTTCACTTAAATATTTAAGTGAACTTGAGAATAGGTCTCATCCGTCAATCTTGAGACCAAGATCAAATCTCAGCCGTAGAATACGAAGAGACAAGAAGAGTTACCCTAATGAGATAATAAAAAGACAATGAGACTTCATTTTTCATCATCCAAGAAAGATGCATGCATTCCAAGAGCGTTTGGACAGGGGAACAAGTTTTAAGAGGGCATTGAGAGAGAGAGAGAAGAAGTTTGTTGAAGGGCACGATTTCCAAGGGAAGTCCACTATAGAAAGAAGCACAAATTCCAAGGCAATGAGCAACAGAGAGAGGGCATGATTTTATGTGGAGTTGGTGCAGAAACTGAGGCACATATAATAACACCATACTAGCACAAAATTTAAGAATATTGCACACATTTCGAGAAGGATTTGCTGCACAAATTTTGAGGTGATAGAATCAACATTCTGAGCAAGATGTACAGTGAAATTTTGAGCAGGTTGTACGATGAGCAGGCTGTACATTTGGCATAGATTTCGAGGTAGGTATTCCATAGAAATCAAGGGAAGATTTGACTAGGTTTTAGCACAAGATTCAAGACTGTAAAGTGCACAATTTTTTAGGAGGACTATGACATTAGATTATGCACATAATTCAAGAGAGGGGCTAAACTGTACCTTCAGGTAGTTAGCACAAATTTCTAGACAATGTTGTATATCTAGGTTGTGAGATAAGTCTATTGTTTTAATGCTAAGTTTTAATGTTGTATATTTATTTTAAGAAGAAATACATACCCTCACTTTCTCTCACAGGTTTTCACTTAGGAGTTTTTCCTGGGCCATTTGGCTAAAAATTATGTGTCTTAATTCTTATATTAGTGTGCTGGTGTTTATGTTTTTCTGCTACAAATGTGATTTATAAACAATATATCATCCTATAGTTAAGTTACATTTAATTGCTATTTAATGTGCATGAGTAGTGCTTACTGTTGAGGCTTGATATCGATGGTTTGTGAAGTGTTTGATGAAAATCCTATGTGACTATGTGTATGGAAGAGGTATGATTTTCGCCATTTTTCTACATTCCCCACAACCAAAATGCAAGAGCTCACACTAGCAGTAAGTTCTCTTGAGTTAGTCTTATCGCAGATACCAATAGATGTGTTGCATACGTTGTAGACAAGTGTTGTACATGAAATTCAAGAAAGAGAAGACTCGACAGCTATGGAATGGAGTAAAGTGATTGCATACAGGCAACCACTACATGATGAATATATCATAATGCACTAGGAAAAAGAAGAGGTTGCATAGAGGAATGCAAGACTGCAACAAACAGTGGAGTATGTCTTCAATATTATACCAGAAGTACAAGTGGAGGGAGAAATCCCTATCAAATACAAAGTAACAAAGATAAGCGAATCCATTCATGGATTGCATGCGAAGATAGTGAAATGGGAAGCACGACAAACTCCAAGCACCCCACCGGAAGAAAAATAATAAAGGGAAAGAATAGCCACCACAGTAGTAGAAAACATCAAGACCTTGGAAGAAAAGTGCACAAAAATGTATGAGGAAAGTACACAAGTTTGGACCCAGTTCATAGAGGATGTTGAGTTGAAGACCGTAGAGAAGATACTGTAGTTTGCACAGGAGAAGGAACAAAAACTAAAGGAAACAATGAGCACTCTTCCTCCAACACAACAGATGGTAGAAATAATGGAGAATCACCAAAAATAGTTGGAGATTAATCAGTTAAGGGACCAATGGTAGAGTATTGCTCAAAAGTTGGGGCCATTATAGGAGGAAGCATTTAGAGTGATAGAACGACTCATTGCAGTGCAGGTAGTAGTAATGTAGACAATACAAGATACCAAGGAGAAATTGAAGGCACCCCTCACAACGTAGATGGCATAAGGCATTGTGGAACATGAATCCAAGGAAAAGGAACAGGTTGTGACTGTAAAGGAAACATTGCAAAAGTTAATAGAGACAGTGAAGACAATGCAACAGATGGACTAAAGTGGCTAGAGACAAGCAATAGGTGAGTGTTGGGGGGTTGTTGGAGCGAGTATGTTGGACCCATTTTGGGATATGTGTGACCATGTGACAAGTCATCAAAAGGAATAACATGCACAAATGGTGGAGGACAGTTAGAGGTTGTTAGGAATTTTTGTCCACTTTTTATGGGCTAAGCCCCACTTTGAAATGTATAAATATGTAAAAGGGGGGGAAATGTGAGGGAGAGGTGTGCTTAGAGTATTACGCTTTAGGTTTTGGAGAGGATCTGAGCACATACCTGGGAATTTTTGGGATTAAAACATAGATTTGATGCACAATGCACAAGTTTTTTAAGACTTGTTCGAGATGATAATAAAGAAGTGATGTTGTTATGACTTAAATGGTTATGTGTTATGAAATGATGAATGTTTTATTTACTACACATGTGTCATGCTCTATTTCCAACTTAATGGTATGGATATGCTATCTATTGGTATGAATCTATTGTTAGGATATTTAATACTTCATCCTTTTCCTACCTAGCATTATTTTTTTTCGTAGTTGTTGATGATGTCATTTTCCCCTTAGTGGTGTGCTAATGTCATCCATGATCCATATACAACCTTATGAGTCATGCATGCATAATTTTAGGACCACTTTAGTCAGTTCCCTATTTTATAGGAACCTACCAAGTGTTCTAGTGCAGTCCACCTGAGTTATCTGAATCTTGTGGGGGGTTAGAGCTCCAGATGCCACTAATTGTGGCCTCATGTTCCTTTTCGGATTGGCATGCATGACAGAATCACTATTGCGCCCTCCTTAGTCATTTAACCGATTGTGACTTCAATTAACTGAGTTTAGGTTTAGTTCAGTTTAATTTGAGTCTTCCGGAGCACTCCAGTGGTGATAATCTCTATGCTAGACCAACTGAGGTTTGAATTCTCCTGTGTGATTCAAATTCTCTCCATTGTATTATCATTGTTAATTATACTGATAATTGAGTAGTGTGACATTATTCTGCTCCTATCTGAGTTCTGCTGCATTATTATTCTTCTGCTCTTTTTAACTGCAGTTTTCACTCTTCTTCAAATTTTCTGCTCATTCTTTCTTTGTGAGGTATCCTTAGCTCTTTAGATCTGTTGTGACATAGAATTTCACATGGTATCAGAGACATGGAATGAATAGGTTGAGCAGTTGCTTTCGATAGTGCACCATAAGCCTCTGGATTTCCACAACAAATCCCGGTTCCATTGCATTGAATTCATTGGAGAAATCCAATGAGGTCTATCCAGGTGTGAAGGATCCGGATAAAAATGCCTACTGTCCTAAAGCAATGATCGGTAGTAGTCTACCTCCATTATTGATATTTTTTTGCAGGTTATTCGAAGTTTTTGAGTGCAGTAGCATTTGCAGCAGTTATGCTATAGTAGCTGTAGCAGATATTTTCCATTGTTTTTGCAGGTATTCTACAACAGATTCCATTAATTTGAAAGTAGTTCCTCCTCTCTCTCCATTCAACTATGATGAGTGGAAACCAAATATGATAGCATATCTGAAGAGAAAAGGTCTTTTTGATATGTGTATTAGTGTTATGAGAGATTTTGCTTCCTATGAAGAAGAGAATGATTGGCTAAATGAATGTGATAGAGCCTTTGGAGCAATGTGTATTGCTATGTCTCCTAGTATGTGCTACCTCATTGATACTGCTGAATATCCAAGTGATCTATGGGCCCAAATAGACAAAGCATTTGGAAAGAAGAATGAAGAGATTGGTGCAAATGATTTGGAGAACAAGCCCAGTGATACCTCCTTTAGTGTTCTCTCTAATTATTTCTTGGCCTCAATCATATCTCATGATGAAGTTGTTCAAGATGAAGAAGAAGCTGCAGATTCAACACTCATGTCCTCAATGTATTCTATTTCGAATTCTGGGCAAGATAATCCAGTTCATACTCTAGAATCTGAAGAGTTTCTTAAATCCTCTCTTTCACATGAGTCTGCTGGTGTGCAAAATGATGATCTATTGAATGTTTTGGAGGTTAAATAAGAGTTTGGAGGTGATACATTCACCCTCCTTGATCACATGCTTCCTATGAATTTTTATTTAATCATTGGCACATGATCTCAGAGTTTCTCTGAAGATGGAGGACACTACCATTCACTTGGGTTCAAGTTTCAAGCATATTTTGGTGATTTTGGTTTTGATCTCACCCCTGCTGGTTCAAAGGAGATCACAAGAAACCATCTATCAATTCTTGGAGCTGATTTGAAGTCCAAGCCACCACCATCATGTCATAGTTCATTTGGTTATGATCTCACCTATGTTGGTTCAGAGGAGATATCAAATAACTATCTACACATTCCTGGAGTTGATCCTACCTCAGCTGGTTTGAATCATAGGTTCCATGATGATCTTCATATTTTTGGATTTGTTCTCATAATGTTCGGTCTGAAGAGCAAGTTTAGAAATCCTCCATATTCGCTTGCATCCACTGAAGGAGAATACAAGAACATGTTTTTGGAGCATGATCCACTTATTCCCAAGAGGAAGATACCTCTAGACATATGATCAAGCATCACACCTACTTGAGTTTGGAGCAATTAATCTTTTGGTGTGCTTTAGTCCAATTTGAGGGGGGGTTTTCCCATGAGGTTTTCTCCATTTCCTTGGTTTATGGATTGTTCTTTATTTTTTATAATTTATTTCATTGTATGGGTGACCTTTGGTCATAGTAACTAGGGCCCATGATGCAAAAGTATGGATTAAGGGGGGGTGCTAGGATATTTCAATACTCCATCCTTGTCCTACCTAGCATGATTTAGTTTTCCTAGTTGATGATGATGTCATTTCCCCCCTAGTGGTGTGAAGATGTCACCCAGGATCCATATACCACCTTCTGAGCCCTGTATGCATCATTTTAGGACCACTTCAGTCAACTCCCTATTTTATAGGAACCTACCGAGTGTTCTAGTGAAATCCACCTGAGTTATCTGACTCTTGTGAGGGGTTAGAGCTCCGGATGCCACTAATTGTGGCCTCATGTGCCCTTTTCTTCCTGGAATGCATGACAGACTCACTATTGCGCCCTCCTTAGTCAGTTCACTGATTGTGACTTTAGTTAATTGAGTTTAGGTTCAGTTTAGTTGACTTTGAGTCTTCCAGAGCACTCCAGTGGTGATAATCCCTATGCTATACCAAATGAGGTTCGAATTATCCTGTGTGATTCGAATTATATCCATTGTATCATCATTGTTCATTATACTGATAATTGAGTAGTGTGACATTATTCTGCTCCTATCTGAGTTCTGTTTTTTACTGCAGTTTTCACTCTTCTTCAAATTTTCTGCTCATTCTTTCTTTGTGAGGTATCCTCATCTCTTTAGATTTGTTGTGACATATAATTTCACATCTATGATGTATTCTGGGAATGAATGATATGTTGTATGCTACTGCATGACTGTTATAAATGGTTAATAGTGATTAGAATGAGTGCCTCTTATCCCATCTACACTGCGGAAACTTGGTTTCTGCAGTCCCCATAGATGCCTTGGGTGAGACTTCATCTGCTTGTAGGTGATGCTGAAAGGGCCAGTATCTAAGGGTTTTGTTAGTGAATTAAGGTTAATACCTAGGCCTTCCCACTACGCGCCAACAATGAAATTGGATCTATTTTTGGGAAAATGTAATTTATGTTTTTTTTTTACATTACGTCTGGGGGTAGAGTGCCACATGGCCCTAGAACCCCTATTTTGATATCGATAAAAGTGGTTTTAAATATTATTTCTAAAATATAAGTAGTCTTCCAAAATACCTTGACACTCTCTGGGGAATTGATCTGTGGTATGGGTTTGTGAATTTGTAAACTATTTTGAGTTTCATTAGTGAGTTGTGGTAGCAGATATGGCTGAAGCATACATGCTTGGAAAACTGTTTGTTAAAATGCCGCAATGACTGAAGCATACATGCTTGCAAACTATTTGTTAAAATGCCTCAATGGCTATAGATTACATGCTTGCAAAGTGTTTTTAAAAATGTCCCAATGAATTGTATGAGTTTTTCATCTAAGTGTTTGTAAAATGAGTCAATGAACATACTTTGCAATTAAATTTATGTAATGAGTTTAAATCCACATTTATTGGTAAACTTGTTGAATGATTAGTTGGGAGGTCATTAAATATTGTACCCTTCGTTACTCATTATGTTCATGCTTATTAAGGTGAATTTACTCTTATGAAAGTAATAAATTATAATGGTTATTTATGGATAGAAATTTGGAAAAATTCATAATGAGATGCTAAGAGGTGTACATGGTCTAAATGTTTTGAATATGTATTAAATTCAGAGAAGTAGTAGACTGTTTGCTAATAAATTGAAATTACTTGTCATCTGAAAATGTTACTAGTTTCATGTCAAACAAGTTTTAAGGATGAGTGTTAAAAGAATAGGTGTCAAGTGTTTGGTGAAACACTTAAACAAAAGAAAGGAGGTGTAGGAGTGGATTCCTATCAATACATAGTTGAATCGAGTAGATGGTGTTTTGAAGTGGTTGAGTCTCTTAATTGAGATATTAGGAATATGTGCTAAGTGTTTTGCTAAATCCCTCAATCAAGAGGAAAAGTTTAATCTATGATATCTTCCTCTCAACTTGTGAGAAAATGTATGCTTTAGGCTTGGTCTTAAGATTTTTTATTATCTCTTATTCTTACCTAATTTCATGTTATGAAATTAGTGAAACGTGTAGGTCTATTGATAATCTAGGCTTCATGGTTTTATAATAATATTAAATTCTTGTCTGTATATGAATATATATGATAGATGAATTAGTCATAGTATAAAAAATAAAAAATAAAAAATAAAATAAATCATATTTTGTTTAAATTATTTATGTTTTGGTAGTTGGTAAGGTGGGACCTTACATATGGTATCAGAGTTGGTTTAAAATCAAAGGCTACGGGATTAAATGCTAATGTTTATGTGGTAGTTTTTGTTAAGAATTGAAAGTGGGGATTTAATATTGGAATTTTTCTATTTAGGTTGAGTAATCATGGCGAGAGTAGAAACATTGAGAAGGAGGAGGGAACCTTCACCTCCCCCTCCCCCTCCTCATGCTGATGATTCTAAATAAATATCCATTAGAGAAGTGAGGGATATGATGTTATTCTTTCAGAGGATGACATAAGCTTCATAAATAGAACTGGAGGAAATCCCTCAATACCCCGATCTTCCTCATAATATGGAATACATGAAGTGCCATCTGATGGACACGTGCATAGAGAGTTGGAAAAAGTTAAGCTACCCATCGTTCAAGGTACCACCAAAGGGGAGGTAGCAAAGGATTGGTTGGAAAACATGTGCTTATGTTTTGAGTTGTGGATCTATTCTAGAAACCAAAAGGACAAGTTGGTTGCACACCAACTTAATGAGAGTCAATTACTATGGTGGAGAAACATGGAATCTCAATTGGGATATTCTATCTCCACCTTGACTTGGGAATAGTTTGAAACTCAATTTTGAAAAAAATACCTTTCAGTAGAATACTTGGAGTAAAAGTTGAATGAGTTCCATGATATTAAACAAGAAACTAAGACTATACTTGAATATGAGGCTCTATTCATGGAATTTCTTATATATGCTACATATTTGAATACTAAAATCCTGAAGGTAAATACATTTTTGTATGGGTTGAATACTTTGTTAAATGGAAAAGTGCTCATTTTGATGCCTACAACTTTGCATTAGGTGGTTCAAAAAATGATAATAGCTATAGAAGAAATGTAGGGAAGCATAGGTGGGGATAAATCCCCTAATCCTATTATACCTTCATTCCATGGAAAACCTCCTCAGAGGAGAAACCATGGAATAAACCATAATTCAGGTGGTTCACATCAACATGGGTTTAAGAAAATTTATACTTCTACAACCATAAAGAGTATCCTAAGCAGCAATTCCAAAAAAACGATGCTCGAACTCAAGAGTCTTTTCAGAGTTCAACATAGTGACCTTATAAAAATGCCAAATTAATAAGGTATTCTCTTGCTAATGGATGTTGGAATTATGAAGGACTACATTATGAACAAGAATGACCTGAAAATAAGACTAAGGTGCAACCAAACTAGGACCAAACTATTATTAGAGATATGGGAAAATATCATATGATTCATGTAGCTATTCATAACTGTTAGGCTAAGCATCAGTCTACGGTGCTTGAGACACTAAGTAAATTGAATGGTATGGATATAACTATTTTAATTGATATTGGTGCAACTAAAAGTTTTGTTTCTTGTAATGCTTTATTAAAATGTAAGCTGGTGGCAGCAGAGAAAAATGATTTTGATTAGGTTGAGATGGCCTCAAGTCATTCTCAAAAGGTAGAAGCCATAGCGCATTATTGACCTTTGGACTTGGGAATGTTTATCACATAGGTGAATATTTATGTAACCTCTCTTGGAAATTATGATGTAATCATAGGGATGGATTGGATAGAATCCCACCAAGTTATGCTAGACTGTCGAAGTAAAACACTTCATTTTTTAAATGATGAGGGCCAATCCATGGTTCTCTAGGGAGAAAAGAGAGCCTTGCAATTGAAACAAAGTCTTAGAAAAGGTCATAAATGTTGTGATGGCCTTAAATCAGGGGGATATTTCATCCACAAGACAATATCCTGTTCTTTTAGAATTTGTTGGCTTTTTCCCTAAAGAGTTACTGGTCTACCTCCAAAGAATGAGATTGATTTTTCCATTGAACTAAATCCTAGTAGAGAACCAGTCTATAAAGCTCTTTACATAATGTATGTTCCCTAACTTTGAGAGTTGCAAGCTCAACTTCAAGAATTATTAGATTAGGGTATGATTAGACCCAGTGTTTCACCTTAGAGAGCTCCAGTAATATTTGTAAAGAATAAGGATGGGTCTCTTCAGCTCTATATTGATTACAGGCACTTGAATTGTGTAACTATTAGAAATCAAAATCCTTTACCTTTCATTGATGATCTAATTGATCAAATGAAGGGAGCCACGATGTTCTCCAAGATCAATATTTGATCCGGTTTTCACCATCTTAGAGTGAAGGAAGAAGATATATTTAAAATTGATTTTCAAACTCATTTTGGTCACTATGAGTTTGTGGTGTTCCCTTTTGGGTTATATAAGGTTATACTTGAATATGAAGCTCAATTCATGGAATTGATTAGATAAGCTACTTATTTGAATATTGAAAGACTGAAGGTAAATAAGTTTTTGTTTGGGTTGAATCCTTTGTTAAATGAAAAAGTGTTCATTTTGATGCCTACAACTTTGCATGAGGTGGTTAAAAAAAAATCCTATTATACCTTCGTTCCGTGGAAAACCTCCTCAGAGGGGAAACCATGGAATAAACCATAAGGAAGGTGGTTCACATCAGTAGGTGTTTTAGAAAAGTTATACTTCTAAGAATAATAAATAGTATCCTAAGCAACAATTGCAAAAAAAATGGTGCTCAAACTAAAGAGTCTTTTTAGAGTTCAGCATAGTGACCTTAGAAAAATGCCAAATCAATAATGTCTTCTCCTGCTAATGGATGTTGGAATTATGGAGGACTACATTATGAACGAGAATTCCATGAAAAGAAGATTACGGTACAACCAAATTAGGACCATACTACTATTAGAGATATGGGAAGAGCTCATAGGATTCATGTATCTATTCATAACTGTTAGGATAAGCATCCGTCTACGGTGCTTGAGGCATTGGGTAAATTGAATGGTATGACTATTGTTGGCACTATGATTCAGTTGTCATTGATGGTTGGAAAGCAGAGAAGACGGGTGACTCAAACCATACCAACTTTAGTTTACTAAAGCTGCGACTGAAATAAAAGAAAAGAATGTTGTTAGACAAGCTGCCACTTAGACAGCTGCAACTCAGACAGCTGTGACTTAGACAAGCTGTGACTCAGACGGATGCGACTCAGAAGGTTGCAACTCAGAAGGCTGTGACTCAGACGGCCGTGACTCAGACGGCTGAGACTCAGACGGCTGTGACTCAAATAGCTGCGACTCAGACAACCGCGACTCAGACAGTCGCGACTTAGACAGCCGTGAATCAGACAGCTGCGACTCAGACAAGCTGCGACTCACAAACATTTATTTATTAATTAGTCAGTTATAGCATGTAAGTTTTGGAAGTCAAAGAGACAGTTCAATTTTCGAATTGGGAGTTAAAGAGACAGTTTCAGTTTTAGAATTGGAATATCTGGAAGTTAAAGAGACCGAGGCATATAACTTCAACATCTATAAAAAACAATTGATGAGAACAAAACCAGTGTGACAATTGAGAGGATGAAGAGGAGTGGTTGCTGATGAAGCTGTGATTCGAAGAAAACAATTCAGACAAAAATGTATGGCTCGATTTAATGAAGAACAGAATGCCCAGAAACTCAAGCTGTAGCAGCATAGAATAAAAATGAAAAGGGTATGTACTGATATATCTGAACCAGTGAGATATAATTGACTGAAAAATTCTTAACAATTCAGAAGAAAAATGTGTGGCTCGATTTAATGAAAAATAGAATGCCTAGAAACCCAAGCTGTAGCAACACATAACAAAAATGAAAAGAGTATGTACTGATATATCTGAACCAGTGTGATATAATCGACTGAAAATTTATTACATAGGGTGGAAGGGAGGTGCTAGGGAGGATTGATTCCCTCTGTAAATCAGGTTGATGCTTGAATATTGGGAGTGGGTGCTAGAAAAAAATGAGAGTTGGTGCTCTCAACAAGTTGCAACTTGTTAAACAGAGGTTGTAGTCTCATCTTGAGTTGGTGCTCAAAGATAATTGATGTACAGGAGTTAAAGACTGCTTATCATTCTAAGAAGAAGAGGTTTTTTCCCTTTATGGGTTTCCTCATGAATATCTGTATCCATGTACATCGTATGTGTGAATGATGATTACTAGTTCTTTGATTATCTTATTCATTATCTTGACAATCATTTTGTGAATGATGATTACTAGTTCTTTGATTATCTTATTCATTATCCTGACAATCATTTTGTGAATGCTACTAAAATTTTAAAAGAAAAGACAAATTGATTATTGTTTTTATAATTACAACTGATTCACCCCCACCTCTCAGTTGTAACAATTGGTATCAGAGTAGGTTCCTTTTATTTAAAGGTAGATATGTGAGCTTAAAACATGACTAGTCATGATGGAAATTCAATCAATAAGGCTCCTCTGTTTGATGGGAAAATTTTTGCTTTCTAGAAGGTTAGAATGAGAACCTATCTTATGTCCTTAGGTGCTGATGTATGGGATGTAGTTGAAACTGGATATGTAAATCCCATTGTACTAGCCACCAAAGATGACAAAATGGAATTTACCTTTAATGCAAAAGCAATGAATGCTATTCTCAGTGGTATTGCAGAAGCTGAATTTGTAAAAGTTATGCATCTTGAATCTGCCAAAGGAATGTGGGACAAACTTATACGCAGTTATGAATGGAATGAGAAAGTAAAAGATGCAAAACTGCAGACATACAGGTTGAAATTTGAACAACTAAAGATGAATGAGGATGAGAATGTTAGTAAATACTTCCTGAGGATTGAAGAGCTTGTGAATGCTATGAAGGGCCTCGATGAAACAATTGAAGAAGAATCCTTAATTCAGAAAATTTTAAGATCTCTGCCTCATAAATTTAACCCCAAAGTTTCAGCAATAGAATAGTTAAATGATCTTAAAACTCTGGGAATTGATCAACACCTAGGAACTCTAACTGCTTATGAAATGAGTATTAGTACAAACAAACTCATCACTAGAGAAGCATCCTTTAAAGCAGATAAGAATATTGATTATGGAGCAGATGAGATTGAGGAAAAATTTGTAAGAAGATTGAAGAAAGGATCAGGTAAATATAGAGACAAGCTATCTTTTAAATGTTTTAATTGTTATAAGATAGGTAATTTTGCCTCTAAATGTCCTCACAAGAAAAAAGATCAGAATTATGATGATGAAGAGAAATACAAATTTAAGAAATACAATAAAAAGAAAAGTTTGTGTGCAAATGATGATGACTTAGAGGATATAGATAGCAATTCATCTTGTAAAGATAGAATGAATGATTTTATGCTTATGGCCATAGAATATCTTAATGATGAAGAAGCTATGATTGGCATGGAAGGTGAATTAATCAACGCTTTAGAAGAGATTAACAGACTCAGACTTAAGAAGAGAAAACAAAAACATTTGTTGATGCAGCTTGAAAAAAATGGTAAAGGAACAAGTGAAGATTTTGTGCTATTACAATTAGAATTAGAAGAAGCAAAGAAAATAGAAGACACTCTAAAACAACAATTAGCAGAAAAAAATTTAAGATGTGAAGCTCTAGAAGAAGAAGTAGTAAAAGCTAGAAAAGATTTGGAGAAATTTCAAGCTTTGTACCACCAAAATTTGTCAAGTATCAAATCCTCAGAAGTACTGAATAGCATCCTGAGTAAACAAAGATCTCCATTGATAAAGACTTGCCTAGGTTATGAAAGTGGGTCAAGTAGCAGGTAGTTAGATGATGATAAAGCCTTGCTAACCAAAATTAATAAACATAAGTTGAGATCTGATCAGGAACATAGCCAACAAGAGACAAAGCAATCAAGCCCAGAAAGAAGACCAATATCTAGGTACCAAATTTTTTTCTATGGATATTGATATCATTGTTCTAACTTTGGTCATAAAATTGCAAATTGTGGAATTAAATTTAGAAGTATGTAAATACGAAAGTCAAAGAGTCAGATGCTACAAAACATAGCTGGACAGTCAGTGAGGAAACAAGGATATCACGCAATTCAGTCCACAACTAAAAGAAGAACCGATTATCAACATATCAACTATTTTGATCTATTAAATAATGAGCAAGAATGCTTTGTTTGTCATAATTTTGGACACAAAGCTACAGACTGTCATTTAAGGAAGTACAAAACAAATCTGAGAATAAATTATACATTTGAAAAGACTAAGGTTTGGAAAAAGAAAGAAAGTGACAAATGTGGATTAGTACTTTCTGCTCAAAGGCAAAATGATCTCTGGTATATTGATAGTGGTTGTTCTAAACACATGATGGGTGATAAAAATAAATTTTTGTCTCTAAATGAAAGCAAATCAGGAAATGTGACCTTTGGAAATGATGCTCCAGGAAAAATCGAAGGAAAAGGGATGGTAAGCTTGAATAATGGCAGAGGAAAAGCTCAATATGTGTTGTTTGTACATGGTTTAAAACATAACCTCCTTAGTGTCAGTCAGGTCTGCGACAGAGGGTGTGAAGTAGTTTTTAATTCGAAAGGTTGCAAGATAAAATCTGCACACTCGGGACAATTGATTTCAAAAGGCATAAGGACAGAAAATAATGTTTATGTTTGGATGAAGAAAAGGAAGAATGTCATCTAAGCAAGTATGATGAGAGTTGGTTGTGGCATAAGAGACTTGGACATTTGAATTTTGATCATATAATCAAACTTAGTAACAATAGGGCAGTAAAGGATCTTCCAAAGATATAAAAGCCATATGATTCAGTGTGTAAGTCATGTCAAATGGGAAAGCTAACCTGCACTTAGTTTAAATCAAAAGGTTTTACATCAACAAATGAGCCCCTTCAGTTAGTACATATGGATTTATGTGGACCATCCAGGAAGGAAGGTACAGGAAAAGAAAACTATTTCATGTTGGTTATTGATGATTATTCTAGACTCACGTGGGTTGCTTTTTTGAGAGAAAAATCTAAAGCATTTGAAAAATTCAAAGTGTTTAAGGCTTTGACTGAGAATCAAACAGGAAAAAGATTGAAGGCAGTAAGGTCTGATAGAGGAGGAGAATTTAGTTCAGGAGATTTTAAAGAATTCTGTGATAAACATGGGATCAAAAGGGAATATACTATTCCAGGGACTCCACAGCAAAATGGAGTAGTGGAAAGACATAATAGATCAGTTCAACAAATGGCAAGATCAATGATGAATGAAAAAACCATTTCTCAGATTTATTGGGTAGAAGCAATTCATACAACTGTCCATATTCTTAGCAAAGTGCATCTAAGACCAAACATTGATAAGACTCCTTATGAACTTTGGTTTGGGAGACCTGCTACTATTAAGCATTTCAAAATCTTTGGAAGTAAAGGCTATATTAAAAATAATGATGAACATATTGGCAAATATGATGATCGAGCTGATGAAGGTATCTTTTTGGGATATGCAACAAACAACAAAGGATATAGATGTTATAATAAAAGATTGCATAAATTAGTTGATTGTATTGACATTAAAATTGATGAAGAAATCTCAGTTAAAAATGATCAGATAAGCAGTATTGAACCAGATGTAGAGGATACAATTGAAATTGAAGATGAAGAGGTCCAAGAATAAAAAAGAGAAGACCTTGAGTCAGATGATGGAGATGCAAATATTCAGGCAGCTTCAAATCAACAAACAGAAACAAAATCACCTTCTAGAATTGTTAAAAAGAATCATCCTGACAGTCAGATAATTGGTGACAAGAATAAAGGAGTTCAGACAAGAAGAAAATTGATTGAAGCTTCAGAGCAATCACATATTGCTTTTCTATCTATGGTTGAACCCAAGAACTTTGATGAAGCTAGTAAAGATGAAGATTGGATTAAAGCCATGAATAAAGAGCTTGATCAAATTGAGAAGAATAATACTTGGGAACTTGTTCCTAGACCTACATATAAGAATGTAATAGGCTCTAAATGGGTGTTTAAAAACAAGATGAATGAACAAGGACAGGTTGTGAGGAATAAAGCCAGATTGGTCTGTAAAGGGTATGCACAAATTGAGGGTCAGGACTTTGATGAAACCTTTGCACCAGTGGCAATATTAGAAGCCATTAGAATGTTTCTTTCATATGCTAGCCACAAAAACTTCAAAGTGTATTAGATGGATGTTAAATCAACATTTCTTAATGGAAATATGGAAGAAGAAGTCTATATGGAGCAACCTGAAGGATTTCAACTGACAGATAATCCTGACTATGTTTGCAAATTGATGAAGGCACTATATGGATTGAAACAAGCACCAAGAGCTTGGTATTATAGATTGGATAAGTATCTACTGGACAAAGGTTTCAAGAAAGGTGCTGTTGACAGTAATTTGTACATCAAGGTTGAAGGTGCTGATTTATTAGTTGTTTTGGTCTATGTGGATTAAATTATTTTTGGATGTACTAATGATTCTTCTGTTCAGTGGTTTGCTAATGCCATGCAATCTGAGTTTGAGATGTCAATGATAGGAGAGTTGTCATTCTTTCTTGGTCTTCAAATCAATCAGAGTTCTGAAGGTTTATTTCTCTCCCAAGAGAGGTACTTGAAGGAGATGTTGAAGAGATTTCATATGGAAGATTCTTCACCTGTCAGCACACCCATGGTTGTTGGATGCAAGCTCAGCAAGGATGATGTATCACCAGATGTTGATCAAAGAACATATCGGTCAATGGTAGGTAGCCTGTTGTACATCACAGCATCTTGTCCTGATATAATGCAAGCTGTTGGTATGGTAGGTAGATTTCAGTCTGATCCTAAGCAAATCCATTTAGTAGCTGTTAAGAGGATATTCAAATATTTGAAAGGCACAGTGACTTATGGTCTTTGGTATCCTAGAAATCAGAACTTTTAGTTAACAACATATTCAGATGCTGACTGGGCAAACTATTTGGATGAAAGAAAGAGCACAAGTGGAGGTGCATTCTTCTTAGGTGATTCACTAGTAGCATGGCTAAGTAAGAAGCAAGGCTCTATAGCTTTGTCTACCACAACAGCTGAATACATTGCTACAGCCACATGTTGTACACAGGTTCTATGGGTGATTCAAACTCTTGAAGATCTAAAAGTAACATATGCTGAATCTATTCCTCTTCATTGTGATAACACAAGTGCCATTAATGTCTCCAAGAACCTTGTTCTTCATTCCAAGACCAAACACATTCCAATCAAGTATCATTTTTTAAGGAAGTAGGTTACAAACAGAGTTGTCCAATTACATTTCATTCCTTCTAAAGAACAGATTGCTGATATCTTTACTAAACCCTTATCCAAAATCCAGTTTGAATATCTACGCCAGAAGTTGGGTGTCATATCTTGTTCCAACTAACTTGTTCACTTTGGCAGGGGGAGTTTGTGCTTATTCCATATCTAATGTAATTCTGAGATGGTTCCAGAATGTTTTCTTTGTTGATTTCTGAGTTCATCTTGATAGGGGGAGATGTATTGTCATGTTTTCTTTGACAATGATGTCAAAGGGGGAGAAGTTTAGGTAGTTGCAGATGACAAGCAGTCAGTGATTACACTTGTAGCATCATAAATTTTAGGTTTCCATCAATGCCAAAGGGGGATATTGTTGGCACTATGATTCAGTTGTCATTGATGGTTGGAAAGTAGATAGGGCGGGTGACTTAGACCATACCAACTTCAGTTTACTAAAGCTGCGACTGAAATACAAGAAAAGAATGTTGTTAGACAAGCTGCAACTCAGACAGCTGCAACTTAGACAACTGCGACTCAGACAAGCTGTGACTCAGACGGCTGCAACTCAGACGGATGCAACTCAGAAGGTTGCGACTCAGACGGTTGTGACTCAGAAGACCATGACTCAGATGGCTGAGACTCAGACGGCCGTGACTCAGACAACCGCGACTTAGACGGCTGAGACTTAGACAGCCGCGACTTAGACGTCCGTGACTCAGACAGCCGCGACTCAGACAAGCTGTGAATCACAAACATTTATTTATTTATTAATTAGTCAGTTACAGCGTGTAAGTTCTAGAAGTCAAAGAGACAGTTCAATTTTCGAATTGGGAGTTAAAGAGACAGTTTCTGTTTTAGAATTGGAATATCTAGAAGTTAAAGAGACCGAGGCATATAACTTCATCATCTATAAAAAACAATTGATGAGAAAAAAATCAGTGTGAGAATTGAGAGGATGAAGAGGAGTGGTTGCTGATGAATCTTTGATTCGAAGAAAACAATTCAGAACAAAAATGTATGGCTTGATTTAATGAAGAATAGAATGCCTAAAAACTCAAGCTGTAGCAGCATAGAAAAAAAATGAAAAGGGTATGTACTGATATATCTGAACCAGTGAGATATAATTGACTGAAAAATTCTTAACAATTCAGAAGAAAAATGTGTGGCTCGATTTAATGAAAAATAGAATGCCCAGAAACCCAAGCTGTAGCAGCACAGAACAAAAATGAAAAGAGTATGTACTGATATATCTGAACCAGTGTGATATAATCGACTGAAAAATTCTTACATAGGGTGGAAGGGAGGTGCTAGGGAGGATTGATTTCCTCTGTAAATTAGGTTGATGCCTGAATATTGGGAGTGGGTGCTTCCCTCTAGTGGGTGCTAGAAAAACATGAGAGTTGGTGCTCTCAACAAGTTACAGCTTGTTAAACAGAGGTTGTAGCCTCATCTTGAGTTGGTGCTCAAAGATAATTGATGTACAGGAGTTAAAGACTGCTTATCATTCTAAGAAGAAGAGGTTTTTTCCCTTTATGGGTTTCCTCATGAATATCTGTATCTGTGTACATCATATGTGTGAATGATGATTACTAGTTCTTTGCTTATCTTATTCATTATATTGACAATCATTTTGTGAATGCTACTAAAATTTTAAAAGAAAAGACAAATTGATTATTGTTGTTATAATTACAACTGATTCACCCCCCCCCTCTCAGTTGTAACAATTGGTATCAGAGCAGGTTCCTTTTATTTAAAGGTAGATTTGTGAGCTTAAAACATGACTAGTCATGATGGAAATTCAATCAATAAGGCTCGTCTGTTTGATGGGAAAAATTTTGCTTTGTGGAAGGTTAGAATGAGAACCTATCTTATGTCCTTAGGTGTTGATGTATGGGATGTAGTTGACATAAATTACATCAAGGGTACTTTGAACAGAGTGGTTGATGCACTCAATCGAAGACCATGCATATTCTTGGTAATTTATTTGAATATTGATTTATGAGGTTGTGTCTTGAGGGTGCAAAATGAAGATGATTGGTGTAAGGAAGTTAGAGATGTCATGTCTAGGAAAAAGACACAGAAAATAAAGATGGAGGGGTAATCCTATGATGATGATGGAACAGTGAGATTCATGAAGAAAATTGCAATTCCAAATAGAGATGGACTACATGATCTCATTTTGAAAGAAGCTCACCATTCTTTGTATATGGCTCACCTTGGTGTTCGGAAGATGTATGCATATTTAAAACAAATTTTCTTTTAGACTGGAATGGGGAAGGATATAGCCCTTTTAGTGGAAAGGTGTTTGGAATTCCAACTAGTTAAGGGACAGAACGGTCATCCAACAAGATTGTTACAAGCACACAACATTCCAGAATGCAAGTGGGAGGAAATATGAGTGGATTTTATTGTTGAATTACCTGAAACGGTTAGGATGCATAACTCAATTTTGGTGGTGGTGGACAAACTTAATAAGAGTGCCCATTTTATACATGATAGAGATACTTATAAAGCTCCTTAGATAGACTAGATATTTATCAAGGATATTGTTAGACTTCATGGTTTTCCTAATAAAATCATGTTGAATAGGGCATATGTTTTCATAGGTAGATTTTGTACTAGTTTTGATGCAGTGTTTCAAACTCAATTAAATTTCAATACAACCTACCATCCAAGAACAGATGGTCAAACTAAAAGAGTGAACCAAGTCTTAGAATATATATGCTTTGAATGTATGTGATGTATCAACAAACTAAATGGGAAAAATTCCTTCGTCTAATGGAATTCACATACAATGATAGTTATCACTACTCTCTCGTTATAGCACCTTATGAGCTATTATATGGGAGACCTTATAGAACAACTTTAATTTGGCACAAGTTGGAGGACAAAATGTTGGTACGGCTTGAAATGCTTCAAGAAATTGAAGAACATGTCTCTTGTATAAGGAAAAGATTGAAGGAGGCAAAACATAGAAAAACGAGTTATGCTGATATGCATAGATTGGACCGTAGTTATGAAGAGGGGGGATGTATTTTTGTTCGAGTAAAACCTTAGAAAATCTCTTTTAGATTTCGAAAAGGGTCTAATCTATCTCCTTGTTTTGTTGGGCCTTTTGAGATCCTAAGAAATATGGTACTTGTGGCATATCATCTTGCTCTACCTCTAGTTCTTCATTGCATGCACAATGTGTTTCATGTTTCAATGTTGCGTAAATATGTGCATGGTACTTCTCATATTTAAGATTGGAATCACTTGCAAGTTACAAATGAGTGAGCTTTGAAGGCAGAACCAATTTGTGTATTGGATCATCGCACTTGGTAGCTCAGGCATTGCTTGGTGGGCCAAGTAAAGGTCTAATGGGACATGTATAGTATTAGTTCCACTACATAGGAGGATGCATATACTATGCGTCTGGAGTTTCCTTTTTTTTAAGTTAAGATTTGGGCCAAGTTTATCCCAAGAGGGGGAGTATGTAGTGTGCCATCCTGGTTAGTATAGTTTTGTGACACTCGAAGAGGATGATTTTTGATGGATTTTGTATGTCATACATATATGTTATGGACTTGGTTGGATCAACTGACTAGTGAACACTGATGTGTGTGTGTGTGTGCATCTTTGCTTGCATGTGATTCTATTTTTGATTATGTGTATCATATTGATTTTGGATGTGTGCATGTTATATAGATGTTTATTTTTTTGCATCTGACTAATGAGATAGATATAGGACATGGATGACGATCTATGATGGTGACATATGGATCTATGGATGATCATTGGTGTGTGGAATAGATGGTTGATTATGATTTTATTGATGATACATGATTTGTATGCTTAACCTTGTAATGAGTAGGGTTTGGTAAGGGACTTGGTTACTTTCCAATGAGGATGCTCCAATCAGAAATGACTATGCATACCATTTCTATAGAACCAAAATGACTACGGGAGCCATATACATATTTGGATAAAAAGTCAATAAGTTAATTTCATTATGAATTTTACTTTATGGTTTTAATCTATGAGGTTTTAAAGTGTGCAATCCTAGGGACAAGACCTTTCCAACTGATCATCAGTGGGTAAGAACTCCCAACCAACACCTTGAGGTGAAGTGCAGAGTTTCAAAGTAGATGAGAAGCCATGGATGTTAGGATGTGGAGTCTTGAATCCATGGGAGGTCAAGACATGGATTCTAGTATTTATGATAAAGATCAGGGCGAAAAGTCTCGAATCTACAAAGGCATGGTGCCCTAGGTACATGCTAGGGTGTGTAGTCCTAATAAGTCTTGGGGGTGCATAGTAGGGGTGTGGAAACTATATTCCCAAGTAGTAAAATACCACTCGAGGGCATAAATCAACTAGGTAAGCTAGCCTAGTTGAACATAGAATTAATTAATTCCAAACTTACCCACTTTGAAAGGGCTCCTTAGTAATATTATTATTATAGTGAAAAAGGAGAATTATTTAAGTAACAAAAATAAATAATTAGAAATTACGTTAGGATGACACATAGGTAGGGTGATCATTAAGTAATAAATAAGTAAATAAGATACAAATTGTGGGGTTTCCACCTTATGGGAGGGTGGTGAATAAGAGGAAACATTTCAAATTTAAAATAAAAAGAACTTTGCATGAGAGGGGTGATGTACTGTCACCCCACTTAGAGCCTATAAATAGAGAAGGACCCCCATGGTATGTGGGGGACATGAAGACTAACTAGTTGTTGTTGAAATGGCTCTTGAATTTTTGAATTAGATGTCCAAGTTAGTTTAGCTTGGTTGATTTAGATTTGAGTGGTGTTGAGAGGAGGAATAAATTGTCATCCTAAATTTTCTTGTTAGCTTTCTTTTACTGTATCTGGGTACTAGTTGTGATATCATACAACTCGGGGGTTTCAATGGGATAAGTTCTCCCTGGATAAGGTTGGGTGGAAAACTGGTTGGTCCTTTGAAGTTAGCAAGACTTGGAGCTTCTAAAGAAGCATCCCACCCATGGAAGAAATTTTTGTTCAGGTATAAATTTCCATATTTTGTAAAATATATTTTGAATATTTTGTATATATTAAATTTGAGTCTATCTTGGTTTAATAGCTTAGAAGGTTATTACAAATTCTTAGATAGAATGCCAATGTAATAAGGAACATATTTTCATGTATAAATTTTGATTTGGAATTGTATATACATCATAAACAAACCCATCAATGCAGTTTGGCACTAAATTGGTTAATTGTGTTGCTAGGAGAGGAAAGAGGAATCTGGTATCTATAGGTTTCCAAAAAAATGATGGTCAAGGAGGAATATTACTGGATTTCTCTCTCTCTTTCCCTCATTCTTCTATCCTTTTCTCTTATTTCTACAAGTCTTTGAAAGGAAAATAAGCACATTGTTGGTCTACTGTAAGATGCACTTAGTTAAAGTGGTACTTTGAAAATTATGAGTTGGAATAGATTCAATGTTTCTTTATAGCTTAAGGATGGAACCCATATGTTGTATTTATTGTAGGAATAATTAGTTTGTTCACAAGGAGTTTGTATAATAGGTTTCTTGCAATATGTTTGACGAAATGTGTGAATGAGTTTCTATGGGTGTGATTGTTTTTCTCAAGTATGATTGTAGTTAGGTTACTCATAGATCCAACTAATCAGAAAGAAAATATTGAATCCTATACAATTATGGTGAAATTGGATCCACTTTTGGAAAAACGTAAATTTTGGAATTTTTGTTTCATTTCTACATAACCTTAGGGGGTATTCGTACCATTTTGGACCCTCGAACCCCTGTTTTGATTCCAAAAAAAGTGGTTTTAGAACTTAATTCTAAAAACTGGGAATTTTTCCAAAATACCTTCATGCCCTATGGGGAATTGCTTTGTGGTCTAGGTTTGTGAATTTATAAATCATTTTGCATTTCATTGTTGAATTATGCCAATAGAAATGGCCGAAGCATACATGCTTGCAAACTATTTGTTAAAAGGCCTCAATGGTTGTAGATTAAATTCTTGCAAAGTGTTCGTAAAAACATCCCATTTAATTGCATGAGTTCATCATCTAAGTGTTTATAAAATGATTCAATGAACATACTTTGTAATTCAATTTATGTAATGAGTATAAGCCCATATTTATCGGTAATCTTGTTGAATGATGAGTTGGGAGGTCATTGAATATTGTGTCCTCTGTTATTCACTAGGTTCTTGCTTATTAAGGTGAGTTTACTCTTATGAAAGTAGTAAATTATAATGGTTAGATATGGATGGAAATTTGGTAAAATTGATAATGAGATGCTAATAAGTGTACATGATCTAAAAGTTTTGAATATATATTAAATTTAGATATGTAGTAGATTGTCTGTTAATAAATTGAAATTACTTTCGTTTAGAAATGTTACTAATTTTATGTCAAACGCGTTTTAAGTTTGAGATTTAAAAGCATAGGCATCAAATGTTTGGTGAAACAATTAAACAAAAAAATGGACGTGTAGGAGTGGATTCCTATCAATATACAGTTTAATTAAGAATATGTTGTTTTGAAATGGTCGAGTCTCCTAATCGAGATATTAGGCCTATGTGCTACGTGTTTAACTAGTTCCCTCAATCAAGAGGAAGAGTTTAATCTATGATATCTTTCCTCTCAACTTGTGAGAAAATGTATGCTTTAGGCTCGGTCTTAAGAAAATTTTCATCTCTTATTTCTTATGTTAATTCCATGTTATGAAATTAATGATATGTGTAAGTCTATTGATAATCTAGGCTTCATGGTATTATAATAATCTTAAAGGTTTGTATGAATATGACTACATATGATAGATGGGTTAGTCATAATAAAAAAATCATATTTTGTGTTTAACTTCTTTATGTTTTGGTGGCTAGTAAGGTGGGACCTTACACTCATGCTTCCTCAGTTTTCTCATTCATCAATAATGGTGGGTGGAATGACTCAAATGAGCATTTTTATGACATATCAATCAAATTTTTCCATCTCTTGCTTGAATTCCCCCTACCCAAAGGTCCTTACACTTCTAGTCCATGCCACAAATATTTGTTGCTTATTGTTGAATCTCACCAATGCAAGCCTGGGTCACCATTACATTATTGGATGGATATCTACATGCATGAGAAGGACTAGAAGAATCGGAAAGAAGGGATTTGTTCTTTCAAAACCAATATTAATTTATTATTTACATAAAAAAGACAAATATTATTTATTTTTTAATATAAAGAAATAAGATAATCTAGGGTTCATATGCAAGACCATCCATTTTGATAAAGCAAGAATAAATTGAGTAGATGTGATTGACCTTCAAGATGAGGAATTCCCTAGTATCCAAAAACACAATTATAGTATTAGAACCAACTAAACTCAAACCAAAGTAAGTGCAATAAGAGATTCTCTATTTCAAGGCAACTAGATATACATCAAAGAAACGAAGCATAGTGATCCAAACAAATGAGTGGACAAGTGCAAAAGTAAAACAAAGGAAGGAATGAAGGAAGGGTGCATCAACATTTTATGGGCTAGAAAATTAGTTGAAAGATATGCACCTTACACAAATTCGATTAATTGACCACTAACCAGTGTCTAGCAATATTCTAAATTAGAATCTCAACCTATCCATAGCTCATTGAATTATATTGCTTCCCTCCACTTCTCATAGGGAGAACCCATTTGTTATGGAATCCTAGGAGATTTATTTTTTATAATACCAATGTAATGCATCCATCCATGTTTTAGCCACCATGATATGTATATAATATAAACAAGTGGAATTAGCAACAAAGTTGCATAGTACTTGCCTCTTAAGAAAAGTTTGGGTTGAAATAGATGTAGTTATATTGTTTCCAATAATATGCTTGATATATTCAATACCAACCCTAAGTATGCTTATTAAAATATATTATTTTGTACTGTAAGGGTTTAGTTGGACAACGCTTAAAGGATTTATGGGTTAGCGGGTTAGATATTAGTGGGTTAGTAGAAACAATCATGGATAACGATATTCACCATAGTTTACCATGTTCGACTATAATCAACCATAGTAGTTAGGGAGTTAATGGATTAATGGTTAAGACACATTAGTGTGTTGGTTGGTCAGTGGTTAAAGGGTTTGTGAGTTAATGTATCAATCATGAGGGGATATATTGGTTAGTGGGGTTAATGGTGAGAGGCTTAGTGTGTAGTGGTTGGGGTTATTTTGAATTAATTATTTAAGAGGTAACGCGTTAGGTATTACAGGGTTCATCGGAGTGAGTTGGGTTAGGGGGTTAGTGGCTCATGTTTGACTTAAATTTAGAGGGTTAATGTGTTAGGGATTTAATCGCTTAATGGTTAAATATGATGTATTAAATAGAGGGTTAGTGAGTTAAGGGTTAGCGGCCAGTGGGATAATGGATTATCAATCATAGGTTAGGTTTTGGGTCTTATTGGGTGAGTGGGTTAGGGGTTAAGGACTAGGGATTGGAGAATTAAAATACAAAAGATTTATGATGGGTAAGTTAATCAATTAAAATTAGTGAATTAAAAGTTTAATAAATTAATGATTAAGAATTTTTTATTATCCATATTATCATTTTCATGACAAACCCTCATGGCTAAAGCTGTACCTTTATCAAGTAAATGATCGTTGAAATCAAAATCACTTTATTATCCTTGCCAAGCCAGGATATACTTTTCATTTAGAAGTCAAAGCTTTTTGACTTGTATTAGTTATTAGTTTTTATTTTGAAACAAAATTTGTTATTATTTTATAATGTTTTGAATAATTTTAATATTTAACATAATATTAAGAAAAATAAAAATAATTTTTAAAATATAAATTTTTGATTTTTTTATTGGATAAGGATAGCTCCAATGGGACATAAATCCCTGCAAGAGTCATTTTTATTTTTATAATTTAAAAATAAATATAAATAATTTTTAAAATAAAAAATCAACAAAATGAAACTTGTCCTACGCAATCCACATTCCGTGTCATTCCGCACAACGCATCCAACTCAACAGAAAACCTGGAAGCCGGACTTTGGACAAAGTTTTGTGTATTCAGAGGAATTGTCATGCTCTGACTCCGTATTTGATGCCGAAATTCAAAGGGTCCTGTCTAAGCTTGATGATGAAAACAACGATGAAGAACTGGTTGCTGCTTCTTCCTGTATTGCTACGGCGGATGTGACCCCTTCCTTCTTTTTAGATTCTTGCGATTCAGAAGCTGTGCGGCCCTCAGTCCTTGCCAGTTCCTGTTATCCATTAATTGCTGAATTTGAAGAGAAATTTTGGTCTTGGAGTGATTATGCTTCTTCCAATGGTTCCAATTTCCTGTCGGAGCTTCCGTTTAGTATAACCGATCTGGCATGCTGAGAATTTACAGAATCCCTTCGTGGTAATGAAGCATTTTCGGACTATTTGTAGGTAACGTTAGTTCAGGAAATTTATGTTTCCATTAATAAATTCTCTTGTAACGAGAATGAGGAACTCGTAAAGCTTAAATCATTGATCATTAGGCTTTATTTTCATTTACTGCAGAGACAATTTCTTTTTTTTTGTTAGAGTAAATTAAAATTACTAGCAAATAATGCTTTTGTTTCTTCTACTGATCTGTAGGACTATATGTGCAATGACGATGAAGACGAGGATACATTTCAGAAATTTAAAGCAAGAGAGTGTAAGAAAGCTCCGTTGCAAAGTATCTGTTGGACTGTATCGATACCTCCGTCTAAAGGGACTTTTACAAATGATACTCATATACAGGTCTTGGGTATTGCCTGCATGACACTTGCAATCATAATTGAAGAGACTCAATCTTTTATAAAACTCAAAAGATGATTTCTTTCAAGTTTTATTTGCGGTATTAAAATGCATTTAGATCATTACAGTATTAAAATGCTTTTTAAATTTGTAATCGCGTCAAACTTTTTAGAATGAAACCTATATTGATTCGAGCATTTCGTTCTGTATAAAGAAGATCACGGGTTAAATATAGATTTACCCTGTAAATCGAAGGAGTATGGCTGATGGAGTTAGAAGGAAGAGCATGTAGTCGACAAGACTATGGCAAAAGGTTGAGAATAGCATGTGAGCTTATTCGATTGAGGAGTACTTGTGCCTCTGAATGTGCATAGGCGACGTACTACAGTTTGTCAAAGAAAGAAAAGGCCGAGTACAGTGACGAAAACGATACCTGTGCAAAATCGAATAGATTGAATGGTGGAAAAGTAGTATACTAAACTCACGAATGGCTGAGATGATTTGTGGTATAAGTCATAAGTTTGAATGGTGAAGATAGGAAGATAGAATTGAAGGTTGAAATTGATGGTAGAAGATCCATATCACAAACAGACTAGCGAGATGGTTAATGAAAAAACTGAGTGGGTTTCAAGTGATGTGGTGTCGGGATGTCATTTGATATCGGCATCAAGGAAAGTTTTGGAAAATAGTCTTATGGAAGTTTTGATGGGTATTAGCACCGGTTGCATGAGCGCCATGTAACTTGACGTAGGCTTAATGCAAAGAGCCAAATAAAAGAAGTGTTGAGGTTTAATGAGTTTTGGTCATATAAACGCATATGACTTCGAGCAAGATTAGTTTTGGGCGTTGGTGTAATAAAATAAACTGATAGGAAAAGTTCCAAAGGAGGAAGGTCGCTATAAGTAGTGGAACCGTATGGTAAGGAAGCAAGAAAGAGCTAAAAGATCCTTATATATGGGTGAGAGATAGTCTTGCCCCGCATCAAATTAGAATATATAAATGATACTTATATAAATAGTACATTAAAATTAATATAAATTTAGTTTATAAGAAGATTTATTTATAAGGGTGAAATCAATTTTGTTTTTCATTTCAATCTTTAAAAAATTATAACAAAAATTAAAATACAAATAATGAAAGCAGTTTTAAATCTAAATATTTTTTTGTTGTTAAACGTATATTCAATTCCATTCTCAATAATATTTCCTATTGCTAACCATTTCGCATGAAAATAAATCTTACTTTAATATAAATGTACATCGTGGTCACCAAGTTTAGAATACTAAGTAGTTGGAGTCTACAATTCCACAAATTATTTTAGAAATATCCTAAAATGGTACTATAATTGTTGTAAACATTTGAGACACGTGACACTCTCTCACTCATGTTTTTTTCTTGCAGTTTGGCATATTCTTCCATGGCTTTGAAGGCAATTGTGCAAAACTCTAACTTCTTTTTTCTTTTGGTTTTTTGTTACAGATATATAATAAACATAAAACTAATTTCTTGAATCCACTCCACCAACATAATTCAAGTGAATGCCATATTGATTACCAACCCAAAAACATGTGCTTGTGTGCATCACTAATTGGCTAGTTGGGGGCGTGTTGGGGGCTTGAACTTTTTTCATGGCAATTAAGTTGTAGACCCTTTGTTTGTAGCAACATCAAACCAATTGCATTCCCTCCAATTCAAGTTGATCTTATGAGGGGAGTTTTCTTAATACATGGGTTTGTGAAATAGGGAGCTGGACTTAAACACTTGAGTTAGAGGAGTTAGGTTTTGTTTCACACAACCTAGTTAAGGCAAGTATAGTAATCACCTGAATGATGGAGCTGCCATTTTTCTTGTTGTGAAGTGGCTTGGCTTGCTGAATTCACTAGGATGTTAAGGAGGTGATTCACTGGGATGTTGAGGAGGTGGGTTATTCATATGTTGGATTATGTTTCTAGGTTAGTTGAGTGCATCACCAATATTTCATAAAATAAGTATGTTGATGTGATCAAAGTTGATCACCCAATGTCATCCCAATTAGTTAGTCAAAAGCACTTGACCACACTTAGTCAATTCTCTACATTACGTGGAGTTTTGTGCCAAGATTTCAAATCAAAATGTACCTTTGGTAATTTGTTAGCCAATGGTATTTTTGTGGCTGTGTTGTCTTCTTCTTGGAATCTTTTCCAATACCAATGTTCCTTCCACACAATCCCCATCTCCTCAATTATCACTTTTTATTTATTTATTTATCTCAAGGAGCATCCAATAAATGAAAGCGATCATCACCACCAATTTGCCTTCAAAGAAGAGAAACAACATGTACTTCATGTGGCAGAGCATGGCGGAAAATGCATGGGAAATAATGAGCGTGAAGAGAAAGTTTACAATCATGGTGATGCTCTAAACAACATGTTCTTCATGTGGTAGAGTATGGCGAAAAATGCATGGGCAACAATGAACGTGAAGAGAAAGTTTACAATCATGGTGATGGTCTACTGAACTATTTGGTTTCTCTTTTGAAAGTGTTTCCTTTCAAATCCAGAAGCATCACAAGAAGCCTCCTTTCATGGGTGAGATGGTTTGATGAACTACTAGTTAACCTGGGTTAGCTAAGCTTTTTGTGGTCAGGGTTACTCTTTTGTCAAAATAACCTAGAACTTGCACGCAATACCAATCTCTTATTCATATATGAAAGAGAAAACCTTGGTGGGTGGCTATCCCTTAAGTCTCAACGACTTGCTTTCTCCAAAACCTTTTAGCAAGGATATGCAGCAACACAGCTTTTTCTTGTTTAAATAATGCTTCTTCTCCTTTTTTCCACTATAAAATGATTTATTTGGAATGGTATATATTCTCTTATGTGGATTTATCCCTTTTAATTTTACTTTTATGATATCTATTTCCTAATATAATATGAAAATATTAATTAAATTGTTTTCGACTTTTAGAGATTTATTAATTCGCTAATATTTTCATACTTAGTTTCACTTGCAAAGTCATAAGCTCCGTAATAAATGTTTGAATTGTTAACCATGGAAATTGACATCTCGAATAGTCACACCTTATCAATTTTTGAATTATATAATATTTTATTTACCTTTATGATTGGTCATGAGGTCGCTATGTGATGGCTTAAATAATTCTTTACCGTGGATTTCAACGAACTTCAGACAACTCACTCAATAATTAACACGATTGTCATAATGTCCAAATGGAAGTGCCAAGATTAATTTTCAGATGCCAAGGATTAATGTTGATATATTTCTAATTATTGCATAATTTTGATTAATTTCAATATTAGCCTTTACTTCATATTGAGGGCAATTTAATTTCTTCTCTCCGAAAGAGGGTTTTCAATGATTGGGTTTACTAAAGGGGAAGAACATAAAATTTTCCATAATCTTTCTTATGAAAGTGAGGCCTAACAATTATGGAATTTTCTTCATTGATTTAGTTTAAGTCTTAAGATCTTTTGAAGAATTTTCTTCAGTGATTAACAAATTAAATAAATTTAAATAAAAATAATAGACGATAATTTTGGATAAATGTTAAAGTATCAAAATTCAAATTTAAACTAATTTTGATAATTTAAATATGCTTTAAATGTACCATGAATTAATCAATTTATCTATATGTGGTCAGTTGACTACATACCTAGTACTAAGGATAGATTAGCCTGTGCTGTAGAAACATTGCATACAGGGTGTTGAGGATAGATCATCCTGTTAGAATATTGAGAATGTGCATAAACACACAACAATACATTTGCTAACATGCAAAGCAAGAATCTACTAGTTTAGCCTTCTATCTACACAAGCAACAAATAATCATGTAAGAAATGAGAGACAAGAGAACAAGAGAGCAATACACCAGATATATGTGGTAAAACCCCAAATGGGGAAACATCCATGGAAATGTAGGTCTTCTTTATTCTTCAGAAATATCCAGTTTTACAAGTGATCTCCTCTCCACATTCGCTTCATAGCTTTACAACACAAAGATATCCAATATGCCTAAAGGTTCTCCCTCACCTCTATTATATACCAATAGGTATGGAAGAATAACATCCTAAAATACATCTAGGATAAATGATTTTCCACCTCTTTATATAATGAACGGTAATAGGAGGATATTATTGCATGATGCATATGGGATAAATCCTTTTACATAAGATTAGAGTTATATTTTATGCCTTCCAATGCTATATAAGACATATTACGACATCATACTAGGCATCATTACACATATAATATTAAAGTTACACATTCTAACACACCCTATGCCGTGAATACACTCCTAGAGCATTAACCTATAACATTAATACCAATGCTATTGGGGAGGGTAGAGAAAGGAATATATATTTATATCAAGCATGTGATGTTAATATTTTTATTTTTTATTTTAACCCACTGCCACCAAGAATATGATCAATAATCACATCAAATTCATTTCACAATTCTCACCAATCAAATATCAAATAATTAATTTTTTAAGTATTTAAAATTTGTATTATACAATTTGTAATGTTTGACCTTAAGAATGAAGCTCAAATTTAACTCACTAATATAAAGTAAAATAATATTGACTTGTAACTGATTACTTGTAACTTGAACTTTGGTTGTCATTGATGTCAATTGATGTCAAAGGGGATTTGGTATTCATGTGCCAGTTTGACGAAGTATATGAAAGTCACTTTGAAAACATCCAGTTTGAAGAAGTACATAAGGTGTACATTCAGTTTGAGTACATATGGTACATGCGCAAGTCCCAAGTCCACCTAGTCATGTTACTTCAAGGAAATGCCAAAGGAGATGGTTGGACAAGGTTCGGGAGTGCACAAGAGGCTTGAGAACAAGAAACAGTTGAATAGGTATGCAAGCCTTGGAAGTGCGCAAGACACACCAATCAAAAAAAGTATACAAGTTGTTGAAGCGCGCAAAGTGTATTGGAAGGAAGTAGCGGTTGGAGAAGTGAAGTGTGCAAGTCCCACAAGCGATGGTACATTAATGGTGCAACACCACACTGCAAGGGAGCAAATCCCACAAGCGATGGTACATCAATGGTGCAACACCACACTGCAAGGGAGCAAGTCCCATGATACAAAGGACCAAGTATGCGCAAGACCCACAAGGGATGACACCTCAATGGCGCAAAACATGACAAGTGGCGGAAGTGTGAAGTAAGTGGAACCGTGAAGCAAGGAAGAAGGAATGCTACGACCAACTTGTGTACATACTTTCAGTGCATGACTAGTATAAATAAGAAGCCAAGTTGGAGAGTTGATGTAAGCTTGTAAGATCAAGACTGGAAGATACAGATTTGGAAAGCTTCTTATATCAGGGCATCAAGGGATCGTGGAACCAGAACATCAATATTTAGCATAGAGCCGAGTGCGCAGGATGATGTAGTCTATTTGTGACAATTGTGTGAATATATAAATGTAGGAATACAGAGGATGTGTAAGTGCGTGAGTTCATAATGGTAGTATCACATATAGCAGACATAAAGTCACAGATAATCTAAGACAAGTGTGCGAAGACACAATTTAATTACAACTAGTGATGTGTGAACTAGAGTAGTCTATCTGATGTGCGAAGATAGACTTGTAGCATAACAGAATATGCACAACATAGAGTAATCTAAGACAAGTGCAAAGAATAGAAAGGTAGTATCACAGATGATGCACAGAAGGTCGCAGATTATCTAAAGACGGATGCACAAAGACATAAGTGTAATATTGCAAAATGTGCGTAGATTAACCTGATACAGATGCGCGAAATTAGAACAACAACATAGCGGAAGATGTGCAATATCAGTTGAGATTGTAGATGCAAAAGATCAGAACGACAACACAACACATGATGCATAGTATCTGTTAAGTATGCATAAATAGAGTGGTATGATGATGCATCGCATAGTTTGGAGAGTATGAAGTCAAGTGTGTAAAGTTTATGTTTTCAAGTTTTATATGTGAAACAATTCAACGATAACAAGATATCAGTTTACTGAAGGTTCGCACAACGTTGTGAACAACATATTATTAGAAGAGTGCAAATCAGTAGAACATCAAAGTAATATCTTCTACAATCATATTAGGGCGGCAGGACGGGGCAAGGAGCAGGGGGTCGATGCCTCCTTCCAGTTGAAGCTGGTAAATCATGGATTCGGTGCTTCCTTCAGGTTGCGCCTGTAAAACCAGGGGGTTGGTGCCTCCTTCCTATTGGATGCTTCCTTGAATGTAATCTTTATAATATAAGAGAGCATTCTGTGGTTTTCTCCCGATTGGGTTTCCACGTAAAAATATGTGTGTTCTGTGTTATGTACATGTGGTGTTGAATGTTTATTCATGGTGAATGCATAATTTAAGTTCCAGTGTAATTTGATAAGAAGTGATTTTTTTTCATAACTGTGCTAATACTGATTCACCCCTCCTCTCAGTAATAATATGAATCCAACATTGAAGCTCAAATTTAACTCACTAATATAAAGTAAAATAAGATTGACTTGTAACTGATTACAATATAAACTTCCTATCGACAAGTATAATAAGATGACTAAGACACCCAACCATAATGCCCTTCCCAACCTCCTTTGGAAAGACACGTAGATCTTATTAGAAGGAATACTAACCTCCTTCTCTATTTTTTATTCTCTAGTGTTCCAATTCAATGGGTTGAATTCATCATATATTTATTAATTCCCTTAGTTATCACTTAGAGGTATTTCGTGCTTCTCTTAGAAGGTTTTCCTTGACTAGGAAAATATGTTGGTTTAATCACTAGAGATAGATTGTAAACAACTAGAAAAAGTGAATTTATTCAACGAAATAACTGCTTTACTATTGGTTTTCTTGTAGCACCTGAGGCTTGAAATGCAACCCACCAATCTCTTATTTTAAAGGTTTCAAAAGTGGATTTTTAAAAGGGAGGAAGTTAGAGTAAGGGAGGGAAGTGATGCATACAAAATAATCACGAGAATTTCCGTATTTAGCATCTAAAGGGCCAACTGAGGACCCTATGAAATGCCTTGAATTTATAGCTCCCATGCCCTTTTCATAGGATGAGGTCAGTATTACTTCCTAAGATGCCTATCCTCTCCCATTGGATCAATGGGTTGAGGGTAATTCATTGTTCATTCACATTCTTAAGACCACCCATTCATCCACATTCCTTCCTTCATGGGTGTTATGTATATTGCTTCTATCACTCAGTTAGATGCCACAAAAAACAAGTGCTAGGATCATTTTCTAATATATAACATAGAGAATCCTCCTTCTACCTAGGTGTGGCCTATTTTGGTTGGTAACTAATGTGATGTGGGTGGCCTTGGTAAATTCCTTGCTCACCTAACCAATTCCCAGTGAGGTGGAAATCTGAAGCCTTGACATAAATGAATGAGTAGGATCATTGTATGGTCTTTTTATCTACATTATTTTGAATAACATTTAGATGTTGAGCCTGGAAGAAAAGTAGGGAAATTGGTCTCTAATGACTTGTTGTACATGTGTTTTACTCTTTGTACGTTTTTAGAGCAAAGGGGATCTAGGGGGCTAGCACCCTTGAAATATTTTTTTTGTTTTGTTTTTGGTCTATTTTGAGTTGTTTTTGGCCAATGGTTTTTCGATCCATTATAAATTAATTTTGATTAAGGAATTGCGTTCAAATCTAATATGGTTTATGGATTGTGGTTTTGGATGGTATGATATTATATTGTAACTAGAAACGATAATACAATGAAATAAAGAGTGGACAAACTCTCTAGAATGTTGGTTTTCGTGGTTTGTTTCTAGGGTAAATCTAAGTGTAATGTGTGTGTGAGCCATTTTTAATTCTTATGTTTTAGATTATGTTTCCTATTTATTTTATTACATACGTTTATCATAAATATTCATGCCCAACCCAGTAGAAACTAATTCAATATCATTCCTCACCGTGGCATGATGCAGTAAATGTGTCCCTTTCCTTGAGTAATTGCACAAAGTAGATTTTGATCAAGTCTAATAGTGTCTCTCTCTCGTGCCAACTCTCCCTAATATGAATGATTCAAGTGGCCTAATTGAGAAGCTAGACCAATCCCATTCTTCATGCAATGAGGTATGGCCTACTTTTCTTTCTTGTTTCCTCCTTGGATACAGATTCATGAATTTTTGAAGTAGGTGCCATATTGGAAAGAACAATGCATACTTCTACTCATGGAGGTGAGATAAAAATTTGAATTGGAATGCGTAAATCTTGCATTGTTTGATCTTGAAATCTCCCTTTCTTCCCACTTGAGGTAGGTTGGTATTTAAGTGCTAACACAACATCAAATTATGGTGCTTTTGTGCTCCTCAAATTGATGAGTCTAGTTCATCACTGCCACTAAAAAAATAAAGGAGCTATTATGAATTGACCGAGTCAATAGATACTTGCATGAGGTGTGATGACAAGTTAACTAGTCCAGGGAATGAGTATGGCACTCATATTTCTTTGGAGGATAACTTACACTCTCGTTCATCTATCAGGGAGTTTTACTTTATATTATCTATGTGAACATGCAACATTAGTGTCACTAGATTTTTCGATACATATATTAGTATATTATAAAATGTTACTTTCTCTAAATGAGTGATTCTTATCTTATATCTCAATTAGAATGATGCCATGCATCCATAAACACCAACTAATATAGGGAGCTATTTAGTGGGTTGGGACCTACTTGCAACAAGTGGCAATGATCCAAGATCAGGATCTATTGTTTGGCATATATAAAGTATGTTCTTGAAAGTACTATAAGGGTTGAAAACCTATATCTAGTCATGATTTTACTTGAGGATGCAACATTTTCTTATCCTTATCAGTGTGAACATCCATGTCTTCCTTATTAATGTGAGCACCCAAGTATGTTTAGGTTCTTGAGGTGTTTGGATCATATCATTATTAGAAGAAAATATGTTACAATATCTAAAGGAATTTGCACCAATTTTGATTCATGATATAGTATAATATTTCTTCAATTTCTTCCTCTCGGTTCACATTTTTTTTTAAAAACAAGGAAAAGTGAGATTCTAATGCTACGGTCTTGTTCCATAATTCATTAGTTAAGGTTCTGAGTGAGAAGGATGACTTACCAATGATTTGGATAGAGACAAGTCCTAATGGAACTACAACTCTAACTCTTCATAACCTCAATTGGATCCCATCTTTCTTTGGCCTTGACATTAACCTTATCTCTCCCACGTCTCAACATTGGAAATACTTTACAAAGAATTCCCATATTCAAATACCTTATGCCTTACTAAGCCCATTATGCCTTAATTTACTTCTAGCTGACCTTATCTATATTTCTTCTCTATCTATATAGTAACTAAGATTGACAAAGATTGAATATATCAAAGTGTTGACCTTGTAAGCCATTAAAAAGACTATGGTTTTACAAATGTCATAGTTTCAATGGCCCGTCCTTTCCAAACTATTTACCTAATGAGTTATTTAAGGGGTGAAAAATAACAATAGAATTTTAGAGAGTTGTGTTGTCCTTGTATGACTTCAAACCCATGACTGATCTCTTTTTAGTAATGACTCAATCATGTTAGTAACTAGAGAGAGAATAAGGAAACAACACACTAGCATATGGGGACTAAAGTGCTAAGTCTTGGCTTTACTTATGCAAAAACCATAGAAAAAGGAAGTAGGAGGGTCTATTATACACTCGTTTAGTCCTTTGAGGTCTAAATCATGTAGGGAGGGGTCCTAGTGGATAAATAAAGTATTCTAGTGGAAATAAAGTAATTTTATCTTAAATATATAGTGTGGAGAGTAGAGGAAAGAAAATAAAATCACCTTGGAATATCCCCAGTAGGGGTCAACCCTATTGCTCAAAGGGCTCTATTCTTACCCATTATGGTAGGGACATGCCATTAGTCATGGTAGAGGGGGCCTATGTCACCTACCCAAATTCTGAAAATATTATTATTATTGGCAAAATACTTTATGTTAATTTTTAATTACAAAGTTTTGTAATTATGACCAAGTTTGGTCAAGGATGAATGTAATTACTGAATTATTATTATTTAATAAATTAAAGTAGGAGACAAACACCCAAGGGAACTGTTAAATGAGTGTTCACTGACCCACTAGGAGGAATGGAAGCTGTTAGAAGGTATGGGACAGATGGCAGCAATTTCACTTCACCACTAGCTGTTGGTTATGGGACAACTACCCCTACAAATGTGGCATTATCCCCTAGGTGGAGGGAGTGAGCAGGCAGCTCATTTAATGACCGGTTAACAACTGAAATCCCTAGGCAGCCTACATAAGGCAAATTCGAATTGAGCAGGCATCTCTTACACAATATTTTCTGCAGAAATATTCCTCATGTGCATGAGGTGATCACTGAGAGATTCGAATAGGGAGGCTATGTGAGAGTGCAACTGTAAGTCTGCAAATTCTTCTGAGAAGGAGAACCAGAGGTGCTGGTGCAGGTCCCTTTGACTGCTAATTCTTTAAGACTGTATAAATATTGCTACTACAAGTGGAGAGCCTAAGATTCTAAGTTTCTTCCTCCTGGTGGTTCAATGAACAGGCTTGGGGGTCCTAAGGCAAGTACTTGGCTGCCTACAGGAATTGGTTGGGTGGAACAGGCTCCTTGGGATGTTTGTTTCCCTACAGATTAACGAGGTTTTGTTGTTTCTTATTTTGTTTACAGTTTAATATTTCTGTTTTAGTGAAATTATCAAACTCTGTTTTGTAAATGTAATTATTTCTGATCTTTTTTTAAGTCTGAATGATAAAGCTTTGTTAAAAATTTGATTAGATAATCATCTCTATATTTTTCCACATGCTATTATTTGCATCATACTCTAGTATAGAGAAGCAAATTAAATGATAGATGAGAGATAGGTAGATTTCCATTGATTAGACAAATAATTACAGTAAGTGCCATGATTACAATTCTGTCCTATATCTAAACATAGTAAAAATTTACTGCATAGTATCGACAGTGTTATAGGATTCTTTTGTTATTTCATGAAATATAAATATAGTCTAACTTCTGCACAGTCATATATTTTTCTCTTATCTCTATTCAATCAAGATAGCAAGCAAATGCAATTAAAATCATACATATCATGTTTTCCAAGTAATAGTATTTCCAAGGATTTTAACAACTGCAAGAACTAATTAAAATATAGTTTTCTTATCTTTAAACATACTTTATTTCTTCATTGATTTCCTGATTGATTTCATGTATCAATTATTTATTTCAGTAGTATCAAAACCTAATACATTGCAAACCCTAGTTCTGTATTCATATATTATATTTCTATCTCAAAAACAAACTGTAGACATTGTTCACAGAATGATAACTGTTATGACTTATTAAACCCTAAACATTACTTTCCAGAACCACACTATCTTTTATTTACGGTAATTTTACTATCTAAAAATTTATATAATAGTTAGTCGAAGGTACGTTTTCATGTTCATGTTTAAACATTAATCCACATCCTAACATTTAAACAAGTACATTATCGAGATTTTTATTACAACGATTAAACTTTGGATACAAACCCTCGCATAAACCCAATAGCAATTGATTGTTACAGGTAGGGTATCCATCAAACGAAACTATAACATGGAGGCAAAACCCTCTCAACATTTTTAAACAGTCAAGCTACTACAGTGTTTTCCAAACGTTTTACCAACAATGAGAATGAAGTTTATGCATACAGTTTTGCAACTACAAACCCTTGGCCAGAAGACAACCATCGTGGATCGACAAAACTTAACATTCATTTACATAGTGTTCTCAACAACATTTTCAAAAATATATTATTTTATTTCAAGAAAACCGAACCATAGTTTTTGAATACAAAGAGAACCCTTGGTTCTTGACTTCCATCTAAAACTATAACCGAAAATTACACTTTGAACCTATCAAGGTTTCATAGTACACAGGACTTACCCTCGTCAACTAAAAACATAATACAGAATTGTGAAATAACGAAGACTGTACAGGGTTTTTACCCTTAACACATCTAGCAAAATAAATGAAGAGTTGGAGTCTCTATAGATAATATAACTAGGCATCAAATAGCCAATAGGTAACTTAATTTACTGAGAGGTTACCCCCTGTACAAATTTAAACGAAACAAGACAAGCTTAAAACCTTGCTTACGGCCATCACTATTATAAGTCGAAGATTTCCATTTTTCGGCACATAGAAAACACATCAAGGTACCTACAAGGCATGTAAGAACCACCAGAGCTTACCAGGAAGCCGTAGTAGTTTTCCTTTCCAAAATCATGGCATAGAAATCCTCCAACGAAGCGAGCACCTGCCAAAGCACCCAAGTGAGTGGTTAAAAACTGTTAACATATTTCAGAATGCAAAATCTACGTATCAACATTTGTGCATTTACTTATTTACTTACCTGTAGAGTGTTATTCCAAATATCAATGACGAAACTAGAGATCGGCTGAAATATTTCTTACACGCAGGGAAGAACCAAAAGGCGTTACTACCATTCGAAAGAACCAAAGGACAAACTACCAACTACTCTCAACAACTGATGATTATCTACCCTTCATACTACGACATCAAGGCTCTATGGCACGAAGCCAAGCCTGCAACACTTAAACCTTTGCTCTCATAAGTCACAGGGTTGAAACCCTGGAAGAACACTCCCTCTAACCCTAAAAATTTGGCAGCCTGTCGGCCTCATTACAACAAAACAATGAAGGGCCAAGAAACTTGCCATTAATACAAACAACACGAGTTAGGGTTACACAAACCAACGACCAAGATATGGAGAGATCAACGGATAGAAAAGAGCCAACAATGCTACGTTGAAAGCCGAGCAACCTCACATTAATATGCCATTAAATTCCAACAAACACAGAGTTGCCAACCTCGCATGCCAAGGAATGATACGGTGCACAGCGTGGAGGAGAGGCTACAGGGCATCATTGCCAGCTGGAACTCCCAACTACAATATCAATCAAAGTTCACGTGGATAGACTGCGTGGTAATATAGTCACCCATTCCACTATGGAGTGCTTTTAATTCACAAATGTAACTCTGTCAACCTGCAACCAGAAGTTAATACCCGTCATTTCACCACTTTAAGTTGAGGCTTGGGCGATTACATTAGTATGATAATAATACATAGGATAAGAGCTTTTACATACAACATAGTTCAAGCTACCATTAAGCCAAAAACCTTTCTAAGGCCGTGTTAGTGGTCTGCATAGGATATTATCCTATGTTTTTTGTTTGTTAAAACAATAACTAGGATTACCTTGGAAATGCATAATATTGCTTTTGTTTTCATAGCTTGGTATAGTAAAAACCATATCATGTTATATAGTAACATGTAGTGTATGATTTATATAATTCCAAAGTTTAATTTGATATTGAAATAATTGAGTATTACGCCATGCATTATATAAATAAAAGGTAGCTATAACATACATAGCTACTTCATTTCTATAGTCTGTATAGTACTACAATGCTGAATACAGGACATAGAATACTCTAAGATTTCGTAAGACACCAACTATAATGATAGTACGAAAGTGTAAAGTCCTACAAATCTCGTAATTGTATACTTAATAGATAATAGTATTGTTGTATTTATATCACTGACAGTAGTCTCATGACGATAAATGTAACATCATAACAGAAAGCATGGACGACATGGATTGATAATATTAAGGAGCTTTGTAAAACAGTACTTAAGCGAGGAGTAGAATCCTTATATCCTTACCTTCAGTTTTTAATGTCGCAAAGAAGCACTTAACATTTTACTTTGACGATGAATTGAAAAACACAAGTACTCTCAATATTATGATGTCTGGTAGAACTCTTACCTGCGGTTTGCACATGGAAACAAGTTTCAAATGCCTTAGCTAAATGTAGCTAAGTAAGCTCTAGGGTGCCTCATAAGACCCCTTTATTAACAAACAAACAAACTGTCAGCAATCCTTCAAGAATATTAAAGCAGTACAAACTGTATCAACTTGTAATATTAACCAAGAACTTAAACAAATTTGTAAACTGTACTTGTTTACATAAGCATATAAAGATCTTTCGTTAAAGAGGATTAACATCCGTTTATACCTGAAGTAGAATTTACCACTATATTATCTGAGGATGATGACGTGCCATCGTCATTAATTTATCTTAGTTAAGATTTTGATTTAGTTTATATGTTCCGCATTAAATAATTCTGATAATTATTGCTATTATAATTTTTTTTATTTTTATTTTGGTATTTTCGGGATGTTACAGTCTATTAGTTGGGGTCCCATGCCATAAATATTAGGGGGGTTTAGCTACATGTGTCTAAGTAGGCCTCCATCCATCAATATATGGAGGTGGTCATTATGATCCTTAGTAGATAAAATGATAAAAAAATATGTGTCCTAGAAAAGGTATAAATGCCCCTTTACTTTAGTATATCCAAAACCATTAAGGTAGGGAAACAACATATGATAATTCTTTTATGGAAGGATCAAATCCTATTCAGTTGCTTCTTCAAGGGGTAAATGTCCTAATAATCTAGGCTCCAATACAATAATATTCCAATAAATTATTCATAAGGAGTCAATACTTATTTATAGCTACCAAGGAAACCTTAACCCTAACCTAATACTAACTACATAATGGGCCTTCTTTAATGAGGCCACATTACATTTATTTAATGATAGCTACCTAATGGGCCTTATTTAATAATAACTATGATTGTGGACCTATCCCACATTGCATTAAATAACCACCACCCTTATCCTTTTCAAAAATCTAATAGCGCATTGGCCCACCCTAATACACCCCTATGGAGGATCCCACATTCTATTCCCCTTTGAGAAACATTGTCCTTGCTGCTTATAGCTATGATGTACAACCATAAACCAAGGTCCCATGTATGGGTGCTTACTATAATGTTTAAGTAGTCGAGGGAGCTTGTCCATAAGCCAAGATTCCATGCATAAATGCTAGCCTCATGAACATTGAAGTAGTCCAAAAATATTGTCCATAAATCCAAGCCCCATGGTATAAGTCAAATTAGCACTTCTCCATATGTGACGACATAAAAAATGGTCAGTCACACAAAAGGACATCATGGATTGAAGAGCTTTGACTTTATACTTAGTTCATTGGCCTAACTCATTTATAGTTCATCCAGCTTTCCCATTTTATTTATATTGTTTTGTGACATACGCACGAGTGATGGTTGTGCAGCCTGCATATTATGCACATTTTGTTGGTTTATCCACATGCGTGTGCAAGAAAAAGTTGCACGCATTCTCCTGAGTGTTGAACTGCGTGTTACATGCACTATGTTTGTTTTCCACATGCACGTACCCCATTAAAATTCGAAAAATAAAATAAAAAACAAATTTGGGGTTAGTTTGGGTAGTTCTTGATAACTTCCCTAACTGTTACAAACTCCTATCCATTCGAGGACGCCTCCTTCCATTATAAAAATAAGTAAGGTTGGCCTTGAAAGGGACTTTTGGCTCATTGGTAATGAAATGCTGGAATAATTTGGTCTCTCTCTAATCCCTAATTTATGTGATTGAGATATTTATGTTCCCATCACCTGGAGATTGCTGGAGCATTGTGGAGAATGGACGCAAAGGAACCTAGGTCAAGGTTTCGTGAAGTGCCTCATCATAGCAAGGTATAATTATACTTGTTATTATGATCAATAAATACATCTTTCCTATACGGATGCAATCACTCAGGGCAATGTGGCCTAAATCCTTGGTTACTCTGCTTCCTCCCTCCCCTCTAAATACTTGAGTGCGCCTCTCACTAACTCAACTATCAAACATTCCTCCTCGAGGGAACTCTTGGACAAAATTGAAAGCAAAATATCTTCCTGGACCTTCAGAACCCTGAATATAACCAGTAGATTAACTCTCCTAAAGTATTTTCTTCAGTCTATGCCTCTTTATCTTTTTTCCATCCTCTCTGCCCCCAAATGGGTCCTCAAGTGCATCAAAAAATTAAAATGCTCTTTCCTCTGGGGAGGGGATAGTAACCACCAAAAATGGGCCCTTGTCAATTGGCAGACAGTCTGTCTTCCAAAGCGCGAAGGGGGCCTGGGAATTCGAGATCCAGAGATAAACAATGAGGTACTTTCGACAAAAAATTAGTGGAGTTGGATCTCCAAGAGTGCGCCCCCATGGGTAAAAATTTGGAACAAAAGGTATGGTCCCAGCTGGCCCACCTCTCAGTTCATTCACTATGACCTGGATCCTCCAGGATCCCTCATTTGGATAGCAGCAAACTGCCAAAGAGACTTAATAAAACGACACAGTTTATGGGAACTCAGAGAGGGGGCCTACGCCAATTTCTGGCATGATTCGTGGCAACAAATGCCTAGTCTCTATGGTAAAAATGACTCACTGAAACTTCAGGCCTTAAAGCAGAATAAAGTGAGCCTCAAAGTGCGGGAATTATGGAAACTCTCTAATAATTCCCCCTTTTGAAGCTGGATGGATCCCACGCTTTGGGGTTTCACAGGGTAGGATGTTGGTCTCTGGAAAGAGCTTCAGAAACGAAAAATCCACCGCACTCAAGGACCTGAAATTATTGTATGTGGGCACCAGCTGGAAGGAACCTTCACCATCAAGGAGGCGTACCTCTTAAAGACTCAAGAGTAGGAGGTGGACCCTGAACCACTCTGGGGAAGAATATGGGGATCTGATCTTTGGCCAAAAATTTTGACCTTCCTCTGGCTACTCACTCATCGCTGCATCCTCACTTGGGATAATCTTTTAAAAAGAGGATTCCTAGGGTCATCTATTTGCGTTATGTGTGGTGTTCAAGCTGAAACAATTGACCATATTCTTGATTCCTGCGATACAACTAGTGAGCTCTGGGACATGGTGGCCGTGAGATGTAGAAGATATAATAGGGCTAGGGGTAACATTTTCCTAACCTTGCAACAATGGGAAGAAAATCCATTCCACTGTGGCCTCCTGAACAGGCCGTGGTTTCTTATTCCTTGGTTCTTGGTTTGGAACATCTGGATGGAAAGAAATTACAGAATATTTGAAGGCATAAAGAGGCACATCTTGGTGATTTGGGATACAATTGCAGGTCACATTCAGGAGAATCTCTTCTTGAAAGTTTGGTTCAACTTGGATTTTCCTACTACTCAGTATGAACTTGATATTCTGAAAATCTGGGACTTCAGAAAGACCCCAGCCTCTACTGCTCCCAAGCATCTTCCCCTGACTCCTTCTAGCTCGGATTCTTGGATCACCCCCCCTAATGGCTTTCAGAAAGACCCCAGCCTCTACTGCTCCTAAGCATCTTCCCCTTACTTCGATGGGGCCTCTAAAGGAAATCCCGGAGAAGCAAGATTTGGGGGAGTTTTCAGAAACTCTTCGGGTTCCATTCTGAGGGTCTATTATGGTTCACTTAGGTATGATAGAAATAATGCAACTGAACTAGCTGGGCTCTCAGAAGGCATCTCCTTGACCACCAAGGAAAATATCCTCCCCCTCATTGTAGAAGGATATTATCAAATCATTCTCACTATGGCCACTCGCCTCCTCAATGGCTCATAGGCCTCTAAGCTCTCTCCCAGTTGGAGGCTTGAGCAAGACTTGTTTAACTTGTAAAACCTACTCTCTTAGACGAGATCCATCACTTTTAAACATTTCATAATAAAGGAGAACTCACTTGTTGACTGTCTAGCCAACGCTGGAGTTGACAACAATTTCCCTCTTTGGGAGGGGGATGTGTGCCACATCAACTCTGAAGGACTAAGAAAAAACTTCCAGGACATTGCTCATAAAGATATTCCTAACCTGAATGCGGGTGTCATGGAAGATAAGGCGCATGGCAGTCCCACGCAAGCCAGCAGGAACAACCCATGGCAGGAGCGAGGAGGGGTATTCAAAGCGTCGTGAGGAGTACACCCGACGCATTCACTCTAGTAGATACCATGTCGCATCAGCCAACCTGGTATTGGCCTCCAGGTAACACCACCATGCTGCTCATGTGTGTGGCTCTAATGGCCTCCTTCATGCATAGGTTTAAGACGTCTGTGGGGGAGTTTAACAGGCTGTTTGAGATGACAGTGCGTATGCTTCCTGCGATTGCCAGTAATTCCATGCTCCTCAACACCTCGCCTCCAACTACGAACTTGGATTCTCATACCAACTCATGGTTCTCTGTTACTATGTCGAGGCAGAGGGGAAAACCCCAGAGAGGGAGAGCCGATCGAACTTCCACCAACCAGGACTGGGTTGCAACAGATGGTTATGGGGAGGGGGTCTCCACCCTTGTTCAGCTTCTCATTGACAACTGGGAAGCCTGCCTACTTGCCGACCACCTCTCCTCGGGCAGGAATGAGGGTCAGATCAACCACTACTGGATCGTCAAGAACATGTTGGGAGCTCTAATGGAAGACACCAAGGCCAACTGGTCCAAGGCCAGGGACACGACTCAGACGCTGAAGACTCACATGGTTAAGATGGAAGGATTGCTGGGAATTCTGGAAACCACCTTTGGTGGGAAGAATTATGCTGGTGGTAGCCGCACCGGTGGAAGCCATGCCGGTGGTAGCCATGCTGGTGGTAGCCATGCTAGTGGTAGCAACGTTGTGGGAGAAGGAGCCCTAGGGGAGAATTCAACTGCGACAAGAGGAGGTGAGTCTGTACCAGCATCCATGGTGACGCGCGTCAAGGAAATTTCCAGGAATTCCTTCCCCATTCCATCAATGACTGGTCAGATGGCAATTAAAAGGGTTCGAGGTGAGAAGGAGGATATAGTTCTTCCCTAGCGCAAGGTGGAACCCCAACCAGTCAAGCTGTCGGCTCATGAAGCGATGGAGGAGGGAAAATTCAGTTGTCTGATTCTTGAAGAGGTTCCCAATGATGAAAATGCAACAAGCTAAAAAGGTTCTGGAAGCCACTTGCGACCTCCAGTGTTTTTGTTACATGCTGCTTCTTAATATTGTATATTTCAGTTTTTTTTACATAGGATTTTATAAACACTGTTATTCTCCGGAAAATACTGGCTTTCCCTGCTATAGGCAGAGGTTTTGTAATCATGGACACACCCATTTTATTCTCTTTGAATACCTAGGCTAGTGGTTCCACATAATTAGACCACCACAGACAACTAATCCTTATGTATTTTTGATTTCCACTGTTTAATAGAATTCTGCAGCTTACACAAAAATAAAATAAAGACATCTTTCCTTTCCCAATATATATGGTTGCAGACTGGTTCAATGAAATGTTTAGACTTTCATATTGAAATCTAAGGTGTATGTTTGAAATATATCAATGCACTAGTGTCAATTTATCTTCATTTTATTGTAGCCATAATCTTTGAGAAAGGTATTTTGTGTTTTGCAGGTGTTTCAAAGTCAGAGACAAAGATTGAGGTCAAGGGTGAAGATCTACTAAAAGCTAAGACCATTCTTCTTAAATAAGGTACACAATCTTGATCCTTTAGTGTAATATTTATCTTTGACAAAGTTTTGGATGCTTGTTTGACTATAGATGTTGATGGTATCACCCCATCCATAGGAATTATTTCCTTACAACACCCTATGTCTAGGTGCTCAGACTAACTCCTAAATGATGACACCTAATATTGGTGAATGATTGAGTGTTGTGCTCGAAATACCCACAATGGGGTCCTCCCTAATTGTAATAGGGGCCTATGGTTCCATTAGAGTTGAGAATAGGATATATGTGGTGTCCATTTAATGTAATATGGATAGGTTCACAATGTCAAATATTATTAAATAATGTCCATTGGGTAGTTACCATTAAATAAATGTATTATGGCATCATTAAAGAAGGTCCACTAGGTAGCTAATGTTTGTTTATGGTTATGGTTTTCTATCTAGCTTTAAATAAGGATGGAGTCCTCCTGATGGATCATGCATTGGAATAAAGTGTATTGGAGATTATCTCATTACAAGGTTTCCCCCTTGAAGAGGAGAGTTAATAAGAGTTAATCATTCCATCAAAGGATAATCGTATTGAATAAATTGTTGAATATTTTTTATATATTGTTTATGTTTTAATTTTAAGGGTCAAGTATCACAACAAGTGGTATTAGAGCTCCTTTTTGGGAAAAAGGTGAAGAATTTAACTTTGATATAGATTTCAAGAGAAAACATAGGGACATGACACTCAAATCCATTTATGGAGTTTTTTTTTCTAGAATCCAATTTTTTTTATTGTTGTAAGTTTCTTGAAAAAGAAATTGTTTTAAAAAACAAAATTTCAAATCAAAGTTTGGGAAGTGAAGATATTTTTGATTTAAAATATGATACTGTTCTTCTTTTATTAAAACCATGACTTTATTCCAAGTATCATAGAGAAAATAACTTTTGATGGGTTTCTCTGGTTGAAGCCAAACCAAATCCTAGTGAAAGAGTATTCAATAGCTTTTCAATTTTTCATATTATAGGATATACTTCTGAGTCATATTGAAGAAGTTATCACCATTTAAAATTGTTGCCTTAAAACCCTAGCTGCAAAAAGGAGGTCCATTGAATGTGACTTATTTGAATTCTACTTTAAAACCACAACTCTCAAGCTTACAATATGTTATTGCATTTGAGATAGATATATTAGCACCCATCATTGACACATATCTAGTGTTATATGCAAATTATGTGGAAGAGGCAAATTCTATAGAATAATCCTCTCCCATAAGATTTATTGAACTTGCTATATAATAAGCAAAACACATCAATCAATAGTTACTTGAAGTTAGAAGAATGTTCAAACCCTAATGTAGTTCACATACAACTACTTTGTTTAGGGCACAAACTACAAAATTATAGAAAGGATACGAAGAAATCCAACCTAAATATTATGGAGGAATATAGAAGAGAAAAGTGGGCATGGTATGATTTAGAGGATGCATGTGAGTAATGGTATATGCATAATTTTCATGACTATGGGGTTTTAGTTTGCATGTTCTCTCATTGTAGTGTTCCTTCTAGATCCACAACTGATCTTTTGCAACTATGTTGGTGATTTTTGGATATGGATGGTTCTATTTATTTAGATCTACGTGCCTGTGGTGGGAATTTGGATCACAACACTCAGCCATTTGTCGAGCTCTAGTGTGATCTATTGGGAGTAAACCTAAGCATTGAGACACAAGACTCATATTTATGGATGAATTTCTTGGACGATTTCAATGTTGAGTCCAACACATGTACATGAAACCCTAGCTTATGGGAAAGCTTCTTGGATTACTTCAACATTGCAATTAGCACCTGTACATGGGACATTAGTTTATGGTTTTACATCATCGCTGCAAGCATTAATGATTGTTGTCCACTAAGTTGCACTTAGGTGGACTCCTTGTGAACCACAGAAGACTTGAACAACTTACATTGGTCATTGCCAGAGTTCAAAAGTTCATCAGGACAATTTTTTGGCCCTTTGTAAAATTTGCATGTCAAAACCCCCACGGGGAAATTGTAATAAGTTGGTCTAAGCATGATACTTTTGTAAAAGGCTTGGCCTACCTTAGGTTTTTCTATCAAGGGGATACTCTAGAGTGTTTTTTCCTTAGGAATTATGCGTTGCGCTTTAGTGGAGTATAATTCCTAAGTTTTTCACTCATACCTCCAAAGTTGGAGTATTTTCCATGGTGGTCAAGCCTAGGGAGGTTATTAAAGCCTATGTGTCTATGTTTTTTAAACATGCTAGCCATCAATAATGAGTCATATGGACATGCACTAGGTCCCCTAGGATTTTTAAGTTATTCGAACACAAATAATTTTTCTCGTTTAACGAGATTTTTTAATATTTTAATTAAAAAATAAAAAAGTAATAAAAGTATGGTTAGGAGATGAATTTTGGCATGGGGGTGCTTGTTTTCTAACCCAGATCACCCACAAAACCCCTAAACCCACTTTTCCTAAGTTCTAAGTGATTATTTTTCACTTAAATAAAAATTCTCTCAAAATTATTTTTGAGGAATTATTTAATTAAAAAATAATAAATATGAGAGAAAATCAAATTCCTATTTCAGTGGAATTTGTCTCTGTGAAGGCCCAGTTGAGTTGGCATGGGTATTTAATGAATATTCCAATCAAATTTGGGGAGATCCAATCAAATATTGGACTTGGGTGATGTGTTCTCTCTTGGGAGTTGCATCCTACTTCACTTGGGCGACATTCTTGAGGTGGCACTCATCCATCAAGTGGGAGATCATCCCAATGTTGGTGCTTGGGTTCCCCCCTTAAGTGGCAGCCCAATCAGTTTCAATCACATGAATCAAGGGATCAATCAAGTATATCATTGACATTTGGCTCCTCCTCTCCATGAATGCGCCCCCCTCCTCTTGAGTTCGCCTTCCCTCTCTCAAAAGATATAGAAGCAAGGTTTCTATTGCTTGTTTCTCAATGATAGAAAGGCATAGAAACTCTGCTCATGTGTAATGTAATATTTTTCTCAAGTAATAAGATTGAAGACTTTGGAGGTCGATTGGAGTCTTGGTTCCATGCATGCACAATTTTCAGTTGAGGTGACATCTTCTAAGTTTTATTTGTTTTTATGCAAGTAAATTTTTAGATCTAGATATTGTAGAACAAACATTTACTGTTGTTAACTTGTTTGTTTATGAGCATGCTATCAATATTTAAGAGTAATACTAGTATTTGGTTGTACAACATATTCTCTTGATTTTGATTGATGAGCATACTAGTTTAACTTTGTTTGTGGGAGAATTTTGTAAGCTCTACAGGAAGCTTCAAGGTGAAGGGATCTTGGATCTAGGGTGATTCCACTTTCTCTCCATCACATTCAAGCTTTGTATCTATAAGTTATTGCTCCACACTTCATTCTTCTTCATCTTGTTCACATATAAAGCCTTGAGCTTGAGGGTTTGCTTAAACTGTCTCTCCATTTGCTAAATTATTCTTTGATTACTTGGTTAATATAAGCTTGGTAAGAGATATATCTCATTTTTATTTGCAAAATCGAACGCCTCCTTTTACTTTAGCATAAAAATTAGATATAGAAATAATTCATTTTCATATTAAAAAACTAGATCTAAATCCGAATTTTTCTATACTTGCATTTGTTAAACGTTTTCAATATTTTTGCAAGTTTAGATCTTGTGTTTTTTATGTAATTTTATACGATCTAAATAATAATTTGCATCATTTTAGCTCGTCGGTTTTTAGCAGGTCTGTGACGAAAGTGGGCAGATTTGTGACCAAAAATCATTCAAAAGTATAAAAAATACTTCCTGTGGACCTCCATCCACTTGTACAAATTTCTATATGATTGTAAGCCCTTAGATCCAACTATAAGTGGACTAAGTGGAACTAATTTTTATATTTTATTGTAATTATTAAATGAGAGCAGTGTGATACTCAACACCCACACCCCATCCCCCTGGGGGGATTTGCATCATGTCAAATTTTTGTGGAATAATTTTTTCTAACAACACAACAAACACACACACACACACACACACACACACATACACACCTTTTAATTTGCAGGACTATATACTTAACTTATTTCACAATTTAATTTTGCTTTTACTTCATTTTATCATTTTTGGAAGTGTAGATTAGAAATAACATAAAGTCTTGTTTCCATGAAGTATGCTCTCACCACCACACAAAGGCTTTGCCGATTAGTGGTGGATGATCAGAAAAGTGACACATAGATTTTGTGCTTCTTTAATTCTACTTTAAGCTTTGAGTATTCTTTTCTTGCAATAATTAACCGGAAATAATATTTAGCTTATAGCTCAAAGTATGTTCTTTCCCCTTGTGGGCATCTTTCCTGGCCCTGTGGGAAATCAGAAAGAGTTATAAACTACTTTCTAAAGTTTCACATCTAAGTTAAACAACTCACATAATGAAATTTGTCACATAGTGGAAATCCGACACTATGTTAATTGGAATTTGTGTGGGAAAATTTCTTAGAGGAAGTGGGAACAATTGGGAGGCGACCTCATGGCACAATTAGACTATACCCTAGTTGGTGTATTGTTGAACACCGCCCTGGAGAATCCATACCATCCCACACATCTTCATGAGGAGCCACCATCTTTCAGTTTTTAGACATTTCTCCCTGTACCTCACGTTATCTCGGGAGCTCCCCTTTTCCCTAAATAACTTAGAATCACTAATAATCTAAGAATAACCAAGAGACAATCGCAAAACATTTCCCTTTCAGCAGCATTTTTTATATCTTGTATTGAATCCATAAGGCACTGGTCCACAACAAATTTTTCATTCACTTTTGCTTAATATCATAATTTTCTTGTGCTACCTATATTGGTTGTCATTTCATTTTGCTGGTGAAAGCATTTATTTAAACTATTTTGCAAAATATTGGAAACCATTTTTAATCACAAACTTTCTTAAACTCATAAAAAACATCCTTAACTAATTCACTGAAACATTCTAATAGCCTTAGAAGCATTCCGTAGGGACTACCCTCCCTTGGCTTTGATTAGGAGTTTGCCTAAACAGAGGAATCAAGATCAGGTGACAGCCTTGACTTGAGACTTTCCCCCAAGGGCGCACCGAGCAGTAGCATATATTTTTGTTGTGTTAACCAGGTGCGCAATCCGGCGGCAACAATTTTTGGCGCCGTCGGCGGGGATAAATATTCTATCCTTGGGTACGACTTTTTAGCTTCTTTTTGTTTTTTACCTTTTGGTGTGTCTAGTTGAACAAATATGAGATTCACTCGATCCACCTGGAAACTGCACTGTCTAATAACACAATCACGTATTCTACAAGAATAACTTCTAACAGTTTAGTCAGCTTCATTCTTGAGCCTGAAAGGGTTTACCAAAGGAGGTAGGCTAGACTTACTTCTCATAGGGTCCTTCAACATTTAGGATCCGAGTCCCTCTTAGAAATCTAGTTTTTGTTTAGTAACTCTAGTTCAAATAAAGATTTGTCTCCGATGGATAAAATTTTCAAACCCCTTAACCTCAATCAGATTGAAGGATATCCACATGAGCTCCCTGAGAGAGCTATTGAAAAGCTACCTACCTTTCAAGGTAATAATTCCATCTCGGCATCAGTTCACCTTGAAAAGTTTGCTAGGAACCTGATTTGGTGCCGAACCCCTGCTCAACAACATGATGATGTCTACATGAGGCTTTTTGCATTGTCATTGGAAGATGATGCATCTGAATGGTTCATAAGATTCGATGCCAATACCTATGATTCTTATGAGGCCTTGAACAAAGGTTTCATGGAGAGGTGGGGAGAAAAGAAAGAGCCACGACACCTATTGAATGCCCTCCACTCCATCCAAAGAAATGAAAATAAAATAGTGGAGGAGTTCAATAAAAAATTCAGAGATCTGGTTGCTAGTTTTCATGCCGACTTCAATCCCACTAATAAATCTATGTTAGTTTACTATATGGAGGCATTAAGTGGAGAAATCAGATTCATGTTAATGGATAAAGAACCAGGAACTCTGAAAGCTTCCCAAGACTTAGTCATAAAAAATGATCTTAATATGCAGTCATCGGGTAAATCAATATTCCTGGGTTCACAAGGGCTATTGTTAAACATCATGAACCTAAGGATAAGTTACCCATGAATCAGATGCAAGAGTCTTATGAAAAAAATATGAAGGAGATGAGTGAATGTATGGAGGCAATGGAAGCAAACTATGTCACTCAGCTTCAAACAATGCATAATAGGTTGGTTTCTGTAGAGAGATCATATGCAAATAAAAATACATTTCCTCAAAAGAGTAAGTGGAAGAAGAAAGGACCTCCTCAGGATGATAGAATGCCTCATCAGCTTGAAACTGCCAATATGGTTGAAGAAGTTCCTCCATATTGTAGACCTTGTGATGCATTACATGAAGAGTCTACATGCTATGTAGCTTGTCAAACCTTAGAAAAAGAGTATCTGGGAAGTAGCAATAGTGATGTTTTTACAAGTGAGCCTGAGTTCATCAACACAGTAGGACATGTTCACCCCTCTCTAAATAAACATGGAAACAAGCTAGAGATCATAGTCAATAAAAATAAAAGTTAGCTAATTCTTCTGGTTGAATGCCTACTCCAGAGCAGATTAAAGAAATGCCTAAATACAAAGGACTTACCTATCAGAGGCGGGATTATGTTGGAGCCCCTAAAGCCAAACAACAATATGTACCAAAGGTAATAACTCCACATGAGCCTAACTATGTTCCTGTTGATATTGATTTAGGTAAATGGTTTGAATCTGCTAAAGTCTTGATCCCTACCACATAAGCCATTAAGATCCCTTGTCAATGTGAAAAGTTAATGAATGTCATTGATCCTCCTAAAGAGATAAATCATGAACATCCTAAAGTAAGAGCCCCTTTTCAAAAGAAAGTTGATGAGGAAGACCCCCCAATTGTCTTACATACTATGGAATCAAGTAAAGAAGATCACCCGCCCTTTTATGTATCATTCATGATAAATGGTCTTCTTCTACAAACCTGTATGTTGGACTCTAGGGCCTCATCAAATATCATGACCAGAAAGGTTATGGAAAAATTAAATCTGAATATCACTCGACCATATTCGAATGTTTGTGCCATGGATTCCAGACAAGTTGATGTGATTGACATCATTATGAATATACCTGTAAAATTGGCTAAGTACCATGATATCCACATCACCATGGATATCCTAGTGATCAATGTACCAGACAAGTGGGGCATGCTCCTTTCGAGAAAGTGGGCTGCTGATATAAGGGGTTCGATCCAAATGGATTGGAGTTATGATACGATACCTGTATCAGAAGATTCTCTTGTTAAATTGCATACTAAAAGAGCTAAGAAGTATCATGTTGAAGATCCTAAGAATTTTTCAAATGAATATGTATACAACACTGATCGTAATGGAAACTATGCAATTTACTCCAACTTTCTAGGCCCTGTAAAAGAACAAATCAAAGATGAGAAAGTTGATGAGATATGGAGAATGAAATTTGATGGAGCACATTCTAAAAGAGCTAAGAAGTATCATGTTGAAGATCCTAAGAATTTGTCAAATGAATATGTATACAACACTGATCGTAATGGAAACTATGCAATTTGCTCCAACTTTCTAGGCCTTGTAAAAGAACAAATCAAAGATGAGAAAGTTGACGATATATGGAGAATGAAATTTGATGGAGCACATTCTAGAGTGGGAAAAGGGGTAGGTGTTTTCATCACTTCACCTAGTGGGAAAAATTTCAACTTTGCTTATAGGTTAGAATTTGAGGCAACTAATAATGTGGCTGAGTATGAGGCATTACTTTTAGGATTGGAAATGGCTAAGGACATGGATATCAAACTGCTAAGTATAAAAGGAGACTCGGACTTAATAATTCTCCAAGTAAAAAATAAGTATGCATGCAAATGTGAAAGACTAAAAAGATATAGGAATGCAATATGGGATACAATGGATTTTTTTGATGCATTAAACCTTATTGATATTCCTCTAGATCAGAATTGCATGGAAGATAGACTAGTAGTAGCGGCATCAACACTTCATCCATCATAAGAACTGTTAAATGGAAATGGTACACTAGAGATAAATTTTACCATCAATTCCGGATAATGTACACTATTGGAAGGTTTTTCAGAGTGATGAACATATCTTGAGATTCATCCACAATGTGGAGGAATTTTAAGATTTTCAGGTCAGCTTCCAAGAGGAAGGTAAAGTGTATCAGGAAAAAGATGATTACTTCAATCCTATCCCTAGGGGCTTTGTGGCATTAGAGGATGGTTTTGATCGGCAGGAAATATGTAAGAATAAAAAGGAAATGGTCAAACCTGGGGATTATATAGAAATAAACATCGGAACAGATAAAGATACAAATTTAATAAAAATTGGAAAAGGAACTTCAGAAAAAGAACATAATGAGTTAATTAACTTGGTAAGGGAGTATAGGGATGTTTTTGCATTCACATATGTTGGAATTAAATCCTACCGGGATGATGTTTTCCAACATACTATCCCATTAAAGCAAGAATTGAAAGAAGTTAAGACATTCCAGAAAAAAACTTAGACAGATAAATCCAAAGATGGCACCAATAGTCAAGAAGGAATTAGAAAATATGTTGGCAACAAGAATCATCCATCCAACAAGACATTCGACTTGTTGCTCAAATTTGGTGGTAGTTAGAAAGAAGAATGGCTCAATCAAGATTTGCATTGATTTCAGAAATGTAAATACATCCAGCCTAAAAGATAACTACCCATTGTAGAACATGGAAACTCTTCTCCAGAGAGTAACAGGTTCGGGCATAATGTCCATGTTGGACGGATTCTCCGGATATAACCAAGTATTAATTAATAAGGAGGATCGAAATAAGACTACCTTCACGACCCCATGGGGTACTTTTGAGTACATCAGAATGTCTTTTGGTTTAACAAATATAGGAGCTACTTTTCAACATGCTATGGATTACGCTTTTAAAGAGCTGGTTGGGAAAAAAATTGAAATATATCAGGATGAATTGACTGTCTTTTCCAAGGAAAGGACAGGTCATGTTAAACACTTAAAACAAGTTCTCGAGAAGTGCCGAAAATTTGGCATATCACTCAACCCAGCTAAATCAGTACTAGGTATTGATGAAGGCAACTGGGCACTGAAAGAGTAGAGGTCATAAAGAAAGTTCCTTTTCCTAAAGATCTAAAATCCCTCCAGTCATTCAACGGTCAGATTAAATTCATAAGGAGGTTTATCCCGAACTTAGCATAATTGATGAAACCATTACAATTTTTTTTAAAGAAAGATGCTAAATTTGTATGGATGGATGAAGGTAGAAGTGCATTTAAATGTGTCAAAGATAGCATAGCAAAAGCACCGATTTTGGTCATCCCTGATTATAAAAAGGATTTCCAGATTTTTTCATTTGCATCAGAGGACATGATTGCGGGGGTGTTGCTACAAAAGAAAAATGAATGTTTCGAGAAACCCATCGCAATCATGAGTAGAGCATTACAAAACTCTGAGTTAAAATATACTCTAATGGAAAAGCAAGCCTATGCACTAGTAAAATCCCTTAAACGTTTCAGAACATATGTCTGGTATTCTAAGATAATTGGTTATGTTCCACATGCAGAGGTAAAAGACATATTCTCCTAGCAAGATTTCTTAAGGATAAGAGGGAAGTGGGTGTCAAAAATACAGGAATATGAATTGGAAATTAGACCCACTAAACTTATTAAGGGACAAGGCCTTGCAAAGATGTTAACTCAGGGGAATGAGGAAGCCTTGGGAATGGTGTGTCAGAACAATTTGTTAGAACAGGTCAAGTCAGCAGAGCTTCAACAATTAGAACAATGTGAATGGTATACGAATATCATTTTCTTCCTAAACAACCTCACACGCCCAAATCACCTAGTAGGACATAAGAGACGAGCATTGAGGTTGAGGGCCACTAAGTATTGCATCACCCAAGATGGACTGGGTTGGAGAAACCCAGAGAGATTAATACTTAGGTGTGTAGATGAACCGGAGTCCAAAAAAATCTTGGTTGACTTTCACTCGGGATTTTGTGGTGGTCACTATGCAGCTAGAAATACAACCCACAAGATCCTCTGAGCAGGCTATTACTGGCTAAGCATTTTTTCAGATGTGCATAAGTATGTTAGGAATTGTCAAGAATGTCAATTTTTTGTCGGAAAACAAAACCTAGCAGCTTTACCTTTAAAACCAGTAATAGGCCAAGCCTCTTTCCAACAGTGGGGGATAAATTTCATCGGCCAGTTTAAGGATAACTCAAGCAACAGTTATTCATGGATCCTTACTGCTACCAATTATTTCACAAAATGGGTGGAAGTAATTCCCACCAAAGCGGCAACCGAAACTGTGATCATGGCCTTTCTTGAAGATAAGATTATCAGAAGATTTGGTGTTCCCGTGAAAATAACAACCAATAATGCCAAAGCATTCAGCTCAGCAGAATTCTCAGCATTATGTTTCAAGTACAGAATTATCTTATCCCATTCATCAAATTATTACCCCCAAGGTAATGGCCTTGCTGAATCCAACAATAAGAACTTAATGAAAATAATTAAGAAAACTGTTGGGGATAATAAAAAGTCACGGGATAGAAAAATCAAATTTGCATTATGGGCTGACCGCATTACCAAGAAGAGTTCCACCGGGAAGTCTCCCTTTGAGTTGGTTTATGGCATGGATGTTCAATTTCCTATTCATATTAAGTTTCCAGCATATCAGTTACTTTAACTTTTCAGTTCATATCAGGATGCCATTCAGAACAAAATTAATCATATTGTTGAGTTGGATGAGAGTAGAAGGAAGGTTGTTGATAAAAGCATCAGAAATCAATATAAGATAAAGAAAAATTCTGATAAATCTTCCAGATGAAGAGCTTTTCAGAAGGGTGACACGGTGTTACTGTGGGATAAGAGAAGAGAGAAACCAGACTTGCATGGGAAGTTTTACAGCCTCTGGACGGGGCCCTTTAGCATATATGACTTGGCTAGTTCCAATTATTTCCTTCTCAACAATATGGACGGAGAACAACTCAACTTGCCAGTTAATGGGCAGTTCTTGAAACTATTCTTCAGAGATAATATATGATTCCTAAAAGGGCATCTATGTATCATGGATTTTCTAAACCCTATACCTTTTCCTTTTGTACATTATTTATGTATAGTATTTTTTGTATACTAGTTTTGTATCATATCATGTATATTATTTTTGTATATTATGCTTTGTATATTATAATGCAACTTAATGCCTTATTTCACTTATTTTTATATACATGCGATTAATACACTTTTGGTGTCATGCAGAAACCAGAAGATTCTAGATTCTCGCATAATTTCCAGCTCTAAAGATCATATCAATCACGCGTCCCACAGTTGGAGCCAGACTTAGGTTGACTCCTTGTGAACCGCGTAATACTTGAACAACTTACATTGTTCATTGCCAAAGTCCAGAAGTTCATCAGGCCACTTTTTTGCCCCTTTGTAAAATTTGCATGTCCAGACTCCCATGGGGGAATTGTAATAAGTTGGTCTCAGCATTATACTTTTGTAAAAGGAATGGCCTACCTTAGGTTTTTCTATCAAGGGGATACTCTAGAGTGTTTTTTCCTTAGGAATTATGCATTGTGCTTTAGTGGCGTATAATTCCCGAGTTTTTCACTCATACCTCCAAAGCTGGAGCATTTCCCATGGTGGTCGAACCTAGGGAGGTTATTAAATCCTATGTGTCTATGTCTTTTAAACATGATAGCCATCAATAATGAGTAATATGGACATGCACTAGGTCCCCTAGGATTTTTAAGTTATTCAAACAAAAATAATTTTTCCCGTTTAATGAGATTTTTTAATATTTTAATTAAAAAATAAAAAAGTAATAAAAGTATGGTTAGGAAGTGAATTTTGGCATGGGGGTGCTCGTTTTCTAACCTAGAGCACCCAAAAAACCCCTAAACCCACTTTTCCTAAGTTCTAAGTGATTATTTTTCACTTAAATAAAAATTCTCTCAAAATTATTTTTGAGGAATTATTTAATTAAAAAATAATAAATATGAGAGAAAATCAAATTCCTATTTCAGTGGAATTTGTCTTTGTGAAGGCTCAGTTGAGTTGGCATGGGTATTTAATGAATATTCCAATCAAATTTGGGGATATCCAATCAAAGATTGGACTTGGGTGATGTGTTCTCTCTTGGGAGTTGCACCCTCCTTCACTTGGGGGACTTTCTTGAGGTGGTACTCATCCATTAAGTGGGAGATCATCCCAATGTTGGAGCTTGGGAACCTCCCTTAGGTGGAATCCCAATCACTTTCAATCACACGAATCAAGGGATCAATCAAGGATTTGATTGACATTTGGATCCTCCTCTCCATGAATGCGCCCCCCTCCTCTTTAGTTCGCCCTCCCTCTCTCAAAAGATATATAAGCAAGGTTGCTATTGCTTGTTTCTCAGTGATAGAAAGGCATAGAACCTATGCTCCCATGTAATGTAATATTTTTCTCAAGTAATAAGATTGAATACTTTGGAGGTCGATTTGGAATCTTTGTTCCACGCATGCACAATTTTCAGTTGAGGTGACATCCTTATGAGTTTTTTTTTTTTATGCAAATAAATGTTTAGATCTAGCTATTGTAGAACAAACATTTACTGTTGTTAACTTGTTTGTTTATGAGAATGCTATCAAGATTTAAGAGTAATACTAGTATTTGGTTGTACAACATATTCTCTTGATTTTGATTGATAAGCATACTAGATTTAACTTTGTTTGTGTGAGAATTTTGTAAGCTCTAAAGGAAGCTTCAAGGTGAAGGGATCTTGGATCTAGGGTGATTCCACTTTCTCTCCATCACATTCGAGCTTCAGATCTACAAGTTATTGATCCACACTTCATTCTTCTTCATCTTGTTCACATATCAAGCCTCGAGCTTGAGGGTTTGCTTCAACTGTCTCTCCATTTGCTAAATTATTATTTGGTTACATGGTTACTATAAGCTTGGTAAGAGATAGATCTCATTTTTATTTTCAAAATCAAACTTCTCCTTTTACTTTAGCATAAAAATTAGATCTAGAAATAATTCATTTTCATATTAAAAAACTAGATCTAGATCCAACTTTTTCTATACTTGCATTTGTTAAAAGTTTCCAATATTTTTGCAAGTTTAGATCTTGTGTTTTTTTATGTTCTAACTACTAATTTGCATCATTTTAGCTCGCTGGTTTTTAGCAGGTCCGTGACGAAAGTGGGTGGATTTGTGACCAAAAATCATTCAAAAGTGTAAAAAATACTTCCCGTGGACCCCCATCCACTTGTACAAATTTCTATATGATTGTAAGCCCTTAGATCCAACTATAAGTGGACTAAGTGGCACTTCTTTTTAGCTTTTATTGTAATTATTAAACGAGAGCAGTGGGATAGTCAACACCCACACCCCATCCCCCCTGAGAGGATTTGCACTATGTCAATTTTTTGTGGAATAAAATTTTCCAACAACACAACAAACACACACGCACCTTTTAATTTGCAGGACTATATACTTAACTTATTTCACAATTTAATTTTTCTTTTACTTCATTTTTTTCATTTTCGCAAGTGTAGATTAGAAATAACATAAAATATCGTTGCCACGAAGTATGCTCTTACCACCACACAAAGGCTTTTCCGATTACTGGTGGATGATTAGAAAATTGACACATAGATTTTGTGATGCCTTACTTCTGTTTTAAGCTTTGAGTATTCTTTTCTTGCAATCATTAACCAGAAATAATATTTAGCTTATAGCTCAAAGTATGCTCTTTCCCTTTGCGGGCATCTTGCTTGACCCTGTGGGAAATCAGAAAGAGCTATAAACTACTTTCTAAAGTTTGACATCTAAGTTAAACAAATCACATAATAAAATTTACTACCCATCACATAGTGGAAATTCGGCACTACGTTAATTGGAATTTGTGTGGGGAAATTTCTCAGAGGAAGCAGGAACAAGTGGGAGGTGGCCTCAGGGAAAAGTTAGACTACACCCTATTTGGTGTAGTGTTTAAAACCACCCTAGAGACTCTATTCCATCCCACACATCTTCGTGAAGAGCCACCATCTTTCAGTTTCCGTACATTTCTACCTGTACTCACGGTATATCGGGAGCTCCCCTTTTCCCTAAATAACTTCAAATCACTAATAATCTAAAAATAACCAAGAGACAATCACAAAACATTTCCCTTTCAACAACATTTTTTATATCTTGTATTGACTCCATAAGGCACTGGTCCATAACTAATTGTTCATACTTTTGCTTAATATCATATTTTTGTTGTGCTATCTATATTGGTTGTCATTTCATTTCACTGGTAAAAGCGTTTATTTAAACTATTTTACAAAGCAATCTTGGAAACCATTTTTAATCACAAACTTCCTTAAACTCCTAAATAACATCCTTAACTAATTCACCGAAACATTCTAATAGCCTTAGAAACATTCCGTAGGAACTACCCCCCTTGGATTCGATTAGGAGTTCTCCTAAAGGGAGGAGTCAAGATCAGGTGACAACCTTGACTCGAGACTTTCCCCCAAGGGTGCACCGAGCAGTAGCATAGATTTATGCCGTGTTAACAAGGTGCGCAATACGACGTAAACAAGGACAACACTTCTCGATGGAGTGGAATGGTGGGATCCTCCCTTAGGTTGTAATAACATCCTATGGGCCCATTAGATTTAATAATACGATAAGTATGGTTGTCATTTAATTTAATTTGGACTATGTCCACAATGTTAGTTTGTATGTTTGCATGAAAAATATTGTAACTTATATTCAAAAGAAATAATGGAAACTACATTGTTTATGTGGTCTAGGCACGTGTTCAAAAGAAAATGAAAATAAAAAGGTTTTTATATTTTATCCTAAATACATATGGATCAAAATGATCATACCTCCAAGCAAGGCACCCCCCCCTCCCCACCCCTACATTCTACTATTGATATTATCCTCCAAACATAGGCCTAAAAAACTAAGTCTCATGATAATCTTGAGAAATGTAAATTACATATTATACTATGAAAGTACTAAAAACAAATAGTAGTGAGAATGACTCCTCATTACCAGCCTTCAAATCAAAAGATAAAAGACCTTGACTATGCATAGGTCTCAAAGATAGATTCTTCCAAAATATATAATCCATCTTCAACCTGTTAACCTTTCTTTGAAAGTGCATCAACCAATACATAGTGTTCATGATATGCATGAGTGTATGATATAGCCTCAAAAAACAATGATGCCTCGTTTAACTATTTTTCCAAATATTCCAACTAAACATAATGAATTTCAATCTCCCCTTTCATCTATTGAATAACCAAGGAGGAGTCCCCATATACCTAAAATATCCTAACCCATTTATCGATCACTATTTTCAAAATAAGTTGAAGGCCCAAATTTCAATGTAATTTTTTGATCCAATCCCCATACCAATCTTGAATCTAGTGAAGTGCTCCTTCGATTCGAATAAAACACCTCATGCTGCTAAAATTGTCTAGCACCATTAAATAAACCCAAGGGAAATAATTTGTTGATATATAAGTCTCCCACATGTTGTGGTTGTCTTATCTTTGAAGTCAATTTGTGTCCATGAAAAAGACCATGGACCTAATTGTAAACCTATACGGTAGGAATTGGTTTCCCTTCAAATATTTGGGCTTTACATGCTATCCAAATATCCCATATAGTGAGATACATAGTTGTCCCCCCAAAAATTAATTCCTTCATATGAAACTAATTTCAAAGGAATTCTCTCACTGAAGTACCTCTCCAAACATTGTCCATTCCAATACGTTTTTTTATATATTTCCACAAATCTTCAACATATGGACAATGAATAACTAAATAGGAAATTTCCACAACCCCTCATGCATAGCAAGTAAATGTTGGGTCTCGTTCTTCCTCTTTTCTATAAACCATCCTAGGTTGGAACCTTATTTTCAAGTGCGATCCATAAGATGTGTCTTCTTCGGTGCCTTTATTTTACATATTGTAATCCACCACCACACCTCTTCTTGACCAACAATATCCATTGAATCTTCATAACCTAAATTTGCAATGTACATAATCATAACTTTATTTTTATCCCACATCAATGAATCTTTTGAATCCCTTATTATTATATGTACTTTTGTTATTGAAGAGCAAATAAATTTATTGATGGACCTATGGGAGTTGATAAGTAAATCTTCTATTATTGCTACTAAAATGGTTTCTTTGATTGATGTCTTCAATCAATGGCTACAAATTCACCAAGAATTATTTAAGAGCTACGTTGAAACCTTTATTAAGGCATATATAGAAATGAATGAGCATAAGAGACAAAAGGGTGGTTTCCACTCATACACAAGTCTTAGGCATACTAGAATTGGTTGGGATGTTGGGTTGGATGTTTTGTAGTAGTTGATTACCACTTGTGATATATTGTGTAATGTCCCCTTCACCCAATACAAGTCTTAGGCATACTAGAATTGGTTGGGATGTTGGGTTGGATGTTTTGTAGTAATTGATTACCACTTGTGATAATTGTGTAATGTCCCCTTTACCCAATACGACCAACAAGAGGAGACATTGACTGATTTTGGGCTCTCAAAATTTGCCCCATAACCATATTACAAATTCATAATATGCAAAATACATGTGCAGGTGCAAAATAAAAACACACGGCATAAATAAACTCGATCCAAAAACACACAACATACATATACAATCATAATCATAACACGCATTAAATAAAAATGTTTCAGATTCAAATACATGAGAATACTTATCTTTATCCAACACACCTCCAACCAACTGGGTGTGTAAGAGCGGCTTTCCACCCAATTGTACGCACTCTGTCCAACATATACTCTAGAGCGGTTTTCCACCCAATCGTAAGCACTCTGTCCAACATATACTCTTTTTGCTGAGATGCCACCACCAAGCCGAGCTATGAGGCCACTAGGGTGAAGGAAACACCTATAGGATTTTCTCTCTTATCCCACAACCTATTCTACTCTCTATGCTTATCCAAATGCTCATATAAATCTCTATAGGGATCTCACTCACCTCTCACAACCTTGGCTCCCACAGTACCTACCCCACACAACACCCTTCTCAGCTTAGGAATCCCCTTCATCGATCTATAGTTCTCTTGGGGGATCCATATTTCCAGGTGCTTCTAGTGTGTGCATAGAAGGAGGCCAATCTAATGTACATTGTTGGAGAACCACCTATAGCCTCAATTCATGGTTTCTCAAGCATGCAAAAGCAGCAGAATTCAAGGGGTAAGGGTTCCTATCTTTCCCAACTTCTGTGATCACCTACAACCATCTATTTTCCCTTCCAAATTGCATAACTATATCTAATATCGAATTTTTGGGTTACACAGTCTAGTAGTGGCCATGAACATCAATGGAGAGCTTTGCATAGTGTAATTCTACATGAGAGAGTGAGAGAATGAAGGTTGACTCCAAGGGATATGAGATAATGGTGACAAGACAACTGACATGGCTTCTGACCATATAATAAAGAACTCCTAGAAGCTACATATCGACTTTTGACATAGGACAGAACTAGCATAAAAGTGTAGTCAACTCCATACTTCAATAACTGCTTGAGGTGACTTTTCCCACCAACCTCACACATGCATTCAATGATTGGGTTCAATGGTCAAGAGGAGGTAATTGGCTTATTCAAATCACATGGAATAAATAGGATGAGTTCTAAGGTTGACAGTTGGAAGCAAAGGAGTTTCCCATAGGCCCCCTTTCCGCTTCCCCTTTGGTGGAATCATAGCCCCTCTAGTGCTCTTTACACAACCATATTGGACCATTTTATTATTTATGCAACATAATATTTACATACATTTCAAGTTAGCATGACAAGCCAACCATACATTCCAAATGAAAATATATACATCATACATGCCTAGCCATTCACTAGTCGGACCTTGGCCTTGAGCTCCACACTAGGAATCCATACGAGCATATTTATATCATCTACATAATTTTGGTTAAATACATTCTAAGTCAAAACTATGGGTATTAATTATTGACTAATAGGAGTAAAGTGTTTTTCAAAAGAATTGTTGCAATAAAATAAATAGATTCATCCTTGACTATTCTTCATGATAGGTTTCTTGCCAAGTAATAATATGAATTGAAGCTAGTCTTCTTCAAGATCACTATTGTTGAGTGATTTGATGGACTCACCACATTATTGGGAAAGGACATAAGCTATTAGTTGAATTATCTAGTAATTGAGAATTATGGAATTGATTCCAATGTGTGGGAACAATGTATTGAATCAGTTGAGGTGCAAAATGAAATATTTTCCTTGGAAGTAAAATAAGAAGTCACAGTGGGTCCCGATAGATATTTCATTAAATCATGGCTTGATAAAGATTTGGAGAAGGTCACCAAGACTTTGTAAATCTTGTTTAGATGGTAGTTAAGGTTCATAAAGAATGTTAGGAAACCCTATTATACTTAATTCATAGTTATTGAAGAGGGAAGGAAGAGAGAACTCAAGACTCATGCCTCCTAAAATTTTGTAAGTTTTCCATCTCTGATTTTCCCCTTTCATTTTTTGTCCCAAATGTCTTTCGCCACTATGTTTCTTTGTGTGATTTACAACAAAGGGACTCAGGATTGATTTACTGTTTCCCTTGTAATCATCTCTTTACTTTGTATTTCCCTCTATTTATACACTAATATAAACTCTTTCCATAAATGTTATTGTGTTGATAGTTCTTATAGTTTACTTCCTTAACTGTTTACTTAGATCAGTTAGTGTTTATACATGCTTTACTGCTTGTATTGTTTCCACATGTTTTGACAGGTCTTGCAACTAAATATCTGACGACCACAGAACTTGGAGCAACAACGAGGAGAAAGATATACAATCTGAAGGTAAGACATCTAGTTACTCGATCTCTAACTAGATCTAGGAAAGTAGCTTTATGTTATGTCTTTATTTTTTCTAGATTCGCATTGAACTAGTGAGATTTGGCTCACGTCCACTTGAGTAGATTGTCCAATAACAGGGACCACCTCCCATAATTCTACCAAGACAAAATTAACAAAGGTAGGGTTACGGCATACATGGAACTTGCAGCTCATCCAAAGGCTCTCTGGATCTCCCAAAATCGCTCAAAACACGGTCTATGAGGTGATCAATGAATAATAAAAATAATTTTGAAAAGTGGGCCCCACCCCTATTTATAGTCATTTGACACCAACTTCCAACAGACCCCATGGACAAACCATAGATCCGTTTCAAAAACCGTTCACACTGGCATGATCAACGCTTTGGTTTCCCCTATGCTCGACGTCAACACATCACTGCATCAGGGGGAAACGTAATTTTGAAGGTAGCATTGTTCACACTTGAAAATCATAGTAGCAGTCTATTTGGTCTAGTGAAGTTCTCAGGCAGCTTCAAAAGCCATTTTTGGTCCCCCACCCCCATGGGCTTATCATGGTCACCAACAATTCCGCTTATTCAACACTCTGCAACAATTTTCAAGATTATTCACTCTAACATGAATTGAATCCCCCCTCATCCATGTACTAGAAGTATAGACCCCTTATTCCTATCTCATTGTAATCACTTTGACAACATTTCACAAGCATGGCTATGCCCGCTTCGTTTGTATAAAAACCTATTATTTATTACAACTCCAACGGTCGTCACCAACAATATTCCCCCATGGGAGGATCCTATTTGTCCACATATGCTTTGTCCTACATAATATGAGAGAAACATATGAAAACATGATGCATTATCATCTCTACGGTACCCTCAGAACCTCATACATGAGGGGGCATCTTTTAACACCTAAATTTCGCACACATACGACATTTTGATGATTCTTCCAGTAAGGCATCATCAACGTAAATAATTCATCTCACCACAGGCATCCTCAAATTTCCAAAAGACATCATGAGTCCAAAAGTACCAAACACTAGTCAAAAGAAGGGTCGCGTGGCTAATACACTGTTAACTCACGCTATAGTGCGGGTCACCATAACAATACCCGCGCGGCTATTCCTTCGGTAGTCACGCTACTGTCAAAACAACGATACCACCTACTTCCCATGACGCATTTAAGGTTCAATCATCTCCAAGGATCTGGATTCGGCTCCCCACACACTTGGTGGCTGTAGCTAGGGTTTTACCCCTAGCTTGTGCAAATGAGCACCTAATAAGGAGAATGGACTCCTTAGTAGCAGTTCAGTAAATGTAAATAATTAAGCTAAAACAGAAATAAAAACTACTTTAAACATTTGCATAAAACATAAACAACAAATTTAAATAATGGGTTTTTGTATTGATATTACCTCCAATGTGGAGGTTGATGAAGCCCTTTGCAATGTCCAAGAGGATGCTCCAAGCTCCAATGTGCTCCTTCTCTTTCTCCAATGGTGGGAATGGGCCAAAAGTGGCTCTCAAGGTGAAAGTAGTTCAATGGTGAACTAAGGTTTCGAGAGAGATTTTGGCAGAGTAAGGGTGCTTGTGATTGTGGATATGGAATAAGGGATCTCCATCACCTATTTATAGTTTTTTGGTGGTGGAGTGCTGACCCATGGTTTTGGGTAACACATGGTTTTGGGCAGCTGTATAGGGTTTTTTCCTCCTTTTCCTCATTATTTTATATTTTTTATTCCCTTTTTAGGGGATTTTTGCTATTTTTGGAGGAAAAGGGGGTTTTTTAGCCTTTTTGAGGCTATTTTGGTGGTTTTGTGGCCTTTTGGAGGCATTTTAGGCCTTTTGGAGGCTTTTTAATGGGATTTTTTTAGGATTTTAAGGGAAATATGGTAGGAAAATGGACAAATGAGCCATATAATGTGGTAGATGAGGTAGTGTGCACTTTTTGGGTGTTAACAGATTGCCCCCTGATGTGCGAGGGCAGGAGCTCATCGTATGGCCGATGGACATCATAAGTCATGAATGGTTTTCCTGGGTGTGGAGAAAAGAGAAGAAACAAACCAAAGCCCGGAACAACGATCCCGAACAACTGCAAGAACTAAAAGTACATAACCTCAATAATGGATGAGGAATCATCTGATCATATGGACGAGGTGGGCATTCCCATGCTCGTATCAGGATATAACATAACAATAACAATGGGGTCCAAAAAATGGGGACCTGAAATATACATGACCTCAAAAACTGAATGAGGAATAATCTCAATATATGGACGAGGCGGGCATACCCATGCTCGTATCAAGATACATAAACAAAACTGTGAGGCCCGAAAAGGGGGACCTGTAAGATACATAGCCACTGTGTACATCATAAGAGTCCAGAGGGGACACAAAATCTGGGACATATTGCTGGGCGGACCATGTCTGAGCTGAAAAACTGATACACTGGAATAATCAACAGTGCTACTGAGTGTGGTACCAAAGGGGCTGATGAGCTGCTGGATCAGAGTGACAAGAGGTACACTCATAATGGTACACTGAACTGGAACTGATATGGGTACTCAAGGAAGCATAGAGCTGGATGGCTTCCGAATACACTCGTCAACGCAGCCCGGACATCCACGGGAACATGTAACTGGGTGTTCCGAAGTGACTCACCAATGTGCTAGAGTCGGGGGAAATCCAGGGTCTTCGACAAATAATGATGGGATATAACCCTACGTGATTCTCACCGATGCGATCAAGGTGTTGAAGTCGAGCATGTGAGAAACAACCACTCGGAGAGGCAATGAGGACTCCTCTCAGAATGATCCGTAGGCACTTACCACAGATGGTGATAAGTCCAAGGCGTAGGGACCTCTAGGCCTATCCTCTGGAATAGAGGAGCTGTCGTCGACAGAGGGAGACCTGCAACTATCAAGGCAATGATGTGTCCTTGACAGGAGCGCGAGGTGAAGAATCGAAATGTGATAGTACTGATGGCAGGACTGACAAACTATGGAGGGACAACTGGGCGAGTAGAGTGGGTGGAATCAAACTTCCTTTGTTCAGAGTATGATAATGGGAATGATCTGGCAGCATATGAAACTGACTGAGGGGAAAGGGATTATAGCTGTAATGGATCTGGGAGGATAACTGGGCTGAGGGAGACTCAAGCTGGTATAAAATGGCAGGAGACTGCAGAATACTCTGAACAAAGGCGACCTGATTGGGGGTGCTTCCGAGATGATCGATCGTAGTGCCGGGAGGCACGGGTGGGGACTTCTTCATGGGTTTAGGAACTAGAAGAAGTTTGTTTAAAATGATACTTTCGTGTGGATTTTACGAGCCCAGGACAGTTCATGCTTGTGGTGGCTTTCAATTTTAAGGAGTCTGAAAGCGATAAGAAGACTCTGAAGTGATGGAAGGGTACTGTCATGTGGATTTTACGAGCCCAGGACAGTTCATGCTCGTGGTTGCTTTCAATTTTAGAGAGTCTGAAAGCAAATAAGAAAACTCCAGGGGGTTGCTTTTTCGTAGATTTAGTCTCCAAGGCCCAAAGAAGCATAAAAGGATGCAATGAAGAACTCTTCTAGCTGGTGTGACTAGAGTATTCCTTTTTCGTTATTAGTCTACCAGGTCCGGAAAAGGGTTAAACTTATACCAGATAGACGCCCTTTCAGGTACTTTAACGAGCATGAAAGGAAGCAAGATTGCTCGGTGATCTTTTCATTCTTTTAGGAGTCAGAAAAGAGCTTAACGGAAACTCCCTAAGTGCCTTTTTCGTAAAGGACTTGTCCGGCCCGAAAAAGGGATAAAATGATACCGAACAAAAGGAATGGCCAAGCAAGGAGGAAGTGTTCAATCAAGGACCAACAATGATGACCAAGAACGAGGGTAGTGGGGAACACTGGTGGGCCTCCTTGCGGGGTAGATGAAATGGTGGCAAAATAATGAAACTTTTGCAGTATGACAGGAGTGAATGGCTCATGTAAAAATGTGGAACAATCCGATAGCAGCCGATGTGGCATGCAAACCGAGGCAGCAAGGTGTAGGGACACAATGTTGAAATTGTACCAAGTGAGAGCGAGAAATGATCTCAAGCATCATCACGAGCTCGGAAAAATGAATCCGACGATATAAAGGATGTTAAAAACTGATAACGGCCGATGTGGCACGCACACCGAGGCGACGAGGGTGTTTTGGAAAAATACCCGAAAGATCGAGGGGTGAGAGCGAGAAATGATCTCAAGCATCATCACCAGCTCGGAAAAATGAATTCGATGATATAAAACATGCGAAAAACGGAGAACGGCCGATGTGGCACGTAAACCGAGGCGACTAGGGGCGTCTGAAAAAATGGGCAAAAAATGACGGGACAAAAATAATGCAACGAGGTGACCATCATGACGGTCTCATCGTGATGATTCCAATGGTGGAAACGGTGTGGAAAGACAAAAACAAAAAGAAAGTACACTGTACAACGCAGACCAATGAGGTCGCGGGTTTCTTTTATGGGTAAAAACGCTTGAGATACAACCCATTACGGGGGTTGCGCAAAGGACGGCCTTCGGAGTCAGCTAAGATGTATGCCCCCTTGCCGAGGCAGGTCTGCACGATATAAGGGCCTTGACACATGGATTCAAACTTCCCTTTACCGGTTTTATCATGGGCTTGGTCGTAGGCGAGGACGAGGTCCCCTTCGTGGAAAGTTCGAGGGTGAACATGTTTATCATAACCGGCTTTGGAGCGGTTTTTGGCAGCTTCGATGTTCTGGAGAGTGGTCCGACGGTCTTCATCGGCTTGTTCAAGTTGCAGCAAACGCTGCTCGAGGGGGGAGGTGTCAGGGAGAAGCTCAACGGCGATCTGTAAGGCCGGAATCTGACACTCGATGGGGAGGACAGACTCTACACTGTGAACTAGATGAAATGGTGTAAAACCAGTGGTGGTCTTAGTGGATGTACGGTAAGCTCATAAGGCAGGGAACAACATGTGGTGCCAACTGGACTTATGCTTGTCAACAGTGCGTTGGAGGATAGTTTTTAGGATTTTATTGATGGCCTCTACTTGGCCGTTCCCTTGAGGGTAGTAAGCAGAGGAAAATTGGTGTTCATATTTAAGGAGGGTGGATAACTCACGCCAAACGGCATCTTCGAAGTGTGAACCATGGTCAGAGACTAACTACTTAGGAACCCCGAATCGAGCGATGACATGGTTGAAAAAGAAGCGGGCAGCAGTGTCGGCGGTACAATTGAAGGTAGGCATGGCTTCTGCCCATTTGGTGAAGTAATCAATAGCGACAACAATATATTTGTGGCCGTTGGTAGACTGGGGTCTACATTCCATGAAGTCTATGGTCCACTTACAAAAGGGACCAACGGTGACGACTGGGTGTAACGGAGCAGGAGGTGTCCGGGCCTTAGGGGCAAAAAGTTGGCAGTTATGGCAGTGTTTGACCGCAGTGATGCAGTCAGTGAAAAGTGTGGGCCAGAAGTATCCGGCGCGGACGACCTTTTGGGTGGTGGCCATACCTGAGAAATGGCCTCCGCAGGCACCGCTATGACAGTCATTAAGGACGTGTTCAGCTTCCTCGTGTGTAAGGCAACGACGAAGAATGGTGTCAACCCCCCGCCGGTAAAGGACATCGCCTAAGAGGAGATATCGAGAGGCCTGGTGACGGATGCGACGGCGTCCATTATGGGTAACTTTGGGTCTGAACTTCTGCGTGCGCAGGTATAACAAGATATCACCATACCATGGGTCATCGAATGAGATAGTGAACAGGTGATTGTCGGGTAACTCATCGGAGATTGGTTTGGCCGGGGAGAAGGGAAGGGAGATCAGTAATGAGCTGGTCAAGCGCGAGGGATTTAGTGATCTTAGGTGTTTTGAAGGTAAGGTCATATTCCTGGAGGATAATGACCCATTTAGCAACACGACCTTGCAGTAGCCGCCGGTTTAGAAGATATACCATGGGGTTAGAGTCGGCGACGACGGTGGTATGACTCATTAAGATATAGTGTCGCAATTTTTGTACGGAAAAGACTACGGCGAGGGCAAGTCTCTCCTCATATGGGTAACGTAGGGGTGGACCAGACAAGGTCTGGCTGACGTAGTAAATAACATGCTCCTGGTGAGAAGCGTCTTCTTGAACCAAGACTCCGGACACGGCATGCTCGGAGGCTGAGACGTATAGGATGAAGTCCTGGGAGAAATCCGGAGGGGAGATCAGAGGGGCTTGTGTGAGAGCCTTCTTGAGGGATTCGAATGCATCTTCTGCTTGCTCATCCCAGACAAAGGGTATGTGGGTACGGAGTAGGCGCAAGAAACCGTGAACGGTGGTGGCGTAATCAGGAACGAAGCGTCGAAGGAAATTGGATCGCCCCTGCAGACTTTGAAGCTTCCGGAGCGTGCGAGGAGAGGGAAGGTCTAAGATGGCTTGGACTTTTAGAGGGTCAACAGTAATTTCTTTCTGGGAAACAATGAAACCCAACAATTGGCCTGCCGGAACGCAAAAGACACACTTGTGTGGGTTCAAGCGGATTTGGTATTTGCGACAACGCAGAAAAACTTGTCGAAGGTTGTTAAGGTGGTCTGATCGTTTCCGGGAACGAGCTGTAAGGTCATCAAGGTAGACTAACAGGATATGGACCAAGTCATGAAAGCAATAGGTCATGGCCCGCTGGAAAGTGGCACCAGCATTTTTGAGGCCAAACGACATGACGCGATAGGCAAAGGTGCCCCATGGGGTAGTAAAGGCGGTTTTGTACTGGTCTTCCTTACGGATCTGAATCTGGTTGTATCCGGAAAAACCATCCATGAAGGAGAGGACTTCATGCCCTGCACACGCATCGATGAGCTGGTCAATAAATGGCGTGGGGAAACTGTCCTTGGGACAGGCGCGGTTTAAATCGCGGAAGTCAGTGCATACTCGAATGGTGCCTTGTTTTTTGTTAACGAGAACGGGGTTTGAAACCCAAGTGGTATAGGCAATAGGATAAATGAACCCTGCCTTGCGCAGCTTCTCAATCTCGGCTTTGACAGCTGGGAGCTTTGAGGGATGAATAGGGCGCTGTTTTTGACGAACGGGGGGTACATCAGGCCATGTGTCAATGTGGTGCTCGATAATGGCGGGGTCAAGACCAGGAATTTCAGTATAGGACCAGGCAAAGACATCACGGAATTCTCGGAAAAGGTTTATGTAGTCCTCAATCTCTTGTTTATTGCAGAATGCTCCTAAAGTGACGAGTTCAGGGGCACGTCCTGGGGCAGCGATATCAACTTGGATGACAAGTGAGATGTTGGCCATGTTACCTTCCTCGAAGGCATCAGGAGCAGGGATAGGGTCCTTGAACCAGTCGACCTTGGTGGGGAGGAAGTCTTTGGATTCAACCGCGTATTGGGTAGCGGAGCTAGAGGAAGACGCTTCTGGGATGAAGTAGGAACGATGATGCATATCATCCCAGGGATAATCCGGGGCGGTAAGGGACGCAAGAATCTCCTCATCAGTACGGAAAGTTTGCGTCGTCAAATCGGTTGACGAGGGGGTAGTGGTTGAAGTAGTGGTTGAAGAGATCATATAGATGATATTAACTTCTCCAGAAGGGGGAGAGACCGGGGGGTAGATCTCCTCAATGGTGGGTGGTGCCGTCTCAAGATCCAGATTGTTCATCTCATAGAGAGCCGCTCTGTAATCCGGGAGATCGGGACAATGATGTGAATAATTCCCGTAAACACCGCATATGGCGCAGGAGTGGTTGGTACGTAGGGACTTATCTTTAGGCTTGGGAGTGGGGTTTAGTTCGACAGTTGGGATGTTGGGGTCATCATCGAGCATTTGCATGTGCTTCTGCAATGCTGGTAACTGTGGGCATTGGTGGGTCGCATGGCCCAACTCGTCACACAGCGAGCATTTGGGAGGAGCACGAAACACTGGAGGGATTCTGACTGTCTTGGGAGGTGGTACAGCAGTGTAAGGTTGTGGACCTCTGCCCCCAGTGGGTTTGGGAGTAGGAGGGGGAGTCGTGGAGGACGAAGGGGTAGAGACACCGGGAGGTGGCTGAGTGGTAGTAGCCATGGGTTGCACCGGTTGGAGGACGACATCTGGTGTCGGCGGGCGAACGGGAGGCGAAAGATACCATACAGGTAATCCCAAGGTTAACCCAGGGAGGCTAAGGGTAGCCATGACCGGGGCGCTTACTACTCCCGATGGAGGAACTAGAAAGGGGATCGTATGGATAGGTGTAACACCAATGTGGCTAGGTACCAATGGTGGTTTTGGCAACAAGGGTGGTTGATTATTAGTTGGTAGGTTATCATGGGATAAGGTACATAAGTCAGACACTTCGGGCGTAGATGACGGGGGAGGAATGGATTGAAAGGTGGAGGTCATCGGCGCGTCTGAGTAGACTCCAGGCCCCGTAGAGGAAACAAACGAGGTGGTAGCACGAGAAACAGGTTGTTCAACCATGGGGAGAACATTTTCAGGTGCCGCAGGAGCACTGGGATCATAGTAGGTGAGCTGGTCAACCTTAACCACGCGTCCCTCATGGGGGAACATCATGGTGCGAAAGACGGAAGAGGCAACCACCCGCATGGCATACATGTAGCTTCGGCCAAGTAAAAGGTTATAATCCAATTGGGCATTGATTACCTCAATGTCAATGAGTACAGTTTTGCCACCTAACTGGACGGGGACATTGGCTAGGAGGCCTTGGGGCTGAGCCGAACGACCGTCGTAGGCGCGTAATGCAGTGGTGGACTGTTGGAGAGGAGGGGATCCCAGCTTCTGCCATACGAATGTAGACATAACACATGTGGAGGCACCCTCATCGATGATGCACCGATGGATGACAAGATGCCGAACGGAGACAGTAACTTGGAATGCTAAGCTGGAAGGTAGGCGTGGTTCAGACTGGTCTAAATCAAATGCCATCAAATTCGAATCATTTGGGTCAATCCCCCCAATGGCGGAAAGTAAAGTCTTGCGCTGGGAAGGGCAATTCTTCAAGACTTCTAACGCAGACATGGCTGCGGGATATTGGGCTAGGTCATCTACAATGCTGTAGTTTGACGCAGCGCGCGCATGGGGGTTATTGTTGATACGGCGAAGTGGGAAACGAGGGGCTTTTGCAGCGCCATCTATGGGAGGCGGAGTTATACGTAACGCCTGATCGGTGGGATGAGCGTTAGTAGGTTTATCCGTGGGAGGGGTTTCAGAGGTGGAGCCATATTGGTTCCGATGGGTTTGGAGGTTGACGTCAGCAGATGACATCATCAGCAAGTGGTGGGTACCTGAGTCAAACATGGGTTGATCAGGAGCAGCGTAAGTGATCTGTTGTTGTTGGGGCGCGTTGGCTTGAGGGGGAGCCAACGGCTGAGTGTTCACTACGCCTTGGGTCGGTAAGGGGTTTTGCAGCACCAAAGGGGGTTGTTGAGGTTGGGGGGGTTGGGCAGCGCTTGGGGAGCCGCATGCCCTTGGCGATGGGCCTCGTCAACCCAGAGTTGTCGAGCTCACTCTAAGTGTGGGCAAGCATGTGTGTAGTGGCCGTATACCCTGCAGATAGAACAAGGATGGTTTGTTCGCAAATTGGGGTTTTTAGCCTGCTTGGGCGGGCGATCAGGGTTTTGATTAGCGGGGGCCGCATTGTTGTTGTCGGGGGGATTAGCCGGCTGACCGGCTTGGTCTGCAGGTTGGTTGTTCCCATGATTACGGCCCTTGCCGCGGTTCTGTTGGCCCTGGTTTCGTTGGTTATTCTGGTTTTGCTGCGGGTTTTGTTGGGCGTAAACTTGCCCTTGGGCAGCAGGTGGATTTTGAGGTTACGCAGGTGCTGGAGCAGGTTGCGGTGGATGGTATGCAGGTTGAGGCTGAGCAGGTGCAGCAACTTGAGGGGGTTGCTGATATGACTGCGGAGCAGGTTGTGGGTGTGCCGCAGGGGCTGCCTGTGGCGGATAATAAGCGAGTTGGGCTTGTGAAGGCGCAGGAGTTGGGGCAGTCTGCTGATGGTAGTAAGACTGAGGTGCGACGGGGGGAGCATAAGCAGGAGTCGCATAACCGAAGCACTGAGGTGGACATGAGGGTCCATGGGAATGGTGGTGATGTGTCATGGGAGCAGACGAGTTGGTTGCTCCAGACTGTGAGGTAGCCTGCGACAGGTCGGGGCCAGGGGTAGGTCGTGCTATAGAAAATGGTTGGGGATGCGAAGAAACACGACCAATGATACCGTCTGCAGCGTGGGATGCCCCCGGCGCATCGTGCTGGGAGGACTTGCCGCGAGGGGCGTCAGGTATAATGGTATAAAGGTAACCTGATTGGGCGTAAATGAGGTCGAACTGTTGGGCCTTAAGGATGGCTTCTTCTTCAGACTGGGGTCTTTCTGATGCCACATCCTTAGCAACAACAGGGAGAAGGGATTTGAGGAACCAGTCTAGGAAGATACGGTCGTCTAGTTTGATCTTGCATAAGCTACGGCGTCGACGCCACTCATGGATGTGGTCCGTGATATGGGTAGCCGTGTTTTGTCTGCAGGATAGGAGGATCTCAACGCCCGCGTCATAGCGGACAGGAAACTGGAAGAACTGCAGGAAGGTCGAGGCAAGGGAAGCAAAGGAGGCATGGGTCCCATGAGGTTGCTCGATATACCACTTGGCTGCAGAGCCAGTGAAGGTGCGATGTAAGAGACGGAGGCGAACAGAGTCATCCGCGATGGAGTTAGAGGAACACCAAAGGTGGAAAGACATGATATGGTTTTGTGGGTCCTCACCTGCCTTGCCCTCAAACTTAGGGATGTCAAAGGGGAGCTTGGTAGGAATATGAGGCCACGTAGGGTCGTGTCGAATAGGATTGTTGGTCAATCTGGCCAGGTCAAGTTGGTTGAGGCTAGCCATGAATGGAAAACTGGAAGAAGGATGTGACACAGTAGTGTTTTGGACCAAGTTGGGGCCAGTGCCCCCAAGTGGAGGGACAAGATTTGGGGTGGTGCCCCCAAGTGGGGGAACTGAGGTAGTGGAGGATGGTCCAGCACCACCATGGGTAGTGTGAGCCACTGACATAGTGGGGATAGGTATTCCCGCTGCGGGAATAGGTACCGTGAGGGGAACTGTAGATGGGAGTCCCATGGAGGGCATACCCAAAACAGGTGTAGTGACTGGTGTAGTGGTGGATGTGCCACCAATGGTCCCTATGACAAACGGAGTGGAAGTCGTGCCAGCCATGGGGCTAGTAGGGGCAGTGTAAATAGGGTTCTCAGACTCTTCGTCAGAATCGGAGGTAAAGTAAGGGGCGTCACTATCTGGTGACGGAGTCCTACGTCGCTGACGAGTGGGGTCAAGTGACAAGGCTCTAGACCTGTGATGAATGGTATCAACAGATGATGATCGAAATCTATGACGGGTGGTGTCAAGAGAACCGTGCTGTGGGGGCTCGCCCCTGAGGCGCCGAGAATGTCTCGGGGACTCAATGGTGACAGATGGTGTCAAATCTCTGTGGGTTGAGGTGAGTAGAAAAACAGCTCAAAAAATCCTAATGCAACCGAGTGTGCAGAAGGAGAGCTAAAAAGCAAGGCACTCAGGCCAACAACCAACTCAAAACACCTACTGCAACAGCTGTGCTACAATAGGTGGAGTAACAACAAAGATGGTCAGAATACCAACAAGCAGCAGGTTTCCTAAAAAAGAAAAAATGGTGGACTCACTAGACCAAAGGGAGGTAAAGGAGCATGCAAACACCTAACTAAAAGTATTCTGACTCAACTAAACATATCCGCTGCAAGGTGATGAAATCCAAGTCAGACAATATGAGTAGAAAAGCCAAGTGGCTATGATATCCCCCTACCGGGAGGGACACCGGGTAGTCAATCCTAGAAGAATGGCAACTAAGATACCCCGTTCATGACACGTTCAGAAAGGTGAATCTGCCGTTTAGTTCGTTGACCGCAATACCCCTATACAGCGATATCCCGCGAACCGCGAAAGGTAGCCCTTCGGTTACTGAATGGAGTGCGGTATTCCACTCAGGCCTCCGGAACCAGTCTCCCGACTTCAACCCTCCTAAGGGAGAGGCCCTCTGATAAACTGGTCGTGACCGTGCCAAAATGTACTAGGGGATTTTGGTTCCCTATTTGGACAACAACTATGTCTCAAGTGAAATAACCGAGGGGTGTTATTGGAAGCCTATCCCCCCGATCCTACCTAACTACAATGATTCTTTTGTGTTCCCCAAGTGGGGTTAGAATGTTGGTTTAATTAGGTACTTTTTAAGGCTCACTTGATTTATGTGACAGAGTGTGTGCTCGTGAGGTGATGAACCCAAAAATAGAAGTGCCACAAGGGGGGAAACTTCCAACTATCAAGAAGACTGAAATTGAAAGTTTAACTTGCAAAATTTTCTGAATTAAAAATACTGAAATTTTAAAAGAATTCTGTAAAGGGAACAAAAATTATGTTGCAGAAAGGCTGTAAGGAAGTGAGGCTGCAGGTGGGACAGAGGGATGTTCAGATGCAGAAAATATTGCAGCAAAAGGGGCTGGGCTCAAAACAGGAAAAATGCAGAAAATAGACCGCGGGTCTGTGGCGAATCGGAACAGGCAGACCGCGGGTTTGAGGAAAACAGACGCGGTCAGGTCGCGGCTTTCGGGTCAACAGACGCAGTCGGGACGCAGGAAATAGGGAAAAAGACGCAGTCGGGTCGCGGCAAAAGGGCTAACAGACGCAGTCGGGACGCCGGAAAGAGGCTGAAAGCCGCAGTCGGGACGCGGAAAAATGGCCGACAGGCGCAGTCAGATTGCAGCAAACAGGCTGATTAGCCGCGGTCGGATCGCAGGTAACAGACTTGAATCCGCCGGCAGAGCGTCGGAAACAGTTTGAGAGCCGCGGTCGGGTCGCAGGTAAAGGCCTGAAAGGCGCGGTCGGGACGTGACTGCAGAGGGAAAAAACGCGGTGTGCGGCGGTCGAAAGGGACAGCCGAAAGGGAAAAAATTAAAAAACGGAAACTAGAAATTCAAAATCTAGGGGAGTCGCCAAAACTGTAGCTAGGGTTTTACCCCTAGCTTGTGCAAATGAGCACCTACTAAGGAGAATGGACTCCTTAGTAGCAGTTCAGTAAATGTAAATAATTAAGCTAAAACAGAAATAAAAACTACTTTAAACATTTGCATAAAACATAAACAACAAATTTAAATAATGGGTTTTTGTATTGATATTACCTCCAATGTGGAGGTTGATGAAGCCCTTTGCAATGTCCAAGAGGATGCTCCAAGCTCCAATGTGCTCCTTCTCTTTCTCCAATGGTGGGAATGGGCCAAAAGTGGCTCTCAAGGTGAAAGTAGTTCAATGGTGAACTAAGGTTTCGAGAGAGATTTTGGCAGAGTAAGGGTGCTTGTGATTGTGGATATGGAATAAGGGATCTCCATCACCTATTTATAGTTTTTTGGTGGTGGAGTGCTGACCCATGGTTTTGGGTAACACATGGTTTTGGGCAGCTGTATAGGGTTTTTTCCTCCTTTTCCTCATTATTTTATATTTTTTATTCCCTTTTTAGGGGATTTTTGCTATTTTTGGAGGAAAAGGGGGTTTTTTAGCCTTTTTGAGGCTATTTTGGTGGTTTTGTGGCCTTTTGGAGGCATTTTAGGCCTTTTGGAGGCTTTTTAATGGGATTTTTTAGGATTTTAAGGGAAATATGGTAGGAAAATGGACAAATGAGCCATATAATGTGGTAGATGAGGTAGTGTGCACTTTTTGGGTGTTAACAGTGGCATTAACTAGCCCCCCTGGTGTACCTTGGAACTAGTTGATGGAGAAGATGAGAGCACATTTGCATCTAGTTGTTGCTGGATACCTCTTGGCCTATAAAAGGAAGCCATTGGCATGCATTTTGTAGAGAGAAATCAAGAGAAAGGTATGCGACTGTATTTGAGTTGGATCTTCCTCATAACCCACCACTTCCTGTCATTGTAAGCATTCCCAAGCTCCCTTGCCACCTTCCTTCAAGGGGAAAGAGTTCCTCTCCATTGGTCCACCATTGAATTAGCATTTAGTTTGGACAAAAAAGGCCTCCCTAAGGAAGATTGTTGGCTTCCCTTGAATACAAAAGTGGTTTGGCATATCTTGGATTGTTATTGGAGTTTGCATTCTCCCCCATATATTTTATTTTGATTTTATCCATATTTTTTTGTTTTATGTGAATTGAACTATCACAGGATCACTTTGAGGAAAACCACCCAACCAAAACAGGGGATCCAAGGACTGAGGCCTTGCTGCAGTCTACAAGGCATAGTCCCTTACCAAGTGGAAGAGTGCACACTTGTGCAATTTTTTCGACAACATGGGGGTTAATTTTGGTGTATTAATTGTCTAGTTTAATTAAATTTCAAAACTTAGGATAGTGTGTAATTCATAAATTATAAATATTTGATTATTATTTAATAGTGTGATGAGTGGATATGATTAGGCGGCCCTGCAGGGTGCATATGAAATCTGGTGGACCCTATGAGCTATCTTCCACAATGGAAACCGAAAGAAAAGTAGATAAAATCAATAAATCCACTAAAAATCTAGAAGGAAGCCTAAAAGAAGGAAAGCACATAAAAGCATAAAGTAGTAGAAAAGAAGGAAAGCACATAAAAGACAAACGTAGTAGAAAAGAAGAAAAAGCACTGGAAAACTAGGAAAGCAGAGAAAATAAAGGAAAAGCAAAATGTTTACAAAAGAAGGCAAAGCAGACCAAAGCAGAAAAGCAAGAAAGCAAGGAAAAAGAAAGATAAAATATGCAAGTCCAAAATTAGGCAATGAGGGCACATGGATGAGGTTGATGGTCCACATTCATTGTATCTTGAATCCAATTAATATTATAAAAGAAGGAGGATCACACCCACTCACATCTTTTTCCAGTTTGAGTTTTGCATTGAGAGCTCTGAGCTTCTCAAGACTTGGGAAATGTGCCCCTTTTGTTCATCATTCTAGTTGAATATTCATCTAGGCCATGAGAAGTAAGGAATTTAACCTTTCTCATTGAGGATACTTCCAGCTCCATTCCAATTCCATTCAAGTTTTATCTTGTTCAGTGTTGAAGATTCCATCTTTTGGAGAATTTTCTACAGTGTTTTGTCTTGCTTATGTTATTGGAGGTTGATGGTGACCCCATGGGTACTTGCTGATACATCTGAAGCTTTGTCATGTAAACTATACTCTATGATATTTAATATATTGTTGTGGCTTTCTGTTCTACAAATTAACTTTTCATATATTCATGAATGTTTGTACCTATGCTCGTTATAGTGACAAATTTGTCTAGTTTTAAATAATTTTGTATTCGAATGACTTCCATGATTCCAAATATCTGTCTATAAGTTGCTGTAGTAATAAGAAACCTTATAGGACCCATATCACCCTTCAGACCAGAAATTTCTAACCCTTATAGGTATTTCGAATTGAGTTGGAAATCCACCAGTTGAGTAATCCAAAAACTAGTTTTATGTTCCTATCTTCCAAACTGATTCCAGTTGAGTCTAATTGTGAATATCATGGTTTTCGTATCTATTTGGGAGTATTTGTAGGCCATCCACTTCCATATATTCACAAGAATCCATCTAGTTCCACATAAGTCCTAGGGATATTTCCTGAGAGTCTTTGGGTTTTCCAAAGGGTTGTCCCAAGAGTGATGCACCAAGAGAATGTGCATATTTAAAATTTGGGAGTTTTTTTAGGATGTTGTGGATTTTCCTTGAGCTTTAGTAGGTCCTGAAATCCATCTTGGGAAAATTTGGGAGATTCTTGAGGTGTTTGGGGTTTTATTTTTGAATTTTACTCAAACTAGTTAGTTCTTTTGTATCCACCCCACCCACTGTGTTTAAATTTTCAAATATTTGAGTTAGTGTGCCTATAATTGGTTTGGGTAAATTACAAATTGAATTAGGGTGGTTAGAACTTTACAGAATTCAATTATTTTGCTCAGTTCTTAGGTGTTCATATAATTTTGCATCTCAACCACCTATATGAACAAAGAATCACAACGAAGAATATATAATAAATTTCCCTTATATGCTTTGATGACAAAGCATTTATATAGGTTAAGGAGATGTACTGAACATAAATATATCGTAATGATGATGATGATTTAAAAATAATAATTAATGAAGTAACACATCATAATTAAGGGACATGACCAGTCAACCAACAAGACCATCAAATATCAATTTTTCCTTTATGAATTTTTGACTATTTTTTTATTATATTGGATATTTGTTGGTAAATAATTTTTTTTCATTTCATTGAGTCCTTTTGTATGGGTTCTTTCCCCGCCTTTGAGTGGGACACATGGACCATGAATAGGTATCGTGCACTAGAAATGGATCTTAAGTCCTAAACATGGTTAAATGGCTCAATCTTCTTCTACTCTAAATGAGTTTTCTTAGGTTCAATCGCCATGAATAACACCTATAGCCACAAAACATTCTCTCTTTGGGGGATATTTATACTATGGGTGGTTTACCACTTAGGATATTATGATTTTTTCAGCAAGACTAATTATTCTTCGGGTCTTGAAAATGCTTGAGTAAGGTTACCAAGGGCCTTAAGCATTTAACAAAGATTCTTTGGCTCGAGAATCATGAAAGTTGCATTGAAACATCGCCGTAGGGTATTTCTATGGGATATTTAGCATCTAAGTGGGATATGACCTTCATTAATATCCTTTTAGTAGTAGTGATGGGTCTAGAACCCTAAACAATAGTTAAAACATAAAATAATGGCCTTACATATGAAAATGAAACCTCCAAGCCTCAATCACTATGAACAAAGTCTCCAAACCAAAACCCTTTCCGTCCATGTGTTCTTTCACCTTGAAGCAGTATCCTAGTTTCCTAGAAACCATTATGTGCTTTTACACAAGGGAGATGGGTATAGGAACCTTAGATATGGCTCCAAAAAATCAATTCCCTCAAAATTCTCAAATGAAAACAATGGTAAAAGCACGACAAACACATGAGGACCAATTGCTCAGTCCAGGGGACTATTTTCCCAACCCAAACTGATAGATGAGTAATTAATTGGTCTTCAATTTGTGATTGGTAGCTTTCCCAATAAGTAATCCCCATTATCTAAAATTGCATAAGTCAGCTGGGTAGTCGATGGCTCATAAATTCTCTCTTGGACACTTTCCTTCCATCTATTAGCTTTATGGGTTTTAATACATCCCTCCCTAAGCTTGGTAAAATCATGCCCCATGCTCTTGTTTCCTTGCACAGTCAATGGTGGGTTTTCTTTATTAATGCCATGCACATTTACATCACATTTACAATTCTATTATGCTTCACCAATACATGGTCCACTAAACCACATTTAGTTGCTTATATATATATACCCATGGTAGGGACTTGTCCTTGGGCTCCTCACCATGTTCATTGCAGTAATATACGATATTATATCATTTACTTAGCACATGGAAAGGGGTCGAGATTGAGGGCATTACAATATCTAAGCTTTATAAATATCATGGAAGTTATAAAATTTCATTGAAATTAATAGAATTTTTATCCCAAACAAAATTATTATCATAATTTTGTGTGAGCAAAAAAATTATGCATTATATTTGTAATGAGCTTGACCAAACATTTACAATATTGGTAGATTGTTGAGATATTCACATTCAAGTTTTAATTTTGTTTTATTTGTGTGTATATATTGCGATAGTGTCGATGCCATGAACTACATAATAAGGGATCAAGACTATATGATTTTAGATGGATGGAATATGTGATAATGAAGAAAGAGATATGACCTCGTTCCCTTGGGTTTGATCAATGTTAATTTCCTTCTCTTCAAAATTGTCACTAATTCAAACATTTGCAATGAATCTTTCTAATAAGTTTCAAATGTCATTGTAATTTCCACCCATAACACATAACTAATTGTTTTGGTGTTTTGTAGAGCTAAGAGAAGAAGCAAATGCAACAAAGGAAAACAACACTCTAACAAGTTTGGGATACAAAAATATTAAACAAAGATTAAATGCAATTCCAATTCTCATATATTGAAATGGACCAACAATGCTCATAACACATTAATTCAAGTGGGGATTCAAAAATATAAGGTGTCTAAGGTTCTCTATGATGCTTTTATTAAATGGCAATTAAATGGTCCATATGTCAAAATAGTTTTAGTGTTATCCATGTTGGAGCTATGATAGGATTTAATTTTGTGGAATAGTACACCATATCAAGGATAATGATTAGATGGGAACCAACTGTTGAGGGGGACGATAGGATTCCCCTTATGTCATCATATTATCTTGTAATCAGTGTATTAATTAACCCATAACGCATGAGAAGTTGGAGCGGGTGTAACCGCTCCAACCATCCATAAGATGTATAAATAACTAGTTCAAGATGAATACAAATAGTTGAATGCATTCAAATCATATTTCTTCTCTTGATTATATCTGTGTGTGTGCTTACTATCTGCTTGAATACAACATCTGGTTCCGTTTCCGGTTGATGCATTGGAGAAATAGCAGCATGACCTATGATTTCAGAATAGGAGATTAGAGATTGGTGGGAGAAGAAAATTGTGAATTATCTGCAGAATTATGGGCGACGGAACAAGTTGACGATTAGCCAAGTGAGAGATCGATTCTTGTTTGAGACCCATGAGATATTTGTCGAGTCCATTCCGACCGCCTTGAAGAAGCTTCTGGATGAAAAGACCAATTGATGAAGAAGAGAGGAAGTTGTTGTCGAATTTGATAAATGGAGGATGCACGAATCTGTCAGAGTGGTGCAAAAAGATTGCATACGATTTCTGTGAAGAGCAGGTGATTGACAACTGCGTCTCTGTAGACGAAGTTAGAAGAAAGTTCTTCACTGAACTAGCTGATCAATTTTTGTGTTCTCTGCCAACCTTATTGTTCAAAGTTTTGATCGACAAAGGCGTTGCGCATATTGTCAAGACACGACCATTGCTGCTCCCGTCCCTTCCAAACTCTAATTGGAATGAGAAAGAACATAAGTGGGAAAGATTTGTAAGGGAGCGCAAACGGGAATTCTTCTTGAACAAATGATGGTATGTACTTCCCCAGTAATAAAGAAAACTTCGAGTCGGTATTGGGGGGGTGATGAAGCATGTTCTGATGTACCTAGTTTGATGAAAAATGACATATGAAAAAGACGATATGGCCAATAGTGGACGAAAATATGACAAAGAAAGAATTTTGAGTCATAAAAGCACCCCAGATATTCAGAAAATTGAAAGAGAAAAGAGGAGGCAGTGGTGTGAAGAGCTGCGAGAGTAGGAAATTGTGCTCCGGAGGACGCGAGGATAAAATGTCGCGACAGATGTAGAAGAAAATCTGCCAGATTCAAGCCGAGCTTGCGATGATCGGGGCATTGAAGAAGACCTGTCGTCGATGGATGAAGACTTGTGGATAGAGCGTGGTAGAGATCTCCAAGTTCAGATACCTGAAACGGTAACACCTCCTTCTCCATTTCATTTAAGACAAAGTGTTCGGGTGCAGGAAATTTTCGAGGAAAACCTTGGTCTCCATAGTGGTCAGTCGGGAATCTGGAGTCGTTGAAGTGAAGAAGGCGATGATATCAATAGATTATTGATTCATCGGCCTGAAGAAGGAAATTGGGTGTCCTTTCAACCCGAATTTTCAAATAGAAGTTTTCATCTAGTGTACTCAGAACATGAAGAAGCGCCCCCCTGCCAATACCAAATTTGAGTGACTCGTCGAGTATGTCGAAAAACCTGAGATTCAGCGAAATCCCGTTCGAGCATAACTTTAATTGGATTTCAATAGAAGTGGTAGAAGAAGACAGACTCGACGAGACAGAAGAAGTTCTATTTACTAGTTCTGAAGATAGAGAAACCAGTCCAGATAGATAGCTAATTCAAGCTAACGAAGCACCAAGTTCTGGTATTGAAAATAATCCACCTACACCACCATCAAATTCTCAAAATAATACACCAGCAGACATGTCACACTCAACAGTACACCTTCCATTCTATGAAGTGGATGAAGACCCAACAAGACACTGGTTTGTGTGCGAAGCGATATGGATAGCCAATCAAATCACCAACAAAGAAAGACAAGTTTCTTAGTTTGTTGGTTCGCTGAGAAAAAGAGCACTGACATGGTATATGGGTTATATAGAAAAATCACCAAATGCAACCAAGGCACAAATTAAACAAATATTTTTGGCCATTTTCATGATCGAAGATGCGACATACCTGGCGCTCGAACGACTGAAGACAATAGTCCAGAAGTGGACAGAAATTGTCAAGGAGTATGACAAGAGGTTCAAAGACCTCCTGAGCAAGCTAGAATATGAGATCGAAGAAAAGATATTAATCAAATGGTTTATTGTTAGTCTCATAAGTAAAATCAAAATACATGTCCATTGACAAAGTGTTAATACCTATGCAAAGGCATTAAAAGTAGCACTAGAGATTGAAATGGATGACGAATACCCTCTAGTCTCCATGGACAGGCATGTCGACGAACGCCTTGAAAGTATGGAGAAAGCTATCCAAAATATGACTTTTAAAGGGCCATAATTATGGTGTACAACATGTCGAACTTCAGGACATACCAAAGACTCTTGTCGAATTGAGGATCAGAAAAAAGAAGTTAAAATCATTCAAACTAGATGCTTTTGTAATCCGTGTGTTGGCACTACATAAAATTTCGTGCTTAAATCAGGGTATGCGATTGAAGAATTTTTGTTGGAATGTTTTAATTGCAAATGGTTGATCATGAGCTTCTTCATGAAATTGGCTTTGAGGAGGTCACGAGTTTCTTGTTCATATTAATCCAGATGCAAGTTTAAGATGTTTTCTAAAAACAAAACGCCTTTAGCTGCTGAGTATCGGCTAAGTATGGTCAACCACGGATCATCTACCACCTGCAATACAGTCCGACATGGTTGGGGTTTGCCACCATGAGTTCACTCCAGGGGGTCGTTGAATTACAACGAATGCGCCATCCTCCATTCGGCTACGTACTTTTTACAGTTAAGATGGAAAATATCAAGTTGGAAGCAGTTAAATTCTGCATTCAAATATTGGTGACAGAAGTAATGTTGCTAAGGAAATTGATACGGCAGATGAAGACATAGCAAAGGCGTCAAGTCTGTCAAGATGTATCGTATGGGATGTTTGCCAAAAGTCAGAGAGAAAGATCTACGGTCCCTAATCCATCCCGCGTCGTTCACATGTTCATGAGATAACGTCGGTTAGTGGTCGCGGAACAAAAACCACCATGCAACGTGTCCATTTCTGATGCGTCCGGATACGTGAAAAGTTGTATTGCAAACCACTCCAAGCCCGCGAGGATACCATCCATTGGAAATGTTATAAAAAGGAGGTGGTCACATTTGTAGTATTTGTTTCTTCTTTTGACCAAAGCCGTCACGCTCTCCAAAACCCTAAGCCAAATTCGATGGGGTCTTTGAACGCTGCGATGTGAGCCTGGCCAAAAAGTTTGGTTTTCTATACAGGAGCGAGAAGCTAAAGGCTAAAAGTTTAAAATCAAAGAGATAAGACGCCATTATCCAAGAGCTGGCGAGTCTGCTATTTTTGTCCAATCCATTTCATATGATGAATATTAAAAAGGTTCTTGGAGAATGATGTAACAGGTTTAAGTGAAATGGCCTCATCAGAAAACAATCCTACAGTCTCAAACGTATGGTATATTATGGCTCAATAAAACCAGCTATATTGCAATCAGAATCTCGCCGTTCTTATTCTTAATAATGGGAAAAGCTATTTGAGCCCTAAAAATTCGAAATGGTTTCATGAAACCCTGACAGATATGGATATCAAAGATCCAAATCGAAGAGGATGCAGATTTATTTTCCAAATGGGCAGAGATGTTATATAAAAAGCTGGTACATTTGGTCGAAGAATTTTTTAGAGTATATCGAGCTTTAGTAGAACGATGTGACCACATCTCTGGGGAGCCACATCTAAATACATTATAGCATAAGCAGAGGCAACTCATCAATCTCCGAAAGCCCAAAATTCCAGGCAGAATATCAACAAGTGGCAGAATATTAAATATCGGTGGAAGAAGTGAATAAATAGAGATAGCTGGCAGCCATCTTTTAGTTTCCGAGAACAACATTCCAGATTTTCCGTCATTTATAGTTTAAAAATTAATTCCTGTAAAGTAACGATTAGTTATTTGATTGTTATTTTAGTATCAGTGGTTTATTTTTAGAAAAATACAGTTAGGGTTTGCTCATAGGGAAAAAATTTGTATAAATTATGCATTTTACAATGTAAAGGGGGTTGGATTTTCTGTAAGGAGAGACCCATTTCGGGTGTTTTGAAAGGCTTCAGAAGTTAATAAAGATCTCAGAATTGAACAGATTTTTCTTCAAAGATTCATGTGTTGTTTAAAAATTGCAGTCTGTACCATTTCCTTTCTCTACTTGTGCAAGTTTACTTTCTGGGTTATTCCTTTCATTATGTCGTTTTCTTCTATGCTTGGATGAACGTTCATAATAGATTGAGATTCATGTTTCTATGCCTCAATTTATTCGCTTCTGAGCATTCATTTATTTCTCTAAAATTAGCAGTGGATTCATCTAAAAATTGATGCCCGTTGTTAATGGACTGTCTTCATTTCTTTCCCTATCACCTGCAAAAATCTTATTGACTGTAACAAGGCAGCTATCTTGCCTTTGTATGAAAATATTTGTTTAACTGCTGGTCTATATTTTTCTGTTTTCTCGACTCCATTGCCCAATGGTATCCTGTTCATGTTGATCTAGCCACCTCATTAAAAATCCTTAAGTTTTTATTTATTTTACAAATTGGCCCTTGAGTTTCATTGTCAAACTGCTGTCGTGGTGACATTGGATGGCAGATTTGCCGAGAGAGCCCTCTCTGGCTGAAGGAGGCCAACTTTCAGTCTAAAGATTGGTTTGAAATAGGTTACCTCGGGGTTTCTTTGATACAGCCCAAGGAAAATCCGAGTGCTAACATTTTGGCGCCGTTGCCGGGGATCGAAGGTTTCATTTTCCCTGGGTATGAACGACAAAGTTGCAGATTTGATTGTTGATGGTGAACAACGGTCAGATATCAAGCAGGCTGTGCATCTTTCACCTGGCGACTCCATCTTCAAAGAATCCAGTTTTCAGAAACTTATGGCGACTCCACATTAAAGAAATCCAGTTTTGCATTGGTTCACAGGCTAGTCTCCTCAGTTTTCAAATCAGAATCTACAGTTCCAGCATTTCGAGATGGCCTCGTTATTAAGAAGGTATGCTCCTATGAGCAGGTCTCATATTCCCGGTTTTCCGAATCAAATTCCTAAAATAGGTTGGCAGTCTTATTTGCCTAAATTCAGAGATGAAAACAGTGATAATGCTGCTTTACATTTAATCAAATTTCATGCGCATATACACAAGCTGAAGATTAGGTTTCATGAGGACTGTCTGATGAAGATGTTCATGGCTTCTTTAGAAGGAAAAGCAAGGGATTGGTACGAAAGTTTAAGACCTGGCAGCTTGTTTTCTTTAAAAGATTTTCACATAGCATTTTATGAGCATTATACAGTAGATTTTCCAGCTTTATCTTTAGTGGAAAACTGTTGTGATCAGTTTGAGGGTTTCATACAATATCTTGAAAATATTGACGAAGATCTGGAAGGTATGAATGATGAAGACATGTCTGAAATATTTTATCATTTTTCTTCTCAAGTCCATAGCCATGATGATCAAGAGAAGCTAGCTGTAGATAAAATCAATGAAGAAATAAAAGTAGATTCCCATGAGCTCTATTCAGAAACAAATAATGATTCATCTACTTCTTTATATACGAATGAAGAATGCATTCAGCATCATGATCAATCTGCAGAAAAGAAGGAAAATGATAATTGTTTGATTCAGAAAATGCACAAACCACCTCCTCTTTTAACAGAAGAAGAAATAGATCGGCTCCTGCAGAGTCATGCTACAACCCCTGCTTATACAGATTTGCAGTGTTCACATATTCCGGGATATGTAAGTCCATCCTCTTCCATTTTTGGGCATGTAAATCTGAATTTGAATGATGACAATCAGGATGATATTTTGAAGGAACCCATTTGTGATAATAATTCTCCACAAGAAAATCAGTTATTGGGCACCAGTTTCTTTCATCAAGAACATAGAGCTGTCATGTCTAATGATCTGGAAGTCTTAGAAGGTGAAATTCAATCCCAGGATGTTCATTATCAAAATTTATCTTTTGAGGATCATTCTCGACGACCTTTAATTGTCAAAGAAAAAGAATGTTTTAATATTGAGTATGAGGTTAATCGTTCATTACTGGAAGAATATGTTGAAGAAGAAAGAACATTTCAATTCTCTCATCAGATTGCAGGAAATTTCAAAGGACATCAAACACTATTTATCTTTTTTGATCCTATAGTTGAGTATATGGAAGATTTTCTCGGTTTAAATTTGCAGCAAAATTTTTACTTTGAGAATAAAGAATATCATTGGTTGTCGGTGCTGTTATATTTTCTGTTAGTGACTTATTTCGACAGTGAAAGAGTCAGATTCTTTGGACATTTAATGGATTGGCTTCATTGGTGTTTCCGAATTACTTGATTGATGGAAAGCCTTTGACATTCTAAAGGTAGGGTAGGTAGGAGAAATAAGTTTGCCAGGAAAACAGTCTTCAGTATGTACAGTTTTGTTTCCAGTTCAGTTTCAGCATGTATGTTTTCGGTTTTCAGCAGTTATCGGTTTTCAGCTACAGTTTTGGATACAGGTTACAGGTTGCAGTTTTCAGGATTGGGAGCCGCCCAATGGTCAGGCACATGGTCTACGGTGTTCTTTGCTGCCTCGCTGGGAGGACAGCATCCCCAGTTGGAGCCAGTTGTTGGCACTACATAAAATTTCGTGCTTAAATCAGGGTATGCGATTGAAGAATTTTTGTTGGAATGTTTTAATTGCAAATGGTTGATCATGAGCTTCTTCATGAAATTGGCTTTGAGGAGGTCACGAGTTTCTTGTTCATATTAATCCAGATGCAAGTTTAAGATGTTTTCTAAAAACAAAACTCCTTTAGCTGCTGAGTATCGGCTAAGTATGGTCAACCACGGATCATCTACCACCTGCAATACAGTCCGACATGGTTGGGGTTTGCCACCATGAGTTCACTCCAGGGGGTCGTTGACTTACAACGAATGCGCCATCCTCCATTCGGCTACGTACTTTTTACAGTTAAGATGGAAAATATCAAGTTGGAAGCAGTTAAATTCTGCATTCAAATATTGGTGACAGAAGTAATGTTGCTAAGGAAATTGATACGGCAGATGAAGACATAGCAAAGGCGTCAAGTCTGTCAAGATGTATCGTATGGGATGTTTGCCAAAAGTCAGAGAGAAAGATCTACGGTCCCTAATCCATCCCGCGTCGTTCACATGTTCGTGAGATAACGTCGGTTAGTGGTCGCGGAACAAAAACCACCATGCAACGTGTCCATTTCTGATGCGTCCGGATACGTGAAAAGTTGTATTGCAAACCACTCCAAGCCCGCGCGGATACCATCCATTGGAAATGTTATAAAAAGGAGGTGGTCACATTTGTAGTATTTGTTTCTTCTTTTGACCAAAGCCGTCACGCTCTCCAAAACCCTAAGCCAAATTCGATGGGGTCTTTGAACGCTGCGATGTGAGCCTGGCCAAAAAGTTTGGTTTTCTATACAGGAGCGAGAAGCTAAAGGCTAAAAGTTTAAAATCAAAGAGATAAGACGCCATTATCCAAGAGCTGGCGAGTCTGCTATTTTTGTCCAATCCATTTCATATGATGAATATTAAAAAGGTTCTTGGAGAATGATGTAACAGGTTTAAGTGAAATGGCCTCATCAGAAAACAATCCTACAGTCTCAAACGTATGGTATATTATGGCTCAATAAAACCAGCTATATTGCAATCAGAATCTCGCCGTTCTTATTCTTAATAATGGGAAAAGCTATTTGAGCCCTAAAAATTCGAAATGGTTTCATGAAACCCTGACAGATATGGATATCAAAGATCCAAATCGAAGAGGATGCAGATTTATTTTCCAAATGGGCAGAGATGTTATATAAAAAGCTGGTACATTTGGTCGAAGAAGTTTTTAGAGTATATCGAGCTTTAGTAGAACGATGTGACCACATCTCTGGGGAGCCACATCTAAATACATTATAGCATAAGCAGAGGCAACTCATCAATCTCCGAAAGCCCAAAATTCCAGGCAGAATATCAACAAGTGGCAGAATATTAAATATCGGTGGAAGAAGTGAATAAATAGAGATAGCTGGCAGCCATCTTTTAGTTTCCGAGAACAACATTCCAGATTTTCCGTCATTTATAGTTTAAAAATTAATTCCTGTAAAGTAACGATTAGTTATTTGATTGTTATTTTAGTATCGGTGGTTTATTTTTAGAAAAATACAGTTAGGGTTTGCTCATAGGGAAAAAATTTGTATAAATTATGCATTTTACAATGTAAAGGGGGTTGGATTTTCTGTAAGGAGAGACCCATTTCGGGTGTTTTGAAAGGCTTCAGAAGTTAATAAAGATCTCAGAATTGAACAGATTTTTCTTCAAAGATTCATGTGTTGTTTAAAAATTGCAGTCTGTACCATTTCCTTTCTCTACTTGTGCAAGTTTACTTTCTGGGTTATTCCTTTCATTATGTCGTTTTCTTCTATGCTTGGATGAACGTTCATAATAGATTGAGATTCATGTTTCTATGCCTCAATTTATTCGCTTCTGAGCATTCATTTATTTCTCTAAAATTAGCAGTGGATTCATCTAAAAATTGATGCCCGTTGTTAATGGACTGTCTTCATTTCTTTCCCTATCACCTGCAAAAATCTTATTGACTGTAACAAGGCAGCTATCTTGCCTTTGTATGAAAATATTTGTTTAACTGCTGGTCTATATTTTTCTGTTTTCTCGACTCCATTGCCCAATGGTATCCTGTTCATGTTGATTTAGCCACCTCATTAAAAATCCTTAAGTTTTTATTTATTTTACAAATTGGCCCTTGAGTTTCATTGTCAAACTGCTGTCATGGTGACATTGGATGGCAGATTTGCCGAGAGAGCCCTCTCTGGCTGAAGGAGGCCAACTTTCAGTCTAAAGATTGGTTTGAAATAGGTTACCTCGGGGTTTCTTTGATACAGCCCAAGGAAAATCCGAGTGCTAACACCGTGCAAAGAGCATGACTCGCATACCACAAACGATTGTCCATACAATCTGAAAAACAAGAAGGAAAAATGGTGTCAAATTTGCGAAGTCAATACACATGCGATTGAAGAATAGCATATGAACCTGAAAAATCGACAAAATTACCATACAGTGTACCAGACAAACTCTGTCGAGCAGCATCATGACAGAAATACAAGAAGCAACAGGTTTGAGAGAAATGATGGAAGAAATAACCGGTACAATCAGAACAGAAACGACATATACCCAAGGTATAAAAACCATCGATATGATCGATGATATGACAGCTACAATAGGTGCAGAGGATACCAGATTTGTGGTGGTGGTGGTGGTGGTCGAGGTGTTCGACCTAATCGACCTTGTTTGTGTTTCACATGTCTCATCCAGGATCATCGGCATGCAGAATGCCCCTATAAGGAAAGAACTGATCTTAAATTTTGTACAAAGTGTGGGGTAGACGATCACTTTTTAGAGGATTTCCCTACCATGATTGAGAAAATAAATAATAAAAAGAATGTTCATGTCTTATCATGTGTATCCAAAAATGATGTGCTTCGTACCAAAAAATTGCAAGTTGTAACTAGGAAAGGTACTCACATTGGTCAAGATAAGCTACAGATAAGTTAAATTGTAGATAAAGAGGATTACCCAAATCCTATGAAACAAAAATCTGTGTACAAAAATGCATCCGACATATTTCATGACTTAGCAGCACATGAAGATATTGAAGAAAACCGATAGGAAGTTCTCAATGAATTGTTCATATTAATTCCAAATGATGAAGCTGTAGGAAAAATGATTGACTTGTTGCATAAATTGAAATCTAAACATGTCGAGCAAAGACAAACTAAAATCATTTTCTGACTAAATCAAAAAGAGAAAAATGATGATGACCCATTGGTCGACCTCGACATAAATGGATATCATGTATGACAAGTCGTACTAGATTTTGGCTCCCAAGTGAATATCATGACTCATGATACCTGGGACCAACTCGGTCAACCACAATTGCAGGAATCGAGCATTTATCTAAAGCTTGTAGACCAAGGATTAATTGAGCCGATTGGAGTATGGAAAGGAGTCTAAAATTCCATCAAAGGCATCACGACAAAAGTAGATTTTGAGATCATTAATTCCAAGGATGATGCGAGTTATTTCCCAGCCTTGGTGGTCGACCTTGGGGGCGAAAGATGAAGGATTCAATTTCCTTAGACAAAAGTCGCATCAAGTTGAAAGGCAACGGGCAGAAGGTTATCGTACCAATCTTCCCATCTTAGGGATAACCATGGTCGGAACCTGCAGAAATAGATAATGATATTCGATAGCTTTATCGAATAGACAATAATGAAGATCGCATTGAACCAAATTCCCAAGGAGAACTTCACCTTGGAGATCATGTTTCACTCGGATATAACTCTGATGTAGAACTCTATGACTGGCAGATAGAGAACTACATGCAAAGGAATGTTGGATGGTGGAATCCATCTCAAAGAAGCAAATAAAGAAGTGCCTCTCAATATCATATACACCGAAGATATTTGAATGGAAAAATGCGAGCATATCCAACACTTGTTCCAGACAGAAGTTCAGAAACAAATAATCCGACATTGAGATACAAAGAACGTGGTTCACCTATTGTACATGTCGAACATATATCAAAACATGTCGGAGAGCAAGGCCGAATACAAAGTCTGGTAGAGACATTTACTAGTCAAGCTATAAGATGGTGGGACACCCATCAGTCGAAACTCCAAAGCTGGAATACTGCATCGACATTTTTTATTGAAAGGTTTGGAGGAAGGAAACTGATGACTCAGGCCAACATCCCTCTGTTTACACAGGGACAAAATCCTGAAGTCCACATCGACTGTTACAAAAGAGAATGGAGAAAATTGAGCTATAAAGATGAAAGAGAATGGCCTCACCTCTTCCCCGGAACACTTGACGATTTACCCAATAAATGGTATAAGATGGAAGAGGCAAGAGGGGAAACTTTCAGTTGGAAAGGCTTGAAGGAAAATTTTATTAAGGATTTCCAGTTTTCTCCACAGGAGGAGAAGTTGGTCGAAGCAAGTAAAACTATCAAAGAATTTCTATAGCCGAAATAAAATTCAGTACTTGTAGGAAAACAACAGATTACTTGCCGACCTACTACCTGTTATAACATAAGTCGAGAGAAATCCAACATTCAACAACATTAAGCCTAGAAATAGAGAAATCAGTCGGGAAGAGTTTTGAATGGACACAAAATCACCCAAACATATCGAAGCCTGTAAAAACAATCTTTAGCACAGAGATTGTCGAAAAAGACGAATCCAAAAGGTTGTCGGAAAAAGACTTTCCACCATCATTCACACAAATCAAAGAAGGTGAAAGACCGATAAGTGACAGTCGTGCACCAGAATGGATGGACACAAAGATCAATACAAAGGAAGTAGATATTTCAAATGATGACCGACCGAAAATGGAAAGAATTGGCGATTACTGGAATGAGGAACAAACAACAGAAATCACCAATCTCCCCAAGGAATTTCAAGATGTATTTGCTCTATATTATAAATACTTGAAAGGACTTGTGCAGGAGATGGGCGAGATGAAAATTGATATTAAACCAGATGCCAGACCTGTAAAGAAAAGACCCTACAAACTTGCTCACAAATATAAGGATATTGTTAAAAAGGAGATCGATAGTATGCTTTCAACAGGAATCATATATCCTATCGACTAGTCGGAGTGGGAAGCCCGATGGTTGTTCAGCCAAAGAAACAAGATCCGACAGGACTGAGAATTTGTGTCGACTTTTGTGAGCTAAACAAGGTGACACTCACAGACCCCTTTCCAACCCCTTTTGCAGATGAAATTATTAATGGAGTTGTAGGGCATGAGTGTTACTCTTTCACGGATGGATTCTCAGGGTACAACCAAGCACCTATTGCAAAGGAATATCAGAAAAAGACAACATTCACGTGCAAGTTCGGGTCATTCGTGTACAAAGTCATGCCCTTCGGTCTAAAGAATGCACCAACAGTCTTTTCAAGAATTGTCATCAAATCATTTCAAGAATATATTTGCAAAACCATGGCTATCTACTTTGATGATTGGACAATCTATACAATGCTAAAGGATCATTGCAAATGGCTTCGGCTGATGTTGGAATGGTGTCGGCAGATACAGTTGTCGCTGAACATTAAAAAGTGCATTTTCACGACACCCATCGACATATTACTGGGCCATGTTGTTTGAAAAGAAGGAATCAAGGTCAACTATGTAAAGATCAAAATCATTCTCGACTTGAAACCTCCAGTCAATCCAAAACAAGTGTGGATCGTGTTGGGTCATACCGGGTATTACAGAAAGTTCATTAGACATTACTCTGATATGACTTACCCTCTTGAAGAGCTGTTAAAAGATGATCAAGATTACAGGTGGATGGAGGAGTGCGACATCTCATTTAACACGTTGAAAAGAAAAATGGTCGAAGCAACCATCCTCCAATTGTCGAATTGATCGAAAAAATTTCATGTGCATATTGATGCGTCTGGAATAGCAGTCGGCGCCATTCTAACACAACCTGGAGAAGATGGAATGAATTATCCTAATGCGTTCAGCAGTCGAAAATTAAATAAAGCTGAAAGAAATTACTCCACGACCGAAAGAGAAGCACTAGGTATGGTATTTGCACTGCAGAAATATCGTCATTATTTATTGGCTAACCCCTTTGTATTTTATAGATATCATCAAGCTTTAAAATACTTAGTTAATAAACCATTGCATCATGGGAGGTTGTGTCGTTGTCTTCTACTGTTTCAAGAATTTGAATTTGAAGTAATTATTTGACCTAGAAAGGTTAACGTCGGGCCAGACCACCTGTTGAGAGTTGACACAGGAGAGGAGTCGACAGGAATCAAAGATGATTTTCCGGACGCACACTTGTTTCGTATTGAAGAAGTCCCTTCAGAACTTGCGGAAATTGCACAATTTCTCGAGGATGGACAAGCCCTTGAAGGAATGAATGAGAAAAAGAGGAATATCCTGGTGATGAAAGTAGCTCCCTACACTCTGATCAATGGATTTCTCTATAAACTTGGCTTGGATGATATATTACGTTGATGTGCACTTGAGCATGAACGAAAGAATATACTTGCAGAAGCTCATTTTGGACTGACAGGAGGACATTATCATGCAGACATAACGGCTAGAAAATTTTTGCAAGCCGGAGTTTTGTGGCTGACAGTTCATAAAGATTGTCGAGAATTTGTATCTAAGTGTGATAGATGTCAGCGTATGGGTCGGCCGCTACCAAGAACATAAATGCCATTGGTTTCAATTAACCCTAGACGAACATTTTAAATTTGGGCGATCGATTTTATTGGACCATTTCCAGTAGTTGGGAGGAGGACAGGTGCTGAATATCTTATCACTGCCATGGAATATGTCACCAAGTGGGCAGAATCAGAGTAGGTCGAAACATGTTCAAGCAAAGTTGCTGCCAAGTTTATCTATGAAAATATCATAACACGTTTTGGATGCCTCTTAACATTAATAAGTGACCAAGGTATGCATTTTGTATGCAAAACCATTGAAGCACTGACTAAGGAATTTGCATTTGATCAGAGAATAAGCACAACATACCACCCTCAGTCAAATGGCGCCGTAGAGTTGTTAAATAAAACACTCACAAAAGGACTGAAAAAAATATGCAACATGGAGAAAGATGACTGGGATGACAAAGTACTTGCTATTCTCTGGGCATATACAACTGCATACAAAAGAACGATAGGTCAAACACCTTTCACACTTGTCTATGGACAAGAAGTAGTCATCCCATTGCATTTTCGACGACAAGCACCGACTATTGTAGCGTTCTTGCACATTTATGTCAAAGATGCTCGACAAGAACGGCTATTACAATTGTCGAAGTTGGATGAAAGTCGACATATGGTGTTAGAGCATCAACAAGTCCAAAAACAACAACAGAAGGCGTGGCACGACAGAAATATCAAACATAAGAATCTGTCAGTTGGAGACTTGGCACTCCTCTATAATAGCCGTGTAAAAGGGAAACCAAAGAATTTGCATATAGAATGGATGGGACCTTATATTGTTGAAACATTCAATCCCAACGAATCAGTCCGACTGAAAACGCTACAAGGAAATGTTTTCAAGAAAGCGGTAAATGGCACCCGACTTAAACGATACAAGTCGTGAATATTAAAAAAAAAATGGTTAGAAGTAACCGATTGAGAGAAAGTACTATAAAAGATCAAGTAAACAACAAAGCATGACAAAAGAAGAATGATGAGATATTGGATGAATAAGGATGGAAAGAGCAAAGAGAAAATCTCTGTGCATAACCGTCGGTATTATAGGCATTGACAAGAACATCGACGAACTGCAGAGGAAAATCAGGCACGACAGAAAAAATGGAGCACAGACCGACAAAAATAATCTAGAGAAGCTTGTCAACATAACACATCAAACGAGTTATCGCGACATCATGATGGAAAAGAAATAAAGGATAAAGATACCTGCGATGCCATAAGTAATGCACTTGACAGGGTGCCGATATCCTGTTAGCTCAATTTAATACCTCCATCAAATCAACCATCAATACAGGCCTCTACGTCCCGTTCATCCATGCCGAGCAATTCCACCATAAATTCGGAGCTCAGGGATTCTTGGGCACTCTTTTGCTAAGAACTTGAACTCCAATATATAGAGCTCCCTGACCCTGCCAAAGCAGTTTTCGCCTTCTCGAACCCTGAATCCGCCATGGCTCCATGGAAAACCTTAATAGCAACCAGGGCCGCTGTGATGACAGTTAGAGAGCTGGAAAAAGAACAATCACCATTGGAAACAAGATTACATATGATTCAGAACGCAAAGGCACTAGAACCCACTTGGAAGAGAGTTGTGAAACATATTGAAGAATGGGGGAAGGAATAAGACAACCGCTAGAGGGAGGAAGCATAGTGGTTACAGACAACTACAATTTTGTAGTACATGAAGGCACCAATGTTGGATAGCTTTGGAGGACTTAAAAATCATTGTTAGCAGGTATCACAATGGCAAGGTCTATTTCAATGTTCCAGTCGACATTGATGGAGCACTTATCCATAAAATAATTGGGTTATCGCATAAGGGAGATGTTGTACCGACAAGTTCAAAAGCGGACTTGGTCGAAAAATTTGTCACTACTCCTGCTGGAAAGAACTCGCGAGGCATAGCTGTGAGTCAGGTTGTATATGGTAACTATAAAACTGCTGCCAATATTGTGTCGCATGCACTTTCACGGATAAGAAGGGTATCAGATTTGAAGATCGACATGTTAGAAGTTGTCAAGAATATGGCTATACGCGGTAAAGCATACAAGTGGGAAGACTTCTTGGCCGACATAATCAAGTACACATTCCATAAGTGCCAAGACGAAGGGACCAGCATCCATTACCCATCTGTACTTATATGGATTGCTATGACCCACCTTTGGCCGAAAGGAAACAAGGATTTTTCACAAGAACGAATTGTCCTTATGGAGAATTTTCATTGTTTTGCTCCAGGAGCAAGTCGACATGGTCCAACAATAGTTAAACTTTGGCTGGAAGCATGGTTTATAGACCTCAAAACAATGGCAACAAGATTGAGAGTACCGCAGAACATTAGATGAAGTATAGCACACATCCAACTTTCCTTGGATGATACAACGGTTTTGTACATGGAAGGAGCAGTAGGTCAGGAAAAACGCCTCGACTATTACCCATCAGTAAATGAAATTTTCACGAAGTTGAGTCGACAATCCAATGAAGTATTGGCTATTCCACCCCAATCAAGAAAATTCGACTTCAAATATGTTGAGCCACTGACAGACACCGAAAAGGAAGAAGAGTATGAAAGTTGGTTGTACATGAACACTTTCACATATCAGCCTGAACCAGTACCTAATCCCAAGGTACTAGCACTTACAATGACTCCACACAAAGAATCAGCAGAAGTCACGGAGTAGTTGAATAGCAGTACAAAGTACGACAATCTAGAGCATCTTTTGATGGACAATAATATACAAAAGGTAGCAGTTGAACTACTTACAACTCGACAGAATAAGATGATACCGACTCAAGGGAAATGAAAAAGAAAGGTAACCTTTCAAGAACCTATGGAAGAAGATGATATCGAATTGTATGACACTGCCACCCAGATTCTCGAATATGTAGCTAAGAATAAGTTACCTATCGAAGACCAGTTCATAAAATTTTTGGAAACAGATAAGTACCCAACTTCTAGAATTCTTGTCAAGAAACCAAAAATTTCGGTCGAACCCCATGTCGACCTAACCATTCTTACTCCCCCTTCTTCCCCCACCATAGTAGAAGAAGAAATTACCCCTTTAGCATTACCTGCTCCTATTAACCCAACAGATGCTACTTTGAGTACGTTTATTGCAAACCTACCGAAAATATGTCCCAACTGGTGCGATATGGTCATTCAACAACCAGTCTTTGCAACCACGGCCACCGTCCCAGTTAATCTGGCTCCCCTCGACACCATTCAAACCAACAATTAACCTTTATCATCGACAGTACTAGAAGTTGTCGGTCACAAAAAGATCCATCATATAAGAAACCCCAACCCATTAGGTCTAGTTTATTCACAACAAACAACTGTCTATACCCCTCTTCCAGTCATACCTATACAACAACAAGTGAGTCCACCCCGACCTGCAGTCGATCATAGTGAAAAGTCCCCCCCAAGGCGTCACTCCCCACGCCAAGTCTACAGTTCAAGAAATTGAGTCAAGACTAGTCGGTCCGGGTCCATTCAGCAATACCAATTCATCGAGTCTACTTACGACTTCAGTCAACCCGCCATCCTTCCCGACAAGTCATTCGAGTCTCCCTGCCGATGGATCGAAGTCTAGTCTGGTGATACAACAACAAAGAAAAGAAGCGATAACGACAGAAGAAGTTGAAGCTGGCTTAGCTCAAGACAAAGAACTTGTTGCAACTCAATATTTTATCGCCGACACGACAGAACCACCAGAGAAAACCAGCATTCAACACATTAGTACAAGCAATATGGATACATCCAGCATACCAGCAAATATTCCACTAAGTGCCGCAACTGTTGAACATGCAAATCCAGCTACCACAGAAGCAGAACCAAATATACAAGTCGAGGAAGAACAATCTATTGCTAGCACACAAGCAGCCATTGACATTCATCCAGCAACAACCGAAAAAGAAAAGGGGCCAGAACAACAAATCCTAAGTAAAGACAAAGCAAAAGAGAAAAGAAGCCAGAATAAACACAAAGAAAAGAAGCGTAAAGAGAGAGAACTTCAGCAATAATTACAAAGGCATCAAACACAACAAAGTCAATCAGAAAACACTCTCTCAGTTTACTTAGATCAATTTGGAGCTACTGCCAGCTATTAGCCACAGTTGGCCTCCCAACAAGAGCTTGATTTACTTGAAGATGCAGTCTTCAGAGCACAAAGATATCTCTGAAAGGAATCAGAAGACTAGTTACTCTAGCTATAGGAAGAAAGGACTACGTTTCTTGCTAAGTGTGAAGACTTAGTTCAGCAAGTCATTCCACTTCCACCCAGTCCCGACACGACATCACCTCTTGACAGAGCATATCAATTATTCAAGTCTATCGTGTCGATGCTACAATATGAGCTTCTCAAAAGGAAACAGGATCAAGCTGTTGAAGTATCTTCTCTCATGGCAAATTAGTTTACAGCCTTCACAGAAGCTCTCAATTTACTCAAGCAGTATGATATTCAAGCAGAAAAACTTGCCGAAGTTCTGAATAATTGGTATGTACATTATGGCAAAGTCTACAAAGAACTGCAAAAGACAAGGACATTGTTAGGCACACTTCACCGATAGCGCTTGAATGCAGAAGAATCACTTATGGAAAGACTTGATAATCAGATCATCATGGAAAATAAAAAACTGGACAAACTAGAAAAACAGGAAACACAGTGGATATCTCAAGCACGCTGCTGCCTCAATAAATTTGAATAAATTCAGCCCCGACTTCGACATTTACTTGTTGCTACTCAAGAAACAGTCAACATATTTGGACTCGACATGATTCATTTACAGACTATATCCACCCACGACAAGATGGAAAACTTGTCGAAGCTCACGACATTGATTGTTGACATTCAAAATTTGTTGCGTGCCTAGGAAGAGTTCCAACACCATCTCTTTATTTCTGCTGAAGTTATTCTTGATGTCTGCCTACAGATATCCGATGTTGCCAGCTCCAGCTTACCTTCATCATAACCGTCTTAGTAATTATTTTTGTATTTTTGATCTCTCCATTTCTTCAGGATGAAGAAAGATTTTGGGGTGGGGGAGATGGTTGAGGGGCCTAGGTTGGCCTGTCGACTAGGCCCTCTGCTCGACCACTCTGAAGTATATGTCAACAGGTCGCGTCGACTAGTATAGGTCGCGTCGGTCAGTTAGACCGACAGACGGTTATGTAACTGTAATGAAAGATATATATATATATATATATATATATAGGCTGTTGAGCCGATGTACTCAAGTTAGATTGGTTCTATGATTGTATTATGCTCTTGCTGGCTAATATAAAGGCTTGTGCTTCTCTCTATCTATCCCGTCTCTTGTATATGTATCATTGTTTATGGTTGCTTATAACATGTAATGTATCTATGGTAACCACATGAACCTTGGGACTACAACAATCATGCACGAATCCTCAGATGTAATGCATGTGTATCTCAATATGTTTGGTTCTTTGTATGATAACCAGATCTGTAGAAACCCTGATAGCACTCTGATTGTCACAATGGATCACTAGTGGAGTACTGTAGTGAATCAAAAACTCTGACAAGATTCCATTCAACCAAATGCATTGTGTGGCTGCATTCACTGCACCTCTGTACTCGGCCTCAGCTGAAGAAATAACTAAAGCAGACTGCTTTTTACTTGATGAACAGAGAGGGCTAGATCTAATCATGAAAACAAAACCTGATGTAGAATTATGATCTAATCTATCTCCGGCCCGATATGAATCTGCATACCCAACTAGGTTCAATGGAGACCCAATTGCATAGTGAATACCATAGGTCTTCGTCCCTTGCACATAATGCAAGATCCTATTTGTTTCCTTCCAGTGAAGCTCATACGAATCCTACATGTATCTGGAGAAAGCACTGACTACATAGGATAGATCAGGGCGAGTATGTGTAAGAAACAAAAGACTCACGATCAACTCCCAATACAAATTATTATCCACCAAAGGTGTAGAAGAACCATCCTCAAGGCTGATCCCTGAAAGAAAAGGAATTGCTGCTGGTTTTCATTCCATCATATGAAACCTATCAAGTAGATCTGATGCATACTTACACTATGCAACCTTGATTCTTGAGTCACTCTAAGAGACTTCAAGACAAGAAACTGCTTTAGCAGTCCCATATTTTGGCATAGAGAAGGAGTTGTGCAAATTTATTTTGATAGGTCTAAGACATTAAGAGAAACTCCCTATAATCAACAAATCATCAACATAAATAACAATAAGGAGTAGAGAGTTACCATCATGTCTCATGTAGACATTCGAATCATATTTGCATCTCTGAAAATCTTGTGACAGTAATAAGGAGTCCATATTAGCATACCATGCTTGGGGATCCTACTTGAGCTCATACAAGGACTTCCTCAATCTGCACACTAGTGAAGGATCATCAGTGTATCCTTCAGGTTATTTCATGTAGATCTCCTCCTCTAGATCTCCATGAAGAAAGGAACTTTGGAAATCCATGTGATGCACTTCCTAGTGCTTGGATGCAGCAAGAGATAGAACGAGACATATGGAATCCATCTTTTCAACAAGAGTGAATGTATCTTAATAGTCAATCCCATGAACTTGGGAGAAACCTTTAGCAACCAAGCAATCCTTCTACTTGCTTGTGACTCCATATGAATCCATATTTGTTCTATATACCCACTTGAATTGAACAAGCTTCCTACCAAGAGGAAGAGAAACAAGCTCCCAAGTCTCATTTCTTTGAAGAGATTGATACTCTTCATCCATAGCTGCTATCCATCTCAGATCTTGGGAGGTTTCAAAGAATTTTTTTAGATATGATCCAATCATAAGAAAACATCTGTCATCAAGAAATGGATCTGCGTGAGAAAATGCAAACCTTGCATTTTGAAAATCAGATCTAATTCTCCTTGGATCTTGTGGATCTCCAACAAGATCACTGGCATAATCAAGATTTATGGCATCCCATCTTGGAAGAGGAGTTGGATCTTCAGGTGCTATATCTTTAGGTTCTTGTGGATCTAGATCTAGCATTCGCTCATCTTCACTTTCATGGTCAGAATCTGAACTTTCATGAGAGGAGGCTTCACTATATTGTTCAATAAGCTATGTAGGTGTGGTTGGTAAGATATCTTCATCAAAATCATGATCATCATGCAGTGGCCACTCCTCAAACTGGACAATTCGCTCAAGAAATGTATTCATGGTGGATAGATCTAGTAATTTGTAGACCTTTTCACTGAGTGCATAACCAACAAGTATACACTCTTCACTCTGTGGCTCTAAGGCTCTCCTTTTCTCTGATGGAATCCTTTCCCAAGCCTTGGATCCAAAGAATCTCAGATGAGATACATTAGGTTTGTATCCCATCCATTCTTCGAAAGGAGTTTTACCTTCTATCCCTTTATGAGGAACTCTATTATGGAGGTAAGCAGCACAGTTGACAGCTTTTTCCCAAAGTCTAGGAGACAATCCTTTAGACTCTAGCATGGGAGTTTCCATCACTTTCAAGGTTCTCTTCTTTTGCTCTTCTACACCATTCTGTTGTGGTGTGTAAGGAACAGTGTGCTGCATAGCTATAACCTCATTTGCACAAAAGGAATGAAACTCATTCTTTACACACTCTCCTCCATTGTCAGTACAAAGGACCTTGATCTTCTTCTTAGAGAAATTTTCTACAGAAGATTTAAAGAAATTGAAGTACCCAAAAAGTTATGATTTAAACTTAACAAAATACACCCAACTGAATCTAGAATAATCATCTATGAAAGTTAAGATGTATCTTGCATTATTCAAAGATAGGTTAGGAATAGGTCCTGATATGTCACTGTGGATCAACTCAAGAGGTGATGAGGCTCTCTTAGCCTTTCATTTCTCAAACTTATGGTCCAGATTATTACCAATCAAGCAACCTTTACAGGTGCCTTTAGAAAATATGATGTTCAGAAGCCCTTCAACCATATTCTGATTGTGCAATTCTTGCAAGTACTTGTAGTTGAGGTGCCCAAACCTCTCATGCCAAAGTCTGCTCACTTCATTCACATGAGTAAGAAGTGCAATTTGTTTTGAGTAAGGTAAGAAGTGAGAAAACTCATAGATATCCGAATGGTGGTATGAAATACCTTGTTCAATGATCTTCCCAGATGAGATCTCATATATTTCAACCGCATTAGGAGTAAAGGTAACCTTCTTTGGAACTCATGTATGGGTCATTTGGTAAATAGAAAGGATGTTAGATGCAAGAGTAGGAACATAGAGTACATCATTGATGTACCCATGATCCAGATTGATCCTTCCAATCCCTTCAGAATAGACTTCATAATCATTTCCCATCAGAATAGAAGGCCCCACAGTAGGTTGGAATTCAGAGAATAGATCCTTACAGAAATCCATGTGCTTAGATGCTCCAGAATCTATGATGAATGAGGATTCATTCGAAGTTCTTGCCATGAGTGCATGACACCTCCCTTTCTCCTCTGATTCAACTTCTTTTCTTCTAGCATTTGCAGGTATTGGAAATTTTTTTGTCAAGAAGTTGGGCCATTAGATCAATGGTATTCCTCATGTAGGAACTTTCAGGATGGAAACCTCTGTTGCAATATGGACATTTGGTATTATCCTTCTGTTTTTTCTTGCCTCTCTTAGGATTCGAAGTCCCTTCATACTGTTTGGGATTCTCTTTTTACTTATGATCATAGGATTTCTTTTCCTTTCCCTTCTACTTCACTTTTCCATTCGCATTCTTCCCTTCTCCTGTAGTAAGGGCTTGATCCAAATTTGGTTTTATCACTCCCATTTTCACCAATTTGTCCTTCTCTTTTGAGAGCGAATGGATGAATGCATATAGAGAGGGAATTTTCTAGTTTGGAATGGAGAGTTTTACTAATTGAAAGGTGGATAAAAACAAAGAGTAGTATGCACCCATTTTCGAAAGGATGGCAAGGATAAGATTCTTATCTTCTTTCTCAGTTCCATATTGCTTCAGTTGCACAACCAGGTTCTTGAACTTTGTGAAGAACTCATTGATAGAATCGAAATCGTTGGGGCTCATAGAGATTAACTCATTTTCCAGTTGTTTCCCTCTCAAATCATCCTTTTTCCCAACCAGTGATTTGAGCTTTGTCCAAACCTCCTTGGGAGTGGTCAGACCAGTGATATGAAAGTGTAGATCATTGGAAATACTGAGGAGTAGCAATCCAATCGCTTCATCAAGTTTGTCAAGATATTTGGCTTTATCTGTAACACCATTAGGTTCAACTACTGTCCCATGTAACATTCACTGGAGACCTCTGTTGAGCATGAAGATATCTACTTTTCCTTTCCATTCGAAATAGTTGAAGGACGTGAGTTTTGGAATCAAGGAGAGATCCATAGTAGCTACTAAACGCACTTCTGATGATGGAATAACCTACGATAAACAATGAAATTTATCTGGAGGAATTTTACAGAATCTCTCTAGCAAGATTTATGTGGTTGTTGATTTCAGGAGTTTCTGAACAATGCTTTAGTACAGCAAGAACTTTTATCCGGATCATTCACACCTAGATAGACCTCACTGGATTTCTCCAGTGAATTTAATGCAATGGCACCATGATTTGCTGTGGAAATCCAGAGGCTTCTGGTGCTCTATTGAAAAAAAACTGTTCAATAAACTACTGCAAATGCTGCTACTACTGCAACTGTTGCACTAGCTCTCACAAGCTCTAACACCATGTGAAATTTCAAAGGGGTAGATCACTAAGCTTGAAAAAACCTCACAATTTCACTCAGTTAATTGCAGAGAAGAATTTAGCAGAAAGGATGAACAAATTCACTCATAAAACCCAAAAAAATAAGAAAATAATGATAATACATTCATCAGCTTTAAGCTAGAAAAAATATGTCAATACAATAGAATGAATTTGATATCTCCTAGGGTGATTTGAATTTTCCTCAAGTCATGGATTAGTCAGCATTGGAACCATCTCCCAATCAAGACTCAATGACCACCGAATGTGAATAAACAGTCAACTGAGGTAGAACTGAGCCTAACTGAACCATGTGAGCACTGAAATAGGGGAGAAGACTCCAAGGGGAACATAACTGGATCTTAGTAGTCAACTGGAGTCCTTCTACACTCTGAAACAGTCAATTGGGAGCTACAGTCAGTTAATTGAGAACTCAATGCATGAACTAGTTGATGAGGTCCTAGAACTGTGTAGTAGGGTGCATTAGTAACTCAAATGATGAAAACAATGTAGACTAGGTAGGTAGGAGGGCTACTGATGACTAGAAATAGGCTCCAGGGGACCTAAAAAAGGGACTAGGTGCTAGGATACTCCACTTCTACTGACTGGATGCATGCAGTGCTGCATGGAATGCATGCATGCATGCAAATACATGTGATGGTGAGAATATTCCAACTTTTTGATCTTATTCTTTGAGGATCGGTTATGCGGATATGTATCTCTATTGCTTTCTGTGATTTCTAAGACAGATTTGGTGTATAAAGTCTGGTTTTAATGAGAAGGGATGTTCCGTCCATGACTTTGTATTTTATCGCAGTATGATTAGATCTGTTATGTTGCAGTATGATTAGATTTGTTATGACTACATCCGTTATGTCGTAGTATGATTAGATCTGTTATATCACAGTTATGATATGTATCGCATATTTGTTAAATATGATTCTCTAAGATTTTACTTCGTAGATCTGATTAGTATGTCTCTGTATGCGATGATGGTTTTATGATGTAATTGCTAATTTATGAGTTATGCCGCGATTAACTGTTAATGATGCATGTCCTCTTATACCTTAGGAATATTGGTTCTTGTAGCTCCCTTAGGTGCATTGAGTGAGACCTCACTCGCTTTGTGAGTGTTGCTGGAAAGGCTAAACCCTTGTTGGGCCGGTATCTATGGGTGTTTGTGTTGGAATTTGTTGACATTGTGCGAAGTGAACCCCTGTCGACATATATGTGTTAACAACGAGGATGCTCTATGAGTGGACAATGTTGGTTGTAGAATCTTAATAGGTGTGTTTTGTCTAGAAACCATAATTTTGTGTACATTTAGGGGAATTTCATCAAAAGTTCAATGAACCACATTTTTGAAGGACGTCCTACTAGACCGGTGTTTGCAGTAGTTGGGTAACCATGTATTCTGGTTGATGGTTTTTCCTTTACATGTAATTTTACTATTGGGTGGTATCTACATGATCGAGGTATGAGATGCAATTTCCAGGTTGGATCATATATAGCCTTTTCTAACTAGGAGTTCTTTTAGTTGCAATGGAGTAGTTGATGCATTAGATTGGTTAAAGACACTAATGAAGATCTAACATGATGGAGATTGAGAAACGTACTCATTGAGGGTGAGTGTTGGAATGAATTATAACTCCCACTTGTCTCTATGAGAATATTCTAATTCATTGTTGTAAATTGGTCATTATTAGGAGATACTTATATTAGTTGGATTTGAGAGGTTCTCTCTAAACAAAATTCTATTTTTGGTGTGTCGTTGAGATATTCCCTCTAAAGTTGTTAGTTTGGTTAAGGGAAAATTAGATGTATAAATATATTCCATTATTTGATGAATAGATAATCTCAACTTAGTTTTGTGTGTATGGAAATTCTATCTACTCTCTCATTTCCTTTCAAGGGAAGCTGAGTGTCTCAACCAAGACATTAGGGGATTTTTGAGGTAAAAAATGGGCCTCAAAACAAAAAATGTACCATAAAAATTCACTTTATAAGAACCAATAGGATTCAAGATGATGATGTCAACCATAAGGGTAAAATTTGTAAAACAAATTGGAGGGAAAAACAAAAAACTACTTTTTCTTATTGTATTTTTGACATATCTCCTTAATAGTGTACCCAAATTTCAAGGTTGGGCACTCGTTGGATACGACTTTTAATTCCACATCCAATCCATACCCACACTGCATACTTCTGAGGCACCAATGACATGAAAAAATGAAAATTTCAATAAAAAAACGTATTTTAATATTAAAATACGTTTTTTATTGAAATTTTCATTTTTTCATGTCATGAGCGCCTCAGAAGTATGCAGTGGAATTAAAATATGCATCCAACGAATGCCCAAACTTGAAATTTGGGTAAACCATTAAGGAGATATGTCAAAAATACGATAAGAAGAAGTAGTTTTTCTTTTTCCCCTCTAAAATTTAGAACTCTTATTTTATTATTTCTCTCAGGAGGCCCATTTTAGACCTCAAAACTCCCCTAATGTTATTTATATCACACTAGGAGACTATTGAGTTCATGATATCAACATCTGTGATCTCAATTTTGACATCATAACTTGGAGGATTGCTATCACGACAAGCTTTAGAGACCAAATGAGAAATGTGACTAAAAGAGTATGTACTAGAGGTCAACCGACCCACTAGAGGAGATGGAATCGGATGCAAAGGTTTATATCATACATATCAAATTTGGTCAAATCGACCATATAAGTATGAAAATTTGACTATTCGGTTTGATTAGACCAAATTATTTACAAATTCGATTCATAATGCATGGAGTGTTTGGTCAATTGAAACACATGTTCAATTTCCAGAAAAGGGTTTGGTTAGTTGGGACACACATTTAAATGGTAGTTGAATGGTTTTCAAAGCTTCAATGCTGGTTATAATGGTAAATAAACTGATTTTTTAAAACCTTCTTTTATTACAGGGGAATATGGCTGGCCTATTCCTTTCTTTCAAAACGATCATATTGTCCATGAAAAAAATGGCTTACTAGGGAATGTGGTTGGTATCTTCCTTTCTTTCAAAGCAATGATATTGTCCATGAAATAAACAATACTTGGGATGAGCAGCTCCTTTGTTGTCAACTTCTTTTATTAGAGGGAAAATACCATTTATACAACCTTTTTTCTAGAGGTTTTTTTAAAGGCTAAATGCATGGCTATTGGATTTTGATATTGAAAATTGAAAAGTTACTCTATGAAACTATGTGATAATGTTATTTTTTTTATAATTCTGGGGGTAATCTCCATCTGATGAAGATACAGAATTTTGGAATTCATTAGAATTGGAATATATGTATTTTCTATATATATTTATATATTTTTTTAATTTTGATATATTATTGATTTTTAGTCGACTTTTTTTTTAACTGTAAATTGCACATAATAATTATTTTCATATCATACCAAATTCGAATTCGAATTCAAACTTGAACTTGGTAAATAAACTCAAACATGGTAACTATGGTTTATAATGTTCTATTTCTGACGGGGAAATCGTAATATGCTAAAGTGAACTTCATTGATATGGCATAGTCCATTTTAATGATGGCGGGATTTATTATTAGAATAAGCATAAGAAAGAGGAGAAAAATGAATCAGGCCAAGGATGGGAGGGGAGCATAAGGATTTAAATGAATGACTGAATCCAAGGTAGGGAAGGGATATTATATGGTTTAATTATGGTGTTTACTTGGCCATGTCTTGTCCTCAGTGACCACTGACACTTATACATGACAACACGACATAAAATTACTTGAGGAATTACTTAGATTGTTACTTCAAACTAGATGACTTTGGTAAGGAATTACCTAGATTGTTTTAAAAATAAGCGTGTAATACCCCTATTCTGACCCTTAGGGTTTATTGGCTTCAATGCAAAAATTGTATAAATGAAATGTTTGTTTTCCCTAGTGTGGAGCTCAAGGCCAAGGCCCCACTATTGGATGCTTAGGTTTATTTGAATAGGAAATTATTTGACATTTTGATTATCCATGTCGTCTTAACCCATGAGATATTGTAAATGATGTAACTATTAATTATTGCAATGAAATACAAAGAAAACTGGATAAGGAGGCAACCAATGAGAAGGGTCCATGTGTATACACTAGGGAGAGGTGAAGGGGCTATGGGATTGGAACCCATGCTTCCACATGTCCATTTGTGAACCCATTTGACTCCCCATGCTGACATTAATGCTACTGTAAGAGGGTGGTTGAGAAAACTAGTCCATGAAGTCGATTGAGTATGGATCAGACCTGCGAATCCGTATGGTAGGGTATGGATCTGGTTTACTTGTCCCTTAAGCCATTCTACAATTGGGAATTCTCCCATCCTGATACATACCCCATTGTTGACCAACAACCCAAGGCATTCACGCATTGTAGATCCCACCTATGAAGAAACAAGAGAAATCATGATTATGTGTGTGTGAGAAGTTTGCAAAGTCGAGAAAGCACAAGAAACCATGTGTAGGAAGTGAACCGGTTGGGGCAACCATGGACTAGACCATGGGGATGATTTACATAGCTTGAATAGATTAGAGAGCCCATGAGAACACTTAGATCTATTTTGCAGAGGACCAAGTCACGGGGCATAGCTTAGGTCGCGACTCTGTGAAGCTCCCAACTTGAATAACATAGAAGAAGGTCAAACAATAGTTGGATCTACTTGATAAACCCATTCAAGGCTGAAAGTCTCATGACAACAGTATTTGGACCTTTCTATTCCCACCCTAAATAGCACTGGAGGTAAGGGGCCTTGAGGGACTGTGTAGCAGAGAAGAGGGCCATCCTTGTGTTGGGTGAGGTAGGTAATGTGGGTGCAATGTTTGCTGAGTTATCTAAGATTCCTGTATATTATTGGTGAGCTCACTAGCTTAGTAACATCCTCCATGTTCCCTTGTATGCTTGATAAACCCAACTGTAGGTTGTCTTAGCATTGGGATGGAACCTTGATTGTGAGGGAGCCTAGTTATCACTCCTTATTGGATACACAACCCATCTCGGGGGTGGTCTCTTAGCTGAAAGAGTATAGGCTGGATAGATACCTAAGGTTGGGTGGAAATTTTCTCTCACTTAGCCATTTTCTTAGGCAACTTCATTTCCAAGATAAGTGTTCCTTGTGGTGTTTAAATGATGATAATTCATGTGTTATGTTATGCTTATTGTGTTCAAGTTATTGAATGAATAGTTACATGAGATTGGATCAATAGGGAACTATGTATGAGTTTAAATATGAGACTGAATTCATGTCTAAATGCTTCATCATTTGTATGAGTGTAATGTATGGCTAACCTTCCAGGTTGTTTATGTGTTGACTAGATTAGTTTCATAATATGTGTTTAGTTATGCATTGCATTCACCCTTAAGAGGGGTGGCTTAGCCTCACCTAGACTTGGCGAAGGAAGTGGATATCCCATGTGGTGTTTTAGAACCCCTCTGTGGTTCAGGTGAAGGGAGAATCCATGGAAGGAGGTAGGCATATTTCCTTGCACAAGGGTAAAGGAACCAAGAGGAGGTTATGTACATAGCTTCACTTGAAAAATGAAAAGGTTAGAGTGATCATATGGGATGGGGATCACACCATTGGATATATTTTTCCAAGAGCTTTCCAACGGTACCATCCTTGTCCAATTTGGACCAAGGGAGAGGGAGCTATCACCCTTAGAAGTTTGCAGGTGAATTAGTTGGTACAAGGATATATGGTCCCAACCTTTCCACATCTGCAATGAGGATTGCGGAGTTTAAGGACCAGCCATTGGGGTTGCATGGATAGGATTCTTCCTTTCCACATCCGCAAAGCAGTTTGCGGGTTGTAGGAGTCGGAAGGGTGAGTCCAACAGAAATGACGTGTGGGAGTTCTTCCTTTCCGCATCTGCAAAGTGGTTTGCAGATTGTGCATGTCGGAAGACCAACTTCCACGGGGCCGATGCATTGGACTTCCAAATTTCCACATCTACAAGAGTATTGTCGATTGTGGATTGTGGGAGGATATTTTTCCCAGGATCACGCATTGGGACTTTCGAGTTCCGACTTCTGCAACATGGCTTGCGGATTGCGGAAGTTGGAGGGGTGAAATTCCCGGGGCGACGATTTTAATTCCGACTTCCGACATCTGCATTACGTATTGCAAAAGTTGGGAGTGAGATTATTGCAGAAGGGATTTTGACAATATGATTTTGGATTCCGATTGCGGATTGTGGGTCGGAGGTCATTGTGGATTGTAGATCGATGGTCATTGCGGCTGTGTGTAAAAATGGATGAAATTAGTTGAAAAAAAATTGGTTTCAGGGTATCCCACCGCCTTTGAATGCCACCAGAGAGGTCAGGAAATGTCATAGAGTGGTATCAGATCTCACGTTGCAGCACTAGCTATTGTTGGGCTGAACATCAATGAATTTACAAGCAAGGAAATGCTCCCATGGAATGGTTTTGATAAACATTTATTGTTGTTAATTACCCAATAAATAATTTCCATATTTGAATGAATGTGTCAGGTTTTATATACATGCTTATGATTTTTGATAAATGCCTATGTTATACACAGTGATTGCAGCAAAAATGGTTGAATCATACAGCAATACATCGTACAGAGAAGGCCGAAAAATGGTTACCATTAACGATGCCCAGGATCCGTTTGAGAAGGAGTACGACGTGCTAGGTGAAAACGTGCAGGAGGCACATACTTAAGCCGAGTCTGATGGAATAAGGGTGCAAGTAGCACCCCTAAACTTGGCCAAGACCATGGTGAGATTCAACGAGTGATTGATGAAGGCGCAGGAAGAGAAGCACTAGCTTATTGCGGCCATCTTGCAAAGCCTCACCGATATGCACCAAAGGATAAATATTGGGTCTAACCCAAGCAATGTGGGTAGAGAAGAAAGAGATGCAGGTAGCCACTCTAGAGGTCATTCTAGGAAAATGAATCCAAGCCCTAGAAGGAGTTATGTGAGCAGAAAGCATAGAACACCCTCTCCAAGGTCCCTTTCCAGCAGGTTAGAGGACTCCAAAGGTTCTCAAAGAATCCCAAGACATACTTCCAGCAGAAGTGATAAAAGAAATAAGTTCAGAGGTATCCCATAGCGTGAATTTAGGAAGGAAAGGAATCCCAGTTTTGATGGATAAAGCAAAACAATTCAAGAGGCAGAGGCATGGCTTCTTGGAATGAAGAAGTATTTCAGAAGGCATGAGTATTCAGAAAATGAGAAGGCCAAAGTTTTCATTTATAATCTAAGTGGCAGAGCTTCAATTTGGTGGGAACACCTCATGCAAGTGAAGAAGGTTAGTGAAAGGAAAATCATTGTAAGCAGTTTTAAAGGTACTTCAAGGAGAAATACCTATCAACTAGGTATTGATAACAAGAGAAAAGATTTCAATGAATTCAGATTGGGGCATAATTCCATGGACGAGAATCTCCACAATTTTTTGGAGTTATTGAGGTATGTAGATTACATCAAGGATGAAAGAGTAAAAATACAATGTTTCCTTGGTAGTCTACCCCATAGTTTCAGAGATATGATTGAGTTTGTCAATCCACCAATTTTGGATGAATCCATTAGGATGGAAATGCATTGTTATGAGCAGAGTAAAGGTAAAACAAATGTGCAACCATCATGGAAAGGAAATCCCAAAGGGAGGGTTGAAAAAAGGAAAAATGGATTCAAACCACCATTTAGAAATCAACCCAGAAATTTTCCATAGGACCAGCAAGCAAGAAGAGAATTCAAACCAGTAGTAGCAGCAGAAAAGGAACAAAAAGAGCCACTTCAATGTTGGGGGCATGGAGGAACCACATGCTTACAGAATTCCCACATCGGAGGGAGAATCTCAGAAACTTGCACAACATAGAAGAAGCAACTACAATGGAAGATATGGAAAGGGAAGCACCTAGGATTTGTGCAGATTTGGATCATCACCAAGCAGACCATCAATCAGTAGTGGTGGAAGTTGAAGGTAAGATTGCTAAGCAATCTATTTATGTTTTGATTGACCCAGGGTCTTCTCATAGTTATGTGTCTCCTAATATGGTTTAAGGTTTTTCTCTTAGTAAAGTAAAGTATAGTAAGCCTTGGCTATTTCAATTGGCCACAAGAACCAAGAGAAAGGTGGGTGAAATAGTGATGGAGTGCTCCATAGAATTGAATGGACTCCTCACACGTGCAAATTTAATTTTCTTACCATTAGGATCATATGATACCCTAATTGGTATGGATTGGTTGGAAATACATAGAGCCAAGTTAGAATTTTATGAGAAAGTACTTGAACGTATTGATGAAGAGGGAAGGTCAAAGTTGGTAAAAGGAATTCCCAAGCAAGTTAGAAAGGCATATTTCAGCCTTATAGTTGAGAAAATTCTATAAAAAGGGTTTCCAATTATATGTTGTGCATATATAAGATTCCTCAGAAGATAAGGTACCAAGGTTAGAATACTTTCAGTTGTTGCAAGAATTCAAATATGTGTTTCCAGATGAAGTTCCAGGGCTGCCACCAAAGAGAGACATTGATTTTTCCATCAATCTTGTTCCAGGGGCAGCACCAATTTCCAAATATCCTTATAGAATGAGCACACCAAAATTGGTAGAGTTGAAGATGAAGCTGTAAGAATTAATGGAAAATGAATATATCAGAGTACATAGTGTATCTCCTTAGGGAGCACCTATGCTATTTTTCAAGAAGGATGGGACATTGAGGCTGTATATTTATTACAGACAGCTCAATAAAGTGACAATTAAGAATAAGTATCCATTGCCAAGAATTGATGACTTGTTTGATCAAATGAAGGCATACAGAGTGTTTTCAAAGATTGAATTGAGGTCTAGATATCATCAAGTGTGGAGAAAGGAAGAATACATTCATATGACAACTTTTAGTACAAGGTATGGCCATTATGAATTCACAATGGTGCCATTTGGTCTTACCAATGCACCTGCTACATTCATGTGTCTCATGAATAATGTCTTGATCAAATATTAGGATAAGTTTGTGATTGTGTTCTTGGATTAAATTCTTGTTTACTCAAAGAATGAATAAGAGCATAATGAACATATAAGAATGGCGTTGCAGGTCCTTAGAGAACACCAGTTGTATGCAAAGTTGAGTAAGTGTGACTTCTATCAACAGAAGGTACAGTATTTGGGTCATGTCAGCTCAGAAGAAGGAATTGCAGTGGATCCAGAAAACATTGAATCCATAATGGATTGGCCTACTCCAAAGAATGTTGCAGATGTTAGAAATTTTATGGGTCTTGCAGGCTACTACAGAAGGTTCATTGAAGGGTTCTCCAAAATAGCTCACCCAATTACATCATTGCAAAGGAAAAATATCAAGTTTTTATGGTCTAAAAAAAGTGAGAAGAGCTTTTAGCAGCTGAAGGAATTGCTTAACAGTGCTCCTATTCTGAAGATTACAGATCCAAAGAAATACTTTGTAGTGTGCACATATGATTGCATTGAAGGGCTTGGTGGAGTGCTCATGCAAGAAGCATTCATAATTTGCTATGAGTAAAGGAATTTAAAGGAGCATGAGAAAAATTATGCCACACATGATTTAGAGATAGTATCCGTAGTTCATGCTCTCAAGAGATGGAGACATTATCCCTTGGGAATAATATTTGAGCTCGAGATAGACCACATGAGCTTGAAATAATTTTTTGACTAGACAAATCAAAATGCTAGGAAAACTAGATGGATGGAGTTTCTTTGTGAGTTTAATCTTGAGATTAAGAATTTCAAAGGTAAGGAGAATAAGGTTGCAGATGCACTCAGTAGAAAATTCCATATTGCAGCAGTAAGTATGTGTAAATCAGATTTGAAGGAAATAATTCTAGAAGCTCAAATCAATGATGAGTCTTACCTTCAAGGCAAATAAAAATTGCAGCAGGGAAATGTGGATAAAACATGTACAATATATCAGCTAGGTGATGATGATGTTCTCATTCATCAGGGTACCAGACTGTACATTCCAAATTGTGCAAAATTGAAGAAGCTTGTGATGGATGAGATACAACAAATTCCTTATTCTGGACATCTAGGATATTAGAAAACTATTACATCAGCAAGAAAGCAATACTTTTGGAATGGGATGAAGAGATACACAGAAGAGTACATTGCTAGGTTTCAAAAGTGCCAACAAGTCAAGGTAGAGCATCAACATCCAACGGGATTGTTGTAGCCATTTCCCATTCTAGAATGGAAGTGGGAAGTAATCTCTATGGATTTTATAACAGGTTTTCCAATGACTATAAGGAAGCATGACTCAATCATGGTAGTGGTGGAAAAGTTATCAAATGTAGATAACTTCATTCCAGTCAATTCCAGTCACAAGACCAATGACATACAAAATATCTTCATGAAAGAGATATTTAGATTGCATGGACTTCCCAAGCCAATAATTTATGACCGTGACACAAAGTTCACATCCAATTTTTGGAAAGGATTATTCTAGGAATTGGGGAATTGGTTGAAGTTTAGTACAGGATATCATCCTCAAACAGATGGTCAGACTGAGAGAGTGAATTAGATTCTTGAAGACATGTTGAGGATGTATGTGATGGATAAACCATCCAAGTGGGAAGACTATCTACGCTTGGTAGAATTTCCATACAACAATGGACATCAAGCATCATTGAGGATGAGTCCTTTTGAATTATTGTATGGAAAAGGATGCATAACTCCACTGAATTGGGACAGCCCAGTAAACAGGGTAGTGCTTGGACCAGAAATGATCAACGAGATAAAGCAGGAGTTTTTTAAGACCAAGAAGAATTTGAAGGAAGCACATGATAGGAAAAAGAGTTATGCAGATATGAAAAGAGTGCATAAGGAATCTCAGATTGGGGATCATGTTTACTTGAGAGTGAAACCAAAGAAAAGTTCCATGAAGTTGGGGAGTTGTGCCAAGTTGGCACCAATATATTGTGTGCCATTTGAAGTCCTTGATAGGATAGGACTAGTTCCATATAGGATTGCATTTCCTTCTAATATGAGAGATCATAATTTTTTCCCTGTCTATTTGCTTAAGAAATATGTACATGATCCTAATCACATAATTGATTGGAATGTGATATAGGTGGAACCAAAAGGAGAGTTCCAAGTGTATCCTATGGGAATCCTTGACAGGAAGGTCACTTTTCTTCGGAACAAGGCCATTGGGTAGGTGAATGTGCAATGGAATCACCTTAGTCCCGAAGAGGCCACATGGGAGTTGGAGTATGCCATGAGAGAGGCATTCCCATTTTTGTTAAGTTTTGAGGACACCAAGGATGGTGTTATTTTAAGGGAGAGGGAGTTGTAATACCCCTATTTCGACCCCTAGGGATCATTGGCTTTAATGTAAAAATTGTATAAATGCAATGTGTGTTTTCCCTAGTGTGGAGCTCAAGGCCAAGGCCCCACTAGTGGATGATTAGGTTTATTGCATAGGAAATTATTTGATAGTTTGATTATCCATGTGTTGTTAAGCCGTGAGATATTGTAAATGATGTAATTATTAATTATTGCAATGAAATACAAAGAAAACTGCCTAAGGAGGAAACCGATGAGAAGGGGCCATGTGTATCCACTAGGGATAAGTGAGGGGGATATGGGATTGGAACCCATGTTGCTACATGTCCATTTGTGAACCCATTTGACTCCCCATGCTGACATTAATGCTACTATAAGAGGGTGGTTGAGAAAACTAGTCCATGAATTCGATTGAGTATGGAGCATCCCTGCGAATCCGTATGGAAGGGTATGGCTAAGTTTTACTTGTCCCTTAATCCATTCTACACCTGGTAATTCTCCCATCCTGATCCATAACCCATTGTTGACCAACAACCCAAGGAATTCACGCATTGTAGAGCCCACCCATGAAGAAACAAGAGAAATCACGATTCTATGTGTTTGTGAATTTTGCAAAGCTGAGAATGCATAAGAAACCGTGTGCAGGAAGTGAATCGGTTGGGACGACCATGGATCAGACCATGGGGATGATTTACAGAGCTTGAAGAGATTAGAGAACCCATGAGAACACTTAGATCTGTTTTGCAGAGGATCGAGTCAGGGGGAAGAGATTAGGCCATGACCCTGTGAAGCACCCAGATTGAATAATAGAGAAGAAGGTCAAACAAGGGTTGGATCTGCTTGATAAACCCAGTGAAGGCTGAAAGTCTCATGAAAAAAGTAGTTGGACCTTTCTATTCCCACCCTGAATAAAACTGGAGGGAAGGGGCCTTGAGGGACTATGAAATAGAGAAGAGGGCCTTCCTTTTGTTGGGTGAGGCAAGTAATGTGAGTGCCATGTTTGCTGAGTTATTTGAGATTCCTGTAGCTCTATGGATGAGCTCACTAGATTAGCAGTATCCTCCCTATTCCCTTGTATGCTTGATAAACCCAACTGTAGGTTGGCTTAGCACTAGGATGGAACCTTGACTATTAGAGAGCCTAATTATCCGTCCTTAGTGGATACACATCCCAGCTTGTGGGTGATCTCTCAGCTGAAAGAGTATAGACTGGACAGAGACTTAAGGTTGGGTGGAAATTTGCTCTCACTTAGCCAGTTGCTTGGGAAGCTTCATTTCCAGGATAATTGTTCCTTTTGGTGTTTAAATGATGATAATTCATATGTTATGTTATGATTATTGTGTTCAAGTTATTGAATGAAGAATTACATGAGATTGAATCAATATGGAACTATGTATGAGTTTAAATATGCGACTGAATTCATGTCTAAATGCTTCATCATTTGCATGATTGTAATGTATGGCTAACATTGTAGGTTGTTGATGTGTTGACTATATTAGTTTCATAATATGTGTTTAGTTATGTGTTTCATTCACCGTTAAGAAGGGTGGTTTCTCCTCAACTGGACTTGGGGAAGGAAGTGGATATCCCCTGTGGTGTTTTAGGACACCTCTGTGGGTCAAGTGAAGGGAGAAGCCATGGAAGGAGGTAGGAAGAGTTCCTTGTAGAAGGGTAAAGGTACCTAGAGGAGGTTATGGAAAGAGTTTCAGTTGGAAAAATGATAAGTTTAGAGTGCTCATATGGGGTGTGGACCACACCATTGGATAGAGCTCTCCAAGATCTTTCCACTGGTACCGGTCTTGTCCAATTTGGAGCAAGGATAAGGGATTTATCACCCTTAGAAGTTTGTAGGTGAACTAGTTGGTATAGGGATTTGTTGTCCCGATATTTCAGCATCCGCAATGCGGATTGTATATTGTGTAGGTTGGGGACCATCCCTTGGGGTTGCATGGATAGGATTCCACCTTTACCCATCTGCAAAGTGGGTTTCAAGTTGCGGGAGTCGAAAGGGCGATTCCAACAGAAATGGCACGTGGGAGATTTTCCTTTCCACATTCGCAAAGTGGGTTGCGGATTGCGAATGTCAGAAGGATGATTTCCACGAGGTCGGTGTAGTGGAATTCCTAATTTTTTCATCCGCAAGAGGGTTATGGATTACGTATTACGAGAGGAGATTTTTCCCTGGATCATGGATTGGGATTTCCGAGTTGTAACTTCCGCAACGTGGGTTGCGGATTGTGAAAGTCGGAGGGGTGAAATTCTTGGGGCGGAGATTTGAATTCCGATTTCTGACTTTCGCATAGCGGATTGCGAAATTTGGGAGTGCGATTACTGCAGAAGGGATTTTGATAATATGATTCTGGATTCAGGTTGCGGATTGCGGGTCGGATGTCATTGCGGATTGCAGATCGATGGCCATTGCGGCCACGTGTAAAAATGGATGAAATTGGTTGAAAAGAAAATGGTTTCAAGGTCTCCCACCTCCTTTGAAGGCCACCAGGGAGGTCGGAGAATGTCACAAAGTGTGGAGTTCATCAAAAAATTGTAAGTCTCATAACGATTATATAATCTTTCATTCCATTAACATATTTGGAATTGTTAAATACTTTATTTTACTATGGAGCTAGTGAGATGTCTTCTTATTTTAGCAAATTTTGATCTTCATCCTTACAATACTTAAAATAGGAAATTTTATATTTTATATTAGGGTTAATGGCCTCTTTATACTATCTTAATTTTCTCTTATTCTCTAATTTTTTTTTTCATACCAGAATTCCTACTTAATGTTATATGTAATAGTATTCCTAATGGCATCATAATCATGCAAAGTGACCTCCTCTCTATTCAAATATTATGTCAATACTTAGGTGAATTTGATTATATTACAAAGAGACTTAAGATAGATACGTGTTGACTTATCTATAAAGGAAATCGGAAAATTGACAATTAGTTAACTAGGAGGAATTATCAAGGGCAAATGTAGAACTTATTAAAATATGGTGGAAAATATGAAACCTAGGAAATCCAATTAGTTTCCATGATATATAACATTTGTTTATGGAAATATCGTATATCTCATAAAAAATCATATTATTTTCACAATGGTATGTTACTTTTCCTCTAAAATTTGCTTAGCAACTAAATATTATAATTTCATAAAAAAAATTGTACAATTGTCATAGATAATCATAGGTTTTGTGTGTCACCAATTTTGTATATTTTTAATAATAACTTATAGAATTTATAAATTAATAAAGTTATTATAGTTCAATCATTAAGATAAGTTTTGATGGTCTTAACATAAATGGATATTCGTTTTCATTTAAGTGTGGATCGTTTAAAATTATGTTGAAAATAGAGATGGATGTGTTTTTGTTTATGCTACCGAAACAACCTTGTTTGTAGATTCAAAGCTAAAACCAAACCAACCAATTCATCCAACACATATAAGAAGAGAGGCAATCCCACCATTTTATGCATCCTTGTTTTGGTTATTAAATAGTTTGTATTATTAAGGTGCATGCATGTTAATTTCACATAAAATAATGAGCATCTAAAACTCCTTCACCTTAACATGTTTTAAAATAAAAAATTTAACACAAAAACCTTCTTTTAAGGGAATATGATCTATTTTCCCCTCCTAGCCATACTCAAGGTCCCTAGAATCATCCACTTAATGTAAAGACACCTAATCTTTTACATGAATCGAGGATATCATACCAAGTTGAAAAAGCAGATAGAGAGAGAGCATGGATTGTGGTTGGAGACAATATTCTTCACAAAGGTTGAGGCCTAGAGTCTTCATTTTCCTATGTAAGGTCCTTAATTTTTTTAACTATATGGTATAGGGTCCTTGACCCATCACTAGCACCCAAATAATATTAATGAATTACATCCCATTTATATGCCAAAATTCCAATAGGTTTCCCTAGGAATTGTTTTTACACACACACACACGTGTGTGTGTGTGTGTGTGTATTCATGTAATACATTTCCTAGGGAAATCCACTGAGTAAAACCACTCATATAATTATAACTAATATTGTCATTAATTATAACTATAATAAGCTACACCATTATAATATTGCTTTGGCCCTTCCTCCCAAAAGGGCAAGTTATTCCCCTAACTCCTTATTTCTTTTAATTGAATCTACTTGGAATGATGTAGACCACTATTATTGGTAGTAATGGAAGTGGTATCGACATGGTTATTGCATACATATTTACTATGGAAGGAGGCCATGACATCCTTGTATCCAATGACAACTAATTATTGGTTATCCACCACATCCATCTAGGAGAAATGAATTTCAATGTCTAAGATAATAGGATCAATAGAAGATGTATGGTGGATTACTATACCACTCCAAAAAATGAGCCTCAATGAAATTTATATTATCTCCATTTAATCAATAGTTTGGAAAATATTGCTAGGTCCTGGATGACACACATACACAGGACAAGAAAACCAAACATGATATGGTTAATGTAAATGGTAAGAATAATGAATGTTTAGAGCCTTCTCTGTTTTAATTTAGATAATGGTGATTCCACCTATATACTACCATAAAGTATAAAGTTTTATTCCTTCTCATCATACATGTACTTAAAAAATCATTAATATATCCACAAGAAATACATAAACCTAACACATAACCATCTACTTAACACGGAAAATACTTACAATGACATTGGAGTGATAAAATTCAATTATTAAATTAAAGCATGAGTATTAACAATCAGGAAACCATGGTTTATATATATATATATATATATATCACAATCATTTCATCATAAAATAAGTTTATAAGTCTCATAAACAGAATTGTCATAGTCAATGCTCGTGACATTGGTGTTTGAACATAGCTAAAACATAATGCTAGCCAATACTAAATTAGTAGGTAATAAAAATTTGGGGCATTACACATACCCACCCTTCAATAAATTTCACCTTGAAGTTATGGTCAAACAACAAGTAAGGTTATCTCCTTTGTGTCTTTTTAGGTAGCATATCTTAGGATATAATTGGTCATTTGGATATTTACATGTTTAGTACTACAATCCATTATATTTTGAGATTGTTTGTCTACATTTTGCACCAAATATTATGTAAATGATCCCTAATTGGCTAGATGTATATATCATATTCAATAATTTAGGATTTATTTAGTACACATTAGTTATTAGCCTATGGCTTACATTATCAATCAAAAAATTTAAATGTCACCTTAATTTGTATTTATCATTTAGGATAATAGTGATTTATCCTAAATAATGACTAAGAGACTTGGATAAGATTTCCTAGCCTAGTCACCATTCAAGGTCTTAGTATCTAGAGAAAATATCTCCATTAAGTGGAATCACCCATTGTACTATATATTGTTAATTTTTGTATCAAATATGATGAGCTTTGAACTTTAAAACTTTAAGTGCAGAAACACTGAATACTTGAATCAATGAACCATTCAATCACATGAAACATTCAACCATAACATATGATGTACCCTAAGGAAAACTAAAAACGATGAGGATGAAAAACCCCATAAAATATTTAGAGTATAATTATGATATATAGTATAGAATGTCTTTTACAAAATAGAAATTTGCTTTTGGCACCCCAGGTGCTAGATATAAGAGAATACCGAGAAATAGAAAATATAGATCAATCGTATCAACTTGTCATGTGGACAACACATTAATAACAAGAAATAATCACTACCATGCAAGATATAGAAAATGGTTGCATGGGTAATGGTGCATCAGATGCAAAAACTATGAATTTCCTTCTTGGAGAATTATCCTGCACAAGGATAAGTGCCTTTCCTTCATGATAGAAGAGAATTCGCTTCACATTGAATTCATCAATCATGTACAACATATTTATACATTCTTCACATGCATTGGATTCTATTTTTATATTATGAATTCATGATGAACTCGCCCTCCATATTGATGTACCAATATTGCATGAAGAAGAGCTCCCACTTCTCATGCAGTGCATTAAATCACGGAATTGAGTCTTAGGATGAACTCGCCCCTTAAACTGAAATATTGACCACTTAGATATGCAGCTAACTTAATTTTCATCATGCAAGTGTCGCAAATCAAGTGTCTTCTTTTAGTTTAACATAAGTGTTATCATGCAATATCACTTAATTAACTAGATCTCCTTTGTTATCACTTAGTTAACTCTCTTTAACTGAAATCATGCTGATTGATTTACTTGTAGTGACCAATGTGAGTTCTTTAATTAACTGAGGTATACATTGTGGCTTTAATTGAAGCTTAACAATTCGATTTTACTTCATCTCACAAAAAATTCAAATTCTCTTTTTCTCTATGCATTTATCTTTATCTCTTATATTTATTGCATGGTCAATATGTGTTAACATTAATTATATATCATATCATATTATACTTGGAATTTTTGTTATATGTTGTGATCATATTATATTACTCTCCGTCCAAATGATCATATGCTAAATTAATTCACTCTAGAGGTGTCCAATCTCTAGAGGAGACTTAATAGCAATCGATGACCATGGTTAGTAATACATCACATGCCATTAATGCTTCAACATGCAAAGCATCTACCTCTATAACTGGATGTCCAACCCATGGGTACCTACTATAACTAGAGGTCCACATGAGAATCTGACTTGACACACAAGTCCTGAGCCTTGTCCAACAAGACTTTACAACATCATCACTTTGATACATCAAAGAATTCACCTCAACACATGAGGAATAACCTTTTACAGTTGAAGGATTAGTTATTATTGATTCCAACTTAAGAATCTACACCAAGGTCTTGATTCCAACTAAGGCTCCCTACCTCAACACATGAGGCCCAATCCTGGCTACACAAGATTGGCTTGGAGAATGACTCGTGGTGTTGTACATTTAACACTCCCTCTTAGTGAGGGAGGCATTCTCTACCATACCAAGATTGTCTCGGAAGTACCTGAACTTCATCACTGATAGAGGCTTTGTTAACACATCTGTGATATCCTTATCAATAACAATGTATTGGAGTTTCATTGTACCTTTTTGGACCACGTCTCTAATGAAGTGATACTTCATTTTAATGTGCTTTGAATTATCATGAAACACAAGGTTTTCAGAAAGCTTGATGTAGCTTTGATTGTCACACCGAATGAATGTAGAATCAATATTCTCACCGAACAACCCAACAAGTAGCTTCATAAGCCACATTGATTCTTGGAAAGAAGTACTAACAGCAATATACTATGCTTCTATAGTACTCTAGGATACAGATCCCTGCTTCCTGCTGGACCAAGAGATCATAGATTAACCCCAATCTAAAATAATAGTTGAATGTACTATTTTGGTCCACAAAGCTACAACCCCAATCATATTCAGTATAACCAAGTAACAACTCCCCTCCACTGGAGGAATATTTGAGTCCATAAGCAATCGTACCTCGAAGGTACCTAAGCACATGCTTAGCAGCAACCCAATGTCCGTGTCTCATATCAGACATAAATTGACTCAAAATACTCACAGCATAACATATATCTGATGTCAAGTGTATCAAGTACATCAATGAACCAATAATTTTTCTATACAAAGTGGGGTCCACTGGAACCGATCCAGAATATGACTGATGTAGTTTCCTCAAATTGGAGACCATCAGAGTACTCATGGATTTGCAATCCATCATGCCAAACCTACGCAATATATCAACAGTGTACTTCCCTTGAGAAATAAAGATCTCATCTTTTCTTTGCAAAATATCAAGGCCAAGAAAGCAGTGCATAAGACCTAATCCTTTCATCTCAAACTCAGAAGTAAGATCCCTCTTGGATCAATCAATCAGTTGTTCCTCTCCATTAAGGAACAAATCATCAACATATAGAGTCAATATCAATGGTTGGTTTTTCACTACTTTGAAGTACAAATTTGGATCAACTTCACTCTTAGAGAAGCCTAGTCTCTTAAGATAGCTTTCAATTCTTGAATACCAAGCTCTGGGAGCTTTTTTAAGCCCATACAAGGATTTATTCAATTTTGACACATGGGACTCCTTCTCGTGAACCAAAAACCCCTCAAGCTGCTGAATATAAATCTCTTCCTCAACCTTACCATTGAGGAAGGATGTATTCACATCCATATAGTGAAGCTTCCATCCTAGAACAGATGCAGTGAGATCACAACTCGAATAGTGGTGTACCTATCCATATGAGTGAGTGTCTCCTCATAGTCTACGCCTTTTTTTTTACAGAAACCTCAAGCAAAAAATATGGCTTTATACTTTTCAATACATCCATTAGCACCATGATTGATCTTGTAAATCCATATGTAAGTAACTATGAACTTCCCTTTAGGTTTAGGAACAACTTCCCAAAAATCATTCTTCATAATAGACTTGTATTCCTCTACCATTGCATCTTTCCATACTTGTTGCTTTGCAGCTTCTTCATAGGTGTAAGGCTCTGAATCAGTGATTTGAATCATTTGTACAACATACCCTAAATATCTATCAAGTTTATTTCACTCCTTGGAAGATCCTAATGGTTCTCCATGGCTCTTTAAATCTTGTAGTATGTATCGGCACCATGAAGACTTCCTCTTGGCAAGAGGTTCATCAACCAGTTCTACTAGTTCATCAGGAGCTATAGAATCTAAGAAATCTACTAGACTCTCCCTCTGAAAATCTGAATGGGGAGAATCGGTATCTAGGTCCTTCATGATAGGAGTCTCATGCTCCTCTGTGTCTGTATCATACTAAAGATATTTTGATTGATTGAATTATTCCTATTCATGGAAGGTCACATCTCGGATGACCTTAATGTGTATTTCACTTGGCACATATATTATGTAGGATTTGGATGATTCACTATAACCAACAAAGGTTCCCTGCTTCCCTAATGGATCCATACTTGTCCTCTTTTCTTTCGGCACATGAATGTATACAGGATTCCCAAAGATCCTCAAGTGTGAAATATTTGGTTTTTCACTAGTGAACACTTCTTCAGGTGTCTTCTCATCCAGAATGGCATGAGGAATTCTATTTTGGATATATACTACTGTATCGGTTTCCTCTACCCATAATGAGGTATACATGTCTTGATCATCAATCATGGCTTTTGCAGTCTCACATATGGTTCTATTATTCCTTTCGGCAACCCCATTTTGACGTGGGTTGCAGGATATAGTTAACTATCTAAAAATTCATGTATCACTACAAAACTCATTAAAAAAATGTGAATCAAATTCACCTCCATTATCAGATCTCAAAGCACGGATGTGCTTTCCTATCTGATTCTCAACTAGGGATTTGAATTCCTGAAACTTGCTAAAGGTTTTTCTCTTATCCTTTAGGAAATAAGTCCATGGATTTCTAGAGAAGTCATCTATAAACAATACAGAATATAAATATCCACTCAGGGAAGGGGATGACATGGGACCACATACATAATAATGTATTAAATCTAAAATCCCTTTAGATCTAGTACTACTATATAAACTCTTTTTAGCATTCTTCCCAAGTGCACAACCCGTACATATACTATCATGCTCAAAATAAAATACAGGAATACCTTTCACCATTTGATGTAATCCTGGTAGTGATTTGTAGTGGAGGTGACCAAGCCTCTTATTCCATAGCTCACATGGATTGATAGTACTGTGAACCATAACTTGAATGTACTTCCCGAGTACCTTGCAGATACCTCCCTCTCTAAATCCAATCACTGCTGCATATTTCAAGTATTTTTTCTTCGGCTATAATAGTGCTTGATTATCCATGAATATAACTCAAAATCCCTTATCTTCAAGAACCGAAACTGATAGGATGTTCTTCTTCAATCCTATAACATAAATAATGTCCTCCACATGCAAAATATCCCTTCAACTCGGTTGGAAGGAGGTGGATCCAACTCCTTGGATCGAATAGGTTGTGTTGTCTCCCAAATCTAATGCAAAGTTTTTCTCCTTGAGATTGGTGATGGTGCTCTTATAACCTGTCATATGTTTGTATGTGCCACTGTCAACCAACCATGTGTCCTCACTTGTGATGATGTATCCAGAAAGTGTTGATACTAGGTAATACTCTCTCCCTGTCTCTTTTTCTTTGGGTGCATTCTTCTGAGTAGTTTCATCTTATATACTTATAACGATAGAAGCAAGAAACATTCCTTTTCCCTTTTTCTTTCCTTTTCACTCCCTTTCATAATGGCCCTTATTTTCAAATTTGTAGCATCTAACCTTCGACTTGTCAAAGTCCTTGTTGTATACCTTCTTCTTCGAATGGAAAAAATTCTTTTGAGAGAAGTTCTTCTTTCCTTTCTTCATCCTTTCCATGAGAGTAAGGTTCTATTCTTTGATGCACACTGAATTGATCTAGATTCCCCCTTCCTCTTGAAGGAATTCATGCCACAACCATTCAAATTTAGGTTGTACCTCTCAACCATTTACTATAGCCAAGAATGTCTCCTATGAGGATGGGAGACCATAAATAGCGGTTTGGAGAAGATAATATTCATCCACCACTACTCCAATACTAACAAGTTGATCTCTTACCTGAGATATATTGGTGAAGAAGGAGGCCACTATCTTATCCTTCTCCATATTTAGGTTTCAAAGCTTATTCTTCAATGCCCTCTTTTGACTCAGGGCCTTCTTTTCGTATAGGTTTGTCAATGTATCAAAACACTCCTCTGCGGTCTTCAACGAAGTTATAACGGACATCAAATTTTTTGGAATAATTAAGTCTTCCTACCATGTCTTTATTTACATAAGATGCATTAATTGATCATTTTTGGTTAATTCTATGTAATAGACTAGGAAATTGCCATTGTGTGGACCACAAGGCAACATGGGAGGATCAAATACATCCAAGTTGTGGACCACAAGCCACCTAGGCCACTTGGGTTCCTTCCTAAGATATTATGGATAATATTTAGCTAGGAAAGGCGCATTTGCTAAGTTTTAGTGTTTTTTACTGCTTTTTATCCTATGGGGAAAAGGTAGTCTACCTAGGAAACTTGTTTTTTGCACCCATGACTTTCCTTAATTATTTTTCCTTCAAAACTTCGTATTTGGAATTTTTTTTCATCATACATCACCTTCACATCACTAATTAGGCAATTCGTGAGATTTTGGAGAGTTTTGGAAAGTCTACTTACCACCTAGGGGGGATGAGCATTTTTAGTAAGTCTGATGAAGAGAAGATTCTTTTGGAATCCATATACATGCGAATTAATGTTGTAAAGTTATTTAACAACATCCTATTACTGTAATAAGGTTGGCTGATGTATTTTATTTGTGAGAAATTAATACAGAATTCTACTCTTGTGCATAATTTTTGTATCTTTGACTAGTTGTGTGATATTTTCTTATGAGAGTGTAATTTATTGAATAGATCTTGGATGTGAACTGAATTTCACATGGTATCAGAGCTATCAATCTATTCCTATCATCTTTTATTGTCTTCTAGGATCCAACTAGTCTCAGGAAGGGCGCATTGATCAATTCACCGGGTGAATTCTATTCTATGCAGGGCACATTTTGGCATCCAGAAGTGTTCTAAAATCAGTCCATAAGTTTATTTCAGAGCAGCAATGAATCATACACAGCATATAATCCTCACTCCCTTCAATTAATTTGATTGGAAGTCACAGATGGAGATTCTACTAAGGAGCAAAAGGCTCTACAGGGTGACCATGGCAATTGAAGCTGAGCCAACCTCAGCAGTAGAGAAATCTAAATGGCATAATAGAAGGGATGAAGCATATGGGATTTTATGTCTCACTAAATCTAGAGAGATTCTGTTTCATCTTGATGGCCTCACTTCACCCAATGAAGTATGGCTGAAACTTCAAGAAATGATCGGGAAAACCGATGAATTGAGAGGCCACCAATTGGATAATAAGCTAGTCTCTTTGAGTCCACACAATTTTGATAATATATAGGATTTATTCTCCAAATTTAAATATTTTGTATTGTAGCTGAAGCAATGTGGTATTGACAAAAAGGATGAGCAATTAGTTTTGGCCATTCTCTCCAAGCTTGGCCCTGACTATTCAATCTTTGTCTCGACCTTCCATTCCACCCGGGAAGCAATTAAAAATTGGAAGAGCCCAACACTTTCAGAATTCATGGAGTCTTTGACACAAGCACAAGACAAATTGTTCTTGATGGGAGCCATTAAAAATCCATCCAAAGACCACTGTCTGAATGTTGGAGATTCAAAGGGTTCGAAAGAAAAGAAGAAGGGAAATTTCAAGAAGCCCATCGGTGAGAGGAAAGACAAGCAGAATTTTAATGGAGAGACATCTAACTTCAAGAAGAATCCAAACAAGAAGAATGAGAGGACAAAGTGCAATTATTGCAGCAAGGGCTTTCATCCTGAAATCTCTTGCATGAAGAAAACCATTGACCAAATGGTTCAACTCTTGGAGAAAGCCAACATTCCTCTTCCAGAGAATGCATGGAGGAAGGATGGAGGACAAAATTCTAATGATAAAGAGAGAGTTCATGCATTCATGACCAGCACATCGAAACCTTCTTCATTCATTATTTATTCTGGTGCATAAAGACACATGGTGTCTACAAGTAATTTTTTCACTTCACTTGGCTCTTCTAGTGGTCCAAATATTGTATTGGGAGACAATTCTGAAACTTCTAGCAAAGGCAAAGGTAGCATAGATCTCGATTTTGGGTCATTTAATAATATTTTATATGTACCTGGACTTGCTACAAACCTACTATCAGTCCATTAGATGACCCATATAGGGATTCCCAAGAGAGTAACCTTTACCCCCAATGATGTTGAGATAGTAGAAATTTCAACAGGAAAAATTATTGCATTTGGTACTGCTGATCATTGTTCTAGAATTTACACGTTTTATCACTTTGTGCCAAACCCCTCACCTTCTGCTCTGTTAACCCATGCCAATGATTCCAACAAACTATGGCATGACATATTTGGCCACCTAAATTACAAATACCTTTCCCAACTTCATGAGAAAGAGATGGTTATAGGGCTGCCCAATACCAAGTTTTCCAAAGGTGTCTGTCAATCTTGCATCCTAGGAAAACACCTTGAGCATAAGTATGGGAGATCCAATTCTGAGAGAACCACTGCACCATTAGAAATTATTCATACTGATATATCAAGTCCATTCCCTCATGATTCCTTGAACCATGCAAAATACATCCTCACACTCATAGATGACTTCAACAAGTATTGTTGGGTTTATTTCATCAAGTTAAAGTCAGAAGTTTTTGGGTTGTTCAATCTATTCAAAGCCTCGATTGAGAACCAGTCTGGTAGGAATATTAAAGTTATAATATCTGATAATGGTGGTAAATATGTGAAATCAGAGTTTTAGCAATTTTGTGCCTCTTCAGGCATTCATATGCAACACACAGTTCCCTATACACCTCAGCAGAATGAGGTTGCTGAGAGGAAAAATAGGTCTCTAAAGGAGATGGCCACTTGTATGCTTGAGGAAAAGTCATTGTCTCCCAAGCTATGGGATGAGGAAATAAATTGTGCCACTTATATTCAGAATAGAGTGTCACACAAATCTCTCAAAGGTATCACTCCTCTCGAGGCTTGGACAGGTTACAAACTTGATATCTCTCATTTCAGGATTTTTGGCTCAAAGGCTTGGGCTAGGATTCCACTTGAGGAGAGGACGGAATTGCAGCCCCAAATCCAACCATGTTTATTTGTTGGACATTCAGAGGAATCCAAAGGTTATAATTTGCTGAACATGACCACTCATAAAGCATTCATCGAAATACGTGTGCAGTTTGAGGAAGAGCCCTCTTAGAGCGTTGAAATTGGAGAACCATCTTCACCACTACTTGAAGAAGAAGTAAGTGATGTTCTTGATGTTTTTTATTCTGATATTTCTGATGATGAGGAACATTTTATTGCATATAATAACACACCTATAAGACCTAAATGGGATGCAAAAACTTTGCAAGCAGCAGGTGAACTAGTTGGCAATCCTCAGGACCAAAGGAGGACTAGATCACAATTTGAGACTACTCTCAATGTGAATGATCCTTATCTTTCTGAGAAATGTTTTATGATGATATATTCTGATCCTTAGACAGATGAGGAAGCCTCACTTGAACCTATATGGCATATTTCTATGGATTAGGAGTTTCATTCATTGCAGAAGAATGAAACTTGGGAGCTAGTCAAGCTCTCCGCATGCAGAAAGTTGGTAAGATGCAAGTGGATTTATAAAACCAAATGTGCAGCGGATGGCACAGTGGTAAATTAGAAGGCAAGGCTGGTAGCAAAGGGGTTTTCTCAGGTCCAAGGACTTTTTTATAATGAAACATTTGCATCAGTGGCACAAAAAGACTCCATTAGACTAGTTTTGGCAGTTGCAGCTTCCAAGCGGTGGGAAGTACATCATATGGATGTAAAAAGTGATTTCCTCCATGGAGAGATTGAAGAAGAAATATATATGCAGAAGCCACAGGGGTACACATCAGATCCAAATCTTGTTTGCAGGTTGAAAAAATATTTGTATGGACTTAAGCAAGCCCCCGGGGCTTGGTATGTAAAGATGGACAATTTTCTTCTGTCACAAGCTTATGTTTGGTGTAAATATGACCCAAATGTCTATATGAAGCATGATGATGGGTTTATAATGATAATAGTGCTGTATGTTGATGATTTTCTGATTACAGGTAGTAGAAATGACCAAATAACATCATTGAAGACAACCATGCACCAAGCATTCTCCATAAGTGACTTGGGAATTCTTAAGCAATTTTTGGGGCTTGATATTTCTCAAACAAAAGATGGAACCAAGGTATGTCAGTCAAAGTATGCTTCTTATTTTTTAAAGAAGTTTAAGATGGATTATTGCAAGCCTTCTAAGACTCCATTCCTTTCTGGAGTTAGACTAGAAGATGCAGAATCTACACCATTGTTTGACAACACTTTATATAGATAGTTGATTGGCAGCTTGATCTACTTGACACACACTTGACCAGATCTTGCTTATGTTGTGAGTGTGGAATCAAGATACATGGAGAAGCCACATGAGATACATTGTAGGGCTGCAAAAAGAATCTTACATTATGTGCAGGGCACAAAGAGTGATGGGATTCACTATGCTGCAGATTTGATCCTAGATCTCTTGGGCTTCACAAATTCAGATTGGGATGGTGATAGCCTTAACAGGAAATCCACATCAGGATTTGTATTCATGCTTGGAGGTGGCCCTATTTGCTGGTCCAGCAAGAAATAGAATGCCATAGCACTATCTTCAGTAGAGGCAGAGTAGATAGGAGCAGTGAATGCTGCTACACAGTGTGTTTGGTTGCAGGGGATTTTGTCAGAGTTTGAGATTTCCTACTGTCATTTTTTGTGACAACCAGAGTGCCATTAGAGTTTCATGTGATCCATTACAGAGGCAGAGAACCAAGCACAAATAGATTCATATGCACTACATCAGAGGCCTAGTGCATGACCATATCATAGATTTGCAGTATTACCCCACAGGTGAGCAAACTGCATATATCTTCACCAAGGATTTCACAGAGAAGACATTCAGCTATCTTAGATCACTGCTTGGGATGGATGAACATGTGGGGGAGTGAAGGGTTGATCAACAAACTTTCAATTTTTATATGTCCATTTTTTGAGGGTAGGTTTTTTCCATGAGGTTTTCCTTCTATCCTTGTTTTTGTGGACCGACAGTATTGTACGGGGTGACCATGTCTTGTTATTGGGCCCTTAGTATTTCATTTTCTGATATTTAGATCATTTAAGTCAGAATTATGATGGGGTATTGGAATAATTAAGTCTTCCTACCATGTCTTTTATTTACATAAGATGCATTAATTAATCATTTTTGGTTAATTCTATGTAATAGACTAGGAAATTGTCGTTGTGTGGACCACAAGGCAACATGGGAGGATCAAATATATCCAAGGTGTGGACCACAAGACACCTAGTCCACTTGGGTTCCTTCCTAAAATATTTTGGATAATATTTAGCTAGGAAAGGCGCATTTTCTAATTTTTAGTGCTTTTTACTGCTTTTTACCCTATGGGGAAAAGCTAGTCTACCTAGGAAACTTGTTTTTTGCACCCATGAATTTCCTTAATGATTTTTCCTTCCAAACTTCGTATTTGGATTTTTTTTTCATCATACATCACCTTCAGATCACTAATTAGGAAATTCGTGAGCTTTTGGAGAGTTTTGGAAAGTCTACTTGCCACCTAGGGGGGATGAGCATTTTTAGTAAGTTTGATGAAGAGAATATTCTTTTGGAATCCTTATCCATTCGAATTACTATTGTAAAGTTATTTAAAAACATACTATTATTGTAATAAGGTTGGCTGATGTATTTTATTCACGAGAAATTAATACAGAATTCTACTCTTGTGCATATTTTTTGTGTCTTTGACTAGTTGTGTGAGATTTTCTTATGAGAGAGTGTAATTTCTTGAATACATCTTGGATGTGAACACAAAATTTTCCTTTACCAAATCATAAATGATCTGTTTGGATTTATCTTGGTTCTTCTTGAATTTGATGAGCCCTACATTAGATATAGGCTCCTCCACCACATTGGATACGTAGCCATCCAAGTCATGTTCCTCCAAGATGTTGAACACCCTTGCATTGCAAGTGTTGAAATTCAGAGTGCTCCCAAGACAATCTTCTGATCGAACATAGATCGATTCCATGGATCTCAAGTATTGTGCTCAACTCTTTAGTATCTACATAGGCTCAATTTTTCTTGAAAACTATTAGCTCCTTCACACTTTGAGCTCTGATACCATGTTAATTTTCGAGAAAATATGATGAGATTTGAACTTTAAAACTTTAAGTGCAGAAATACTGAATACTTGAATCAATGAACCATTCCATCACATCAAAAATTCCACCATAACACAAGATGTAACTTTGGGAAAACCATGAATACAATGAGGATGAAAAACCACAACAAATCTTCAGAGTATGATTAAGATAGATAGTAGAGAATTTATTTTACAAAATAGCATATTTTGTTTGGCACCCCAGGTGCTAGATAAGAGAGTATACTAAGCAATAGAGAATAGAGATCAACTGTATCAACTTGCCACGTGCCAAGCACATTAATAATAATCAATAATAACTTCCATGCATGTTGTAGGGAATGGTTGCATGGGTAATGGTGCATCACATGCAAAAACTACAAATTTCATTCTTGGAGAATTATCCTGCACAAAGAGAAATGCCTTTCCTTAAAGGGGGAAGATAATTCACTTCACATTGAATTTATCAATCCTGTATAACATATTTATACATTCTTCACGTGCATTGGATTCTATTTTTATCTTCCGACATTATTATGAACTCACCATCCATATGGATGTATCAATCTCGCATGAAGAAGAGTGCCCACTTCTCATGCAGTGCATTCACTCACTGAACTGATCCTTGGGATGAACTTACACCTTAACTGAAATATTTCCCACTTAGTTATGTGTCTAAAAAAAGTGTCATCATGCATCTGTCACAACTCAAGCGTCTTGTTTTAGTTTAACATAAGTGTTGTCATGTAATAACACTTAGTTAACTAGATCTTCTTTGTTATCACTTAGTTAACTCTCCTTAACTGAAATCATGTTGATTGATTTACTTGTAGTGACCACTATGAGTTCTTTAATTAATCAAAGCATACAATGTGGCTTTAACTAAATCTTAACAATTCGAGTTCACTTATTCATCCCATGAGAAATTCCAATTCTCTTTTTCTCTACGCATTTATCTTTATCTCTTATATTTACTGCATGGTCAATATGTGTTAACTTTAATTATCTATAATATCATATTATAATCATAATATTTGTTAGATTTTGTAATCAAATTACCAACTGATCATATGATAAAGTAATTCACTCTAGAGGTGTCCAGTCTCTAAAGGAGACTTAATAGTAATCGATGACCATGGTTAGTAATACCTCACACAACATTAATGCTTCAACATGCAAAGCATCTACCTCTATAATTGGAGGTCCACCCCATGGGTGCCTACTATAACTGGAGGTCCACATGAGAATTTGACTTGACACACAAATCCTGATATTTGTCCAACAAGAATTTACAAAATCATCACATTGATGCATCAAAGCATTCACCTCAACACATGAGGAATAACTTTTTACAAACGAAGGCTTATTCATTCTTGAGTCCAACTCAAGAATCTACTCCAAGTTCTTGAGTCCAACTCGTGTTCCCTACCTCAACACATGAGGCCCAATCTTGGCTGCACAAGATTGGCTTGGAGAATGAATTGTGATGTTGTACATTTAACATATATTTGTAGCTTTGGTATGAATACATTTGATAGTTGGATAATGATCCTTTTCTATCAATTTGTTTCCCGTGCATATTTTAACATCACTCAAACCAAAATATGGAATAAATCATGCATCCTAAATGTGTATAGTGGTAATGTGAAATGATACATGATTGATCCATGCCTCTCAAGGATTTCGAATGGTCCAACAAATTTTGGAGATAGCTTGTCACCCTTACCAAATTGTATTTAAATTTTGTGTAGTTGAACTCATAGGAAGACGCCATCCTCTAGTTCAAATTTCTTCTCAATCTTGTGGAAATCATCATATTATTGTTAGTGATCCCCACCTTCTCTTGGGATCTTATTGATTTCAAACCAGAATCCATGCACACCAAAGAAAAACTAATACAAATTATCTAAGCTCTGATACCGCTGTAATGTACCAAATCCAAGTACAACAAAGGAATGGGCACACTAACTCAATGGGTCAAGGAAGACAGTAATGTAATGAACGCAAATAGTGGCTACACTAGTTCAATGATCCTTTTCACAACGTACTAGGACCATTTATGTTTCAACATTAGCTACTTCTAAATTCTACTCCAAGTCTCCCTGGGTACACCAGCATATGCAAACTAGATACTTTATATTAGATCAAAGAGAGATACATTAGGAATTTACTTTCGGGCAGGTAGGAGGTTCAGGAACTTAGGGAAGGGTTCTAGAAATGGTATTCGATATTTGTTATGATAGGTTCTATAGTAAAAATATCTGCAAAAAATTGCATAGGTATATTTGTCTAATTGGATCCCCGGGAGTGAGATTTCTCAATTCGGGATTACATAGTTACCTTGTTTCCAACTCGACTCAAACACTAGTAGATCCTCTCAAAATTTCAATATGAATGTGGTTTATGAACAAATTTTATGTCTAGTTTCCAAATATGGACTCATATTTGTAAATGGATAGGCAGAAGAGACGTTTTAAAGTGAATTACGAAAACTGGTCAGAATTGGCACACATTGAGCATAGGTTCTTAAACATAAAAATACAAGAATGAATTTCTACAGAAGAGAGCTGGGTTTCTTATTATAAGAGAACATAAGAGAGTGTATTACATTAGGGATTGCATGATACAACCATATTATCCAAAATAATATATATATCAACTCACTAAACCCAAGGACACACCAAAACACGCTATGAGTAGCTGTAAACCAAAATGGGGAGTATGATTCTCCACCAAGATACTTGATGATTATAAAAACCTATATAAAACCTGTAGTAATATCTATGAATGGGGATGGATGCTCCACTCCTCAATCAAAGTACATAGGAGCACATATCCCTACTGTTTGCAAGGGGCACATCTCCCAAGCACCAGAATTTTCTCAAGCAAACTCTCAATACAAAATAATACAAATATTGGCCAACCTCAATAAGTGTTATTTATGATGCTTATATAGCTTCATAGAAACCCCAAAACCACTTGAAAATACCATGGAATGAAGAAAACTAAAGACTTGATTAGTTTTCCCCCACTTAGCAAAAACTAGGGACAAATACCATGGTTCACCCAAAACCATGCAATGAGTTATTAATGGCCCATAATTGTTCCACTACCTCCATAAGTGTTCCCTCTAACCTCCTTGACCATTTCCCTCCTTTTTCCAACCACTTTGACCCCTTATTTCCCCTAATTACACTCAGTTTCCTTGCTTTAAGGAAATGGCCAAATACATTGAATAAGCATCCCATTTGGTTCAAAAACCTTCCTAGGCATGTTTTTAACTTAGTAAATTCATTTAATGCATGGGATAAGCCTCCTTAATGCCACCATGTCCATGTTCACACATTGGACCAACTCAACTAGTGTTTTGTGGACAAAACTTTTCCTTTGACCCAATATTACTTTCCAATTCAAACTAGATGTGCCAAATATTATTTTTGGGGCAAAGAACTATTTTTGTGGCCCATATCCACTTACTTAACTCACAATGAACCTACAACAAGAATATCCATTTTCACACTACTTAGGAACCATACTTAGATAGTTTCTGCTTATTTTCCACCATTAATAATTTTTTTGAGGTGAGTTAGGCGATTTTTAACCATGAAAAATACAGGGGCATGACATTCCTCACCTCCAAAATTTGCTTGTCCTCAAGCAATGAAGAAACCATAGGGAAATGCCATCACATCATCAATGCCTTCCACCACCACATCCAACTACACCATGGGCCATACATCAACAAAAAGTGATAATTTGCATCCACCAAGGTATGCACCTGCAAACTACTGATATGGGGACTCCCCATCATACATCAACAAGGGAAATAACTCACCAAGAATCCCCAAGCAAGGAATATTGTGAACATGGGAAATGCGCCAATGCTACCTCTTTGAAATATCCCCACTACACCTTGACAATCATTCTCTAAAATCATAGATCCATCCGCACCACTATCTGACTATGCACTCAATGTGGAGACTAAGTACAGATACCAGGATCCCAAATAATCCTTAGAAATACAAGGTGTATAATATATCCTCCTATGCATTGCATAAGAGTCACATTGAAGTCATCATAACACCCTGCAAGAAAAGCATAAGTACATCCAAAAATATGTTTCCCATGTAGGAAGCCATCACCATCTGCTGCAAGGATGAACCCATGGGGAAGAGGAGAGGCTTTCTTCCTCAATACAACCAACCTAAATGTGCTCCCAATGATCTTCCAATGATCAATAATTCTTGGGTCCCACCGCTAGCACACTCTCCTAGTGCACAATGTCATCATAAGAAAATCAATGAAGTATGGGATGACACGATCCCAATGCTTGTGCACTCATGAATGAGTAGTTCTAATACAAGAAAATATACCAAGTGTGGGATGCAAAACATCCTCCAATACAATTTATCAAGGAATGGCATGCAAAGATCTGAAATCTGATGCATTCCATCAATACATAGAATGATACAAAATAATACATCATGGGGATAGATGCCAAGATCCCAAGTTTGAATATGCATTATCCCATACATCATAAGAACATAGAAATATATGTCATCATATAATATAGCAAGATCATCATGAAAAATATGGAGATAAAATAATATGCCATCACAAAAATAAGCATGAATATCAATGTGGCTCTTCAAGTGCTTGTCCATCCAAGCAAGTGGACCATCATGTGCCAAGTGCACACAAGCATAAAGTGACAAATCAAATCTGATCCAATGACATAGGAGAGGATCCCATTTCCTATAATGCTTCTCCAAAAGAATGTAAGATTCGTCAAAATAATCAGCCATGTGTTCTTTCATCCAATATGTGAATGAAGAACCTCCACCAAAATCCGAACCAAGTAAAAAGAAAATTAAACAAGGAGACTTCAAGTGGCTCAAATAAGTCTCATCAATACATCCATTAATGTGAGATTCATCAAATGAGATAAATGGATGCTTATGTTGAAAAATAAAATGTGGTGTATTCATCATAGAATCATCATGTAGTGTAGGATTCTCACACTCCTCATATGGAACCAATAAAAATAAACCCTTCACCCAAATTTATTTTGGACGTATGATGCAAGATATGGAAGGGTAGGATGAATTAACATGAACGAAATCATCCTTAAAGATTAAAAGTGTGATAGTCTCGTCCTTGGTTGGTTCACTTATAATGGGATTATGCAATTTCTCCACAAGTGCGAAAGTGTCTTCAAGGGATGGCTCCAAGGTAGTAGGACTATGTGCCTCAAAAATTGTGAAACTTGTTCCCTCCATATGTAACTCATGATCCAAAACAAGTTCTTGGAAATACTCTACCATGTCATCACATTCATCAAGCAAATGCAAATCACTAGGTTTCTCATGATCCATCATGTCATGAGAATCATCCAAGTAATCTACCATATGACAATCTAAAACATAGGAGGAAGAACAAGTATCTTGAAACCTATCAAGAAGTTGGTCATTTTGAATTTTGAGCTTATGAATATCCTCATTATTATTCAAGTATCCCCCATTTAATACATTAACAAGATCAATTAAATCATTCCTTTCAGAAATAAAAGACAAAATGTTACCTTTGATGTTGCACATTTCTCTTTGAATCTCCTCCATGTATTCAAGGAATGATGGATGCTCCAATGAAGAAACTCTTCAACAAGAATTTGAAACCAATGCTTGAGTGTCATGGAGTATGATAAGGGCCTCATAGATATTCCTTTCACTTATCTTCAAATACCATTCAATGAAGGATGTTTCATGAGAGTGAACCTCCTCTTCTCTCTTCTTGAGATCAAATTCACATGGGAGCTCAAGTGGTGACTGGGAAGCTGATCTTGGTTCATATTTTGTTGCTACAAGGTAATCTTCTTCCTTCTGAATGGATTTGGGATTTGCTGCTACCTCATCAAGGCTAATATCTATGTCACCAATATAGAGGGATGGACATCCATAAGTAGATGTCTCCATGGAATCTTGGTAACCATTAGTAGCAACCACATCAGCCCTTAGGTACCCATTAGTAGGCACCTCACCATGATACCCATTAGTAGGTATCTCATCAAAATATCCATCAATAGATGATCTTCCAAATATTGGGCACTCATCAGTAAGTACCTCACAATGACTTGGACACCCATGAGTAGGTGCCTCACGAAATCTTGAGCATCCATCAGTAGATTCTCTTTGATATAGGTCTAGAGTGTCATGAATATCTATGGGATGATATATGATCCTTGTGCTCCTTGTGTTAGCTAGCACACCATGCTTCCTCATGTGCATGCGCAACTTCCTATGTACATATGTTTTTTCCTTCTTGTTTCTCTCTCCAACTTCTGGTGGAGCTTCACATTTGGTCCTCCTTTCTTCTCCTTTACTCTGATTGGTACTTTGTTTGTGCTCTTTCAAGCAAGATGATGCATCTTGCTCCTTAGTTTCCTTAATATCAAGATATTTGGAGCCCCTTTTTGAAGAAGATCCAAAAATTCTCAACAAGTAGGAAATACATGCATCTAATGAAGATTCAGATATTTCAAAGATAGGTTGCGTTTTACTCCTTTCGTACTCCTCCAAAGGTTGATCTTTGACAATGGAACATCTGCCTTCTCCATACAAATGGATATAAGAATAACCATCATTTCTTCTTCCAAATGTGATTTGGTGGGAGATACTTGTAGAAGGTACCTTCTCGACATTTTCTTCCTAATATTGTCTACATTACTCCTCATATTGCTCATCATATTCATACTTTATACAATACTCTTCATACTATTTATCATAGTCATACTATCTGCAATACTCTTCATACTACTCATCATAATCATCATCAGAGTAGGACATGGCTGCAATTTTCATCTTCAATGGGTGATCCAATGCATAGGTGAAAGGAAAATGCTCTGATACCACTAAGATGTACCCAAACCAGAATCTAGACACACGAAATCAAAACTCAGCCAAAGTAGGTAAGCTCTGCTGGTGCAAGTGCTGGTCCCGAAAAGAGGCCTCTTGCTTAAAAATAAACATGACACACATGAATGCTCACACAGACTGGGTATGAATTGGATGCCAGAAGCTGGATTCTATTACTTCAATCAAATTATAGTGTTACAATAAGCAATGCAAAACAACTAAAACTAGTCGGTCTCAGCCTGTTACAATATACGTAAGTAAAATGGTGTGTTTTTCTCTGTGTGTGACCCTCTCCTCCTCTCAGTATTCTTGAATGCAAGAATGAATGAGTGATGAGTGACGAGCGATCCCCTGCTTTATGCATCTGCACTGTTCTTCTACTCTTCCCTGTTGCTTCTTCTCTTCCCGAGGTCACTCTGTTCCCCAAGACACTCTTCCTGTGTCCGTCGAATCCTCTAGATTCTGCAGACCTACAGTTTTCACTGCCCGCTGGCTGTGCTGCGCAAAATCTTCCTTTGGTGACATTTTTCATGATCCCAAACACCTTCTTAACTGCTCATAACTTCCTTAGCAACCACAAACGGCTACCAAGTACGTCTCCTTAACTTCTGCACTTCTTTGAATCCACTAAAGTAGTTGGCCCCATCTCCTATCTCGACCATACTGCACTTTGTCATCCTTCGAATTCACTATCGGATTTGCTTAGGTTCTACAGCTTGCAAGTCTTCCTCGTCCTCCACGCTTAGCTTTCCCTGCAACCCGTTGGTGTCACGGTTTGACAACATGTCGACCTTCGATGCCTCCGCTGCAATCCTGACATCTGTCGACATCATACTTGTCGACTCTCGACCTTTCGCTTCCGTTTACCACATATCGACAACTTCCTACTCGACTACTTGGATTCGACACCCAATCTTCCTTTCATACCAGTGGTCATCAGCAATCCCCCTGGTCGACTTCTTCTGTCGATTAACTTCGACTGTTTCTCCTAGGCCCCGATGCTCCTGCATCAGACTCTCCAGGTGAAAAATAACATGACTTCTCCGTCTCTCATGTATTCTTCTTCGGAAATCCATGTCGCCTCCTGCAACTCATCATCTCTCCAATGGACTAAATATTCCTTCTTCCACGAACTTCGCGTTCCTCCAATACTTCGACGATTTCCTCTTTGTGTCGATCTGGAATCTGCACTATCCAGTCGATGTTCAACACTTTTGCGCTTCTACTAGTTGAACCTTCTTCAAAATTGTACAGATCTAAGACATTGAACGTAGGAGATATGTTCAACTCTTGCGGAAACTCCAACACATAAGCATTGTCTAAAATCTTCTTTAGAATCTTACATGGTCCAATCTTATTCAACTTCAGCTTGTTATATGTTCCTGTCGAAAATATCTCTTTCCTTAAGTGTGAATAGACTAAGTCTCCTTCACTGAATGACTCCAGCCTCTTCTTTCTGTCGACTCTCAAATTTTATGCCACATTGCTCTTCTCAATGCTCTTTTGCACAACTTCATGCACTTCCCTCATATGCTCTATGAATGATTCTGCATCCACGCTTTTCCTTATTTCTGTCGGTATCTCAACCAAATATACCACTCCATGTGGGATTCTTCCTTGAACAATATGGAATGGACTCAAACCTGTTGAGCAATCCACATAATTGTTGTATGCGAACTCTGATTGCGCCAACATGTTCTCCCACTACTTGGGTTTATCGGTCGTCATACATCCCAGAAGGTTTTCCAAACTTGCGTTCACCACTTCGGTCTGTCCATCTGTCTTTGGATGATATGCTGAGCTAAACTGTAACTTTGTTTCTAGTTTCTTCCATAGGGTTCTTCAGAAATGACCCATAAACTTGGTATCCCTGCCCGACGTTATACTCTTCGGAAACCCATGCAATCTGACTATCTCCTTGGAGAATAGTATAGCAATTCTTGTGGCATCACTTGTCTTCTGACACAGATTAAAGTGTGCCATCTTCTAAAATATGTCGACTACAACAAAGATTGAGTCGCTTCCCTGTTGCGTCTTCGAAAATCCTAGCACAAAACCCATGCTCAGGTGCTCCCATGGGGTATTCAGCACTGGTAATGGTGTATAAAACCCCGTATTCTGGCTTCTTCCCTTTGCCAACTGGAAAAATCGACACTGTCGTACCCACTTACAGACATCTGTCATCATCCCTGGCCAATAATACTTTTCTTCAACCAACGCCTTGGTCTTGTTGATGCCAAAATGTCCTGCTAATCCACAAATGTGCAGTTATCAGATTAGGTTCTCTCTTATAGATCCTCTGGGAGTACACAATTGTTGTCCCCTGAACAGGTATCCCTATTGGATAAAATAATCCAAGTATGGTGTTCTTTCAACACCCCACGGTTCGCTACTTCGCCTTCCATAGTTTCGCAAAATCCTTGTCAGTCACATACTTTGTCTTCTGACTCTATTCCTGTTGCCTGAACTATCGTTGTTTTTAGCAATGCAATTCTTTGACTAAGCGCATTGGCAACCTTGTTTGACTTTCTCGACTTATGTCACAACATGAAGGTATATCCTTACAGGAATTCAACCCATTTCATGTGCCCCTGATTCAACTTCTATTGAGTATTCAAGTACCTCAGTGCTTGGTGATCTGTGTACAACAAAAATTCCTTGGGAAACAAATAATGCCTCCACTTCTTCAATGCTTAGACAGTAGCATAGAACTCCTGGTCATAGACCAAATCATTTCACTTCGCATCATCCAAATTCTCGCTGAAGAATGCAATTGGTTAGCCCTCCTGGATCAACACTGCTCTAATTTCCATTCCACTCGCATCGCAATCAACTTGGAAAACTTTGTCGAAATCTAGGAGTTCTAACACTGCTCTCCGTTACTTTCTGGTTCAATGTGTCAAAATCTTTCTGGGATTATTATGTCCACTTGAGCTCCCCTTTTTTCACGCACTCTGTCAAAGGTGCACATATTCAACTGAATCCTCTGATGAACTTCTTGTAGAAACTAGAAAGTCCATGAAAACTTCGCACTCCTGTGGTGCTTGTCGGTTCTGGCCACTACAATAGAGCCTTCACCTTATCTGGGTCCATCACTAACCCTTTACTTGATATTACAAATCCCGAGTACATCAACTCTTCCTTCATGAAGAAGCATTTATGAAGGTTCACCATCAGCTTCTCCTCCCGTGGTTTCTGCAACACTTGTCGAATGTGATCCACATGTTCGACCTTGGTTCGAATTAATATAAAGATGTCATCAAGGTACACCACGATGAACTTTCCCAAGAATGGTTTCAGTACTTCATTCATCAACTGCATTAATGTACTGGGTGCATTATTCGATTTGAATGGCATGACTAACCACTCATACAGTACTTCCTTCGTCTTAAATTTTTTTTTGCATTCATCACCTTCTTTGACCTTGATCTGGTGATAACCACTTTTCAGGTCAATCTTGGTGAAGTATCTTGCTCCACTCAAGGAATCCATCAAGTCATCCATCCTGGGAAATGGAAATCTATCCTTGATTATGATCTTCTTGAAAGCTCTAGAGTGTGTACACATCCTCCATTCTCCACCCTTCTTCGGTGCTAGTACTGCTGGTACGACACATGGGATCATACTCTCTCTGATCAATCCTTTGTCCAACAACTCCTAGACTTGTCGATTGAGTTCCTGACCCTCTGCCTGAGTCATTCTATGAGGTGCCTTGTTTGGAAAACTTGATCCTAGAATCAATTCGATATGATGGGGTATGATTCTCGTCCGTGAAAATATCGTCTGTGCTTCATCGTCTACCATGACCCTGAACTCGTCGAGCACCTCTTTGAATTTGACCGAAATCCTCTCCATTGTCAACCTTTCGACACATGGTCCCTTCAGAATGATGGCAAAACATCCCGACTGTTTCTCCTCGTCTATGAGGAATTCCTTGGTTGAGCATATCAACACTCACTTCTCCCAATAGTTGCTTTCGCCCTACTTACAGTTGGCTTGGTCCTCTTGCTTTGGCTTTAGAGTCCTCCGCATGCCATTTTTACACAATGTGATTGTGCTGACTCGACCATCCTAGATCATCTTCTGATCATATTTCCATGGCCTCCCTAACAACAGATGACATGCGTCCATTGGGATTATGTGGCACAGTACATTGTCTTCAAGCTTTCCAACCTTAAAGTTTATTAGGCACTGTCTCGTTACCTTAACATGATGTCCTTTATGCAACCATGAGATATTGCATGGATGTGGGTGTTCTCTACATCTCAGACCCAACTTGTCGATGACCTCCATCGACACAAGATTCTTTGTACTGCCACCATCGACTATGACCTTACAATACCATTCACCAATTATCACTTTGGTTCGAAAGATAGCCTTTCTCTGTGACAGCTCCTTTTCGTCGCGTCGGTTGTCTTGAACCAACGTTATCCTGGCCATCATGGTTTGACCTTTTCTTTTCCCATCTTCACTATTTTCGGATCTCGACTCTAACCTCTCGTCGACTTGCTCATCACTTCGATGTCTGGGTTTCGACTCCTCTGCAGCATGTAGGTTCTCTAGGCACTCATATGCCTTGTGTCCGACTCCCGACACTTATAACTGTTAATTTTTCAGAATTTACTTCAATCTGATCTAGGATCTTAATTGAGAGAACAACATGTACAACATATCTACAGCATATCAATCATGGACACAATAATGCAAGCACACAAGAGACACAGAGTTTACTTGGGGAAAACCATAAAGGTGAAAAACCCCAATAACTTCCTCAGAGATAGATAGAGCAATGATACAACCCAATCATAAGAGATAGACATCTCCTAGCAACAGCTTCTCCTTCTCCACAAGTGCGCCACTCTCCCGAGAGTGTGAGAGAGAATAGAATGATGAAATAGAGTGCCTCCCACACTCTATTTATACTTAACTTGACTTGCCTAATAACCTTTACTAGGTTGGCCTTAACTTAACCACATAACATAATATTGACTGGGCCGACACCGAATAGGGTGGTCTAATAACCCTTTGACCCACATGGCCGACCCCCAATAGGGTGGTCTAATAACCCATCAAGTATAAGTTACGACACTTACAATATAAATGACGACACTTACATATACAGGAATAATAACATCTCTATAGGAATACAAACACTTCCATATATAGGAATAATAACATCTCTATAGGAGTACAATATACATATATGAAATACATTCTGAAGTTACATATACATCAACACTCCCTCTTAACTAGGAAGGTATTTCTCGACACACGTCTTCTAGCACAAGTCTTCTTCTATGGATCATCGTCACTGCTGTTGCTATCTCAATCAATCTCTGAATCTACTCGTCATAGGAAGTTCTACAGAGCCAGTCCTTTTTCATACTGGATGTAGGCCCACCACCTGCAGGTCTTCATCATCACTGTCCATATTGTGGAATCCTCAGGACTTATTACGTGTGTCACAAAACCTTAAAAGAGTCTCTTGACTAGCAAGAACCCTAAAGAGCATCTGATGCCTTTTTCATCCTATCCAGATCTCTAGAACTTATTACATTTGACTGTCACAAAACCTTAAAAGAGTGTCCTAGGAATGTTTATGTGCATAGCATGACCGACAAGAACTCTAAAGAGAATCCCAGGAACATTTATGTGCCTAAGCACGACCGGCAAGATCTCAAGGACTGATTACATGTGACCTCTGCTACAAACCCTCGAAAGAGAATCCCAAGACTTATTACGAGCACATAGCCCAACCTATTGGATCTCCCAGGTATTACATGTAGCAGCCCACCACAAACCATCGAAAGATCATCCCAAGACTTATTACGGGCACACAACCCAACCTATCGGATATCCCAGGTCTTACATGTGGCCCACTATCACAAACCCTCGAAAGAGCATCCCAGGACTTATTACGGGCACATAGCCCAACCTATCGGATCTCCCAGGTCTTACATGTGATACACAGTGCCATTCCTTTTTCATATTGGATGTGTCCTAGAACAAATCTAGGATTTCCTTTTCACAACCTGTCCACAGCCACAGAGTATCAACCTGATACTCACCATACATCATCCTGATGTACACATGATCATCCTGATCATCAGTACTGCATCGTTTTGATGCAAGTCATCTGGAGCAACATCCTGAAGCTCGTCATCCATGATCATCCTGATCATACAATGCATCTACCTGATGCATACCAAGTATCTACCTGATACATATCACCATACATGATCCACCTGATCATACAATGTATCCACCTGATACATACATAGATACATGATCCACACAATGTATCCACCTGATATATATCAACATACATGATCTACCTAATCATACACAGTATCCACCTGATACATATACAGATACATGGTCCAAGCATCCAACATGATGCATATACAAATACATATAAATGATCCAACTGATCATATCCAGCATCCAACATGATGCGTACATACAAATACATATAAATGATCCAACTGATCATATACAGCATCCAACATGATGCATACATATAAAATGTAAATGATCAAACGGATCATACAGAGCAGAAACTAGAACATCATCCTGATGCTCATCATCCAACGCTTACATCCACAGCCATGTGAAGGATCCTCCTTCCAACATGCTAGGAATGGCTACAACAAATGTCTCCATCACTTCTTCCTCTAAGTGTCGTCGATCTGAAGAACACCAAGCCTCTCTCTGAAGTACTCAAACTTCACTCTGGATAGTGGCTTCATCAATACATCTGCAATATGCTCATCCATCGCAACATACAGGAGATTTACTGCTCCTCTCTGCACCATGTACTTGATATAGTGGTATTTGATCTCTATGTGTTTCGACCTGTTGTGGAACACCGAGTTATCAGATAGATTCACACAACTTTGGTTGTCACAAAAGATACCAGTAGCCTCCAGCGGGAGATCAAATAACTCTGACAGTAGATTCCACAGCCATACTGTCTCATAACTAGCCGCACAAGATGCAACATACTATGCCTCAACTGTACTCAGTGCTACGTAGGACTAATTCCTGCTAAACCAAGAGATCACACCTGATTCCATACTGAAGCAACACCCAGAAGTGCTCTTCCTATCTGCAGCACTGCCTGCCCAATCTGAATCAACATAACCCTGTAGGTTAAACTTTTGATTCTCATCATACTTAAGCCCATAATCAACTGTACCTTTCAGGTACCTCAGAATATGATTTATAGCAACCAGGTGAACACTCCTCGGATCTGTCAGGAACTGGCTCAATGTGTTCACCGCAAAGCAAATATCCGGTCTCGTGTTCATCAGGTACATCAAGGATCCAATCATCTGACGATACATAGAGACATCAACTAGCTCAGATGAAGCATCACACAGAAGCTTCAGGTTTGATGCCATAGGTGTGGCCATGGCCTTGTAGTCCATCATCCCAAACCTCTTCAGGATCTCTACTACATACTTCCCTTGTCCAAGGAAGATTCCATCTGCACTCTGCCACACATCCATACCTAGAAAATAGTGCATCATCCACAAGTTCTTCATCTCGAACTCGGCAACAAGCTTCTGCTGCATGTCGGTAATCAATCTATCTTTACCTGTAATAAACAGGTCATCCATATACGAAAGTAGTATCACTGGATTGCCTTCCTCAACCTTGTAGTAAAGGTTGGAATCTGCTTTACTCTTTGTAAAGACAAAACTGGATAGGAAGCTGTCTATCCTACCATACCAAGTTATGCACATATATGACTCCCAGTCATGTGTCTCAGAACCAAGTGGCTGCTCCACATACACTTCTTCTTCAACTACACCATTCAAGAAAGCTGTCTTGAAATCCATCTGGTGTATCTTCCATTTCATCACTGTAGCCAGAGGAAGTACGGATCTAATGGAAGTGTATCTGGATACAAGAGCAAAAGTCTCTATGCTACCACCTGCAGCATGCTTGATCTTGTAGATCCTCTTGGAAGTCACTACAGACTCCCCTTCAGGTCTTGGGACTACATCCCAAACATCTTCATGATCAACTGGTACTCCTCGATCATGGCATTCTTCCTAGATCCTTGGAACTTCAATATTTTCAATATATAACTTTGTTGCTGAACAAATTTTGTAGTCCTTCTTTTGTAGGTGATGGTATACGATCTTTCCTACACAACAAGTTAAATTGCATGATTAGAAAACATCTCATAGTTTTTAGAACAAATTCTTACACATAAAGAAATATGTCATACAGTCATGCAATTATCTTAGCCAATGCTTCAATACAACATTTATCCATATCCCATAACTTTCTAGATGCCTTCCAATATCTACCAGGACATTGTTAAGAGTGTGCACAACTCCCAACATGTCAACAAAGAGGTTTCATTCTAGATAAGTAGCAATGGAATGTTGTATAGTGCCATAGGCCACTTACCCATGTATATTAGTAGTATACTGTTCATCAATGCAACTATTCTAATATGCATAATACACAACCTAATTCTAGGAACATGAGTATAAACATTATTGAACAGTATTATTTAAACAATAAAATATGCAAGGAATGATAATTCAAATACTTATCTTTGTTTGTTTGTTGGGTTGACTCCCTCTCAGTCTTTTCTTATTTTCTGCAACTCCATTCTGATGTGGATTGTGAGAAGTGGTCAACTCCCTCTGAATATTTTCATCCTTGCAAAAACTACTGAAGTGTGGTCCTTCTTGATCTTTGCTTCCTTGCAGGAACAACTGGAGTGTGCTCCCTCTTGATCTTTGCTTCCTTGCAGGAACAACTGGAGTGTGCTCCCTCTTGATCTTTGCTTCCTGGATTACCCGTCCTTGAACTTATATCCATCACTATGCATGCTTATTAGTATCATCATTGTGTTATCCTCGAGGTCTCTTACATAATCACACATTCAATAGTATAATCTTAATACTATCAAAACATAATAATCTTAAACATGTATAGTCATGATCATTTCAAACACAGATAATAAACATTAGTATTCAAGGTTTCAAGGAAGTCTTCTTTTACTCATGCATATTCTTATTTGATCATAGGACTCTTATGGTTAGTTAAATCATCAATCAAGATAAGAGACATAAAATGTATAAACCCTTGATTACTTACATTTCTAACTTAATGAATAAACATAACCAATCATACCAAGTATACTTATATAAGGGATCCTAACACAAGGTAGGATTCTAACTTGATATAGGAAAAACATACTTGGATTGGTATGTTAGCTAGTTATGTCTAACATACCCACATGATGTATTCTTGTTCTCTTCAATGACTTGTGCTAGTAACTTGCATATCTCATAGGTTAACCACTATAGAACCAAGTTATACATACCTTGCAAATAGATCTTCTAAGTGATTCATGAAAATGGATGAATCTTTGTCCTCATGTCATTATGATCATATGTTCTTGAACTAGAACATGATTTGTCTTTCTTGGTGTACCTTTCATGTTAGCGGACAACATAAACCTCATACAACACCATAATGCATTAGTACAATCATAAGTGTCAACACCCTAATCAATGAATATCTTCTATCATGCATTCATAATTTTATTAAGGTGATACGACAAGTCTAAATTTAATCAAGATTGTACTAACCGTAATAACATGAAGACAAACATACCATAAACTTAATCATGAAAAAATCTCGAAACATACCTGGATGAGTCATACCTGTTGAGATTGCTTGTAATCTTCTTATGTAAGGCCTTAGCCTCATCTCCCTCTGAAATAGGAACTTCTTCACTTATGCAGGTGACCAATCCATTCTCTTCTAGGATTAACCCAATCCACTTGATTTGCAGGAATTAGATCTGGAGCTAGATTAGGGTTTGTCAAAGAAACCCTAAAAATTCAAACTTTGAATTTCAAACTTCCGAAAGGATAGAAATATGCACCTTGATGAGCTGATCAAGCTAGTATACTCATAATTTGAAAACTGCAAAGTTTCACCCCTCAAATTTGCCTTTGAAACTTCCGGATACACTGGACATGACCCCGAACTAGGGTTTGATAAAGCCCACCCTTCTGCCCAATAAAAAGGTCCAATCCAAATCTCTAAGATTCTATTTTTTTGAGGAGCTTCCAGCCGTGGTCACAGATTTCAAAAATTTCCATTTTTGCAGAAGCCCTAATTTTCCACTTTTCCGATCAAAGTCCCGAACTAGGGTCTGATCAAGCCCGGCCTTCTACCCAACCAAAAATTCTGATCTTGGTCTCTAAATTTTGATTTTGATGAGTGGCATTCATCCGTAGTCTCCGATTACAAAAGTTCCAACTTTCTCCAAAACCCTAAATTCCGGAAGCCATGAATGAAGGTGCTCAAAAATAATTCTGTTTTGACAGAAATATGTACCTGATTGTTTCTGGTGTAAATCCGAAATTTTCAATCCACAAGGTCTGAAACAATTTTCTTGTGATAGCCTGACTTGTCATCTTTCCAACCCCATAGGTCTGACCTCAAATGGATTCTCTGAGAGAGAGTTATGCCACGTGTTGCAACATGACCTGTTTATGGGATAAAACAGGAGAGCAAACTTGTACGGCGTACCACGTGTCACTGGTTCAGTTTCGGCCTCTGAAAACGTTACCTGAGAAAGTACAGTCCGTGTAATACTTGTCACTTTTTACAAAATTTCATTTGGATCTTCCTAGCCCAAGTTATGACCTTTTTTCCAAGGTTACCTGTTTATGACTGAGATCTGGAAGAGGCAGAAGCTCTATATTGTATAGATCATAAATCACAAAGTAAAACGAATTAGAGATTGTCCTTTGGACACAAGGTACATGGTCCATAAGTTCGCCCTCTAAGCTCCTTGACCATTTCCCTCCTTTTTCCAACCACTTTGTTTTAAGGAAATGGCCAAATACATTGAATAAGCATCCCATTTTGTCCAAAAAACTTCCTAGCAACTCTTTTACATAGTAAATTCATTTAATGGATGGGATAAGCCTCCTTAGCGCCACCATATCCATGTTCACATGTTGTACCAACTCAACTAGTGTTTTGTGGACCAAACTTTTCCTTTGATCCAATATTACTTGCCAATTCAAATTGGATGTGCCAAATATTATTTTTTGGGAAAATAATTATTTTTGTAGCCCATATCCACTTACTTAACTCATAAAGAAACCTGCAACAAGCATATCCATTTTCACACAACTTAGGAACCATACTTAGGCATTTTACCCTTAGTTTTTACCATTAATAATTTTTCTAATGTGACTTAGGCGATTTTTAACCATGAAAAATATGGGGACATGAAAAATGCAGAGGTGGAAAAACCCTAAGCAATTGAAATGGCATGCAATAGGTTACCGATTGGGGGAAACCCCATGATTTTTTATTTCAGCCTAGTTTCTTTCTTTTTCTGCGCGTAACTTATCACCCACCCTAGATTCATTCCTCCACATCACAAAATGGCTAACCCGTCATATTAAAAGCATCTTGTCAACATAAATGAATAGATTTAGCACAACTCCATGAATGAGTAGATCATGAGATAGCAATGCAGGTGGTGAGCAGCTGGATATTCCTACAGAACCTACGGAGGGAAATAAATCACAAGGTCTTCAAGGTTGGCCCTATATTTCTTCCCCTCTAATCCAAAGTAAATGAAAAAGGTTTTATACCCACTTGTAATAGAGAAGTGAATCCATAGTGAATGTAGGTTTTGAAAGGAAGGGGTAAAATATAAACATAATTAAAAAAGGAACAAAAAGAAGGTTTGAGACAAAATGAGATTAATGTCTCAAACAAATGTATTAAAACAACCCCTTGTGTAGTAGTGTGGGTTTTGAGTTTTGTTGAAGCCAACAAATATTGCCACATTGAGATGGTGAAAAGGTGTTAGATGTCGTTGTACTATGTTTACGGGTAAATTAATAGCTATGAACATCCACTTCCATGTTCAACCTCCATGTCAAACAATCCGCATTGTTATCAATTGCGACATCATATAATTGAACAGTGGTTGTACAACCTCTCGATGACAGGGTTTTTTAAAAACAAATGAATGATATTTAATTCATGCGGCCCATTTAGAAGATGTGAATGTATGGGGAATGAGAATTGATAGTGGTTGTTGGATACAACCAAGGATGTGCAACCTACAAATCATGAACAACACCAAACATACATTTTAATTACCTCCATTTGTGATGACAACACATTGTTTCCAATGAATTTCTCACTACAGGAAACATGATTATAACAAGTGCAGTGTTTTGCAGCAAAAATAACACATTGAACTGCAGTATACGCCCTTCAACAAATACAAATTATAATGAAGTTATTATGAGTCTTGCGTCATTATGCTCAATTATATGTTCATGTCCAGTGCTAACTTAAAGCTAATAGAATTTTTTTATCAAATCTGATTTGTTAACCAGGTTTAAAATATTTCTTTATACTGATTATGTAGCTACAACTAGTATATGGTACTAAATCCAATCTTGAAAGAGCACCAAGAGGAAACGCCAATTTCACTAAAATTGGAATTATTCCAGTCCAAGTCACTTTGAAGACGGGGATAAAACCACCTTTCTAAACTCCAAAATCAAGCAAAATTCGGTTCCAAAACTGCCAAATTCAGGTTCCAAAAGTGCCAAAACCGGTTCCGAAAGTGCCAAAACCGATTCCAAAATTGCCAAAACCGATTCCGAAAGTACCAAATCAAGGTTCCAAAAGTGACAAAACCGGTTCCTAAATAGCCAAAAACTGGTTCCAAAAGTGCAAAATCCGGTTCCTAAATAGCCAAAAACCGGTTCCAAAAGTGCAAAATCCGGTTCCGAAAGTGACCAAACCGACTCCAAAACTGCCAAATCCGTTTCCAAAAGTGCCAAAATCTAGGTTCCAAAACCATAATTTTTCTTTTGATATTTATGTCTGTATAATATGATGGTCATTTGAAGTTGAATGAAATTAACCAACACCCCATTTTTAATGAGGCTCGAGCTAAATGAATGAAGGGGCGGCCGACCCTTCTTCTGCCCATTATTATTTTCATTATAGTTCTAGACTACAAGAAGGGTGGTTCGATCCTTATGTTCACCATTCTGGATACAGGTGAATTGTCGGATATTTGTGTTCACAATTATCTACTAAAACAAGGGGCAGCTAATCCTTCTTGTCGGCAGTCGGGATAAATATTGTTTACATGTTATAACATAGGTAATGTCCTGATCCCTGCCACATAATGAGGAAGTCGGTAGTGGGGAAATGTTGTCCCAACCTTCATAGATCGATTGTTCTTCATTTATCTTTTAAATGAAGGGTCGACTGACCCTTCTTGTGCTTAGTATTTTTGCAGTCTTTGACATTCAGGATATACATGAATTGGCAGCCTATACTTCGTAGGTTGAATATTTGCACAATTCCCTCATAAATGAAGGGGCGACCGACCCTTCTTCTGCGCAATATTATTTCAATACTAGTTCTAGACTACCCAAAGGGTCAACTGACCCTTCTTGTCATTTATATTTATCCAGTCTTGACCCTTATGGTTATACATGAATTGATCTCTATTTTGGAAGGCAAAAATCTCACACGTGTGAGCCTCAAAGAGAGAACTGATGCCATAGGAAGTGATGAAATGGCATGTATAATGACATGGCATCTATGATGATATGGAATGTGTGATGATGACATGACATGGAATGTATGCTGACATGGCATCAAAACACACATGATGGTGTTCTGGTGTTATCATTAAGTCAGTGTTACAATGTGACATCATTGTGGAAAAGTATGGCAAGTTTGTGAAACCTTGGAAATTGACAAAGTATGGAAAAAGTAGTCAAAACGGATTGAGAGAATGCCCGCCATAATTCATGGTTTCAGAAAAATGCACGCACCATCATATCATGCTATAGCTTGTTGAAGTGGCTATCTATAGTTATACATGATTGCGGATTGTGGGAACTGTTTAAGTAATGGATTTGCGACATGCGTTTCCTCAACTTGCAATTCGGATTGCGGATTGCGGATTGTGGGAAACTTTGGGAAACTTTTGTTTGTTTTTATTTCGAGTAGTAGTCCCACAACCCACAATTGCGGATTGCAGGAACGTTGTATATATTTCAAAACAATTTAACCCCCGCAACTCGTCTTCCGCATTCCCCATATTAGATCTCAACCGTCGACTTGTCTTAATCTTACGACCTAGAATTAAGCCGATGGAATTAATAAATATGTTGATTTTGTTTTTGTTTCCTTTTATTATTTTTCATCTTCGAAAATTACCTGCTGTGTGGATTTTATTGCCAAATCCGTTTCAAAAATTGCCAATCCAGGTTCCAAAACCATACTTTTTCTTTTGATATTGCCACTTTTGAAATTGGTTTTTTCGGTGTTCCGATATAATAATTATGACGGTCATTTGAAGTAGTAAAAATATACAAATTATCAAATGAATCGGTGTCTGCATAATATGATGGTCATTTGAAGTTGAATTTCATTAACTGACACCCCATTTTGAATGAGGCTCGAGATAAATGAATGAAGGGTCAGCCGACCCTTCTTCTACCCACTATTATTTTCATAATAGTTCTAGACTGCAAGAAGGGTGGTACAATCCTTCATGTGTTCACTATTTTGGATACAGGTGAATTGTCGGATATTGTTGTTCACAATTATCTACTAAAAGAAGGGGCGGCTGATCCATCTTGTCAGTAGTCAGAAGTCCTGATAAATATTGTTTAGAGGTTATAACTTAGGCAATGTCCTGATCTCTACCATCTACTGCGGAAGTCGGTTGTGGGGAATTGTCGTGCCAACCTTCATAGATTTCATATTTTTTCATTTCTCTTTTAAATGAAGGAATGACTGACACTTCTTGTGACGTTAGTATCTTTGTAGTCTTCACTATTCAAGATATAGATGAATTGACAACCTATACTTCATAGGTTGAATATTTGGACAATTCCCTCATAAATGAAGGGGCGGTCGACCCTTCTTCTGCCCAATATTATCTTCATACTAGTTCTAGACTACAAGAATGGTCATCCGATCCTTCTTGTGTTCACCAGTCTTGATACAGGTGAATTACTGGATATTCGGATTTGATTCCCACAACCCGCATTTGTGGATTCCGGGAAGATTATTGTAAATGTTTGCGTTCTGCGTTTCCGCAACCCGCAATGCAGATTGCAAGAACAGTTCGAATAATGGATTTGCGATTCTCCTCTCAACATAGTTTGTCATTGCAGAGTCTTGATCAAATTCCTTGGTGGTATAGTGAAGAGGATCAATGGAGTTTTACGCATTCCAGGTTTTGCGTGTAACCTAGTATTATTAAGAAAACTTATTCATGTTCGTGTCAGGTTCCTTTTATCTAACTAAGGGTGTAAAATGGTCTAGTAATCTATGGTGTTTGCTAAGGGTGATTGTGTGGGAAATCTATTCAATGTTGATGCATGTATTGTTCAATGTAATAGTTATTCAATTTCTACAGTGTAAAAACAATCACTAGGATCTACAACCTCACAATTAGAACCTATACATACCTCTAATGGTCATGAATTTTAGGTACCTAAACAATCCCTTGCTTCAGAAATGAAGTTACCTACAAAGGTGAAGAGTCCAATGTCTAAGATATTCACTCATTGTTTGAATAGCCAGTCAATCGGCTAAGTTATAACATATAAAAATGGTTTCTCCCGACTTCTGTTTTCCGATAAGAAGGATCGGCCGCCCCTTCTTTTCGTACTTAATTGTGAGAACATTTATCCAACAGTTCATATATATCCATAATGGAGAACATAAGAAGAGTCGACCAACCCTTCTTGCAGTGTCGAACTATTATGAAAATAATATTGGGAATACGAAGTGTCGACCAACCTTTCAATTACGAGGCAATTTTCAAAATAGAACACCTTGGATGTTTTAACATATGAAAATTGTTTCTCCCAACTTCTATTTTCCGACAAGAAGGATCGGTCGCTCGTTCTTTTCGTAGTAAATTGTGAAAACCTTTATCCAACAATTCATCTATATCCATAATAGAGAACAGAAGAAGGATCAACCGAACCTTCTTGCGGTGTCAAATTATTATGAAAAGAAAATTAGGAATAAGAAGGGTCGGCCGACCCTTGATTTACAAGGGAATTGTAACAATAGAAGACCTTGGAGAAAGAGCGGCCGCTCTTTCTCTGAGAATATTTCCACTTGCCAACCAAGCCTTTGAAGCAAAACGTCTATAAATTTTGTTGTTTAATTGTTGATATCTAGTATCCCAGGGTGACACGTGGAAGGATCATATTGTGACACGCGGCATATTTGATTTGGCAAATTGAGTATTAGAAGTATAGTTTAATTATAGTATTGACTCGTATAGAATATTTTCTCCTCTGAGCACCACTGAATCCATGCTACTTTTTATTCTCTATTAAACACTATGTTTTAAATATGCTTGGGCGAATTGCAAGAGGAAGTGAATAATTATAGTATCATTTGTGGTCTCACAGTATCACTGCCTCTCTAGCTTCCGGTACACCCTATGATCTTGGTCATTCACGTTGAATCATCTAGATACTTCCAATCATTGAGACCTATGGATTGGAAATATTGACACCTAAATCCTCCAAAAACAAAGGTATCGAAGGCAAAGACCGTGTTTTGAATATTCCGTGCCTATGTTTCATGTTCTAATCGACCATCAAACCCAAATGGTTTCATGCGCCCAGCTTATGAGATATTGAAAAATATAAATACCTGGCAATTAAAAAACTAGATTTATGGTTTGAATAATATAAATACCTGGAAATTGAAATGTTCTATTACAAATTTAGATAGAAATATAAATACCTAGCAATTGAAATGTTCTATTACAGATTTATTAAGTCTACATAAAAATCAATAGAAGTTATTCCTGACAATTGAATTTACTTCGATCTTTCAACTTTTACAGAGCTTGGGTTCTTAATACATTTCATGACTAGTACGAGTTTGAGCTTACAAACATAGACTCTTCTACTACAAGATTTATATTAAAAAATTTCTTACTAAGAAATAAAAATGAGTAAAATTTATTCCGGGTTAAAACAATGCAACTTCGCTGCATTACACATAGATGAAATTTACTTCGATCTTTCACCTTTTACAGAGCTTGGGCTCTTAATACATTTCAGGACTACGAGATTGAGCTCACAAACACTGACTCTACTACAATAAACTCTACTACAGAGAATTTACACAGACTTTATTTTTGCTTCAACTAGAAGCTAGTATACTTTATCTTTGCTTCAACTAGAAGCTATACTTTATCTTTGCTTCAACTAGAAGCTATGAGTCACATTAGCGACAAATCCTGGTCTTGGGGATTCGACAGTGCTCGAAATTCCCATATATCATGGTGTGGTGAGGATTTGTGAGGGAACTACTGCCGAAATGCTCATATATCAGGAAGAGAGTGACCATAAGACTCAAGTATTTATGATAAAACAACAAAGTAAACAGAACAGAGGTGATAACGAAGAGTGCCATGACTTCTTGAAGATTTCATTTTGCTGTGATACCGGGTATAATTTAGTCATTATATAGTGAATTGGTGAATTGACTTGGATGTTACAGATGGGGAAGGATAATTATGATAGTATGGCGGGATGGTGGTCATAGATATCATCTGTACCGACTGTAGATTTTTCCGGAGTAATTGTACATGTATCACCCTAATTGATGCCTTGAGAAAGGAATGTATGCTGATATGGTGATGGTTTATACGATGAAATTCTGAAATGGCGGTTATCCTGACGGTGCTAATGGTGAATGATGCCTTGTATCATGTGTGTGAAGAAAATAATCACATCATGCTTTAGTTGAAATTATGACTTGTCACAAACACCAAGATCACCGCCATCATTTACCATTATGGCTTTCCCAGTATGGCTCTGTAAATTTAACAAGATGATGTAAAAATAATTCCAAAATTGATGTCAAAACTAATCCAAGAAGGGATCTCTTCTATAAAAAATTCTGCTGCTGAACATATGTTTCCTCGGCAATTCTCATGTCCACAGAGGGGGATTCCTGGCATTAGCTGCACTGTGAAATCCTGGCAGCGGCTGCACTGTGACATCCTGGCCATCATCAAAATTTCATCTTTTATAACATCCTCTGTCCCCATAAGTTCAATCTAATTCCGTTCCAAATCATCAATTCCGGAGTTGTAACAGGTAATTGTTTTATTTTAATTAGAAACATTCTTTCTTTTTGTTCGTTTAAATCGAAGCATTATTTCTTTTTTCTTTTTTTAAATAGAATGAAATATCATAAAAGGGAGAACACAAGAAGGATCGACCGACCCTTCTTGCAGTGTCGAACTATTTTGAAATAATACTGGCAATAAGAAGGGTCACTCGACCCTTTTGTAGTGTTGAACTATTATAAAAATAATATTGGGAATAAGATGGGTCAGCCAACCCTTCAATTACGAGGGAATTGTAAAAATAGAACACCTTGTAAGTTATAACATATAAAAATGGTTTCTGATTAATTTTGTTTTTGATCCTTATTTTTCAACAAGAAGGATCGGCTGCCCCTTCTTTTTGTAGTTATTTGTGAAAAGCTTTATCCAGAAATTCAGCTATATCCATAATGGAGAACACAAGAAGGATCGACCGACCCTTCTTGCAGTGTAAAACTATTATGAAAAGAATATTGGGAATAAGAACATGTGTTAACTCTGAGGAGGTCACAGGTTCAAAACCGGCGGGGGGGTAGGGTTTCTCATTGGCCCGTTGTGACAAGGCTCGAGGGGTAGGCTACCCCTGGGATAGAGTCTCTCCCTTGGGATAAAGGATCTCGGGACGTCTCGACCCCTGCTGAGTCACAAGTTTCTGATACATCTGGCTTGTGTGCTGTTGGATATACCCTTGGGAGGTTGCTGTTTCCATGGTTAAAAAAAAAAGAATATTTGGAATAAGAAGGGTCGACCGAACTTTCATTTACGAGAGAATGGTGAAAATAGAATGCCTTAGAGAAAGAGTGGCCTAGCAGCCACTATTTCTCTGAGAATATTTCTACTTGCCAGCAAAGTCTTTGAAGCAAAACTTCTATAAATTTGGAGACACGTGGAACGCTTATATTGTGACTGTGGCATATTTGATTTTTAAAATAAGTTTAAATATTTTTTAAAGGAATATTAAGGATATTAGTGGTACCAGGCATGTTGGGCGTAGGATTTTCAATGAATCGATTGGAGTAATAAGTATACAATTACTCCAACAAAATCTGTACTCGCTACGGATGATATCTATGACCACCATGATCCTGCCATACTGTGATAATTACCATTGACCCCAACCAGAGACTTTGTTGGTGACAAGACATAAAAATTATGTGGACTAAAATCATGATGAGATTATTCACACAAGTGATACAATCCATCATTTACGGCGAATATTATTAAGCCTTTGTAGGCCATTTAATGCGCTGGAAACATGCATGTTGGCCATTGGATTTTCAAGAAATCAATTGGAGTGATATGTGTACGATTACTCCAGCAAAATCTGTAGTCGCTACAGATGATATCTTTGACCACCATGATCCCGCCATACTGTGATAACTACCATTCCCCATCTATCCCAGACTCCCATCCCATTCAATCCATCAACACAGTGGCCGCTCACTATATATATAGGCTAATCCATCAACACAGTGACCACTCACAACAAACTGAAATGGAATTTTTCAGTTTGTTCACCTTATATTCCTTGGGTATGCATGGATTTATCATTATGTTCCTACAACCAGGAGGGGACATAGGTAGATTAAGAAACGTTCTCATATAGGTAGATGGTAGATGAAGAAACGTTCTCATATCATGGATCTATTGCACCATTTTCCTGCAGAGAAATTTGTGGAGATAATAGGTAGCTTGAAATCATTGAAGAATCTTGATATCCATATTCCAAAGCCTCTTCCTCTTCTCAACTTATTGGAGCAACTTCCTAACCTTGAAAGACTACATATCCACAAAAGGTTTTTCTCGGTAAGAAAGAATTTTTGCAGTCATTATTATACACACGTCTAATTTAAGTGTTTGCTTATCATTTGCAAAGTATATTTCATTGGTTGAATGGCTTTGCTTCCACTAACTACAGTGTTAGGAGCTAACCCATCTAAGCGGGATGCCCAGACCAACTGTGTTAGGAGCTAACTCGTCCAAGCGGGATGCCCAGACCAACTGTTATGGTGCACTTGGCAATTTAGGAATAGTTTCTCTGTTTTTATTGTGCATGATGATATGTGTGCTCACGCGTTGGCTGCAATAAAATGATTATTTTTGCATTTGTTGGAAATGGTTTCTTTTTACGGCAGTGTGATAAACAATTATTTGTTTTCTATGCAGGTATTTGAGAGAGATGCAATACCATCGTGTCTAGGTTATCTTCGAATATCTATGCCTCCGGATCATGTTGTTAGCTTCTTCTAACTGCGCATAATTTTTTTCACTCGTTTTAAAGATGCGCACCTTACCCATTTTCACTACATTTTATAGTCAGTCCCATGACAGTCGGAAATCTCGAGACTTTCCATCTCCTCAGAATGAAAAAAATGAATGTTATCAATCATTTTTGTTTCTTCCTCGATGAATTTCAGCTCACCAACTTAATTCCATGCATAATTGCTCTCCTTTGTTCTAAAACGTTCAACGACTTTAAATTATTCTGAAGTTGAATTTAAAAAAAAAAAAAAATGCAATTGAAAAGGACCTTCTGAAAGTGGCAATATTGGCTTTGAAAAGGGTGTTTTTATATTGGAATGGTGTGTTTTTTTACTACTTATGAACCTTAAATTGCAGTGTGTTGTTATAAAACTATGAACTTCAATTCTAAAAGTGTGAATTTCAAATCAAACAATGCAATTTTTTATTTGAAAATTGCAATTTTCATTTGTAAATGTTCTAAATTTTAAGGTGAGAAAATAAATTTCTAAAATATTCAAGTCACTTTGAAGACGGGGCTAAAACCGCCTTTCTAAACTCCAAAATCAAGCAAAATCCGGTTCCAAAACTGCCAAATCCGAGTTCCAAAAGTTCCAACACCATATCCAAAAGTGCCAAAACCGATTCCAAAATTGCCAAACCGATTCCAAAAGTGCCAAATCAAGGTTCAAAAAGTGACAAAACCGGTTCCTAAAAAGCCAAAACCGGTTCCAAAAGTGCAAAATCCGGTTCTGAAAGTGACCAAACCAGTTCCGAAACTGCAAAATCCATTTCCAAAGTGCCAAAATCCAGGTTCCAAAACCATACTTTTTCTTTTGAACGAGGCTCAACATAAATGAATGAAGGGGCGGCCGACCCTTCTTCTGCCTACTATTATTTAATAGTACTAGACTGCAAGATGGGTGGTTCGATCCTTCTTGTGTTCACCATTCTGGACACAGGTGAGTTGTCGGATATTGGTGTTCACAATTATCTACTAAAAGAAGGGGCGGCCGATCCTTCTTGTCAGCAGTCGAAAGTTGGGAAAAATAATTTTTACATGTTATATCATAGACAATGTCCCGATCGCCGCCACATACTGCGGAAGTCGGTAGTGGGGAAATGTTGTCCCAACCTTCGTAGATTAATTGTATTTCACTTCTCTTTTAATTGAAGGGTCGACCGACCCTTCTCGTGCTTAGTATTTTTGCAGTCTTCACCATTCAGGATATACATGAATTGAAAGCCTATACTTCGTAGGTTGAATATTTCCACAATTCCCTCATAAATGAAGGGGAAGCCTGCCCTTCTTCTTCCCAATATTATTTTCATACTAGTTTCATACTGCCAGAAGGGTCGACCGACCCTTCTTGTGATTTATATTTTTCTATTCTTGACCATTATGGTTATACATGAATTAATCTCTATTTTGGAAAGGGAATATCTCACACGTGTGAGCCTCAAAGAGAGAACTGACGCCAAAGGAAGTGATGACATGGCATGTATGATGACATGGAATGTGTCATGAGGCTGGAAAGACACAAGATGGTGTTCTGGTGCTACTGTGCTATCATTTAGCCAGTGTTGCAATCTGAAATCATTCTCAAAAAGTATGGCAAGTTTGTCAAACTTTGGAAATTGAGAAAGTATGGAAAAAGTAGTCAAAACTGCTCTGATAGAATGCCCTCCATAATTCATGGTTTCAGAAAAATGCACGCAACATCATATTATGCTATAGCTTGTTGAAGTGGCTATCTAGTTATACATGATTGCGGATTGCGGGAAGAGTTTAAATAATGGATCTGCGACATGCCTTTCCACAACTCGCAACCCACAACCCGCATTCCCCAGATTAGATCGCAGCCTTTGACTTGTCTTAATCTTACGACCCAGATTTAACCTGACAGAATTAATAAATATGTTGATTTTGTTTCTATTTCCTTTTATTATATTTCATCTCCGAAAATTACCTGCTCTGTGGATTTTACTACGAGTTTTTCCCAGGGGTCGTTTTTGCCATTTTTCTAGCTTTAATGAAGGGTCGGCCTACCTTTCTGTGCTTAGTATTTTTGCAGTCTTCACAATTTAGGATATACATGAATTGATAGCCTATACTTCATAGGTTGAATATTTGCACAATTCCCTCATAAATGAGTTGGGAGGAATTATTCCTCGAGAATGGGGGAGCTCCCCAGTTACAGACGGAGCAGAGAGAATGGGGAAGCTCCCCAGTAGACATGGAGCTCCCCAGTAGACACGGAGTAGAGAAAATGGGGCTACTTTGAATGCATAGAGGGCCGAGGTACTAGAGTTGCAGCCAGTTAGCCGGTGAAGGAACTTGCTAGCAATGCAAGAGCAGTACAACATAATGGCCAAGATTAATTACTAAGAAGTACAGTGTATAGGGTATAATATAACAAGCATTAAAATTTCTGAGGGGAAATGTAAATTCATGGACGTCAAATAGAACAATTCAGCTATATCCATAATGGAGAACACAAGAAGGATCGACCGACCCTACTTGTAGTGTCGAAATATTATGAAAAGAATATCGATAATCAGAAGGGTCTACCGACCCTTCTTCAAGTGTCAAACTAATCTGAAAATAATACAGGGAATAGGAAGGGTCGGCTGACCCTTCAATTACAAGGGAATTGTAAAAATAGAACACCTTGGAAGTTATATCATATAAAAATGGTTTTTCCCGACTTCCGTTTTACGGCAAGAAGCATCTGCCGCTCCTTCTTTCCATAGTTATTTATCAAAACCTTTATCCATCATTTCAGCTATAGCCATAATGGATAATACAAGAAGGATCGACTGACCCTTCTTGCAGTGTCGAACTATTATGAAGATAATATTGGGAATAAGAAGGGTCGGCCGACCCTTCATTTAGGAGGGAATTGTAACAACGATATCCTAGGGTGACTAGTGGAATGATGATATTGTGACACGTGGAACAATGATATTGTGACACGTGCCATATTCGATTTGGCACATTGAGTATAACGAGGTTACTAATGCAAGTTTAACCACAACACAACCAGGAAATGAAAATTCACTCATAGCAAGATTACCCTTTGGAAATTGAATAGCAACACATTTTCTATGGAATATGACGACTAACAAATTGCCCATATTGGTCTTTGTGTTTAAGAAGAGCATTAAAGATCCCATAATGATTAACTGTAATAAATTGCCAAGAAATTGATTAGAACCTTTCGGTCTGAGAAATGTAATTATTACATCTATAACGAAATAACATATAGCATGCGCCAACAAAATTTGGATTATTTGTTTTGGGAGGAAATTATTGATCATATATATAGGCAGCACAACATCGATGCAGATAAGCTTTCAAAAGATGCAATGAAAAAATAAGTTGGTTATTTGTTTTGAGAGAAAATTATTGATCACTTATGTTTTGATAAGGGATTAGTAAAGTTCTTTGACTAATCCATATTTTGGACTGCTTTTTGACCTAGAAGGGCTAAGTTTCTAAATAGTTGAAAGTTTTTTATTTTTCTGGCAGAAGGATGAAATTCTTAGACTGTTTTTGAGAAATTATTGTAATTTTCCAGGAAGTCTTTTTGACAATATTTGGTTTACTTCGGCTCTCTAGTGAGTCAAGTAACCTCATGGAACATCAGGTACTATTTGATTCAGTGTTGAATAACAATAGTATGATTTTTTCTTTTGAAAAAAAATGGATTATAATGTTCATGTATTTAATTATGCTTGATATGTTCAATATGTGGAATGAAATTATGTGTAAATAAATGTAAGCCATGAATATGCTATGTTAAGCCTGTTAGAAGGTTAATATATATTCATGAATGAGGTTTCTTTCAATTGCATAAGCTATCTGTTGTATTAATTTTGTATGTGAATGATGAATGGCTAAACTCCATTTATGTAATACATGTTTTCTTATGCTATCACAACCTCATTGATGTATGGATTCCTCCTGTATGTTCTTAGAATGATAGGCATAAGCCCAGTTATGAAGCTGTTAATTGGATGCTTAATAACTTAACTTAGCAAATTAACTTAATATGATGATATTAATGACTGTTATGTAATTGCATAATGTGAAACAATATGAATCAAGTAAAGAAATTCACTGGTCCATAACCTGCATATAAATCATATGAATGATAAATCAAGCACACATATTTATATGTTTTATGATTTAACAATACAATTTAAATAGAGTTACATTTTCGGAAACCAAACTCGACACTTTACAAGAATTATAATCACAGTGAAATTGGACATACTAGTACAAACAAACATTCAAGTGTATTATTTAACAAAATAATTCCATTTTTATTTTATTCAAAATTGGCCTCACATCGCTCACGCCATCCAGGTGCAGCAAGCAAGGTCATAATCTATCTAACAAAAATGTGTCATTGACATCATCGGAATTATAAGTTTTTGTTATAATACAGTTTCCTTCATCGTTAGAAACATGTTTTTATCCGGAGTCATTGACAATCACAATATTTTTCCGATCCCAACCATGGTTCAAAGTGTCCCAAACTATACTTAAATGCTTGCGATATACATTAGGATTTCCAACACCCTTAAAACCCTCTATGGGTACAGAAGGACAATTTTCCTGTGTTAAAATTAATCTAAATTGTTCCCTTTTCAATCTTGTTCTTTGTAATAATCTAGGCAAAAAATCGTCAACGTTTTTTTGTTGAGCAGATGTCCATACCCCAACCTCAAAAATACGAAAGCATTTTTCAAAAAATTCCCTTAAGCCTGGGCATATAAAATAATACTTTGTTGATGTTTCGATGTCCGGTGGTCGTCGCAATCTGATTTTCTGTTTTCTATGTATTGCATGTAACCAAACGCCATTGAAATAAAAAATGATCAATGGTTTACTAGAAACAAATCTTCTAGTACTATCTGGAAACAAAACACACACACACACAAACCAGTCAATAAAATATTATGGTTCAATGTTTCTAAGTATATTGCTTTCATGTTCAACAATTTTTTAAACACATTACCAGATATATGGTATGTTGTCCATAAATAAGATGAGAACTGTGCAATAAAACTTATATCAATTAAATGTAGGAGTAACTATAAAAAATATACAAATCACTAAATGAATTTGTTTCGTACAATATGACAGTCATCTCAAATTCAATGTGTTTCACCAATGCCCCATTTTTGAACGAGGCCCGAGATAATTCAATAGAGCATACAACATTGTTTTTATAGTTATATCTCTCTCTTGTGAAACGTTAAATTTCCAACTAGTTGGCATTTTCAAGTAGTTTTCCTTGCTATTATCTGCTGATTGATATTGCCCTTCATCTATAAACAACATGTTCGTTTGTTTATATATATCTCCATATTGGATAAGTACATCCTTGAAGGAATTTTTGTATATGTTCGGTACTTCACCAACATTATAGTATGCAGACATTGAGTGATTATAAATAGTACTAGGTTCACATTTCTCTCGACCCCAAATAAATACAAATTATTCATTTTTCAACCATTCAAATACACCTAGGAAATTTTTAATTTCCATGTTGTCAAGCCAGGAAACCACAGAGCAACGTCAAAATGTTCTCTGGCAAAACTGATAATTTTGCAGCTAAACATGCATGTATAATAACGATAGCATTTATGGACAAAATGAGGTTGTTTGGAAGAATATTCAATGTTGGATAACATTTGAAATCCAAAGAGCAATCTCTCTACTCCCAAAACCAATAGTTTATTTTGCGGTGATGTCCTCACTGCATACAAGAACAGTGACTATATATATAACAACAACAACAACACTTTGTTCATGAAGTTAATGATCACAACAGATTCAATTGATTTAATAAAAGCATCACACTGAACTAATAATATGTTACATTCAAACGAAAATAGCAATGTCTCCGGAAAAAAACAGAAAATACATTGAATGGTTTAAAATAGGCAATGATAGATTACATCTAGAAAATTTAGGCAATGACAGGTTACATTTGATAGTTTCTGATATCAGTTGATTCGTGCATTTTACTCAAATGCTGCCAAATTCCATGTACCAATTCAGTATCTGTCCGAAGGGACGATCCAATAAAGGGCTTACACGAAATATAGTTTTGAAATGGAATTGCTTTCTCAACATCACCCTCCAAAACAATCATTGATGTATTAATTTCTGAATTTTGCATTGGGAACTCCTTCCACACACTCTCCATATTTTTTTGTGTCTTTCCTTCTTGATCAGAGGTACATCTGTCTCGAAACCAAATAAATAAAAAATTTCTCTCATATGATTTATCTCTACCGCATGCCAAATTTTTTTTTTAAGCAGTAGCTTCCCCTCATTGACACCACATTTAGATGACCAGATCCCAACATTGAATTTGGAAAGAAGTAAATCCAAAAATCGAATGGCATTTGTTCGTGATTCATATGAAGTTTTTCTATGTTTAAATTCACCATTTATTAGAGTAGTCTCTTCTCGCTTTTTTACTCTTTCCCCTTTTTTATCTCTTTTGGAGTCATTTTCTGTGACTTTCTTGCGAAATAGAAAACCTTCCATTTCTAATATGAATAACATTTTTATATGGGGAGCTGCACAGAAATATTATTTGTCATTATATATACTTCGGAATAGATTTGTTTTATCAATTTAAGTAGAAAATATTGTCGTTTACCTGTCAATGGCAGGCCAACATTTGACTGGTGAGTAACATCACTGGAGACACCGCATTTTGACACCAAGGCACCCTCTCCAGGTTCAATATTGTCCAAGCCCTCTTCTTGTGTTGCATTGTTCAAGCTCTCGCCCTGTTCATTATTGTCCAAGCTCCCACCTGGTCCCTTATTCTCCAATGTGACTTGTTGGCCAATCTCCAGGGACATCGTTGATGCCTGCTCTGGTTGTGGATGATCCACATGTTGACCTAGAAATGTGCAGGTATACATTTTATATAATTTTTTGCAGGTCACTATCTCCTTTCATAATTTACTTAATTTAACCACGATCTGTGAAAAATAATTTTTTACCTTCTTGTCCTGTTTTGTAGTTCTTTGTAGATTGTCTATCACCTTCAGTTTCATCATCGGATATTATAATTCGATTGGAGGATACCTAGGTATGCTCTTTATTTGAAGCTGTAGTAGAATAGGAATTTAAAGAAGTTATTGAACATAACCGACCGAGAAAAGTAAAATAAAATCAAAGACATCTGAAAATGTTAATAGAAATACCTTGTTTGAGAAAAAAGTAAAATAAAATTCAAAAGTAAAATAAAATCAAAAACATCTGAAAATGTTAATAGAAATACCTTGTTTTATACCCAATTCATGATAGAAACTATTCATGAACAACTCTTGTTGTACTGTCTCCACAATAGAAATAACTATTCTTTCTGGAGACCTAGTCAACGAACGAAGAAACCTACCTCCTGCGTACAGCAAAAGAACTGTGCCTTCAGAAGAGACCTATTTGGAAACTATGTGATCCCAGAATTCCTGTGTCCTTTCTTTTGGAAACACATGGCTCCTCGCACTATCGCTGTTAAAATTGGGCCAAGGTAAATCAAGCATCGATAGGCCCTCGTCCTTCCAATCCATATCAATTTCAGAGGTAGATAAAATATCCTCATCATTTCCAATGCGCCAACATTGTATAATAGAGAATCCTATAAACAGGTCCCCATAGAATTCTCTATATACTCCCATTGTAGGATTTGCCGTAACATGTTTTTTTGATTTCTTGCTCCAACTTGTGAAAGCTTTAGAAATCATACAAGAGTTCTCCATATAAGCTAGAAAAATACAAGTACATTCCTCTTGATTTGTTTCTAAGTAGTACAAAAACGCCAGCATGTCTTCTTCTGTCCATGGAATAGCACAATTACACATATCCACAGCTGACTGTCGCACCAAAAAATGGAATTGTTCTGAGTGTGGTGACCAAAGAATCAGGGTAACAACATTGAAAAACAAACTGTGAACTATTTTCGACATCTTCAATGGACATCCTCTCTTTATTGATATATAAATTCAATATTTTATGAGCATCAATTGGTATTTTGGTACCAATATCCACTTCAGATTTGTTCTTTCTCTTTTTACTCGAAGATTTTGGTTGCTTTCCGGAGCATAAAATACTGCACAATTGCTTCACAGTTGCTTGAGATGGTTTGGTGCAATTTTATATATTTCAATGATGTTCTGGTTAGTGACATTCTATGATCGATCAGTTTGAACATCATTAACTTTGAAATATTCAATGATCTAATGCCTGGTTGACCTCTCATCCTTTATTCATTTGCAATATTGACTTAAAGTTTCTGCGCAAAACTTTTTATCGACTGATGTGCTCAACCAAACCGATCCGTTGATTATATTGTCCACCACAGCAGTCAATTCATCTTCATCAAGATCACGCAATGGTCTGAAAAAATTAGAGCCATAACTCTTTATTATATTTAGAGAAAAATCATCTTGAGCGATGCTCTTCGGCGAGCTATCCAAGGCGCCACTTTTGTAAAGCTCAAATACATACTGCCATTTGCTCCACAGTCATTCCGATGTCAAAACAAGAGTTAGCTTATCTTTAAGGCTCTCCCGGTTAACAAGAAAGACATCCATACATTGAGTTTGGAAAGACTGCAAACATATAAAATTGAATATTCTAGTTAATTTCCTAATTTCATAACACAGGCAACAATCTAAAGAATTTGATTGATAAGAAGAAAAATTCTATACCGTCCAAACATCATTGGAAGCATTTCCCTTTCCCGGGCGGGATGGAGAACCGCACAATAAAGATCTCTCCCTTGCTTTTTCAACTAAAGAAATGAATGTAGTGTTTGCAAATTCCTTGTTTGACAAATTTTGTTGTTGCATATATTATTGATGATGTCCTGAGGAACGTCTCTATGTAGAAGATGAGTTGTTTGATGCCGATACCTTTTATGGATTTGTTTGTATTGATCATCTGCAATGATTATTTTTTGCGCAGAAATAGTATGCTTCCCATCCAATATATAAAAATTTACTGATGGAAGATAAATTTATTTTTCATTTTCAGGAAGAAAGGGAAATCTGGTCTCTTTATTGAAAGGCAATAAATAGCATCTCTCAATGTTGTTGTAAATGTATGGACAAGTGATACCACCATCTATTGCACGACCTCCTCATCAACCTTTCGATATTGTAAGTGTGGAGGCACAACAACACATCTTGTTACGTTAATGGAAAAAAATTATAATCGAACAAAAAGTATTTGATCTGATATTGTTGAACTTCTTTTGAAGTTTCGAATCTCTTAGTCACTTTCCGCAACATCGCTTTAGAAGGACTTCTTTTGAGTTGTTTCAAGGTAGATTTCCCCACATCTTTTACAATATATTGGAGAAATGCTCTTCTGTTGTACGTTAGAATATTTTCATGGCATACCATTATTGGCCCCTTGTTAATATTCATATAATGTAATATAGAGGAATTTTTCCCAGCCAACATTCTTTTCCTCCATACCGACAAAATTCCTTTCTTCAAGGATGTCGCGGTATCAATTCTGGAACGATTAGAAACAACATACAAGGGAAAAAACCACCCTTGCTTCGCACAGGAAATTGAATCTTGATCGAGACCATTTTTCATTAGATCTGGTCGATAATTAGAAACCATAAGATCACACTATATAAGGCAATACTTTTCACCAATGATCGCTTCAACTTGAACTCACAATTTTTTATCAGAATCAACGGGTCCCGCATATGTCAATATCCCAGCTCTAATCGGCTTTCCCTCGAAATCCAAGTAGAATAGATATATATCCGGGTAGAAATTATCTGGTTCTTCCATCTCAACATACCATCCATTTGTGAATGGCGAAAGGTAGTGATCTTTTGTCAATTCAAAGCAAGGGATTTCTTGGTAGTTATTGAGGCTCAACAAATCAGCCATGCTTTATCTGCAAAATAGTCAATATTAAGTAGTCAATATAAGAATGCTTACAATGTCTATAATTATAAATTAGTGTTTTAATATTAGATGTATACTTGCAAAATTTCATGCTAATGATCGATGGTTAGGGAACAACCCCTCATTTTCAAAATCAATTGATTGATTAAGATCAAATCTGCTAGCATTATCCATGAGAGATAGAATGCACATTTTATAGAGTTGTTTGGGATAAGGATCAATCATAGAAAGAGCGATCATCATAGAAGGGGCGACTGATCCTTCTTGTTTATGTGTATGATTTTATCACATGTTTTTTATTCGAGTTTATGTGAGTTTTTGTGCTTAATTTATATGTATGTGAATGGTAATTGCACATTGATTAATTGGAATACAAGTGCGTGATTGTGAAGAAGAAGCACATAGTTTGAAGAATTCGTAGCAAACTGGTGAATACATTAGAGATTCAGCGTAGTTCTGTATACTGCAATAGCTGCCAAGTGTGAAGTCATATGGTGTTCTAGTTGATGTTAAATAGAATGTTATGCTAACATGGTAATGGCATCTGTGCATCGCCATGGTTAAGAGAATCTTGATTATGCAACCCCCATATTCGCTTCAGTTTAGACTTCAACCTGTTTACAAGGTGATGCTGAAAGGTCGATTGACCCTTATCTCAGTCTTCTTCCAGTGTTCACCATCCTTCATATACATGAATTGACACCCTCGCCTTTGGAGGTTGAATATTTTTACAATTTCCTCATAAATGAAGGCTAGGCCGAAACTTCTTGTACCCAGGACTCGTTTCATAATAGTTCAATACAGGAAGAAGGGTCGGTCAATCCTTCTTCTTTTCACCATCCTAGATACGGGTGAATTCACAATTCTCTACTAAAGGAAGGGGTGGCTGATCCTTCTTGCCAGATGTCAGGAGTCAGGATGCGGACAGGGGCTAGATCGACAGTTGATAATAACTACGCAGATCCAAGGTACGAGGAAGGCAGCGTTTGAGATATTGAATACTACAGAAGGCCATGGGGCTAAGCATGGAAGGAGATCAATGGTACCATATCAATCATGCAATATGGATGGCTCAGAGAAATTCCTTTATCCCTAGAGGTGCAAGAATGATAGGAAATGATAGATAATATAAAAAATGGAATGCACGGGGATCTGAGTATTGTTTTATTCGGTTGGCCCCTTCCTCCCTTGATTGAGGTCAAGGGGGCAATTTTATTTAGATAGACTCAAATAGACTCTAGAACCTTGGTGAATGCACATTCTATCTGGGACCAAGTCCAACAAAACTGATGCAATAACTAAACAACTAGCTCAAAGAAAAATTCAAAGAATCAGGTAAGAGAGCTACAATGCAATGTCACATTAGACATATGGAACAAAGTTATATTCATTTTGAATCTTTGATATAAGATAAGCAAAATTAATCTAAGGGTTTAATCTTGCTCCCATGCATATTGCAAAAAAAATTTCCACTTCCATAGGTATGTTCTTCCTCCATGAGATCAAATGAGCTAAGCCTTAAAATTGGACAAAAGTATTTGCACGCCACCCGATAATTTGAAAAGATTTATGGTATTAAGAATGGAATTTAGCTGCATTGAATAGATGGCAACTTTTATTAAGCTTGGACAATGATTGGACAACAAGCTCTACAAATCATACAAAGATAACAAATAAAAATTATTAAAGAGTATTGATTGGATTGTTTCTTATCTCTTCTTTCCAACTAGACCAAATCATTTTGACAATAAATAAATGGCTACCTTGCCTTTGTTAAAAATTGCCATGCAATGAAGGGGCGGTTGTCCCTTCTTCTACCAAGTATTCTTTTCATAATAGTTCTAGACTGCAAGAAGGGTCGGCCAATCTTTCTTGTCTTCAACATTCTGGATACAGGTGAACTCCGGGATATAGGTGTTCACAATTTTATACTAAAAAAAGGGGTGGATGATCCTTCTTGTAGCCAATCTCCATTCCCCACTATTTACAGCGGATGTAGGGAGTCGGAAATTATTGTCCCATCCCACACTCTGCATTCTGGGTTGTGGGATAGCGGTACTGATGGAACGTTTTAAGAAATCTAGGTATCCGCAATCCGCAACATATTTGCATCTTCGGTAAAGGCGATGAAATCCTCATGCAGGGTGCAACAAGGGTCAGCCGACCTTTCTTGTGCCGATTATTCTGTTCAAAATAGTTCTAGGCTACAAGAAAGGTCAGTCAATCCTTTTTGTGTTCACCATTCCGGATATAGGTGAATTGTAACCTATGGGTGTCTACAGTTCTCTACTAAACGAAGGGGCGGTCGATTCTTCTTGTCACATGTTGGGACAAATATTGTTGTTATGTTACATTAGAGGAAATTTGGGTAAAAAATGGGCCTCCTAAGGAAAATAATAAAATAATAGTAGAGAGAGAGTAAAAATTTACTTTTTTGGATCGTATTTTCAACTTATCTCCTTGTAGGTTTACTCAAATTTCAAGCGGAAGGAATCGTTGGATACATAATTAAATTATGCATCCAATGAGTTCCCATGTTGCATACTTCTAACAACATCCACACCATGAAAAATTGAAAATGCATTGAAAAATGTGTTTCTAGTGAGAGAAAACACATTTTTTTCATATTTATTTTTTATTTTTCATGGTGTGGATATTGTTAAATGTATGCAACATGGGTACTCATTGGATGCATAATTTAATTATGCATTCAACGAGTCCTCCCGCTTGAAATTTGAGTAAACCTACAAGGAGATTAGTTGAAAATACGATCCAAAAAAGTAGTTTTTATTTTTTCCCTCCAATTTTTTTAGGTGCTCCCTTTTTTAATTTTAAGGCATTTTGATTGGCTAATACATGATGACATGGAATTTGTATTATTTTTGGAAGGCCCATTTTAAATTGAAATTTCCTCTAATGTAACTTAGCCAATATACCGATCCCAAATGTAATTTCATTGCGGAAGTGAGAAGTCTGGAATTGTTGTCCCAGCCTAGGCGGGTTGAATATTTTTACAATTCACTCGTAAATGAAGTGTCAGCCGACCTTTCTTCTGTCGAGTATACTGTTCAAAATAGTTCTAGACTGCATGAAGGGTCGGTCGTTCCTTCCAGTGTTCACCATTATGGATACAGGTGACTGGTTGGATATAGTTGTTCACAATTTTATAATAAACGAAGGAGCGGCCGATCCTTCGTGTCGGAGGTTGGAAGTCGGGATAAATATTGTTTATATGTTATAACTTATCCAATCTCAATTCTAGGATGAATTCTACATTAATTTGGAAGAAAGAACATTGAACATATTTAAATGTGTGGATCACAGCATATAAAATGAATTATAACCCAGGTATTATAGTCAACTATGAGGCAAAGCGATAAGATGGTGTAACACGAAATACATCCACAAAAGAGAAATTAAAAGACTGAAGAAAGTAAAAACATATGAATCTCTATTTCGGATATACTTTTACTTCTGTTCTTCATTAAATTCTTCAAAAAATATTACGTCACTGTATTTTTTGCTCTCGGATCCAACCCTTATTACTCTATAAAATAAAAATTTATACAAAACGATCTTTGAAATCGTCGCTAAAAAAAGAAATTTCAAAGAAATCTCTCTAATCCAACCCCTATTATCTTGTTCAAATTTGAATAAATTTTCCATTTATTTCAATCCTTTTACTGTTTGATGATCAAAAGCCTTATTTCCATTTAGATGTCTCCTTTGCGATATAATTTGATGAGGATCATAATTCATCCTTTCAGCCTCCTGGAAATCCATAATATTCAGTAATTTTTCTATTGCAGAGAGGGCTACCTTATTCTTAATGATGAATGGACCAACTTTAAGGGGGAATTTCACATCAGATGCTTTTTTGAAAGCACATAAATGTTCTTCTGAATGCAACCTTTGTCTAATAAATTCCATGGAAAAAACCCTCGTTGTTAAAAAGGCTGACAACAGATATGGTGCTCCAGTAAAACCATACACCCTAATTATAGTATGTTCTCTATACAAGAACCAATCACCTGTTTGGCCTTCTAGTGAAGGATGTAAAGTTTCTTTTTCTTCTAACAGTTGGGGCATTTCAGCATTAAAAATAATTCTGTAAATTTCTGCCATGATTTTATGGGTGAACACAAACATATTGACCTGTTTATTAAGGTCATGAGAAAATATGGTACCAAGAAACTTGGATTTCGAAATGTTTGAACAATATGATTGATACCTGAAATGGTTCAACTGATTGAAATTCACCAACTGGACCTGAATCACTTTAGCTAGGAATTCATCAAAATTAAAACAACACACCGGACTCGACTGTGACTCTGGTGAAATTACTTGGAGAAGGAAACCTAACATAACTTCCGTGATTCGACTTATCACTATCTAGACCTAAAATTTGACTCAACAAGGACAAAACTAATTGGGTATCTCGTTGAAAGACATCAATACTCAATGGGAGCGATAGGTTTTCATGCGATTGACCATCTTTCAAGACTTGTAATAAAAACTTGTCTTTTTCTGCAGGACTGATGTTTCTATAAAATTTGCCAAATTTTCTTCGTTAAACGACTCAGGGCTTTTGGGAAATGTTTCAGGTAAACTTAGAACCTCACGGACAGTCTGTGCATTTATTGGGCATAGAATTTTGGTCATTTTTACATTAGTGATTACCCTTTCACCCTACGAATAATTCGCCGCACACCAACAAACAAATTCGGGGAAGTGTAGGGTTTGCTCGACACAAAAATAGTACAGAAAAGAAAAAAAACATTAAATACATCCTTTCCCTGTGACTTAAACTCCATTAATTTCTCCTTAGACTGCGAAATACTACACATAGACAAAACAGGGTCGAAAACAGGGTCAAATACAAGCTTCTCATTTTCATCTGAACTTTCATTGAAGGGAAGAAGGTATTGGGTTTTCACCATTTGGGACACAAAATCTAAACATTGAGGGTTTCGAGCTACCTGTGAAATGTGAAGTGAGCTACTTGGGTGTTGTTCGAGTTGACAAAGACAACGACGTGTTTCACGTGGACCATTCTTTTCCTCCAGGTAATGAGCGACAAAAACATTTTTTAAAACTTCAAACAAACCTTTTATAGAACATATGCTTAGGTGGTTTCTGAACTTGCGATGAGCAGTTTAAATTTAACCACTTTTCATAGCGAACTCCACCAACGCTTTCCACGTGGTTAGTGATTTAATTTCCGCTCTACCTTTTTCAATTTTAACCACCATGCACTTTCTAGCACGGGAACTCATTTCCACCGTCGATTATCTGGGTATTTCTGCCACGTTGCTACATGTTTGCAACTTTTGGTGTGAGTCGTCCAATTTTTTAGCGCCTTTTCCACCTCCGCCCTTGGAGTGAGAGACCTTAGAATAGTGACAATATTTGCATTGTTCATCTCTATAAACATTAATAACCCAAGAATCCATATAGAATAAATTTAAAAAACATAAAGACAAAAATGCTAACAATATGAAGAAATGACTTGTTTGATGAATAATACCAATTCTAGACATTGTTTGTAGATGGGCTTGTAGAAGATCTAGTGTAACATGGGAATAAGTCAATGAAGAAGAGGGAGAGATGGCCATAAGAGATAAGAGAAGTCTAAACAACAAGATCAATCTTCCAAGATGGCATTGATGGCATTGAGATGAAACATTAAATTAGGAAAAGAAGGAAAGATCACATGTCGTAGCAATAACATCTAAGGTTGTGTTGTTTTTTTAAACGACCCATTTCATATTAGCTCCATAATTATATTGTTCATGTTTGACTATTAATAACTTGAATGCTTCCAAATGGCTCCAAATGCTTCTGATTTGGGTCTCAAGGTGTTTTAAAGGTATTAAGACATAAAAAGTGACAAAATTTGCATTGTTCCTCTCTACGGCTTTTAATAAGCAATGTCTAACCGAGATAAACCAAGAACCCATATAGAGGAAATTTTAGAAACATAAAAAATACCTAACAATTTGAAAAAAAAATTTGAAAAATATTCATAACCGTTGAGATTGAATTGACAAGTAATCAAACTTCTAATAGAAAAACCAAGGTTGGATGCAAATGGAATACAATATATGCAATTTCCAATGAATACAGAGATCGATAAACACAAAAGAGGGAGTGAATCTAGAAAATATGTTCATGAATACAAAAACTATTATCTTGAATCACTTCATTAACAAACGCCACTCCTTTGAATCCCTTTGGCAACTTGAAAGTGGACGACAAAGTGCAAAGGTAACATTAACCAAAGCTAAAGCTATAGCCGATTCATGAGCCTTTAGACAGTTTTAGAAAGTGCTTTTGACAACTACAAGGTTTTATGCTTTTAGTAAGCCTTAATTTCTTGTGTTTTTCAATTGTCCTTTAAGGCATTCTTTACGTTAAATTATTTTGTAATGTACCCAACTTGGAACTTTTCCCAATTCGGTCAATTTTCAAAACTTGGACTAGTGAAGCCTCAAAATGTCCCAAATGATGCCAAATGCTTTCGAACTATGTCTAGAGTGGATTGAGGTGTAATATGACACATTTATGCAGCTATTATAGGCATGGAAAGTTCCAATAGACTTCAACCACTTTCATTTACAATTAGAGAATGAAAGGAAGAATCATTAGGAAAATCTATGTTGAAGCCCCCAAGGGTAGATGGCTCGAAAAGACTCTTTAAAGGATTTCGAATTGGGTCTGAAGGTATATGGAGGGTATTAAGAAATAAAAAGGAACCTCATCGGTGATTATAGACTAATATCATAATACTTTTGCAACATCCATTTAACTTCAGGAGAAGTTGGGTAATTTTACTAGTCAAATCGAGGTTCAAAACCCCCAAGGGTAGGGGACGAACATGGATTGTGATAGTGACATCAATACAATGATACATGGATAATGACATACAGGTACAAGGACATAAATAAACGTATAGGTTGATGGAAACCATGATACAATGTTAGTGGAGTATTGTTCTTCTTATTCATATTAGGGTGGCAGGATCGAGCAAGGATAGGAGATTGAAGTCTCCTTTGGTTTGGTGCTTGTGATCTTAGGGAGTTGGGGATTCCATCCAGTTGGTGCTAGCAAAACTATTGATTTGGACTTTATTGAGGTCTGGAGTCCTATCTATAGGTTGGAAATTATGAAAACCAAGGGGTTGTAGCCTTGTTTTGCTAGCTTTTCATCATTTAATTCAATATGATCTAGGATCTTAACTGAGAGAACAACATGTACAACATGTCAAACACAAGAGACAAGAGACACAAAGAATTTCACTAGGGAAAACCATAAAGGTGAAAAACCCCACAACTTCCTCCGAGATAGAATAAGCACCAATACAAATATCACAAAGATGAAACCCCAAAAGATAGATGTCTCCAGCGGTTCTTCCTCCAGGCTCCTCCACTTGTGCGCACTCCTCTCTCTCAACTATGCAAGTTGGATGTGTAAGTGAATGAGAAAATATAGTGGTGCAACCACTCTATTTATACTTTAAATTAACTTGACCTTCCTTTTATCCTAACTGGGTTGACCCCCTAGGGGAGTCTAATAACCCTTCCACTTAACACATACTGGGCCGACCCCTCTAAGGAGGTCTAATAATCCATCAAATATAAGTTACGACACTTACAATAAAACTTGTGACACTTGCAAATACAAATGACGACACCTCCGAACAGAGGAATAAGAACATCTCCATCGAGGATACAATACAGTACAAATGTAATACATACAATATAAAAGTGAATAATATCTTCTGAACTTACAGATAGTACATTAAGACTCCCTCTTAACTAGGAAGGTATTCTATTGATACAGGTGTCAATACATATAGGAAGAATTCTTCAATATTGGAGTTGGATCATCAACACTGGATCACTGGAGCATCATCGTAGGTCTTCATCCATGTAGGTATTCATCATCTATGCGAGCAAGCCATCAAGTAGGTACATCTCAGGACTGATTACACTGTCTTTGAAAATTTTTGTGTACCCTAATGTCACCCCATAATCTCTCAGGACTGATTACACTGTCTCTGCAAAATTTTGTGTACCCTAATGTCACCCCATAATCTTCAGATCGTACAAGGATTTCTTCAGTTTGCACACATGATTCTCCCTGTTGGGTGTCTCAAACCCGAGTGATTGCTCCACATATACTTCCTCTTCCACTACACCATTCAAGAATCCTGTCTTGACATCCATCAGGTGTATGATCTTCCTTTTCACGATCTTCATTATCTTTTGGTTTTGCTTCATTCATTGTTGCATATATATTCCTGAGTACTTCTGGTTCTTCAAAGTCTTCTTCTTGACTTCATCAATCTTCTTGCTGAATCATCATCACTTGTTCTTCGAAACAAGTCTCTCTTGTAGGTGATGGTACAAGGTCTTTCCTACGGGACAAGTTCAATTGCATGATTAGAAACATCTCATAGTATTCAGAACAAATTCTTACACATAAAGACATATGTCATATAGTCGTGCAATTATCTTAGCCAATCATGCTTCAATACAACATTTATCCATATCCCGTAACTTTCGAGATGCCTTCCATCTCTACCAGAACATTGTTAAGAGTGTGCAAGTCTACTCCAACATGTTAGCAAAGAGGTTTCATTCTAGATAAGTAGCAATGGAATGTTGTACAGTACCATAGACCACTTACCCATTACTTGCATATAAGTAGTATATTGTTCATTAATTCAATTTTTTTCTAACATCCTAATATACTCAGGGCTGACCCCATTAGGGAGTCTAATAACCATATCACATACAATGATGACCTTTCCGATCGGAGGAATGAAACCTCTCCGTCGGAAGTACAATTCCATATGAATACAATATAAAATATACAAGTGAAATACATTCTGAAGTTACAAATACATCAACACTCCCTCTTAACTAGGAAGGTATTTCTTGACAGAGTTCTTTAGCCATCATCGACTGCACCATTCAAGAAAGTTGTCTTGACATCCATCTGGTGTAATTCTTCCACTTCATCACTGCAACCAAAGTAAGTACCGTTATGATGGAAGTGTATCTGGCTACGGGTGCATAAGTTTCTTCATAATCTATCCCTTCTTTTTGGGAGAATCCACGAGCCACAAAACTATCCTTGTATTTCTCCTCCTCCACTTGTGCGCACTACTCACTTGAGAGAATAAGTGAGGGAATGAATGAATAAATAGAGATTCTAATAACCCTACCTCCTACACTTATTTATACTTGTCTTCCACTTTCGTTTTACCCTACGTGAGCCGACCTCTCTAGGAGGGCTACAGGTGAAATATGATGAATTAATAAAGCAAGTTATAGGTGAGACCTTCCTGCAAGAAGCAAAGCAAGTAATTTGGGATGACATTATTGCGGAGGCAGAGAAATTGAGGCCATATCTTGATTTCATTCTTGACAAAGTGATCCAGGTGGATATTGGTGGCCACCCACCTTTCCAACTGGCTCAAAACAGTTTTATGGCAATATTGGTATTGTACTATTTTTAGCAGTTTTTCAGGTCCTGAACTTCCGAGGCCATTTTGAGGCCCTAAACGACCTTTTAACCATTTGGCCTAGTCGAAAGTTGTAAATCTCGAATAGACCTTTCCAACGGGCTACCGAGCGCCCCAAACGGAGATCGTATGCAAAAGTTACGACCCCGGGAAGTTGATGTACTAACTTACCCAAACGGGGCCCACATGACTTTTGGCGCTTCATCTCCTAGGGTTAGGTTTTTGGATGTCTAGGGTTTTTGACATTCCTGTTTATTGTAAAAGGCCTTGAGAGCCTCATTGTGACCATCTTCTTGCGAAATGAGCGCAGCCATCACATCTCTTCTCAGAGATAAGCTGCCACCATTCCAGCAAGCTTGTTTTCCGCTGCATTTTACAGTTCTAGCTTATTTCCTTATTGAATAGAAAACCAGTTTTACTGTATCTCTGTTATTTTGTGTTAAGCATCTGATAATAATCTGTATTCATTTCGTTCTGCTCATAAAATCCGGATCACAAAGAGGGTGTAATAAATTTAGCTAGGAAAATCCTAACAGCAGTCAAGGAAAAGTTCAACAAGAAGCCCATGGATTGTGCGGAAAAGGCCATATAATTTCTGAATGGGCTGACAGAGGATGAGGTGAAAACAACTAGCATAAACTTAGGATAGAGTGTCTAGTATTATTTGGGCAAAGAGGGTGGTGAATAAGTATCACCAGATGAACACGATTCAGGCAAGGATAGACATTTTAGCACATCAAGTAAAACTCTTCAAAGAAATGTTTGATCCATTATTCAGGAAGGTACTTCCTATCTTTTGGGAGGAGGATGGCACCACGAGGACACAGGAAGAAGAATATCAGGGCAAGTTGTGGGGATGTTGATTCAATTTGGATTATGTATAATTTAGGTAAATTTATTCTAATGTTTATGTATTGATTCATTGTAATTTTTTGCATAATTAATGAAATTCAGTCAGTTTCTCTTGGCCATCTTTTTTGGATAATATTAATTTGTCAAATTTCTTTGAACTATGTTTTATGTTGCCAATTTAATGAATACATCAATCTGTAGGTTGGATTTCTATTAATATACGATTCATGTGTTATTATGTGTTAAATGAATTTCTTCATTTAACTCATTTTATTTATAATTTTCTGCAACTGATAAACAACCACACATTTATATTGATGCTAGTAAGTGGAAAAGCTCTCTTACAAAGCCAGTTGCTTGGATCTGGGTTCAATAAAGATAAGTAATTTTATGCGTTTGATTATGATGCATTTTTATTTCATTCTTGTATGTTGTGATTGTGTAATTGAAAGGTGTTTTCCATTGTGCATGTGCAGGTTGATGTGGAGAAGCCACATGGGAAGGAAGTCTAGCGCGGCGGAGACACATTGGCAGAAGCCCCGATGTGGAGGATTTGCGTGGGCAAAAGGTGTGATGTGGATTTGCCACATCATATCCACACATGACAGCGACCGTGAAGGATGGGAGAAGGTGGTTTCGTAAATGGAGGATGGTGGCTTTCCGTACCACCCTTCCAACTTGCGAAATCATGTGGTGCTGCCACGTGGAGAGCGGTTTCAGATTCCGCAACCACCCATCCCCTCGTCCTAGCGTGTAGGTTGGGGATGCAGAACAGAAGTGGGACCCTTGATCTTTCATCGCCCGATTGATCTTTTCCTTCATTTAAAATGGTTTGTACGTTGGCATGGAGGTGATATTTTCCTTCATTTAAAATGGTTTGTATGTTGGCATGGAGGTGATCTTTTCCGCCATTTAAAATGGTTTGTACATTCGCACGGAGGTGATCTTTTCCTCCATTTAAAATGGTTTGTACGTTCGCATGGAGGTGATATTTTCAAACATTTAAAATGGTTTGTACGTTGGAATGGAGTTGATCTTTTCCGCCATTTAAAATGGTTTCTACAGCGCTAATGGTAAATGATGGATTGTATCACTCGTGTGAATAATCTCATCACGTTTATGAGGCACCCATTTATGATGGATTTTTTTTATGTGTCACGACGTACAGATGATATCCCTCCACACTGTGATAATAAATTTCACGAACTTTTCTACATTGATATCCACCCACACTGCTCTTTCCGCCCACACTGCTCTTCCCTCCCACTGCCTACATTGAAACTTATCCCACCACACTTCTCTTCCCACCCACTTCCTACATTGAAACTTAAAGTTCAAACTCTCTGTGTTTTCCAGTTTGGAGCTCTGTTTTCTCTGAGGACCGAGGTTTTCTTTTGCTGAGGTGGAACTGAGAAGAATGTTGGGCGGGTAGAGCAGTAAGATTGGTTTGAAGAATCGACTGCTAGTTTTTCAATTGGTAGGTATTTATATTATTCAAACCATAAATCTAAATCTGTAATAGAGCATGCTTATTCAGCCTCCGGGCTAAAAATCCATATCTTCCATGGTTGTCAAAAATCAATGCAATGACAGTTTGAAGTTCACATTAATTTAAAGTCGTTGAACGTTTTAGATTCTTCTAGATTTCCAGAATTTATTTCCTTCAATTCCAGGTAGTTATCTTCTTATAGTCCATTAATATGAATTCACAACGTTATATTTGAAAAATCGGGCGTTACTCATTAATGTCGATTCCCGCCAGCTTGGATACGTTTTCTGTCTGGTGATGTAGCGTATTATTTTCACATATTCCATATTGTTTTCTGCAATCCTCTAGCATTAATTTTGGCTAGGTTTGTTGGAAAAAGATAACAACAAATGAACTCGTAAAATTGAAACATGTTTTTTCTTTTTAATATCATTTTGCAATTAATATTCACTATAGTATATTGATCTATGTAAACGTTAATACTTTATTTGAAATAATATTTTAAATTGATCATTTATGTCTTAATTTATATAATATTGATTACATTTCTTTTAATATAAATATATATAATTTAAGTATTTAATTTAATTGAATAAAATTAAGCAATCAAATAGCTTTAAACAATATTAAGGTATAATTGTTTTCCAATACAGTATCTTGGCTAGAAAAGTCCCATGTATTGCATAGTTGGACGTGGTGTATGACTCAAATTTTTGGATGCAATGAGAACACATGTGAGTCTTGCATACGATACCAAGGCATTTAGTTTCAGAGATAAAGCTAATAAAAATGTTCTTAAAATTTAGGCAGGATACCGTGTTGGAAAATGAATTTAACAGTGACGACAATGCAGCTAGTGATGCCATTAGTTGGAAAGATTTTGACTGCGATTAACCAGACATAAACATTCTTTCATACTTTTGGGCCGAGACTGCAGTGAATGATATAACATCTTCTACTTCGGTGAGTGTAGCACAGATCGGTTCTGGAATAATCAAATCCATGTGGCACAATTTGAACGTTCCACGTGTCACCCTGGAGACTAGATTTCGACATTTGAAATAAACAATTTACACATGTTTTGCTACAAAGAGTTTGCTGTCAAGTCAAAATTTTGTCAATGAAAGCGAGGTCGTTCTATCATAACGTTGTTCCATTTCGGGGTGTTAGAAGTAGATGCTGAGATGAAAGAGCGTCTGCTCCTTCCTCCAGGGATGAGTTTTTCGGAGTGGCTAAAGTAGATATCGACACTCTAAACACATATTTCATAGGAACATTGCTTCGCACATTTTGCTGGAGAGTGGAAATATCCAAAGAGAAAGATCGGCCGCTCTTTCTCCAAGTTCTATTTTTAGAATTCCCTTGTAAAAGAAGGGGCGGAGGATCCTTCTTCTTCCCAATATTGTTTTCATTATATCTTGAGAATACAAGAAGGGTCAGTCGATCCTTCTTCGTCTTCACCATTCTGGATATCGTTCAATTTCTAGATAAAGGTTTTGACAATTATCTACTAAACGAAGGGGCGTCTGATCCTTCTTCTCGAAAAACAGAAGTCGAGGCAAACAATTTTATATGTTATAACTTAGCTGTGCTAAGTATTATTCCGGTGTTCACCATTTTGGATATAGATTAATCGACGTACTAGCCTTCGTAGGTTGAATAATTTTACAATTCCCTCATAAATGAATGCGCAGCTGACCCTTCTTCTGCCCAATATTGTATTCATAATAGTTCTGTAATGCAAGAAGGGTCGGTCGATCCTTCTTTCTTTCACATTCTGGATATAGGTGAATTGTTGGATATAGTTGTTCACAATTATCTCCTAAACGAAGGGGCGACCAATCCTTCTCTTCGAAAAATGGAAGCCGAGTCAAACAGTTTTATATGTTAGAACTTAGATGATGTCCGAGTCCCTACTATTTACAGTGGAAGTTGGAAGCCGAGAATTGTCGACATAGCCTTCGTAGATTAAATATATTTAAATTTATTTCATAAATGAAGTGTTGGCCAACCCTTGTTGTGCTTAGTATTCTTCCCTTGTTCACAATTTTGGAAATACATGTATTGACGGCCTAGCATTTGCAGGTTGAACATTTTTAATATTCCGTCATAAATGAACATGCGGGAGACACTTCTTCTACTCAGAATTCTTTTCATAATATTTCTAGACTGCAAGAAGGGTGATTCAATCCTTCTTGTGTTTGCTTCTTCTACAAGAACGAGCGGTCGATCCTACCATTCGGAAAATTGGAAGTCTGGATAGCCATTTTTTATATATTATAATCCGTGTTATATCTTTGTTTAAAATAAATATGATTGTTAATGTTCTCCTGTTATTTTATATTTCATAAAACGCTTATGAACTGGATTTTGGTTCAGAACAATGTGTGCTGTTATTTTATATTTTAGATATTGTTTATGAAATGGATTTTGGTAATCAACAATGTGTGGACCTACTTTTGAATGGATTGAAAGTTGCTGAAGGAATCTCGTTTCCAGAAAGAAATTTTTTGCATAATATCAGCATCAATGAAGGATGTATCATTGTAAATGTTACCAAGTCTTTGAATGCAAGTCTTCCATTTCTCTATCGATCAGAAGGTGCAGATACATTGTCAGAGGCTATTGGTTGTTATATTCAATGGCCTGTATATGAGATCGTTAACCAGATTGGGTCCGCTCTTCATGAGAACGAGGTGAATGATATACCAGCTTCTTCTTCGACGAGTGTAGCACATATCATAACAACTGAGAATGAGGTGAATGATATACCAGCTTCTACTTCGATGAGTGTAGCACATATCACAACAACTGAGAATAAATCTTCTTTTATTATGAGAAAAGTTAAGTTGTTACATAAGTGTTCAGAAAGAAAGGATTGCATTTCCATAGGTTTTGTAACAAATGTTAGTGAGATTGATTTTGTTGGGGGAACATTTTTGGGTGACTTCTCCTTTGGTATTCTGGTCGATGAAGTGGTGTTTTCTTGTATGGCATGTTGTCCAAGGGTGAGCAGGGGATCTTTTGTTGTATGGTTGATTAAAAGAATCATCGATTTTAATACAGAAACATTGCTTTATGTTCCAAGCACTTTCAACAATAATCAATATGAATCTACTAGCTAATTTGATACATCAATGTTCTTTAAAGCCACAGTATGTTGCTCATGGATTAGTGTCAACTGTTTTTAAGGGAGACATTGTACAATTCAAAGTACTATATGCTGGTGAGTTTGGTATTTCAGTTCATAAAGTCTTCCGCAATTGCGAGGATTGTGGTGTATTTGAAGGCTCTATTATAAGATGGTCTGCAAACACTTTGCTTGACCTCGATAATGTTCCTTTGGATGTTATACATTTGGAATGTTTTTGAAGAATGTCCTTTACAAATGGTCCTTCCAGCTACTCCCCAATGTGAATATACACATGTTAAAGGTAATCGAACAAGGCCATACAATTCCATAAATGAGGTAGCACATATCATAACAATTGAGAATGAGGTGAATGATATACCAGCTTCTACTTTAACGAGTGTAGCACATATCACAACAACTGAGAATAAATCTTCTTTTATTATGAGAAAATTTAAGTTGTTACATAAGTGTTCAAAAAGAAAGGATTGCATTTCCATAGGTTTTGTAACAAATGTGAGTGAGACTCATTTTGTTGGGGGAACATTTTTGGGTGACATCTCCTTTGGTATTCTGGTCGATGAAGTGGTGTTTTCTTGTATTGCATGTTGTCCAGCGGTGAGCAGTGGATATACCAGCTTCTTCTAAAAATTTTGAATGAAATTTAAGATCGTTACCTTACAAGCCTGTAATAAATCAAGGTGCACACCTTTCAAACATTGGCACCGAACATTGTTGCTCAAATTTTTGTATATAAAAAATTCCACTTTGATCAATACTTGAATGTGCTAAGAAATTTGATAGTTGAATGTTATAAATTCTATGGGATCAAATGCTCCTGTGGCCAAAGAAGGAGATGATAGAAAAAGAAGCTTGTTTATAATGAGATTAGACACAATAGACGTCTGTCAAAATGCATGGTATAAATGCCATCAGATAAAAAAGAGCACTTTGGGTAAGGCGATTGGTGATATTTATCAGGAGTCAAATGCTAGTACTGTCATATTGGAACCGTTATGTTAAATTGTCACGTTTTTTTCCAAAACTTATTTTTGATGGGAACTTTATTCTCTAAACCGTCATTAATTTTTGTGGGTCACTCTTAACAGAATTTGGATTTACATTTTACAGCTAACCTTTCTAATTTCTTTTAATTTTTTTTCCATGATCATTAATTTGTTTGATAAGTTAACATAAACAACTTGGCATTAAAATAGAAAATTCCAAATTTTTAACTTGACCCGTAACCATTGGACCTTTCTATGCATATCATACCTAGAAATAAATGTACACATTGAAAATATTTTCAGCCATGAGCATTTGCTATATAGTTAAAACTTTTATTTTCTATGTAAATGTGAAATTTTAATCAGTTTTAAAATATATATTAATACAAAATTTACTATGGACAAGTAATTATTTTATCTGCTGAAGGGCAAAATTTAAACTAGACTGTTTTTGGACAGGGAATATATATACTTAAAAAATGCTTAGATAGACAACAACAATGGGTTGTTGGTGCAGAAGAAAACATGAAGATCGATGTAAATAGCATCATATGGGCATGGTCACTAAAAAGGGCCTTACAGTAGAAAAAATTAGAATAAACGCGAAGGGCCTTGCAGCAGTCAAGGCACAACGAGAAAATATGGGGAATACTGTTCAGAGTGGTGGATGTTCTCAAGGGTTGATAGTAGACAAAATTGGTTTCTAAATTTCTCTATGTGGCAGTTTTAAGCAACAAAATTGTTATGTTTCTAAATTTCCACTTGGTCAACAAAAAGTTGTATTTTCTCATTTTCATTAAAGTTTTATAAAAGGAAAGATACAACTTATATCGATTGGGATTGATAATGGATGGTTATTTGTTACAAATTTGGATTTGTGATAAGTGTCGTAATTTGCGCACTAACTGTCGTTAAGTGTTGTACTTGTGCTTAAGAATAATTGGCCTTTAGAAGTGGTTTATCCGCTACACTTAAAATCAAGTAATTATCCTCAGAGTAACTACCTAAATACTAAAATATGATCCGCTATACTCAAACTGCCAAATTCAGTAGTGCTCATAGGAAAAAATATTCTATACGAGCCAATATTCTATGCAAGCCAACTATATTTCTAATATTGAATTTGCCAAATCAAATATGCCATGTGTCACAATATGATCGTTCCGCGTGTCACTCCGAGATATTAGATATCAACATTTAAAAAACAAAATTTATAGATGTTTTGATTCAAAGACTATGCTGGCAAGTGGAAGTATTCTCAAAGAAAGAGCGACCGCTCTTTCCCAAAGGTGTTCTATTGTTACAATTCCCTCATAAATGAAGGGTCTGCCGACCCTTCTTATTCCAAATAATCTTTTCATAATAGTTTGATACTGCAAGAAGGGTCGGTTGATCCTTCTTGTGTTCTCTATTATGGATATAGACGAATTGTTGGATAAAGGTTTTCACAATTAACTACGAAAAGAAGGGGCGGCCGATCCTTCTTGTCGGAAAACGGAAGTCAGGAGAAACCATTTTTTATAGGTTAAAACTTCCAAGGTGTTCTATTTTTTAAATTGCCTCGTAATTGAAAGGTCGGCCGACCCTTCGTATTCCCAATATTATTTTCATAATAGTTTGACACTGCAAGAAGGGTCGCTCGACCCTTCTTATTCCAAATATTCTTTTCATAATAATTCGCCACTGTAAAAAATGTCGTTCGATCCTTCTTGTGTATTCCATTATGGATATAGCTAAATTGTTGGATAAATGTTTTCACAATTCACTATGAAAAGAATGGGCGGCCGATCCTTCTTGTCGGAAAACAGAAGTTGGGACAAACGATTTTTATATGCTATAACTTAGCCGATTGACTGGCTATTCGGAAAACAGAAGTCAGGACAAACGATTTTTATATGTTATAACTTAGCCGATTGTGGAATCTTGGTTTTCGGTTTTGATATATTTTCTTTCCGCAACTTGCAACCCACAATTGCGGATTGAGGATGCGGAAAGAATGTACATATTTATGAAATAAAACCCCGCAACCTTTCTTTTCCTTCCTGCATGTTTAAGTTTTAACCGTCGATTTGTCTTGATCCCGTGGATGAGATTACACTGGGTGATTTAAATGAAGTTTAGTTTGTCCTTTTTTTGACTGTTTTTTTGAAGTTGCGGGAAGCTTTGAGTTTTTCCACCAAGTTGTTTTCATCCTGCAATCCCGCTTATTGCTTATTGCGGGAAGACTTTGTAAACAGATTTTGAAATTTTTGTTCCGCAACCATTAATTGCAGATTGCGGAAAAGTGGTTCAAGTAATAAGGTGTGTTGTGTGGCCCCGCAACCTGCAACCCGCAATTGCAAATTGCGAAAGATTATTTGAATTATAAAAGGTTGTTTGTGCTCCCGCATCCCGCAACCGACATTTGCAGATTGCGGATTGCAGGAACCTTTTTATTGTTGGTTTTTAGGTTGCGATCCCGCAACCCTCGACCCGTAATTGCAGATTGCGGATTGGGGGAACAATGTACATAGTTCCAAAATAAAACTCCCACAACATGACCCTGCATCTCGTAAGGTTTAATCTCAATCGTTGATTTCTTTTCATCATACAGTCTAGATTTGGCCCGTTGAAAAGAAATAAATATGTGATTTTCCCTATTTTTCCTTGTCATTTTTACTTTCGAAAATGACCTTCCTGCTTGAATTTTACTGCGAAGTTTTTATCGTGTCTGTTACTCGTTACTTTCAGCTAAAACATGTTGGTTTTGCTCATTCCTCTTATTCAGTTATCTACTGTTTTGATATTTTGAATTGTTTTTTATTTTTGTTCATTCGTTTATCAGAAACCCTCCAGTTTCAAACATGTCGAGCATTACACGTTGTAAAAATCTTAGAAGGATTTACTGAACAAATACCCAAATTTCGGTATTTTCTCGGACACTAGTAATTAAATCACTGAAACATATCAGCTAGACTGGTCCAGAATCTATTCAATTTTCGATAATGATGACCTATCATACATTCAGAATGACCAACTAGCGTATGAGAAAATTAGGGATTCCCAGCTTCATGCCATTGCTGCCAGACCCACTATCTTTCCTTTTACTAATTCGGTTTAATGGATTGTGGACAACGCTAACCCTAAAGACCGGTCATTTAATGACAGTGCAGGGTCACAATTGGCTACCTTCCTCCCTAATTATTTCATCAGAGCTTATGCTCTTAAACGGTCTATGCAACCCCTTAACGCTGAGTTCATAGAATATTCTAAGACCAGGTACAATTTCAATGAAATGTTGAAGTCATGGATGAATAAACCTGACAGTTTCATCCATAGGGCTGATAACTTGTACTTGGTTTCCTGATTTAGAGAACCTTATTCCCTATTGGATGCCATGCTATGCAGACTCTATGGTATCCCAAACTGTTATGTATTTAAAGCTGAGTGGGCTCCTGTAGCCCATCATGTTCTAACGACTGGTGAGTCGTTCCCTTGGGCGACAATCTTGTCTTTTGAACTCAAAACAGTCATTCAAACATATCAGAAGGCACCGTCTGTGAAGAAGCTACATTTCTCCTTTTCAGCTTTTGTCATTGATATATTTTGTGCAGAATTCCAATATCCTGGGATGGAATTGGACTCCATCAGATCCTCCTGTCCATATTTATCATTAAGCATTATGGGAGAACAATTATATGCCTTTCATATATGACATTTGTGATCACGTCTTTGGAAGTATTTACTTCAAAATCTTCAGAGAACAGGCTCCTGCTTTCTCAGTTGATGCCAGAACCTTCATTGCCACAATTGGTGACTGGTATGTGTGTGAATCCTTCTCATATGTCAGAGTTTGGGGAGGTAGTACTGTTCATCTGCTACCCAAGATAGTTCCTAACAGATTGGTCATTGAAGAGGTTTCCTATCAAACTGTTACTGATGGTGTGTATTTAAAGCTAAGTGGTCCTAAGAGGAAGGCGTGGCCTAAGTTCCCCTTGAACCTTGGGCCATTGTCCATCCCAAATTCAACTTGGGTTATAGTGTTGGGTGACAAAATTGCTGCTTTAAAATTGGGTTCTGTGACCAAAAGAAGACATGATCCTAAAGGTGTTCTAGATGCCCATTTCAAGCACAACCATGTGAGGGGTGGATTTGTTCATGAAGAAATTCCTGATGACTCCATCTATCAGGGATTAAATACCTTTGATGAAGTCTTGGAAAGGGCTAAGAGTAAATATGAACAGAACCATATCATGCAATATCAACATGACCTTAAGACTACGGTTTTGAGCTACAGAGAAATGGAACTAAACCTCATTGAGCAAGTAAGAAAGGATAGAGAGGAGAAAGAAGGTCAGAAAGCACCTGCTCCACTAATGCTGACCTGTAGTAAAGGGGATAAAGGAAAAGGTCTCATGGAAGATGCTCAAGAGGTAAAGAGTGTTGAACAATCGAAGGTATTGATGAAAGCATCACGGCAATCAAAGCAGAAGTTATCTCAGATGACTTCGATGCTAGACACTCAAGTAGTTGCAGCTCCTAAGATTACTGTTGATATTCAAGTGACTATTGCAGATACTCAGACTGTCACCAAGCCATCCAAAAGGCAGAAAACTCAGACTTCTTCATCTCAAATCCCTGCCTTCAATATTAGTGATAGTGATGTTGAAGATGAGGTACATTCTTTTGTGCCTCTGATTGAGGAAGTAACTAAAACTTCACAAATAATTACAGATTTATTGAATGCTATTGAAGTGGATGATTCTGTCCCAGACCATCAGTTTCTTGAAACTACCCCTGCTACTGACACCGCAACCTCATCACTTCTACTTCCATCTATTCAAATTCTTTCAACTTTTTCATCTAGGGTAGCACCTCCATTCCCCATATCCTATCTTTTCCATACTATAACTACCATCATTGCTCCATTCCCAACCATTTGGGTTCCACTTCCTATTTTTCCATCTACTATTGCAGAGATCCAGTCTTTAACTATCCCTCTGCAATCACCTCCATTCATTTTATCACCACCAGCTACTGATGAGAAGACTCCAGTTCCTCCTTCTTCATTACCAGCTGATGATATCCAAGTTCCACTTTTTGAAGCCTTCACTTCAATTCCATACCCAACTTCTATACCAGTAGTTATTCAAAATATCCCTTCCATCCCAACTACTTCCCAAATAACTATGTCTATACCTTCTCCTTCTACTACCTAGACATCTTCATTGGTTTCAACAGCAAATGTGACTTCATCATTTAATGAATTGGTAGCTGAGTTTGAAGAAGACATTGTAGTCCCTCTTGGGGATTACTTCTACAGCAGAGCTTCCAAGTTAGTGGTAAGAAAAGGTAAGAAGAGAAGCGGGGATCAAGTTGGATTGGAGGCACCTACTCCTAATCAAATAATTTGGACCAAGCAGTCCGATGGCATACATCGAGAAGCATTGGATGCTGCTGTAGTCATGGGTTCTTTTGCAAGTGCAAACTATGATTCAGTGACAACATTGAATGGGGAGATTGATTTAAAGAAAGAAGAGCTAAATAAGCTTGAAGAGAAATTGGCCAAAACCAATGAGGAACATGAATCTTATGTTACTCATCTCAAGAAGGTATTTGAAGATATGTTTCAAGATCTGCAATTGAAAAATACCTCTCTCCAGGTTAAATTACATGATGCAGAAGTTTTAAATGCTGCCAATACACAAAGGATAGCTGTGCTAGAAAAACAATGTGAGGATGCAACTGCAAGTGCATCCTCCTCTGCATTCTCTAGATTTTCCCAACTGGATTTTAAGGATTTGGCCATTCAGGTCAATGATGAACACTGTAAGCTGCTAGCTGAATTGTTTCAAACCTTCAATGATATCCATGAGACTCACATTGTTTTTGGGAAGATGTTTGTTACTCTTCATCAGCAGGTAGCCAAAATACAGCAGGCCTTTAAGGCCAATGAAGATATTGTGGAATGGAAGAGGTCCATTAAGGATAGACCTGAGAATATTCCTACTCTCACTAGTTTCCAACTGAAGAAAATCAGAACTCCGTTGCGCGCTTGGCATGATCTAAATGATAAGGTTGGAGATACTATCCAGAAAGCACAAGGTGTTTGCGGAAGGAGCTAGTACGTTGTGGATAGCATCATGGAGAAGTTGCAGTTCCCTACCATGGACCTCATTGAAAGCGCTTGTCCACTAAAGCTGATGCTAGAACAGGTTTAACGTCGATGCGGGGAAGCTAAAGAGAAGATCCAGCACCTCGAGCATATCAAGATTGATGATGTGGATTAGTTATTCAGGCAACCTATTGCCATTAAGGGAATGATCCACATTTTTATTGGTATTTGGGATAATTTGGCTAAAAACGAGCTGAAATGTTTTATGTGTGATGCCCAGCTAGGGCTTGAGTCGGTCAATTATCCAAATATAGATGAATTGTTAGAAATTGCAGCCAAGCGGCAAGATTTTCTTGGCCATTAGCCTAGTTTGATTTTTGAAATCCTTGTTTTTTTTGGAATTTATCCTTTGTAACAAAATTGTAATTATTATTTAAAGGGTAGATCTCTCATAGGCTAGGGATCATGATGGAATTTGGACGAGAAAATCAGTAGAAGAGATTGGGCATACTCTAGTTAATGCAGGGCTTGTAGTTTCTTGCAAACTTTCAGTAATACAATTATGTTATTCTCTTGCATACTCTTTTGTCTATTAATCAAATTTCTTTGATCAATATTGATTTTCACTTTCAGGTTGTTTATCAATACTGTTTAATCTTTTGCAATCTATAATTACATTGATCTATAGTTTTGATTTTTCTCTGCTTATGATCTGTGTATCCTTAATGTTTTAAAATAATTTATTCAATTAAAATTTTTAGCTATTTCTGCAAATGGTTTTTATAGAAAAATAAAATTGATGTTAATTTTTCAATTGACATATCAATTACAGGTCAATCTTGAATGCGCTTGAACCCGTAATTTGCCATCATTTAACTTTAATTGGTTGATAGTAATTTGAGCAGATAAGTAATTAATCTCCTTTTCAGTGTTCATGAATGTTGATTTTCACTTCAAATTCTTTATGAACACTGTTTAATTTTTGCAATCAATAATCCATACATTGATCTACAGTTTGGATTTGTCTTTACTAATGATATGTGTATCTTTTATGTTTTAAGTGAATTTATTTAATTAAAGCATTTATCTATTTCTGCAAATGATTAACATAAATTAATAAATTCATGTTAATTTTTCAATTAGCATTTCCAACTACAGGGTAATTTTGCATGTGCCTAATCCTTAAAACTACTATCAGTGAATTTTCATTTCTTTATTGTGTTGTGGTTAAACCAACATTAGTAACCTCGCTATACTCAATGTGCCGAATCAAATATGCCATGTGTCTCATAAAGATCGTTCCACGTGTAACCCTAGGATAGCAAATATCAACATTTTAACAACCAAATTTATACAATTTTTGCTTTAAAGACTTTGCCGACAAGTAGAAATATTCTCAGAGAAAGAGCGGCCGCTCTTTCTCCAAGGTTTTCTATGGTTACAATTCCCTCCTAAATGAAGGGTCGGTTGACCCTTCTTATTCACAATATTCATTTCATAATAGTTCGACACTGCAAGAAGGGTCGGTCGATCCTTCTTGCATTCTCCATTATGGCTATAGCTGAATTGTTGGATAAAGGTTTTCACAATTAACTACGAAAAGAAGGGGCGGCTGATCCTTCTTGTCGTAAAACGGAAGTCGGGACAAACCATTTTTATATGATATAACTTCCAAGGTGTTCTATTTTTACAATTCCCTCGTAATTGAAGGGTCGGCCGACCCTTCTTATTCCCAATATTATTTTCACAATAGTTCGACACTGCAAGAAGGGTCGGTCGACCCTTCTTATTCCCAATATTATTTCCATAATATTTCGACACTGCAAGAAGGGTTGGTCGATCCTTCTTGTGTTCTCCATTATCCATATAGATGAACTGCTGGATAAATTTTTTCACAATTAACTACGAAAAGAAGGGGCAATCGATCCTTCTTGTCAGAAAACGGAAGTCGGGACAAACAATTTTATATGTTATAACTTCCAGGGTGTTCTATTTTTACAATTCCCTTGAAATTGAATGCTCGGACGACCCTTCTTATTTCCAATATTGTTTTCATAATAGTTTGACACTGCAAGAAGGGTCGGTCGATCCTTCTTATGTTGTCCATTATGGATATAGTTGAATTGCTGGATAGAGGTTTTCACAATTAACTATGAAAAGAAGGGGTGGCCAATCTTTCTTGTCGAAAAACAAGGATCGAAGACAAAAGTCGTCAGAAACCATTTTTATATGTTATAACTTACAAGGTGTTCTATTTTTACAATTCCCTCGTAATTGAAGGGTCGACCGCCCCATCTTATTCCCAATATTATTTTTATAATAGTTCGACACTCTCAAAAGGGTTGACCGACCCTTCTTATTCCCAATATTATTTTCATATTAGTTCGACACTGCAAGAAGGGTCACTCGATCCTTCTTGTGTTATCCATTATGGATAGAACTAAATTGCTGGATAAATGTTTTCACAACTAACTACAAAAAGAAAGGGCGGCCGATCATTCTTGTCGGAAAACGGAAGTTGGGACAACCATTTTTATAACTTTTCACCTTACATTTTGAACATTTACAAATTCAAATTGCAATTTTCAAATAAAAATTTGAATTTTTTGATTTGAAATCCACACATTTCAAATCATAAATTGCATTTTTTAATTTTAAATTCATAGTTTCCAAATGAAAATCGTCATTTTTTTATTTGAAATTCACCCTTTACAAATCAAATTTTGCATTTTTTTATTTGAAATTCACACTTTTCAAATCAAAATTTGCATTTTTTTATTAGAAATTCACACTTTCTAAATTGAAATTGATAGTTTTATAACAAAAAACTGCAATTTTAAGGTTCATAGGTAGTCAAAAAACACACTATTTGAATTGAAAAACACACTTTTCAAAGACAATATTGCCACTTTCAGAACCTGTTTTTGCACTTTAGAAAGGTTGATATTGACACTTTCAAAGGCTAAAGTTGCTCAACGTTTTAGATTGTCCTTGTCAGTCGCTAAACGTTGGTGACATCTTTTATTCAGTCAAATGTAGGCTCGTTTGAAGGGCCGATAGTGGAGCTGCCACATTTAATACTCTGCAACTCAATGCTTAGCTTTCGCCGTCTACACCTCTATCAACCATCATGACAGTACTATCAACGATCATGACAGTACTATTCAGACAGATGCAGGCTGGTTTGAAGGGATGGTAGTGGAGGATGACACAAGGCAGGGATCATCCAGATGCCCTGTAACGTCATGCCTCCAATAAATTACGCCCTCAATCATTATGCTGATGTCAGTTTACACAATTTGTTTCTATCATTGCTTCCTTACACATAACTGCCTCCGTGCTGAAGGTAGTAATTCTAGTTGTACCGCGCTGTCGAGCAAGTACTGCAAATTGATTTTCAATTGTACAAGGTGGCCTTTTACATGGATTTTGAGTCATTCAATCTCTACAAAGCCATTAATGGAGATCCTCTCGTATGTGTGGGCTTCTGTGAAAATATCTGGGAGTCAAGTCGGCTCTCCGCCCTACTTTCCATAGAAATTCCTATAAATATTTTCAATGGAGTAGGCAACCTCCATTCAAGAGACCTGCAATTTAAATTTTGGCTGAACTTCTCGGTGGATTCCTGGTGGTTCAGTTTTTTTAATGGTATATCATGGCTTCCCGTATGAGGGCATGCAGACACAGGGGATCCAGTAGGGGTGTAGGGTCTTCACTACCTGGGGGGGAAGGTTTCTCTCAGGGAGAAGGCTCATCTCAATAGCACACCATGGGGATGGAAGAGTTTGCCCCGCAGACCTTCAATTCGGGGGCTTAGTATCTAGCAGAGATGCCTGCTCCAATAGAGGCACAGATAGCACACCGCGAATTATCCCTTCTCCGAGAATACGAAGCATACTTGGGCCGGAAATTAATTTCCAACCCCTACTGGGCGGTGAGGATCTTGTTCACTCACGAAATTCAAGCAAGGAACCAGCTGGCTCACAGCCTCCGTGAAGCCCTCCAAATTATAAAAGGTGGCCAACAAACTCATTCAGCCGGTGTTCGCTTGCTCAAGTCTGCTCTGAAAGATTACATGGATAGTTACTCGAGGGACTTCCCTCATGAAGAATTAGTTTCCCCATGGGGGGAGCATCCTGCTCCCTGATTGGTATTCCTAGTCTACGTTCGTGTCGGTCTTGGTAGTCAGTGTCCAGCTCGCTGATGGCTCGCTGTTTTTTTTGTGGATTTTTTGCTGGTGGCTCGCTGTTTTTTCTATGTATTTTTCCATGTCTTTGGAAGTTCAGTCTCAATGCAGACTCCGGATGTTAGCATGGTTTTGTTATGGGGGCTGCTCGGTCAATATTCAATTGTTAGAATCAGCTAATATGGACCATTGAATACCATATAAATAGATTCAGTGAATTGTAAGCCTAAGGGTAGATTAGAAGAGAGAGAGATAGTGGAGAAATCCTCTTTTTGGTCTAACTTGGATCCGCAACATTATGTTTTGACTGTTCCTATAACGGGTTTACCGCAGAGTTTAATGAATGCATGAAGATGTCCGATTATTGTTCTAATTCTGTCTCTGTCTCTATCTCTGTTTGGTGGTGAATGTTGCATTATGTCTATTATACTGTGGATTGAATGATAATGGTTCATGCGATTAAGTAGAATAGATATGTTATTGTGAATGTTTACTTTGTGTTGAATCTGCGAATTGCTTACATAATATGCGAATGATTAGTAAATAGTATGTTGTCAAGTTGATGATATCTGGTTAACTTTCTGTGATAAGAGATTTGTGGGTAAATCATATTCTCAACGCCATTGGGGAAACTTGGTTCCTGCAACACCCTCCGCAGGTGTTGTTGGGAAGGGTAACTCCTTTATGGGCCAATGTATAAAGGATTGTTGGTGATTGTTGACAACATTGAGAACCCCTGTCGAGAAGAGTCGAGTCAACACGGGTTTTATCTGCAGTTAGCCTGGTTTTATGTTCCTCAGTTTGATCTACTCTAGCTTTTTGACCATACTCAGTATGGCATGAGCTGCTGGGCGCTCGTTTGTAATTGTATTTAGTAATTCTGTCTTCCATTTTGATTCTTTCCAACTTGCTGGATGCACCAACATTTTTTTTTTTAAATAGAAACATTTTACTTTTTAAAGAGAAACATTCTTTATTTTTGTTTTTTTTAAATAGAAACATTTTACTTTTTCTTTTTTTAAATAGAAACATTTTACTTTTTATTGCAATGGTGTAGATACAAAATCAATGACAATTATATTCAACACTGATTCCATGTACAATTTCAAAAACAAGCAACACATGCATGCATTCCCAGACACACCATAAAGCTAATTAAAATTTAAGCAGGATACTGTGTTGGAAAAGGACATTCCTAGACGACAATGCACATAGTGATGCCATTAGTTGGAATGATTCCGACTATGATTAACTAGACAGAAACATTCTTTCTTTTCGTTTTTTTTTAAATAGAAACAATATACTTTTGGGTCTGCTCAAAGTTCCAAAGCAAATATGCCACGTGTCACAATATGATCATTCCACGTGTCACCCTAGGATACCAGATATAAAAATTTTAACAACAAAATTTATATAATTTTTGCTTTAAAGACTTTGTTGGCAAGTGGAAATATTTTCAGAGAAAAGCGACCGCTCTTTCTCCAAGGTTTTCTATTGTTACAATTCCCTCATAAATGATGGGTCGGCCGACCCTTCTTATTCCCAATACTTGTTTCATAATAGTTCGACACTGCAAGAAGGGTTGGCTGATCCTTCTTGTATTCTCCGTTATGGCTATAGCTGAATTGTTGGATAAATCTTTTCACAATTAACTACTAAAGAAGGGGCGACCGATCCTTCTTGTCGGAAAATGGAAGTTAGGACAAAGAGTTTTTATATGTTATAACTTTTCACCTTAAAAATTTGAACATTTAGAAATGGAAATTGCATTTTACAAATAAAAAATTCCCCGCATTATTTTCATAATATTTTGACACTACAAGAAGGGTCGGTCGACCCTTCTTATTACCAATATTCTTTTCATAATATTTCGACACTCTAAGAAGGGTTGGTCGATCCTTCTTGTGTTCTCCATTATGGATATAACTAAATTGTTGGATAAAGGTTTTCACAGTTAACTACGAAAAGAAGGGGCAGCCGATCCTTCTTGTCGTAAAACGGAAGTCGAGACAAACTATTTTTATATGTTCGACCGACCTTGGTTATTCCCAGTATTGTTTTCATAATAGTTGAACACTGCAAGAAGGGTCGGTCGATCCTTCTTGTGTTCTCCATTAATATTGGGCATTGGTCATAAATGAATCCAATATCACTTTTAGCATAAAATTTGTGAATACTTAGATGCGGTAAAGCAGAGCATAAACATATGAATTCTGATTTAATATTACTTTCATCCAAGCATGAAGAATAGAACAATGGAAAATATCTACTGCAAATAACAATTAACAGAGAAAGGAAGGAAATTTACAGACATACATAATTTACTGCAAATAACAATTAACAAAGAAAGGAAGGAAATTTACAGACTGTCTTTGTGGTAAATAAAAATTAACAGAGAAAGGAAGCAAATTTACAGACTGCCATTAATGAATGGTTTTTTCATCAGTGGTACAATTATATTCAACACATTCCATGTATAATTTAAAAAACAAGCAACTCATGCATGCCTTCCCAGACACACTATAATGCTAATTACAATTTGACATTGATCGACACGACAGTTTGACATGTTCTCTGAAGTGGTCGAACGGAGGACCTAGTCGGGAGGACGACCTAAGATCCTCCAACATCTCCCCCAAGAATAATCTGTTTCTTCATCCCGAAGAAATCAGAAAATAACTAGAGTTGAATGAACAAAACGTTGTTGACTATGAAAGCACAGTCCTTCTACCTTCTACTTGGCACAGTAAGAAGAAGTTGAAAGCATGATCTGGTACTAAAACAACATTCGACGACTGCTGCAACTGTTGATGACCACATGTGATGACGGCTCCATCCCATCCTTACATCCATCTATCGTAGATCTATCTCATTGGTCACGGTTTTGAGGTCGAATTATTACGCGTCGTCACATGTATTGTTCCAGAGTTGCATATTCTTGTTGGATTTCAGTGATTATAAGTTTTGTGGATGAATTCAGATCCTCTGTTAGAAAATGACGGATCCATTCCATCCATATATCCATCAATGGAAGACCTACCAATCTCTTCCGGTCATGTTGTCATATGCCTAACATTCCAAGATCAGCATTTCTGTGTACAAATGATGGTTCTTAACAGAGATGAAATGGGTTGCTTCACAACTACATTAAAGCTTTTCGTTTAATTATTGCCCATAGTTGAGTATAAGTTTTTCCCGTGAACCTTACGGCTCCATCCCCTCCTCATTGCATACCCGGGAACATAATGACAAATCCATGCATACCCAGGAACATAATGACAAATCCAGTTATTGAAAGAAGAGTGATGGAGGAAAACGTGATTGTTTCCAAGGAATATAATGACAAATCCATGTATTGGGACTTGGCTCTAAATGCCCATATATCAACTACGGGAAATAAAATAAACGAAAATCTTAACGTAGTTGTGAAGCAACCCATTACATCTCTGTTAGGAACCATCATTTGTACACATAATTGCTCATGTTGGAATGTTAGGCATCTGACAACATGACCGGAAGAGATTGGTAGGTCTGCCATTGATGGATATATGGACGGAATGGAGCCATCATTTTCTAACAGAGGTCCGACATGAATTCGCCTGCAAAAATTATAATCACTGACATCCAGCAATAATATGAAACTATGAAACAATAATGACATATATGGGCAATAATTAAATGAAATGTTCCATCGTTCACGGGAAAATGTTATAATCAACTATGGGCAATAATTAAACAAAAAGGTTCGTGGGAAAAACTTATAATCAACTACAGGAAATAATTAATCGAAAAGGTTTGCGGTAAAAACTCATATATCATGAGGAGAACTGGGGAGCGATCGTAAGACTCAAACATTTCTCATAAAACAACAAAGGAAGTAAAAGAAAATTCCATGGCTTCCCGTATTAAAAAATATTTTGTTGGATAATTAATCATACACGTATCACTCCAATCAATTCCTTGAAAATCCAACGGCCAACATGCCTACTGCCAACGCATTAAATGGCCTACAGCAGGCTGAATAATATTCGCCATAAGTTTCAACCTATGTGAATCAAGTATACCATATATTAAATTATGCAATTACTTCCCATGATTGTTTATAAGAAACAAAATTGTTTATGTGAATAAAGTATACCATATATTTACCCTGGATGCGGGCGTCACCATTATACAAGGGGCCACATGTCGGACACGAGGAGGGCACGTGGGGGAGGATCCTCAACCCAGGCACCCATAACATGGCACGCGTGCTCCATGCAATATACCACCTCCCTTGCTTCCACTTGCCTGCCCTCACATGTGTAGCTTTATGGCTCCTTCTCGATTCTTCGCTCGCAAGTCCCTTCATCGGCTAGATGGATGCAACTTTGGTACCTCATCCCTCTACGCATTCAAAGCATCCCTCACCTTGGGGCAGCTCCATGTCTACTGGGGAGATGCCCCATTCTCTCTGCTATGTCTAATAGGGAGCTGCCCCATTCTCTCTGCTTTGTCTATTGGGGAGTTTCTCCATTCTCGAGGAATAATGGGGCAGCTCAACTATTATCAGTTTAAAACTGATTTGGAGTGTATCAGTTTTAAACTTCGTTAAGAAACTTCTACTTAGCAACTCAACCATAAATTCCTTACACCATCTTCATCTCCAACTACTTCTCATTTCTCCACAAACTGTAAGCTAAACTTCTCATTTGGACCCCGGTCATATAACATCCTCGTTGCTTGTTCAAAAAACGCAGGAGCTTAAAACAGTCCCCAAACGTTAAATGGTACCATTAATTTCCTTAATATTCGTTTAAACAATCTTTAAACTAATTTTAAAAATCAAATATGCCACGTGTCGCAAAATTTATAGATTTTTTGCTTTAAAGACTTTGCTGGCAAGTAGAAATATTCTCAGAGAAATAGCGGCCGCTCTTTCTCCAAGGTGTTCTATTACTACAATTCCCTCATAAATGAAGGGTCGACCGACCCTTCTTATTCCTAATATTATTTTCATAATATTTCGACACTGCAAGAAGGGTCGGTCGATCCTTCTTGTATGATCCATTATGGCTATAATTGAATTGACAGATAAATGTTTTGACAATTAACTACGAAAAGAAGGGGCGGCCGATCCTTCTTGTCGTAAAACGGAAGTAGGGACAAATCATTTTTATATGATATAACTTCCGAGGTGTTATATTTTTATAATTCTCTCGCAATTGAAGGGTCAGTCGACCTTTCTTATTCCCCATATTATTTTCATAATAGTTCGACACTGAAATAAGGGTCGACCGACCCTTCTTATTATCAATAATCTTTTCATAATATTTTGACACCGCAAGAAGGGTCGGCCAATTGTTCTTGTGTTCTCCATTATGGATATAGCTGAATTCTTGGATAAAGGTTTTCACAATTAACTACGAAAAGAAGGGGCAGCTGATCCTTCTTGTCGGAAAATGGACGTCAGGACAAATTATTTTTATATGTTATAAATTCCAAGGTGTTCTAGTTTAGCAATTCCCTCGAAATTGAAGGGTCGACCGACTCTTCTCATTCCCAATATGATTTTCATAATAGCTCGACATTGCAAAAAGGGTCGGTCGATCCTTCTTGTGTTCTCCATTATGGATATAGCTGAATTGCTAGATAAATGTTTTCACAATTAACTACGAAAAGAAGGGGCGGACGATCCTTCTTGTCGGAAATTAGAAGTCGGGACAAACCATTTTTATATGTTACAACTTAGCGGATTGACTTGTTATTGTAACAATGACTAGATATTTTAAACATTGAATTTTTCACATTTACAAATGAAAATTGAAATTTTCAAATAAAAAGTTGCAGTTTTTTTATTTGAAATTCACACTTTCAAATCCAAAATTGCATTTTTTGATTTTAAATTAACACTTTTCAAATCAAAATTGGCATTTTTTTATTTGAAATTCACACTTTTCAAATCAAAATTTGCATTTTTATATTTTAAATTCACACTTTTCAAATCAAAATTTGCATTTTTTGATTTGAAATTCACTTATTTTGAATTGAAATTCATAGTTTCATAACCAAAAAAGTGCAATTTTAAGGTTCATAAGTAGTCAAAAAACACACTATTTGAATATAAAAGCACACTTTTCAAATCCAATATTGCCACATTAAGAACCCGTTTTGCACTTTAGAAAAGTTGATATTGACACTTTCAAAGTCTAAATTCACACTTTCTTAGTCCAAAATTTACCTAATTTGTCCAAATTTAATGAAATTGACATTAGGGTCTTAAAATGTACTCACCACATGCTCATATGAAAACTACTTTTTATTTAGCAATACATGTTATGTACTAGCATGAAGGGAAGGTTTTTTCTACCAATTACTTTATTTTGTGGTAGAGAAAAACATTCTAGTGAAATTCTCTTATGAGTTTTGATAATCTATTTGCGGATTCTTACCATGTTATAATTTTATCTAAGCTTTAATTGAAATAAGTATAGATATAAGGAAATTGTTATAAAGTTGAATTGCAATCTTTACAAACATTTCAGCTTTCTATTTAACAAATACTAACTGTAGCAATCTTTTCAAATTACACTATTCCATGTTAGCATAAAATTTAAGGGAAAGGAAATGATGCTAATGTAGCGTAAAATTTAAAGGAAAGGCAATGACTATAGACTAAAATTCCATTCTATTAGCTTATGAGAATGTCAAAGTGTATGTGCTTTGTTAATGAAAGTTATGGCTTTCAATCATTTGCCTACTAGTTAGGTGGCTTCACCTATCTTATTTATTTTGGAAACTAGGTTTAATTTTTATTCATAAACTTGTTGTTTTTCCAATGCAAATATGAGCTTTATATTTTTTTAGTGTAGATTTTGTGTAAATTTTCTTTTGGTATAGTTATTGATTTTTTAGAGTTCGATAATGTGTGTGGTCAATTAATTGAATAAGTTTTTAATTATTTTTAGAGATTGATAAGAGATTAATAAGAGTATAAAGTTAAATTATATCTTTAATTACATAATATTGTAAATAATACAATAAATATCTAACCATAATGATTGATATGGTTTATATGGACATAATTAAAAGCAGATTTATATTACATCTAATAGTAATGATCTATATGGTTTATATAGACCTAATAAATGTAAATTTTAAAAACTATAAATTATATGTATTAATCTTAATCAATTTTGATTTTTTTTTATTAAATTTATTTTTTATAATTTTAAATAACAATAATTTGAATATTAAAAAATAACATTTTATTATAAAATTTTTATAATATATTTAACAAATTACTAATAATATTTCAGATTTACTATTATACTTTTTTTAATGCAAATTTGTTGATATAGTTTTTTTAATATATTTTTTATAGAATGAATTCGACAACCGAGAATTCTATTAGTTTACGCTGCAAATTGATTTCTATTTATGATGGGCAAAATATACTTATTAACGCAAATCGATTCCTCTCGTGGAAAATTTGATCCCTAAACCAGAAAACGATTGCTGTGCTACAAATCAACCACTAAGAATTAGATCAAGTATAATGTCAACTTTGTTAGTTTTGAACATTTTATATTCAGCTTTGTTAATTTCGAATGACAGTTTATACCTTTTAGTTTGATATTTTTTTGAAAAATTAAAATTTATGTTATTAATATAAATTTGTTTTTAAATAGCTCTATTGCATTACTTAAACCAATATATTAATCAAATTATTATTAATTAAACATTATACAAATTATAAAGTTTCTTATTTGAGAAAATATATAATACAAATTATAATTAATTAAACATTATATAGATTATAAAGTTTCTTATTTGAGCAAATATATAAGACAAGTCTCTTGAACATTTGAGAGATTTGTATGTTACTACACATGGTTTTGATTTTGATTATGTGGTTACAATGTTTAAGAGTCTAAACTAACTAAATTTACTAGTTGCAATGTGGCTTTGTTGTAATGTATAAACTATAATGTTAATTAATTATTTTTAATTATTAATTTATGTTAATTTAAGTATTTAATAGTTATTTATTTATTAATAATTATTAAAAATAATTATATCCAATAACATATATATATAAATAAAGATTTATATATAATTTTAATAAATTATTTTCTAAATAATCAAAATTAAATATTTTAAATAATTTATAAATTAAGTTATTTACATATAAATTTGACAAAGTCAATAATTTTTTTTTTAAACAATTAAATTCAAATATTTTAAATAATTTGAAATTATTTCAATAGTATTTTTTGTATATAAAATTTTTAATATAACTTTATATATATATATATATATATATATATATATATATAAGCAACTAAATGTGGTTTAGTGGACCATATATTCGTTAAGCATAATAGAATTATAAATGTGATGTGAATGTGCGTGGCATTAATAAAGAAAACTCACAATTGATTGTGCAAGGAAACAAGAGCATGGGGCATGATTTTCCCAAGCTTAGGGAGAGATGTATTAAAACCCATAAAGCCAATAGATGGAAGGCAAGTGTCCAAGAGACAATTTATGAGCCATCGACTACCCAACTGACTTATGCACCACAATCATTTAATTCTTCCAAGAGGGAACTAGTTGAAGCAATTGTTGACTTGAGATAGGGAAGGCATGGGTATGAATTTTCATGTTTCAGTCACCTTGCAATTTCAGATAATGGGGATTACTTATTGGGAAAGCTATCAATCACAAATTGAAGACCAATTAATTACTCATCTATCAGTTTGGGTCTAGAAAATAGTTCCCTGGATTGAGCAATTCTTCCTCATGTGTTTGTTGTGCTTTTACCACTATTGTCATTTGAGAATTTTGTTTTTGGTTTTCAAATTCATTGGTTATGACTAGAAGTAAAAAATGGAGTCTTTGAGGGCATTGATTTTTTGGAGCCATAGCTAAGGTTCCTATACACATCGCCCTTGTGTAAAAGCACATAATGGTTTCTAGGAAACTAGGATACCACTTCAAGGTGAAAGAACACATGGAGGGGAAGGGTTGTGGTTTGGAGACTTTGTTCACAGTGATTGAGGCTTGGAGGTTTCATTTTCATATGTAAGGCCATTATTTTATTTTTGGACTATTGTTTAGGGTTCGAGACCCATTACTACTACTAAAAGGATATTAATGAAGGTCATATCCCACTTAGATGCTAAATATCCCATAGAAATACCCTACGGTGGTGTTTCAATGCAAATTTCATGATTATCAAGAGCCAAAGAATCTTTTTTAAATGATTAAGGCCCTTGGTAACCTTACTCAAGCATTTTCAAGACCCAAAGACTAGTCTTGCTGAAAAATCATAATATCCTAAGTGGTAAACCACCCATAGTATAAATATCCCAAAAAGAGGGAATGTTTTGTGGCTATAGGTGTTATTCATGGCGATTGAACCTAAGGAAATTCATTTAGAGTAGAAGAAGATTGAGCCATTTAACCATGTTTAGGACTTAAGATCCATTTCTAGTGCACGATACCTATTCATGGTCCATGTGTCCCACTGAAAGGCTAGGAAAGAACCCCTACAAAAGGACTCAATGAAATGAAAAAGAATTTATTTACTAACAAATTTCCAATATAATAAAAACAATAGTTAAAAATTAATAAAGGAAAAATTAATATTTGATGGTCATGTTGGTTGAATGGTCATGTCATTTAGCTAGGTCACATCCCTTAATTATGATGTGTTACTTCATTAATTATTATTGTTATCATCATCATCATTACGATATATTTATGTTCATTACATCTCCTTCACCTATATAAATGCTTTGTCATCAAAGAATATAAGGGAAATTTCTTATATCTTCTTCTTTGTGATTCTTTATTCGTATAGGTGGTTGAGATGCAAAATTATATGAACACCTAAGAACTTAGCAAAATCGTTGAATTGTGTAAAGTTCTAACCACCCCAATTCAATTTGTAATGTACCCAAACCAATTATAGGCACACTAACTCAAATATTTGAAAATTTAAACACACAGTGGGTTGGGTGGATACAAAAGAACTAACTAGTTTGACTAGAATTCAAAAATAAAACCCCAAACACCTCAAGGCTCTCCCAAATTTTCCCAAGATAGATTTTAGGACCTACTAAAGCTCAATGAAAACCTACAACATCCTAAAAAAACTCCCAAATTTGAAATATGCACATTCTCTAGGTGCATCACTCTTGGGACAACCCTTTGGAAAAGCCAAAGATTCTGAGGCAATATCCCTAGGACTTATGTGGAACCAGATGGATTCTAGTGAATATATGGAAGTGGATGGCCTACATATAGTCCCAAATGGATACAAAAAACATGATATTCGCAATTAGAATCAACTGGAATCAATTTGGAAGATAGGAACATAAAACTAGTTTTTGGATTGCCCAACTGGTGGATTTCCAACTCAATTCGAATGACCTATAAGGGTCAGAAGTTTCTGGTGTGAAGGGTGATATGGGTCCTATAAGGTTTCTTATTACTGCAAAAACTTATAGACAGATATTTGGAGTCATGGAAGTCATTTGAATACAAAATTCTTTAAAACTAGTCAAATTTGTAACTATAACGAGCATAGGTACAAACATTCATGAATATATGAAAAGTTAGTTTGTAGAACAGAAAGCCACAACAATATATTAAATATTAGAGAGTATCATTTACATCACAAAGCTTCAGATGTATCAACAAGTACCCATGGGGTCACAATCAACCTCCAATGACATAAGCAAGAAAAAACACTGTAGAAAATGCTCCAAAAGATGGAATCTTCAACACTGAACAATATAGCACATGAATGGAACTGGAATGGAGCTGCAAGTATCCTCAATGAGAAAGGTTAAATTCCTTACTTCTCATGGCCTAGATGAGTATTCAACTAGAATCATCAAACAAAAGGGGCACATCTCCCAAGTCTTGAGAAGCTCAGAGCTCTCAATGAAAAACTCAAACTAGAAAAAGATGTGAGTGGGTGCGATACTCCTTCTTTTATAATATTAATTGGATTCAAGATACAATGAATGTGGACCATCAACCTCATCCATGTTCTCTCATTGATTAATTTTGGACTTGCATATTTTATCTTTCTTTTTCCTTGCTTTCTTGCTTTTCTGCTTTGGTCTGCTTTTGCTTCTTTTGTAAACATCCTGCTTTTCCTTTATTTTCTCTGCTTTCTTGATTTTCCAGTGCTTTTCCTGCTTTTCTGCTACTTTTCTCTTTTATGTGCTTGCATTCTTTTCTATTACTTTCTTCTATTATGTGCTTTCCTTCTTTTAGGACGCCTTCTAGATTTTTAGTGGATTTATTGATTTTATATGGTTTTTTTCCAGTTTCCATTGTTGAAGACAGCTCATAGGGACCACCAGATTTCATATGCATCCTCCAGGGCCTCCTAAGTATATCCACTCATCACACTATTAAATGATAATCAAATATTTATAATTTATGAATTACACACTATCCTAAGTTTTAAAATTTAATTAAACTAGACAATTAATACACCAAAATTAACCCCTATGTTGTGGAAAATATTGCACAAGTGTGCACTCTTCCACTTGGTAAGGGGATAGTCCTTGTAGACTACATCAAGGCCTTAGTCCTTGGATCCCCTGTGATGGTTGGGTGGTTTTCCTCCAAGTGATCTTGCAATAGATTGTTAGTTTAATTCACATAAACAAAGAAGTATGGATAAAATCAAAATAAAAGAGATAGAGGGAGAAAGCAAACTCCAATAACAATCCAAGATATGCCAAACCACTTTTTTATTTCCCAATGGTCAAGTTTTACAACACCTAGGAGGTGTGGGATTCAAGGGAAGCCAACAATATCCCTTAGGGAGGCCTTTTTTGTCCAAAATAAATGCTAAGTCAATGGTAGAACAATGGAGAGGACTCTTGCCCCTTGAAGGAAGGTGGAAAGGGAGCTTGGGAATGCTTACAATGATAGGCAATGGTGGGTTATGAGGAAGATCCAAATCAAATACAGTAGCATAACCTCGCTCTTGATTTCTCTCTACAAAATGCATGCCAATGGATTCCTTTTATAGGCCAAGAGGTGGCCAACAAATAACTAGATCCAAATTTGAACTCATCTTCTCCATGAACTAGTTCCAAGGTACACAAGGGGAGAAAGTTAATGCCACCAAATGTGTGGGGAGCCGAATTCTGATCCTTGGAGATGATTGAGCCTTCAATGCACCGTGGGAAGTAGGTGGTATCGTTGTTTTGACAATAGCGTTACTACTGAATGAATAGCCACGTGGTTATCGCTCAGATATTGTTATGGTGACCCGCAATATAGCGTGAGTTAACAATGTATTAGCTATGCGACCCCTTCTTTTGACTATTTTTTGGTACTTTTGGACTCATGATTTCTTTCAAAAATTTGAGGATGCGTGTGGTGAGATGCATTATTTATGTTGATGATGCCTTACTGGAAGAATCATCGAAATGTCATATGTGTGCAAAATTTGGGTGTTAACATATGCCCCCTGATGTATGAGGTTTGGAGGGTACTGTAGAGTCGATATGGCATCATGTTTTCATATGTTTCTCTCCTATTCTGTAGGACAAAGCATATGTTGACAAATAGGGTCCTCCCATGGGGGAATATTGTTGGTGACGACCGTTGGAGTTGTAATAAAGAATAGGTTTTTATACAAACGAAGCGGGCATAGCCATGTTTGTGAAATGTTTCCAAAGTGATTACAATCAAATAGGACTAAGAGGTCTATACTGTTGGTACATGGATGAGGTCGGCTTCAATCCATGTTTAAGTGAATAATCCTGAAAATTGTTGCAAAGTGTTGAAGAAACGGAACTGTTGGTGACCATGATAATCCCATGGGGATGGGGGACTGAAAATGGCTTTTGATGCTACTTGATAACTTCACTAGACCAAATAGACTGCCACCATGATTTACAAATGTGAACACTGCTACCTTCAAAAGTGTGTTCCCCCATGATGCAGTGATCTGTTGACGTCGATCATAGGGGAAACCACTTAGTTAGGGAGCACTAATGACTTTCCGTACCAAGTTTGAGGTGATCCCTTATAGTGATTGAAATGGATTGTCACATCCCCAAATTTCATAAAAATTTAAAATTTTTCTAAAGAACCTAATTGTTGGAACATTAAAAAAACCCACTATGTCATTCTAGACTTAGGATAAAATTAATTAATCATTTATGATTAATTTCCTTAGTTTTGACTAGGTAGAATAGGCCAGTTTTGTCTTTTAGTGGACCACATGCTATCCTTACTCACAAAAAAGAATTTGGATAGATTCTGGATAAGATTTCCTTGGATTCTATCTGATTTTATTCTATTCCTGAATTAGAAAGACACTATCTAGTTTTAGTTAGCTTTGTCCTGCTTTTTCTACTTTCTAGTGGAAAAGATAAAGCTAGTTAACTTGGAATATTTTTCCACTTGACCAATTCAACCTACACATCATATATAACCTTCTAAAGCCATAAATACATCCTATTTACCTCACTCATGAGCTTCCATACCATACTTGCCAAATTCGTGAGCCTCTAGCACAGTTTTGGAAACTGCTTTTGCCACCTAGGGGGTTTTTTGTCTTTTTCTAAGCCTTTCTTTTTACTCTTTCCATATTGCCTCAAAGAAATTCGATTTTTTCCATGGAGGATGTGTTATATAATGTTACGATATCAATGAATAAGATACAGAGTGTTTTCCATAATTTATTCTCTCTATTCTTCTTCTCTCATTGTCTAAAATATTCCTTAGTGAAATTGTCTTCTGAATCTAGTTCCTAGTAATTGAAAATTTCACATGGTATCAGAGCTAGCTTGATTCAAAGCAATTTCCAAGAGTGTTTTTTGCAGGTATTTCCATCACCAGGAGTGCATCAGTATGAAGCAAAATCAAGCCAAAGCTGTGACTCTCACTCCCTTCAATTTCTTTGACTGGAAGGCACATATGATCATCCGGCTTTGGAGCAAAGGATTGTATAGAGTCACTATGGGGCTTGAAACTGAGCCAGGAGATGTTGCATTAAAATCCAAATGGTTCAATAGGATTGATGAAGCTCATGGGTTACTTTGTCTCTCTGTATCTCTAGATCTTCTATTCCATATCGATTCTGGATTAACTCCAAATGAAGTGTGGACAAAGCTAGAGTCTCTCTTTGGAAAACAGGACGAGCTCAGAGGTCGTTTGTTGGAAATTGAGCTGATCTCTCTTAGTCCAAGTAATTTCGATTCTATGGAGGAGTTCATCTCAAAATTCAAGAACCTAGTGCTTCAACTCAAGCAATGTGGCATAGAGAAGAAGGATGAGCAATTAATCCTTACCATTATGTCAAAACTGAGTTCTGAATACTCAGTATTTGTGTCTACTTTTCATTCTACAAGACTTGCAGTTCCAAAGTGGAAGATGCCAACCTTGGATGCATTCATTGCTTCGATCACTCAAGAAAAGGACAAGCTGGTCCAAATGAGGGATCAATCACCCTCCAAATACTTTGCACTTGTTGCCCATGGAGCAAAGAAGAATGACAAATCCAAACAAAAGACGTTGTCAGATGAAGAGGATTCTGATGGAGATTCCAAAAACAAGAAGATGAAGAAGGAGAAGCCCAAGTGTTCTTATTGCTGCAAAGGCACTCATCCTAAGAAATATTGCTTCAAGAAGAAATTGGACATCATGGCCAATATGCTTGAAGAGCATAATATAGATGTTCCTGACTTTGCAAAGAAAGAACAAGGCAAGCTTGCTGTAGAACAAGAACACTGTTTCCAAGCCTCTCCCAAAGGTAATCATGCTTATGCTTTGAGTGCTAGAGTGAAATATAATTCTGATGTCTCTGATATTGATTCACATTCTGATATATCAGAATCCGAAACCTCCACTTCTTCCTCAATACATTCTTCAGTCAGTTCACCCAAGTCTACTCTCAAAACTAGTCATTTTTTACTAGCTTTTGACTTGTCTTCTGAAAGCCCTTTTCACCAACATTCAAATATTTTAGATTTTGATTTAGAAGATGATTCACAGTATGATATGAAGGTCATTACATATCCCACACCATTTACCCAACCTTTGGATGCAGAAAATACCCTACAAACCCCAAGTTCTCCAGTTAAGAAACTACACAATTCTATGTTTTCCTACACTGTGTCACTTGCCTCTATTGAACTTTTGTCTTGCATATATTTCATTGGTTGGAAAACCATTGTTTTGGCATTATTTGGACTGATATTCCACACATATGGACCTGACCCCATCACTCATGGTTCAAAATTCAAGTCCTCACACTCTCCAGGCTCGCTCAGCTATTCGGGTGATCTACTTTCTCAAACCTTTTCTACTGAAATTGTGTTCGATCATGGAGACTCCACATCTTTATTGGTTTCTGCTCCATATGACTTACATTCTGATATTTCAGAGATGCATGGTCTCATTTTAAATATCATAAAGGTTCTACATCAGTTTGAGAAGAAAGTACAAGAACTAGTACACCATATTGCAGCTACAGAAGAAATTGATCCTGTTGAGTTCATTGTTTCTCCTTGGGAAGGAGTATGCATAGATCTTCTCTCCATCATTGATTATGTTTTCAGATTTGATTATGTATGTTATAGTAGCAAGAAAAATTCATTTGATGCTCCTCCATCATCAGAAGATGAGCTTCATAGAGCTTCAACACATGGTTCTTGCCTACACAACATTGATGCACTGATGCATGATCACGACATCCACAATCTCTTCATCAAGTCAGTTACTCAGAAGCATCCCATTCAGCTCATTCATCTCATTCATCTCATTCAAATGAGCAACATGACAGTATGAAGACATCAAGCATGTCCATTTTTGAGGGAGGGTTTTGTTCCCATGAGGTTTTCCCTGTTTCCTTGGTTTACATGGACTAGTTATTTTTGTATTGGGGTGACCATAAGCCTTGTTTCTTGGGCCCTATATTTTTCTGATTCCCATCACATAAATTCACGCTTAAGGGGGAGTGTTGGAACATTTAAAAACAACACTATGTCATTCTAGACTTAGGATAAAATTAATTAATCATTTATGATTATTTTCCTTAGTTTTGACTAGGTAGAATAGGCCAGTTTTGTCTTTTAGGGGACCACATGCTATCTTCATTCACAAAAATGAATTTGGATAGATTATGGATAAGATTTCCTTGGATTATATCTGATTTTATTCTATTCCTGAATTAGAAAGACACTATCCAGTTTTAGTTAGCTTTGTCCTGCTTTTTTGACTTTCTAGTGGAAAAGATAAAGCTAGTTAACTTGGAATCTTTTGCCACTTGACCAATTCGACCTCCAAATCATATCTAACCTTCTAAAGCCATCAATACATCCTATTTACCTCACTCATGAGCTTCCATACCATACTTTCCAAATTCGTGAGCCTCTAGCACAGTTTTGGAAACTGCTTTGGCCACCTAGGGGTTTTTTTGTCTTTTTCTAAGCCTTTCTTTTTGCTCTTTCCATATTGCCTCAAAGCAATTCGATTTTTTCCATGGAGGATGTGTTATATATTGTTACAATATCAATGAATAAGATACAGATTGTTTTCCATAATTTATTCTCTCTATTCTTCTTCTCTCATTGTCTAAAATATTCCATAGTGAAATTGTCTTATCAATCTAGTTCCTAGTAATTGAAAATTTCACACTAATTACTATAATTTCTATGCGGAAGTACAATTGCAACTAAATTACATCTTTATTTCAGTTTGAAAATACGCTTAAATGTGGTTATTATTATTTACATCTATCATAAATTTAAAAAGTGTATCAATGACATTCAAAGGAATATGAAATCCTATGTCTCACAACATATGTCCTAACCCAAATTTGTGAGTTTAGTAAAATTTACTAAACACCCAAACACATTTACATAACCCAAACAACTTCTTTATAATGAAATGTCATTTTACTATAATTTTTATTTTCCTTCAAACAATACTTTATAACCTAAAAATGCCTAAACCATATATTCGAACACACATACTCATCGTCAGTTTCCTTCTTAAAAAGATTAACTACACAACTTCGAAATCATACCTTGGGAAAAATAAGAGAATATTAAGACAGTAATATGCTATTTTCTTAAATAAAAGCATGTTTATATAAGCCCTACCATTTGTTACATTTGTTGTAAGTTTGAGTAATTCTAGAAACAACAATTAACATTCAAGATCAATATGAATAATTAACTGCCAGTTATACTTTACCATTATATACTCATGTTTTGATATAATGACAAAACAACACAATATTAAAATGCTTAAACAGTTAGGTCATGAATCAATAAGTCATTTAAATAAGAAGACATGTTGTACACATATAAAAGACGCATCAAAAGGAGGCCATTTTTTACGTGGTTCATTTGCATCTTGGGCTACGTCCACAAAGGGTTGTTTTAGATTATTTAAATAAAAGGAAGAGGTTACACTAACAACAAAGTTGTTTCCAACCACTTTCCTAACTAGCTTCTCTCATAGAGATCTTTACCAGCTATCCTTTTCAATCATTAAACAAAGGCACAACAAATAGATCTTACTTTCCTTAAAAGTCATTTGTATTATAACTCAATGTAATATATGTAAACCCATTCTTTTAGTAATGGATATAAAGGCTAAGGTTCTCTTAACCTTAATTGTTAAGTCCTTTATAGTCTCATCATAATTTCTTAAATACAAGGGTATGGTGTCCAAGCAAGTTTTTAACTAAGGGAAGATCTATATAATATATATTAACCAAGGAACCAACCTTTGCCTTCCTTACCTTCTTTCAATTTTTGTTTCACAGCATACTATATTCAAACTCTTTTACCAAGAGAATCATACAATCCAATATATTTATAAAGGTCTATTTATATATATATATGTAAAGAAACCTTCTAACTTTCACACCTTCTTCTAAATTATGGACCTATTCATTTCCGAGTAAACTTATTCCTTAGTCCCTTATTCATTCAATATTTAACCGGATTTAATAACCCAAATCTTTGCGCAATGACAACATTCTGCATATATAAAATCGATTAGAAGGAATATAACATATCAAATAATATATACATATATATGCAAATTAACAAGCATGTAATATATATGTACCGCAAATCTAACATAGCATGAAAATAATTTTTACGGGGATATAGTGCATGTATATATATATTTATATAATTATATATACACCACGAAGTTTAAACTTTCGAAATAAGTCTCTCATGTAGCTGACCTGAAATCTTATCATATAATGATAACTATCCAAAATAGTGTGAGAAGAGGTCGAGCTTCACTCGTGATGCTGACCTGAACACTCATCCTTTATATAAGAAAGTCAATACTCTCATCTGCAGCGATTACTTGAGGTTATATCTTGTAAAGAGCCGTCAACCCTCCCATCACAGAGGTCGATTAATAATGTTAGCATAAAATACATAGAGAGGGATATCCACTGAATCTATTTACAGCAACGTTGATATATATATATATATTACAAAAGCACCTAATCCCGAATCACACTATTATTAATAAGATATTAATAAATCTTAACAGGGATATGAATATACAAGGAAAACCTCACTCATAGCATCGAATATAAAAAGTAGATACAGTGGCAACACCAAACAGTAAATAGGGATCAGGGCATCACTAAATAATATACATAGGGATCATCACGAAAAATTCTGTGGTGGTAATGAGATATAGCAGAGATTTACCTCTGTAGTGGTCGAGACTAAAAATGTGTAGGACAATGATCAACAAATGGATATCTCAAGGTAAATGCATTCTATGGCAATATAAATGTTGAGATCATAGATAACAAACAACTCGGGGATTACAGTCCCTTTCCAATGCAAGGTTAACTTCCATGTTGTAATCAAATGTGGGGAAAAACGCATCTAGACGATGCCATAACATATGCAGAAATCGGATAAAAAATATGAAATCAAATGTGTGAAACACATACCTCGGAAGATGGAAAAATAATCGGGTTAGCAATCAACCTCTGTATAACTCCAAAAAAAATCAGTCATGCTGCCGCTTAAGAAATTTCAGGCTTCGTGTTCTCCATAACCGCGTTTCCTCTTCTTGATACAGGCTCAATCCTGGTAGTGATCGATGGAAAAAAGTACCTTCTTTCTTCAGGGCTGCGCTTAAACAGATAATCAAAAACCTCCGGTGATGCTCCATCGCCCGAGTATCTTCTTTCCTCACAACGCCTTCCTAAGTTTTTAATTGGATAATGTTACTCCTTGCAACAATAAGCAACAAGCAGCGAGTGTAGAGGCTTGGTCTCAAGAAAGTGACCATTAGTCCTAATCATGCCTCCATCACCGGTGTAGATCCTTTGGAGAAATAGCCCAGTATTAAATTGGGTCACACGCTCAATGGTTACTACCCAATGGTACCAGGCATACAACATAACCAAGGAAAACAAAATTTAAGGTTTGGCTTCACCGATCATCTCTCTCTCCAAAGCCAACGCTGCCAAACCAAACACACAGTGATCATTTTCATAAATAAATTAGCAATATCAAGCATAGATCATACCACCCCTCATCCATCTGCTCTCACTATATAAGTAGAAAATGGATCAAAGACCCAGCCCTTTCCAAATGTCCACCGAAATCCTACTTCGCCAAGTGGATCGAAGGAAAACACTGTTCTAAGCTAAAGATGCCAAGTGTTAAATTTGGTTTTAACTGAACTGACGAGGCAAACCAGGTTCCTCAAAATGAGGCTGGCGATGTAAGGTGCCCAAGTGTCTATGTAGGGAGGCAAATGGCGAAAGTCAGTTTTCAGGGTACTTCCATCGATACACACAAATGTATGTGAATACATGTGGTGGCAACACCTGGAGAAAAGTGTTCAAAACGAGATCGTCTTCCTTCACATTCAATGCAAAGATCTACAAGGGTAACCCTAACTTTATGGTGTGTTTGATCAACAGGTTGCGGGGAAAACAATGGGGAGGTTGAGTTTTAATGCTGAGTGTTTTTTAGGATCTAGTATCATAACAAGTGGCGGCCGTTATGAATTCATCTTTCCACTAAGGGGGCATCTTGCTAAAAGCGCTCCTTACTATCCTCCACCTAGTTTTAGTTAGGCATTAGCCTTTACTTCCACTACCATCGAAATGGTGGAGTGAACCACTTTAGGTGCACAATATATAATTAAACCATATATAATCTGGCATATAACATATAAACAATTTGTATTTGCATAATTATATACACAACACAGTCATATATAAATTCTGAAAATTTCATTAAACCATCCTATGTATATTAATCAACCATACATATGTATATTTTAATGGATTTCTTATAATCAATTATATCTTTAATTATAAGCCAAGCTTATTTTAGCTATGAAATTGTACTATATAAAACCTACAAAATATCATTGTAGTTATGATATTTATATAACTTTAGATAATAGTTATCACAACTAATTTATTGATTTTAAATATAGCTATACAAAATATTGTCACGTCCCCTTCCACCAATCCGGTGCAAGGGAGGGAAACATGACTGACATACCGGGCTTATTTGACAATCTCAGCCCCATACATTACTCATAAATTCATAACAATTAAAATCTTATGTGTGTAGACTCATACTCAATATAAACACATTGGAAATAAACATTTGCAAACACACAAACAACAATACATCATCATATCTAACACATGCATATGATGGTTATTTATGCAGACAATTCAATCTCGTACTCATGCTATGCACAAACTTCATGTCGATTTCATTAAGACAATCATTTCGTTTCATTAACATGGGAAATTAATATTCAGTATTAACACACTACAAAACACGTAATGCATATAATGTAAATCACAGAGAACACTTATCTGGAAGATGAAGCTGTCCAACAACTGGCTATGTGAGAGCAACGTTCCATCCAACCATAGATATATGTCCATCTTGTATTCTTTCAGCTGAGAGATCACCCCCAAGTTGGGTTGTGTATCCACTAAAGAGGAACTAAACAGGCTCACTCACGGCCATGGTTTCACTCAACAACTATGCTAAACCATCTCACAGTTGGGTTTATCAAGCATACAATGGACAAAGGAGGGAAATGCTAAGCCAGTGAGCTCATCCACAGAGCTATAGGCATCTTAGATGAATTCAATAGTCAAGGCACCCACATTACCTACCACACCCAACACAAGGAAGGTCCCCTTCTCTGCTGCACAATCCCTCAGGTGTCCCTTCCCTCCAGTGCTCTTCAGGTTGGGCATAGAAATGTCCAACTGCTAATCCTTGAGATTCTAGCCTTAATTGGGTTTATCAAGCAAACCCAACCTTTGTCCAGTCATTCACAATTGGATTTCTCACAATTTTGTTCATCAAATAACTCAATCCCGTCACTGGTTTTCTGGGCTATAAAACTGGGTTTTCCAATGGATTTCAGGGTATCTAATACTCTTAAATTCGCCCCAAGGTTCATATCTATGGATTTCCCATTGGATTTCACTGTCAAATACCAAATCTGGGCGTTTTTGGCTCTTCAAAACGTGGGTTCTTGCAAAGTTGCGATTTTTGGTTTTGTTCCCTACTAGGAATTCACTTTTGGATGGAAAAATGATGCTGGGCTCTTCCACACTGGAATGGGAATGAGGAAGAATTAACTCCCATGAGGTAGAGTGACTTGTGGTACAAGCAAACAGAGCACATACCTAGAAATACGAATTTATGGGCTGCCAATGCTCCATTGAAGCCATGGACTGAAATGTTCAACTACTTCCTTACAACAGAAATAAATGTCATAAAGGAAAGTCAAATGGGTTCTCACAATGACATTTGGCAGCAGATGGTTCATCCCCACAACCCCCTCACCACTCCCTAGTGGATACACATGGCCCCTTCTCATTCATTGCTCCCATAGATAGTTTTTGGTATTTTATTGCAATATTAAATATTTACATTAATTTACAATATCCGATGGCTTAATAGCACATGGGTAACAAAATGTTAAATGCTTGTCCATTTAAAATAAAATACGAACATATACTAGTGGGGCCTTGGCCTTGAGCTTCACGCTAGGGAAACATACATCGCATGTACACAATATTCACATTAAGAACCAATATTTCATAAGGGTCAAAATTGGGGTATTACATTCCCCTCCCCCTTAGAACAACACCGTCCTCAGTGTTCTCAAAACTAAACAAAAATGGGAATGCCTCTCTCATGGCATCCTCTAGCTCCCATGTAGCCTCATTGGGGCTAAGGTGCTCCCATTGGACTTTTACCTACCCGATGGCTCTATTCCGGAGCAAAGTGACCTTTTTGTCGAGGATGCACAAAGGCTCTACTTGGAACTCTCCCTTGGGTTCCACCTGTGTCACATTCCAATAAATCATATGATTGGGATCATGTACATACTTCTTAAGCAAAGATACATGGAAAACATTATGAGCTTTTATGTTAGTAGGAAATGAAATTCTATATGCAACTGGCCCTATTCTATCAAGGATTTCAAATGGCCCACAATATCTTGGTGACAACTTGGCACAACTCCCCAACTTGAGAGAACTTTTCCTTGGTTTCACTCTCAAATAAACATGATAACCAATATGAAATTCCTTATGCACTCTTTTCAAATCTGCATAACTCTTTTGCCTGTCCTGAGCTGCCTTTAAATTCAGTTTGATCTTAGCAACTTCCTGTTCCATTTCCTTGATCATCGCTGGTCCAAGTACTACCCTGTTCATCTGGTTGTTCCAATTCACTGGAGTCCTGCATCCCTTGCCATACAATGCTTCAAATGGATTGATTCCCAAGGATGCATGATGTCCATTATTGTATGCAAATTCTACCAAGTGTAGGAAATATTCCCACTTGAATGGTTTGTCCATCACAAACATTCTCAGCATGTCTTCAAGAACCTGATTCACCCTCTTAGTTTGGCCATCTGTTTGAGGATGATATGTTGTACTGAAATTCAATTTAGTTCCCAATTCCTGAAATAATCCCTTCCAAAAATTGGAAGTGAACTTTGTATCACGATCAGAAATTATTGCCTTAGGCAATCCATGCAACTTGAATATCTCTCTCATGAAGATATTTGCAATGTAACTAGCCTTGTGAGTGGACTTGACTGGAATAAAGTGAGCTACCTTTGATAGCTTGTCCACCACAACCATGATTGAATCATGATTCTTCATTGTCATGGGAAGACCTGTTATAAAATCCATAGAGATCACTTCCCACTTCCATTCCGGAATGGGTAAGGGCTGCAACAATCTTGCTGGATGTTGGTGTTATGCTTTGACTTGTTGGCACTTGTCACGTTCCCACCCATCATACCAGTGCAATGGAGAGGATCGTGATGCTAATAATGGGCAATTTGCCCCAATGCTTACTAAATAAAACATCCACATATATAAAAGACAGGCATGCAGATGTACAAATCTAAGCAAACAAAGCAGAAGTAAATCACGTGCAGAATTAACACACATCCATCATACATTCCAGATTTTCATGTCATTCATCAATTGAGTAATATCAAACTATCAAATGAGAATACTTATCTTAAACCAAGTAGTCCCTGAGCAACCAGCTATGCTTCTGCAACGTTCCACCCAACCGTAGGCCAGTGTGCTCCTCAATCTCTCAGCACCACTGCCACCCCCGAGCTGGGCATGATCTCCACAAGGAAAAGGGGAAAGCAGGCTCTTACATAGCCAAAGGTATACCAGAATCAGTCAAGCCAATCAGCAATTGGGTTTCTCAGGCTGTTAAGAGATGGACAGAGGTGAATTACTAAGCTAGTGGCTCACTCATTGAGCTATGGATACTTAACTGGGCTCATCAAGCCAAATCTGTCCTCTTCCACTCCTGAGTCTCCTGCTCACGGGTTCAAACCAAGGATGGGGCTTCTACCAGCTCCGAAAAAAAACGTGGGAACACACAAAAATGAAATGGGAAGATTGGGAAACAACCCAGGGAAGCCAAATCCGTTTTTAGAAAAACGTCCCTGGAAATTCGGGGGCAAAAACGACCTCCATCCAGTCCCCAAATCGTGGCCCTTCTCTCCCAAGCTACTATATATGCAAAAACGAGTTACCAGCATGGGAAAATGCAGGGAGATTGTGAAAAACGTGAAGGATAAAACCCCAACAAGCTCCGACTGCGTGAGAGGATGAATGCCATGGGTGAAGAATGGCTTTGGGCCAATTTCGTGGGGGTTTTCTTGCCCAACAAACCAAAACTCGATTTCCCAGGTTGCTCTCTTGCCCATACCCGAAAATTGACAGCCATACCTCTCCCATCCCAAGGCATTAATTGTCTCAACCAATTGTTGGAAGAATTAAATGGTTGGGTGCATGAGACCAAATGGGTAGTTGAGAGTTCATGGGTTTCCTCAATGAAATGGCTTAACACCATGGCTCAAGGGTTTGGTTATTTTTCCTCCCTATTCTTTGTAAAGATCATGCCCCCATCTCTTTGTTGCATTGCGTAGCTGGTTGTGGGTTTTTCATTAAAATTGGATATTTACATGATGTCCGATCTTACGTTGTGCACCGCTAGCACAAGAACTCTATACATCTATTCTAATTGCCGATACATAGAACGATAAATCAATGGCGGGGCCTTGGCCTTGAGCTCCTCACCATGACGAAATAACAATATTTACATCATTTACAATATTAATGCAATAGGGTCAAGCCTGGGACATTACATTCCCCTCCCCTTGGAATAACACCGTCCTCGGTGTTCCAACACTTCAGAAATAAAATACCCACTTTACATATGTCCAAAATTCACAAAATGTGGTAGGTTTGTCCTGCAATTCACCCTTTACTTGGGTCTTTCAGGATTGAGTCCTTTGGTTTTTACAAACTGCTCTTGCTGGCTAGGACCTTCTAGCTCTGCATGAGGACATCGTTCCAAAACAATTCCTTCTTTTTCTTTTCCTTCCAACTGGTCCACTAACTTGGAGAATTTACTGTTGCTGCCCTCTTGATATTCTCTTGTTGGGCAATCACGGAGGCAATGATTTCCTCCACATCCCCAACATTTCATTGGCGGCTTTACCTTTTCCCGATCCATTTCCTTTGACTTTTCCCACCTGGGACGTTTCTCAATCGGACGATTGGATGAATGCTTCTTCATTGACCCACTTTCCTTTCCCTTGCTGATTGCTCCCAGAATTCTTTTTACCTCTTTTTGCAGACGAATAGAGTCCCGCAAAGCCTCCTGGTTTATCTCATTCTGTTGCCTCTGTAGCTTGAGCATCTCCCCAAGATTTTCTTGGGTCCTGGCAATTGTTTGAAGAAGACTTTCAGCCAACTCTAATAGCCCTCGGTCTGCTGCCATGGTCAATGGGCACAACTGAGCACACTTTGCTTACTAGCAACACTTTCCTGTGCCGACTGCAACCAATTGTTTCACTTTCTTACCTATGAAATTCATCATGGGAATTCTTTGTTAGGACAAGCATATCATAAACATTAAGATTAGTCAATTATTCTCCTAATTGACATGGAATGTCCATGCTCTATTCATGGGACTTCCACACTTTTCATGCTTTCCCAACATACACATGAACTCATTCATGTTCATCCTTTCACAGGAAATTTACTATTTCAGCATTCACAGTTCATCTCAAGCAATTAAACACAATCTATTTTCAGCCATGATATGCACTCAACAATCTTTTGTTTTATAAATGCATCAATCAGAAGGAAAGAGAAGAGTAGGGGTTTCTCCCTCTTAGTCTTGTTCTATTATGGAGCTACACCATCGCTGTGGTTTCATGCTCCTTAGTCTCTTTCACTTCAATGTGAATGCTTTAACTTTCCTTTCTTGGCTATGGCACTTAGTGTCTAAGTTCTGTATATGGATTTTCAGCTAGGGCACCCTTCCCATTATTGCCTACAGAGCCCTTGGCTGCTAAGATCCACTCGTATCCACTATCACCATCTTTCATTACTGCTCATACTGAGCTCTTTAGGACGGTCGTATGTCCACATGCATCTCTAGGATGCCTTCATAATCCTTGCTTCCAGCAATACCTAAACTCAAACATTGAATTAATTCACATGTTTAGTTCATTTTCATAGGGTTTTTCTCTAAACAAGAGTTTTAGGAAATCATAACCAAATCATATACACACGTATATTTACGAGCAAGAAGCTGCAAGGTAACTGAATACTTATCTGTATTGGATGTCTTTACTTTAGTCCACTGGATCCTTCTTCACTTTCCAAGCATTGGATTTCCCGTGGATACAACCATGAAGGTTGGGCCAGCACGTAGGCTACTCCACAACCCTTCGAACAGGCAATGTCAGGCCAATACACTGACTAGTTTTTATCAATTGTTTAAGGGAATGTTTGGACAGCACGCCGGCTGCTCCACAACATCAAGTAGTTAATGCCCAACTAGTCACTCTCTGGACTTATCAAGAACTTTATAGCGTTCAACCAGCTACTCCCTGGATTTCTTAATAGTCTATATCGTCCACTCATTTACTCTCTGGATTTACCAGTAATTTATAGTCTTTCAGGGTCTTGCCTTCCTGCAACGACCAAGGTTTCCAACAAAGAAACAATAGTGTATCAGCTTAGCTGTTAAAAGATTTATACCTGTAATCTTCATTATTCCCAACAAGACATAAATGAAAACGAATACTTATCTGTATTGTGCGTTTCCCCTCTGGTCCACGGGATCCTACTTCGCTTTGCAAGCCTTGGGATCGCCTATGGACTTGGATATAGTTAATGCTTAACCAGTACACCTCCCCATTGGCTAGATTTACCAAGCATTTGGTGGTGCCCAACCAGTCCCATACTTGGTTGGCCCTCTCCAGTGCCGAGCCAGCACATTCGTCTAGGTCATCGACCAATGGAAAGAAACTGCGCCACCGACCATCCTAGGTCAAGGCTCTACTATGGAGCCATAGGTATCTCAGGGTTTTCAGTCAGTCATCGGTGCCCGCCCTCCCACTGCTGTCCCAATAGAGATTTCAGGGTTTTCAGTCAGTCATCGGCGCCCGCCCTCCCACTGCTGACCCAATAGGCATCTCAGGGTTTTCAATCAGTCATCGGCGCCCGCCCTCCCACTGCTGACCCAATAGAGATTTCATGCCTTTACCAATGCCACCACACCTTCTTACACCGTAACCCTTCACACACATCGGCTCTTCATTTATACAAGGACGCCACTCCTTCTTTTGTGCAATTCGGTGGTTCCTTTTAGGAACTTTATAGGTGACTTTCTTGACTGCAGGTTAACATGACCCCTACTCACACAAGGATGATACCTTCTCTTATTACACAACTCTTCGGGCCTGTCCATCCCTTCTGGTAATATTTCACGTGAGCATAGATAGGTTTCTAATTCCCATACAGTCTCTTTGCGTACCCTTCTTCACTCTGCCCGTTAATGTGCAGTATCAATCTGCATCTTTGTAGGCTGACAACACAAGAAGGATAAGCAAGCTCATCAGTATTGCTGTTCAATTCTTAACCACATTCCATATCATTCACTACCAAGTATTGAAACACCAGGAATGCGTCCATTCCCTTAGGGTGTAGTCAATATTGAAAACCCTATCATGACCCAGCACCAGAAAAGGTGTGCACCCCCTTTCCGATGTGTGCCATGTAGGCCCTAATCATACTCAAGCAGTCTGCAATGATATAAATAAGATAGAGCATGCTCTGCATATTAACCCTAATAATTTAGACATGAATGTTCTTGTGTAGGGTTATAGAATACTCATTCATTTTGCAGATGTGTCTCACATGCCTTCTGGACATAGCTTTACCATCTCACTTTCATGGCTTACCGACATGCGGTTTGGCTGAGACATTATCAATGGCGTTTCACCCGAAACCCATTTCCAAAGCATGGGATCCTTCCCATCTAGTTTGGCTCCTTGAGGCCATCACACATGGTCTTCCTGCAATGTGTCATCAAATAGCCAAACAGTCAGCAACATTTAGCAATAAGCTTCAAATATGATTGTTCCATAACCGATCAATAGTATTAATAATTAAATTCAATATGAATTTACAATTCTGTCTCCTACAGAAATTGATTTGCTTAGCAATGAGCCTATTCTTATTTTGTTTGGCTCCTGTAAGTGACACCACTCTGCCCGTTATGGTCTTATGCCCGCTGCCATACATGAGCATCCTACTTACAGCATGTCCTCCTGACACATTTCATATAAGCCAAACAGTCATTAGCAGAATTTCAAATCCGAAACATTTATAAATCTGATATCTACAACTGTTCTTACTAACAGGACTTAGAGCTCTCAACCATGAGATTCCTTCTCATAATCTCTAGATCAAATTTCACAGTCATATCATTCATATAATGCATCACAGGATTTATAAACTCTCTCAATGCACATCTACTCAAGGCTACCTTGCATTGTTTCATGAGTGCTATGCATTCAAGCGTATCATGATCGAAACATGACTATCTCATATAACTTGCATTACCATAATCAGGATCACCAGTCCTCACTTGCTTGGGTTATTAAGCACATAACCAATCATGCACATGGCATGCTATAAATTCATATGAATGCATTGAGATTTCTAACAGTCATAGGGTGTAAGGATAATTCTCTTCACTTACCCATACATCACCAAGCTTGGTAGGTTAACAGTCCCAATCTGTATTCAATATCACAAGCAAACTAACTCAACATAGCTCGAACACAGTTGGAGAGATCTTATCAAATCCTCTTTCAACATTCATGCACTTTGGCACCAATAATCATTACCTGCATGGCTACCATTAACATCGCCTGATGTTACCTGATCAATTGACCTCTTACCAAGGCTGCTCAGTCCTTTTGCCAACTTTGTGATCATAGATTTGTTGCACCATCCTTTCTTCACAAGGTTGTTAGCTTCATGCAACAACATCCTCAGCACATTTAGCCATGCTCTTTGTTATCTTTGGTCCTACAACCAATACCAACATCAATAGTAATTATCAGCCACAATATTCTCCATTAGTGGTTCATTGCATATGCAAACTTCATTATTCTACCAATATACAATATCCCATTTATGCACAATCATTTCCATATGCACTACGCAATGTTTGTTAAGATGCCATCTAGTGCATATACATCTATGTAATCCCTTACATTTCTAACATTTTTATGCCATATGACAATTTCATAATTATAAGTATGATAAAAAATAGGGGTTTAAGGAATTCTTCCCTTTTCGATCCCTCATTGTAACATGGAGTTCCTCTTCCATATCATGCAATTGTAGAAATTGCCCATATTGACAAAAAAAATAAAATTGTTTGTCAAACAGACGCTAGCACTCTTCTGCACTAAATATCTATGATATATGTAGACCTCATTCAAACTCTGGTTATGCATCATTGTTTCCTGCTGAACAAGATTTCCAATGCCTGTCTTCATGCTCCATTCCGACATCGGGTGCGGGAACTGCATCTCTTCAAAAATGGCAACTTTCACTCCAATTCTGCACATTTTACACTGTTGCATTTTGGTCCAGAATGCCAACTTTAGCCACCTGTGGAATAAAATCTATGAGGAATCACGAAAAAATATCTATTGGGAGAAGTTATTCCATATAACAAGGAACACTCAGCAATTCACGGATTTCAATTCCGATGCACCGTTCATCCTCTATGAATTTCTGGGTTTTACTACATCTCACTTTTCACATTTTTCCAAAATTCCAAATTTTGGGCCAAAAATGGCTATCTCCCAAACGGTGCATTTTTGGAAAATCTTCGTCTAATGGAAACTGTCCATCTTAATGAGAATATGAAATATCTAATTCAGTAAAATTTTTGATTCCCACATCTAGGGTCACTTTTACTGCCCACAAGCTTTTCAAAATCTCGAAAAAGTGGCCCGGAACAGTGCTTTTTGGCCTTCTTGCTCACCCCGACTCCACATCCTTTGGAGTTTGGCTCCAACATTCAGAACTTAACATTGTGCCTGCTTCATGGCCGCGCCTGATCAGTTTCAGCTCAAACCGACCTTCCGTCAAGCCTCGGGACTCCGTCCTTCAAAAGTCACTATTCCCCATTTTCTGTCAATTCGGAGAGTAATGGGCTCGGGGTCTTCACTGGTCCTTTCATGGCCTTCGTCAATGGCCTCCGAGCCCCACAGGAATCATTCCATTCTAAGCCCGGACGCTCCTGCTATTCAAAAATCAAGTTTATGTCACTTTACTCTTTTTTTTTTTTTTTTTTTTTGGGGCCGCCGTTGCGGGACGGTTCACCGAACGCTCCCGCAGTTGCGGAGCCATTTGGCGAAGGCTCCCGCAGTTGCGGAGCCATTCGACAAATGCTCCCGCAATTGCGGAGCCATTCGACGAATGCTCCCGCAACTGCGGAGCCATTCGGTGAATGCTCCCGTTGCGGAGCGATTCGCCGAACGCTCCCGCAATTCGCTGAAGCCTTCCGCAATTTCGGAATGACTCGTCGAAGTCTTCCGCAACTTCTGAACGATTCGGCGAAGCCTTCCGCAACTTCGGAATGACTCGCCGAAGTCTTTCTCAACTTTGAAACGATTCGGCGAAGTCTCCGCAACTTCGGAACGATTTGGCGAAGCCTTTCCGCAGTTTCGGGACAACTTCCCGAATTCTTTCCGAAACAAACTTTAAACAAAATTTTCGAAAATAATTAGAATTTTTTTTCGCTTTTTCGGAGCAGTTCGCCGAATTTTTCCGCGTTGCAGAACAACTCGTGGAATCTTTCCGCAAATTTTGGAGGAGAATTCCTTCCGCAATTTCGGAAGGGAATTTCTTCCGCAGTTTCGGGGCGACTTCCCGAACTCTTCCGCTTTGCGGAAAAACTTGCGGAATGCTTCCGCAGTTTCGGAGCACTTCGCTGAATGCTTCCACAGTTTCGGAAGACATTCGGGAATTCCTTCCGAAACAGTTTTAAACAAATTTTCAAACAGACTTAAACAAATTGAAAACTTTCTTTCTGTCAGAGATGACTGTAATTGGATTTGGCCCATAGAGGCCCAATGCTGCAACCAGCAGCTCTGATACAAAATGTCACGTCCCCACCCATCATACTAGTGCAATGGAGAGGATCGTGATGCTAATAATGGGCAATTTGCCCCGATGCTTACTAAATAAAACATCCACATATATAAAAGACAGGCATGCAGATGTACAAATCTAAGCAAACACAGCAGAAGTAAATCACGTGCAGAATTAACACACATCCATCATACATTCAAGATTTTCATGTCATTCATCAATTGAGCAATATCAAACTATCAAATGAGAATACTTATCTTAAACCAGGTAGTCCCTGAGCAACCAGCTACGCTTCTGCAACGTTCCACCCAACCGTAGGCCAGTGTGCTCCTCAATCTCTCAGCACCACTTCCACCCCCGAGCTGGGCATGATCTCCATAAGGAAAAGGGGAAAGCAGGCTCTCACATAGCCAAAGGTATACCCGAATCAGCCAAGCCAATCAGCAATTGGGTTTCTCAGGCTGTTAAGAGATGGACAGAGGTGAATTACTAAGCTAGTGGTGTACTCATTGAGCTATGGATACTTAACTGGGCTCATCAAGCCAAATCTGTCCTCTTCCACTCCTGAGTCTCCTGCTCACGGGTTCAAACCAAGGATGGGGTTTCTACCAGCTCCGAAAAAAAATGTGGGAACACACAAAAACGAAATGGGAAGATTGGGAAACAACCCAGGGAAGCCAAATCCGTTTTTAGAAAAACGTCCCTGGACATTCGGGGGAAAAAACGACCTCCATCCAGTCCCCAAATCGTGGCCCTTCTCTCCCAAGCTACTGTATATGCAAAAACGAGTTACTAGCATGGGAAAATGCAGGGATATTGTGAAAAACGTGAAGGATAAAACCCCAACAAGCTCCAACTGCGTGAGAGGATGAATGCCATGGGTGAAGAATGGCTTTGGGCCAATTTCGTGGGGGTTTTCTTGCCCAGCAAACCAAAACTCGATTTCCTAGGTTGCTGTCTTGCCCATACCCGAAAATTGACAGCCATACCTCTCCCATCCCAAGGCATTAATTGTCTCAACCAATTGTTGGAAGAATTAAATGGTTGGGTGCATGAGACCAAATGGGTAGTTGAGAGTTCATGGGTTTCCTCAATGAAATGGCTTAACACTATGGCTCAAGGGTTTGGTTATTTTCCCTCCCTATTCCTTGTAAAGATCATGCCCCCATCTCTTTGTTGCATTGCGTAGCTGGTTGTTGGTTTTTCATTAAAATTGCATATTTACATGATGTCCAATCTTACGTTGTGCACCGCTAGCACAAGAACTCTATGCATCTATTCTAATTGCCGATACATAGAACGATAAATCAATGGCAGGGCCTTGGCCTTGAATTCCTCACCATGACGAAATAACAATATTTACATCATTTACAATATTAATGCAATAGGGTCAAGCCGGGGACATTACATTCCCCTCCCCTTGGAATAACACCGCCCTCGATGTTCCAACACTTCAGAAATAAAATATCCACTTTACATATGTCCAAAATTCACAAAATGTGGTAGGTTTGTCCTGCAATTCACCCTTTACTTGGGTCTTTCAGGACTGAGTCCTTTGGTTTTTACAAACTGCTCTTGCTGGCTAGGACCTTCTAGCTCTGCATGAGGACATCGTTCCAAAACCATTCCTTCTTTTTCTTTTCCTTCCAACTAGTCCACTAACTTGGAGAATTTACTGTTGCTGCCCTCTTGATATTCTCTTGTTGGGCAGTCACGGAGGCAATGATTTCCTCCACATCCCCAACATTTCATTGGCGGCTTTACCTTTTCCCGATCCATTTACTTTGAATTTTCCCACCTGGGACGTTTCTCAATCAGACGATTGGATGAATGCTTCTTCATTGACCCACTTTCCTTTCCCTTGCTGATTTCTCCCAGAATGCTTTTTACCTCTTTTTGTAGACGAATAGAGTCCCGCAAAGCCTCCTGGTTTATCTCATTCTGTTGCCTCTGTAGCTTGAGCATCTCCCCAAGATTTTCTTGAGTCCTGGAAATTGTTTGAAGAAGACTTTCAGCCAACTCTAATAGCCCTCAGTCTCCTGCCATGGTCAATGGGCACAACTCAGCACACTTTGCTTACTAGCAACACTTTCCTGTGCCAGCTGCAACTAATTGTTTCACTTTCTTACCTGTGAAATTCATCATGGGAATTCTTTGTTAGGACAAGCATATCATAAACATTAAGATTAGTCAATTATTCTCCTAATTGACATGGAATGTCCATGCTCTATTCATGGGACTTCCACACTTTTCATGCTTTCCCAACATACACATGAACTCATTCATGTTCATCCTTTCACAGGAAATTTACTATTTCAGCATTCACAGTTCATCTCAAGCAATTAAACACAATCTATTTTCAGCCATGATATGCACTCAACAATCTTTTGTTTTATAAATGCATCAATCAAAAGGAAAGAGAAGAGTAGGGGTTTCTCCCTCTTAGTCTTGTTCTATTATGGAGCTACACCATCGCTGTGGTTTCATGCTCCTTAGTCTCTTTCACTTCAATGTGAATGCTTTAACTTTCCTTTCTTGGCTATGGCACTTAGTGTCTAAGTTCTGTATATGGATTTTCAGCTAGGGCACCCTTCCCATTATTGCCTACAGAGCCCTTGGCTGCTAGGATCCACTCGTATCCACTATCACCATATTTCATTACTGCTCATACTGAGCTCTTTAGGACGGTCGTATGTCCACATGCATCTCTAGGATGCCTTCATAATCCTTTCTTCCAGCAATACCTAAACTCAAACATTGAATTAATTCACATGTTTAGTTCATTTTCATAGGGTTTTTCTCTAAACAAGAGTTTTAGGAAATCATAACCAAATCATATACACACGTATATTCACGAGCAAGAAGCTGCAAGGTAACTGAATACTTATCTGTATTGGATGTCTTCACTTTAGTCCACGGGATCCTTGTTCGCTTTCCAAGCATTGGATTTCCCCTGGATACAACCATGAAGGTTGGGCCAGCACGCAGGCTACTCCACAACCCTTCGAACAGGCAATGTCAGGCCAGTACGCTGACTAGTTTTTATCAATTGTTTAAGGGAATGTTTGGCCAGCACGCCGGCTACTCCACAACATCAAGTAGTTAATTCCCAACTAGTCACTCTCTGGACTTATCAAGAACTTTATAGCGTTCAACCAGCTACTCCCTGGATTTCTTAATAGTTTATATCCCCCACTCATTTACTCTCTGGATTTACCAGTAATTTATAGTCTTTCAGGGTCTTGCCTTCCTGCAACGACCAAGGTTTCCAACAAAGAAACAATAGTGTATCAGCTTAGCTGTTAAAAGATTTACACCTATAATCTTCATTATTCCAAACAAGACATAAATGAAAACAAATACTTATCTATATTGTTCGTTTCCCCTCTGGTCCACAGGATCCTGCTTCGCTTTGCAAGCCTTGGGATCGCCTATGGACTTGGATATAGTTAATGCTTAACCAGTACACCTCCCCATCGGCTGGATTTACCAAGCATTTGATGGTGCTCAACCAGTCCCATACCTGGTTGGCCCTCTCCAGTGCCGAGCCAGCACATTCATCTAGGTCATCGACCAATGGAAGGAAACTGCGCCACCGACCATCCTAGGTCAAGGCTCTACTATGGAGCCATAGGTATCTCAGGGTTTCCAGTCAGTCATCGGCGCCCGCCCTCCCACTGCTGTCCCAATAGAGATTTCAGGGTTTTCAGTCAGTCATCGGCGCTTGCCCTCCCATTGCTGACCCAATAGGCATCTCAGGGTTTTCAGTCAGTCATCGGCGCCCGCCCTCCCACTGCTGACCCAATAGAGATTTCATGCCTTTACCAATGCCACCACACCTTCTTGGACCGTAACCCTTCACACACATTGGCTCTTCATTTATACAAGGACGCCACTCCTTCTTTTGTGCAATTCGGTGGTTCCTTTTAGGAACTTTATAGGTGACTTTCTTGACTGCAGGTTAACATGACCCCTACTCACACAAGGATGATACCTTCTCTTATTACACAGCTCTTCAGGCTTGTCCATCCCTTCTGGTAATATTTCACGTGAGCATTGATATGTTTCTAATTCCCATACAGTCTCTTTGCGTACCCTTCTTCACTCTGCTCGTTAATGTGCAGTATCAATCTGCATCTGTGTAGGCTGACAACACAAGAAGGATAAGCAAGCTCATCAGTATTGCTGTTCAATTCTTAACCACATTCCATATCATTCACTACCAAGTATTGAAACACCGGGAATACGTCCATTCCCTTAGGGTGTAGTCAATATTGAAAACCCTATCATGACCCAGCACCAAAAAAGGTTTGCACCCCCTTTCCGATGTGCGCCATGTAGGCCCTAATCATACTCAAGCAGTCTGCAATGATATAAATAAGATAGAGCATGCTCTTCATATTAACCCTAATAATTTAGACATGAATGTTCTTGTGTAGGGTTACAGAATACTCATTCATTTTGCAGATGTGTCTCACATGCCTTCTGGACATAGCTTTACCATCTCACTTTCATGGCTTACCGACATGCGGTTTGGCTGAGACATTATCAATGGCGTTTCACCCGAAACCCATTTCCAAAGCATGGGATCCTTCCCATCTAGTTTGGCTCCTTGAGGCCATCACACATGGTCTTCCTGCACTGTGTCATCAAATAGACAAACAGTCAGCAACATTTAACAATAAGCTTCAAATATGATTGTTCCATAACCGATCAATAGTATTAATAATTAAATTCAATATGAATTTACAATTCTGTCTCCTACAGAAATTGATTTGCTTAGCAATGAGCCTATTCTCATTTTGTTTGGCTCCTGTAAGTGACACCACTCTGCCCGTTATGGTCTTATGCCCGCTGCCATACATGAGAATCCTACTTACAGCATGTCCTCCTGACACATTTCATATAAGCCAAACAGTCATTAGCAGAATTTCAAATCCGAAACATTTACAAATCTGATATCTACAACTCTTCTTACTAACAGGACTTAGAGCTCTCAACCATGAGATTCCTTCTCATAAGCTCTAGATCAAATTTCACAGTCATATCATTCATACAATGCATCACAGGATTTATAAACTCTCTCAATGCACATCTACTCAAGGCTACCTTGCATTGTTTCATGAGTGCTATGCATTCAAGCGTATCATGATCGAAACATGACTATCTCATATAACTTGCATTACCATAATCAGGATCGCCAGTCCTCACTTGCTTGGGTTATTAAGCACATAACCAATCATACACATGGCATGATATAAATTCATATGAATGGATTGAGATTTCTAACAGTCATAGGGTGTAAGGATCATTCTCTTCACTTACCCATACATCACCAAGCTTGGTAGGTTAACAGTCCCAATCGGTATTCAATATCACAAGCAAACTAACTCAACATAGCTCGAACACAGTTGGAGAGATCTTACCAAATCCTCTTTCAACATTCATGCACTTTGGCACCAATAATCATTGCCTGCATGGTTACCATTAACATTGCTTGATGTTACCTGATCAATTGACCTCTTACCAAGGCTGCTCAGTCCTTTTTCCAACTTTGTGATCATAGATTTGTTGCACCATCCTTTCTGCAGAAGGTTGTTAGCTTCATGCAACAACATCCTCAGCACATTTAGCCATGCTCTTTGTTATCTTTGGTCCTACAACCAATACCAACATCAATAGTAATTATCAGCCACAATATTCTCCATTAGTGGTTCATTGCATATGCAGACTTCATTATTCTACCAATATACAATATCCCATTTATGCACAATCATTTCCATATGCACTACGCAATGTTTGTTAAGATGCCATCTAGTGCATATACATCTATGTAATCCCTTACATTTCTAACATTTTTATGCCATATGACAATTTCATAATTATAAGTATGATAACAAACAGGTGTTTAAGGAATTCTTCCCTTTTCGATCCCTCATTGTAACATGGAGTTCCTCTTCCATATCATGCAATTGTAGAAATTGCACATATTGACAAAAAAAAAAAAATTGTTTGTCAAACAGCCGCTGGCACTCTTCTGCACTAAATATCTATGATATATGTAGACCTCATTCAAACTCTGGTTATGCATCATTGTTCCCTTCTAAACAAGCTTTCCAATGCCTATCTTCATGCTCCATTCTGAGATCGGGTGCGGGAACTGCATCTCTTCAAAAATGGCAACTTTCACTCCAATTCTGCACATTTTACACAGTTGCATTTTGGTCCAGAATGCCAACTTTAGCCACCTGTGGAATAAAATATATGAGGAATCACGAAAACATATCTATTGGGCTAAGTTAGTCCATATAACAAGGAACACTCAGCAATTCACGGATTTCAATTCCGATGCACCGTTCATCCTCTATGAATTTCTGGGTTTTACTACATCTCACTTTTCACATTTTTCCAAAATTCCAAATTTTGGGCCAAAAATGGCTATCTCCCAAACGGTGCATTTCTGGAAAATATTCGTCTAACGGAAACTGTCCATCTTAATGAGAATATGAAATGTCTAATTCAGTAAAATTTTTGATTCCCACATCTAGGGTCACTTTTACTGCCCACAAGCTTTTCAAAATCCCGAAAAAGTGGCCCGGAATAGTGCTTTTTGGCCTTCTTGCTCACCCTGACTCCACATCCTTTGGAGTTTGGCTCTAAGATTCGGAACTTAACATTGTTCCTGCTTCATGGCCGCGCTTGATCAGTTTCATCTCAAACTGACCTTCCGTCAAGCCTCGGGACTCCGTCCTTCAAAAGTCACTATTCCCCATTTTCTGTCAATTCGGAGAGTAATGGGCTCGGGGTCTTCACTGGTCCTTTCATGGCCTTCGTCAATGGCCTCCGAGCCCCACAGGAATCATTCCATTATGAGCCCGAATGCTCCCGCAATTGCGGAGCCATTCGGCGAATGCTCCCGCAACTGCGGAGCCATTCGGTGAATGCTCCCGTTGCGGAGCGATTCACTGAATGCTCCCGCAATTGCGGAGCAATTCTCTGAAGCCTTCCGCAATTTCAGAATGACTCGTCGAAGTCTTCCGCAACTTCGGAACGATTCGGCGAAGCCTTCCGCAACTTCGGAACGACTCGGCGAAGTCTTCCGCAACTTCGGAACGATTCGGCGAAGTCTTCCGCAACTTTGGAACGATTCGGCGAAGCCTTCCGCAACTTCGGAACGATTCAGCGAAGCCTTCCGCAACTTCGGAATGACTCGCCGAAGTCTTCCGCAACTTCGGAACGACTCGCCGAAGTCTTCCGCAACTTCGGAACGACTCGCCGAAGTCTTCCGCAACTTCGGAATGATTCGGCGAAGCCTTTCTGCAGTTTCGGGACAACTTCCCGAATTCTTTTCGAAACAAACTTTAAACAAAATTTTCGAAAATACTTAGAAAAATTTTCCGCTTTTTCGGAGCAGTTCGTCGAATTTTTCCGCGTTGCAGAACAACTCGCGGAATCTTTCCGCAAATTTCGGAGGAGAATTCCTTTTGCAATTTCGGAAGGGAATTTCTTCCGCAGTTTCGGGGCGACTTCCCGAACTCTTCCGTGTTGCGAAAAAACTCGCGGAATGCTTCCGCAGTTTCGGAGCAATTCGCCGAATGCTTCCTCAGTTTCGGAAGACATTCGGGAATTCCTTCTGAAATAGTTTTAAACAAATTTTCAAACAGACTTAAACAAATTGAAAACTTTCTTTCTGTCAAAGATGACTGTAATTGGATTTGGCCCATAGAGGCCCAATGCTGCAACCGGCAGCTCTGATACCAAATGTCACGTCCCCACCCATCATACCAGTGCAATGGAGAGGATCGTGATGCTAATAATGGGCAATTTGCCCCGATGCTTATTAAATAAAACATCCACATATATAAAAGACAGACATGCAGATGTACAATCTAAGCAAACACAGCAGAAGTAAATCACGTGCAGAATTAACACACATCCATCATACATTCCAGATTTTCATGTCATTCATCAATTGAGCAATATCAAACTATCAAATGAGAATACTTATCTTAAACCAAGTAGTCCCTGAAAAACTAGCTACGCTTCTGCAACGTTCCACCCAACCGTAGGCCAGTGTGCTCCTCAATCTCTCAGCACCACTGCCACCCCCGAGCTGGGCATGATCTCCACAAGGAAAAGGGTAAAGCAGGCTCTCACATAGCCAAAGGTATACCAGAATCAGCCAAGCCAATCAGCAATTGGGTTTCTCAGGTTGTTAAGAGATGGACAGAGGTGAATTACTAAGCTAGTGGCTCACTCATTGAGTTATGGATACTTAACTGGGCTCATTAAGCCAAATCTGTCCTCTTCCACTCCTGAGTCTCCTGCTCACGGGTTCAAACCAAGGATGGGGTTTCTACCAGCTCAAAAAAAAATGTGGGAACACACAAAAAGAAAATGGAAAGATTGGGAAACAACCCAAGGAAGCCAAATCCGTTTTTAGAAAAACGTCCCTGGACATTCGGGGGCAAAAACAACCTCCATCCAGTCCCCAAATCGTGGCCCTTCTCTCCCAAGCTACTGTATATGCAAAAACGAGTTACCAGCATGGGAAAATGCAGGGAGATTGTGAAAAACGTGAAGGATAAAACCCCAACAAGCTCCGACTGCGTGAGAGGATGAATGCCATGGGTGAAGAATGGCTTTGGGCCAATTTCGTGGGGGTTTTCTTTCCCAGCAAACCAAAACTCGATTTCCCAGGTTGCTGTCTTTCCCATACCCGAAAATTGACAGCCATACCTCTCCCATCCCAAGACATTAATTGTCTCAACCAATTGTTGGAAGAATTAAATGGTTGGGTGCATGAGACCAAATGGGTAGTTGAGAGTTCATGAGTTTCCTCAATGAAATGGCTTAACACCATGGCTCAAGGGTTTGGTTATTTTTCCTCCCTATTCCTTGTAAAGATCATGCCCCCATCTCTTTGTTGCATTGCGTAGCTGGTTGTGGGTTTTTCATTAAAATTGCATATTTACATGAGGTATGATCTTACGTTGTGCACCGCTAGCACAAGAACTCTATGCATCTATTCTAATTGCCGATACATAGAACGATAAATCAATGGCGGGGCCTTGGCCTTGAGCTCCTCACCATGACGAAATAACAATATTTACATCATTTACAATATTAATGCAATAGGGTCAAGCCGGGGACATTACAGCACTTCTGACACCTAGCAATGTACTCAGCTATATCCTTCTTCATACAATGCCAAAAGTATTGCTTTCTTGCTGTTGTTATAGTCTTCTGATATCCTGGGTGTCCAGAGTATGGCATTTTATGTATTTCATCCATAACTAGCTTCTTGAAATCTGCATTATTTAGAATGTACAACCTATCTTTGTAGATGAGGATATTGTCTTCACCCAGCTGATATCCTGCACACTTTTCGTCCACATTACCTTGCTGCAACTTCTCTTTAATTTGAAGGCAATTTTCGTCACCGTTTTGGGCTTCAAGAACTCTTGTCTTCAAATCTGATTTGCACATACTTAATGCTGCAACATGAAATTTTCTGTTAAGAGCATCTGCAACCTTATTCTCCTTCCCTTTTACATGCTTAATTTCAAAATCAAATTCACAAAGAAACTCCATCCATCTAGCTTTTCTAGCATTCAAGTTTGGCTAGGCAAACAAGTACTTTAAGCTCATGTGGTCTATTCTAAGCTCGAATCTTCTTCCCACCAAATAATGTCTCCACATCTTAAGAGCATGTACTATGGCTGCTAATTCCAAATCATGTGTGGCATAATTATTTTCATGCTCTTTTAATTTCCTTGACTCATAGCAAATCACAATTCCTTCTTGCATGAGAAATCCACCCAGTCCTTCAATGCAAGCATCTATGCACACTACAAAATCCTTCTTTGGATCTGTTATCTCCAAAATAGGAGCACTGGAAAGTAATTCCTTTAACTGCTGAAAGCTTTTCTCACACTTTTCAGACCATACAAACTTGATATTCTTCTTCTGCAATGAAGTGATTGGGTGAGCTATCTTGGAGAATCCTTCAATAAACCTTCTGTAGTAACCAGCAAGGCCCATAAAAGACCTAATATCTGAAACATTCTTTGGAGTAGACCAATCCATGATGGCATTAATGTTTTCTGGATCAACTGCAATTCCTTCTTCAGAAATAACATGACCCAAGTATTGCACCTTTTTTTGGTAAAACTCACACTTGCTTAACTTGGCATACAACTGATGTTCTCTAAGGACTTGCAACACCATCCTTAGATGCTCCTCATGTTCTTCTTCATTCCTTGAATAGACAAGAATGTCATCCAAGAACACAATCATAAACTTATCCAAATATTTGCTGAACACACTATTCATGAGACACATGGAGGTAGCAGGTGCATTGGTAAGACCAAAGAGCACCACGGTGAACTCATAATGACCATACCTAGTTCTGAAAGTCATCTTGTGAATGTCTTCTTCTTTGATCCTCACTTGATGATAACCGGACCTTAAGTCAATATTTGAAAACACTTTAGCTTCCTTCATTCGATCAAACAAGTTATTAATTCTTGGCATTGGATACTTGTTCTTGACTGTCACTTTATTGAGCTTCCTGTAATCAATACACAGCCTCATAGTCCCATTTTTCTTTTTAACAAATAGCACCGGTGCTCCCCAAGGAGACACACTAGGCCTGATGTACCGCTTGTCCATTAATTCTTGTAGCTGCATCTTCAACTCCACCATATCTGGTGTACTCATTCTATAAGGAACTTTGGAATTCAGTGCTGCTCCTGGAACAAGATCGATTGAAAAATCAATATCTCTCTTTGGTGGTAGTCCCGACACTTCATCCAGAAATACATCTTGGAACTCTCGCAACATCAAGAAGTCTTCTATCCTTGGTCCTTTGTCCTCTGACGAATCTGATATATGGAGTGCATATAATTGAGAACCTTTCTGATAAAACTTTTTCAACTGTAAGGCTGAAATTTGTCTTACTAAAACTTGCTTGGGAATTCCTCTTACAAATCTTGGTCTTCCCTCTTCATCAATACATTCAAGTGCTTTCTCATAACAGTCCAATTTGGCTCTATGTTTTTCTAACCAATCCATGCCAATCAAGGCATCATAAGACCCTAAAAGTAGCATATTTAAATCTGCATGTGTGTGGAGTCCATTCAATTCTATGGGGCACTCCACCACTACTTCACTTACTTTCCTCTTGGTCCCTATGGCTAATTGAACTAACCAAGATTTATTGTGCTTCACTTTTCGAAGAGAACAACCTTCAACTACTTTTGGAGAAACATAACTATGAGTAGATCCTTGATCAATCAAAACATAAATAGATTGCGTAGCAATCTTACCTTCCACTTCCACCACTGATGATTGATGGTCTACTTGATGATTATCCAATGCTACATAAATTTGAGGCATTTCCATTTCCATGTCCTCCACTGTAGCTGCTCCCTTTAAGTTGTGCAACCTTCGGGGATTATCCTTCTGATGTGGACAATCCTTCAGCATGTGGTTTTCTCCACATCCCCAACACTAAAGCGGTCCCTTTGATGCTTTGTCTGCTGCTACTACTGGTTTGAATTCACTCCTTGCTTGCTTCCCCTGTGGAAAGGTTATAGGCTAACCTTTGAATGGTGGTTTGAAACCACTCTTCTTTTGGTCAAACCTCCCTCTTAGATTCTCTTTCCATGCTGGGTTAACCTCTGATTTTCCTTTATTTTGCTCATAGCAATGCATTGCCATTCTAATGGCTTCATCAAGACTTGATGGATTAACAAATTCAATCCTATCTCTGAAACTTTGAGGTAGACTCCCAAGAAAGCATTGGATTTTTACTCTCTCATCTTTGATATAGTCAACATACCTTAATAATTCCAAAAATTTGTGGACATGCTCTTCCATAGATTTTTATCCCAACCTGAGTTCATTGAACTCTTTTCTCTTACTGTCATAATACCTAGCAGAAAGGTATTTCTCCTTGAAGTACTTCTTGAATATCTCCCAACTGATCTTCCTCTCACTGATTCCTTTCACTTGCAAGAGATTGTCCCACCAAATTGAAGCTCTTCCATTTATATTGGAAATGGCAATTCTGGCTTTGTCATTTGCTGAGTAGTCTTGAATTCTGAAATATTTCTTCATTTCAAGAAGCCATGCCTCTGCCTCTTAGCCAACCTTACCTTCCCCATCAAATGTGGGAGACCTTGTCTTCCTGAATTCTCCCTGTGGGATTCCCTTGAACTTCTTTCTTCCCTCAAATCTCCTAGGCACATGCCTTTGACTTCTCTGAGAACCTATGGAGTCACATGATCTACTAGAAGAAGATCTAGAGGAAGGCGTTCTATGCTTCTTGCTCACAGAACTCTTCCTTGGGCATGGAATACTCTTCTTTGAACGGCCTCTAGAGCGACTCTCTGCATCTCTTTCTTCTTCACCCACATTGCTTGGGTTGGACCCAAGGTTTATCCTCTGCTGCATGTCAGTGAGACTTTGCAAGATAGCAGCATTGAGTTGGTGTTGTTCTTCTTGAGCCTTCATCAATCTTTCATTGAAGCTCACCATGGTTTCAACAAAATTTCGAGGAGTCACCTACTCCCTTCTCCCATTGGATTTAGTCTCAGCATTCTCTTCATGCACCATTTCTCCTAGAATGTCTTCTTCATACTCATAAGGATCTTGAGCATCATTTCATGGTCACCATTTTTCCTGTAAGCTACTTCTGCTACAATTATTAAATTTTATGGGCTACAAGCATTGTGCATTATGAAAATATTTGTTAGACATCATAAGTATGCATATAGAAATATACAACAATCAATATTTAACATAATCAACTCATGGAATAATTCACATAACTGTTATGCATTCATTTCTTTTTCCCATTCATGCAATTCTGGAAATTGCTCATATTATCAACAATTTGACAAAACAGTCACTCGCACTTTTCAGCTCTAAATATCTATGTTGTATGATAGCCCCATTCAAATTCTTATCATACACATTTATTCCCTGCTGAACAAGCTTTCCAATGCCCATCCTCGTGCTCCATTCCGACTTCAGGTGTGGAAACTACGTTACTTCAAAAATGACTACTTTCACCACAATTCTGCACATTTTTACACAGTTGTAAAATATCATGAACTGCCAACTTTAGCCACCGGTGGAAGCAATTCCATAAAGATTCAAAAAACCTTTTCTACTGGGCGAATTTAGTCCATATAGCAAGGAACACTTAGCAACTCATGGATCTCTGTTCCGATGCTCCATTCATCTTCTATAAAATTATGGGTTTGACTACTTTCCACTTTTCACATTTTTCCAAAATTCCAAATTTTGGGCCAAAAATGGCTATTTCCCGAACGGTGCATTTCTGGGAAATCTTTGTCTATTGGAATATGTCTAGTTTACTGAGAATATAAAATGCTGAGTTCAGTAATTTTCTTGATTCCGAATTATAGGGTCACTTTCAACCACTGCAAGCTTTTCAAAATCCAAAAAACATGGCTCAGAATAGTGCTTTTTTCCCTTCTTGCACACCCCGATTCCACATCCTTTCGCATTTGGCTCAAAAACTCCAAACTTAAAACCGTTCCTGCTCCATGACCGCCCCATATCAGTTTCCGCTCAATCCGACCTTCCGTCAAGCATCGGGACATTGATTTGTAAAAGCCATTCATTCTGATTTTATGCTAAATCGAAACATAATGGGCTCGGGATCTTCACTGGTTCATTCATGGCCTCCATCAATTGCCTCAGAATGTTACTGAAGTCATCATATTCCGACCTTGCATGCTTCTGTAATCCAAAAATCAATTTTCGGGCTCTATACATTTTTTTTTCCAGCCACACACAGGCCACAACCCGCAACCCGAAACCTAAACTTGCGGGTTTGAGAAGTCAAGTTTCGGTCACGGAATGTAACCATCCCACAACCCGCAACCCGAAACCCAAAATTGTGGGTTTGGGAAGTCAAGTTTCGGTCACGGAATGTAACCATCCCGCAACCTGCAACCCGAAATCCGAAACCTGAAATTGTGGGTTCGGGAAGTCAAGTTGCGGTCACGGAATGTAACCATCCCGCAACCTGCAACCCAAAACCCAACACCCGAAATTGCGGGTTCGGGATTGCGGAAACCGAAATGCGCAATTTCAAAACTTTGCATTCCCGCAACCTGAAACTCGACATCCTGAAAGCCGAAATTGCGTGTTCGGGATTTCGGAAATCCAAACGCAAATTTTGAAAACTCGCATTCCCGAAACCCGAAACCCGACATCCGCAACCCTAAAACGCTTCCGACCCTGCAACTTCCGGGGTCCATAACTCCTTCGTCCCTTAGCCAAATGGGACAAGTATGGTACCGTTGGAAAGCTCTTGGAGAGATCTACGCACTTGTGTGATCCTCTTCCACACCTGAGAAATATGACCCTGCCATTTTTCCAATCAAAAATGCCGCCCAACTTCACCAATACTGCGTTAAAACATTCTGTCCCTTGCCTGTAACTCAAAGTTTGGCCCAAGCAGCCCCAGTGCTACAAGATGGGCTCTAATACCACTCTTTCACGTCCCCTTCCATCAATCCAGTGCAAGGGAAGGAAACATAACTGACATCCCGGGCTTATTTGACAATCTCAGCCCCATACATTACTCATAAATTCATAACAATTAAAATCTTCTGTGTGTAGACTCATACTCAATATAAACACAACAGAAATAAACATAATTGCAAACACACAAACAATAATGCATCATCATATCTGACACAGGCATATGATGTTTCATTATGCAGAGAATTCAATCTCGTACTCATGATATGCACAGACTTCATGTCGATTTCATTAAGACAATCATTTCGTTTCATTAACATGGGCAATTAACATTCAGAATTAACACACTGCAAAACATGTAATGCATATAATGTAAATCACAGAGCAAACATATCTGGAAGATGAAGCTGTCCAATAACTGGCCATGTGAGAGCAACGTTCCACCCAACCATAGATCTTTGTCCAGCTTGTATTCTTTCAGCTGAGAGATCACCCTCGAGCTGGGTTGTGTATCCACTAAGGAGGAACTAAATAGGCTCACTCACACCTATGGTTTCACTCAACAACTATGCTAAGCCAACTCACAGTTGGGTTTATCAAACATACAACAAACAAAGGAGGAAAATGCTAAGCCAGTGAGCTCATCAACAGAGCTACAAGCATCTCAAATGAATTCAACAGTCAAGGCACCCACATTACCTACCACACCCAACACAAGGAAGGTCCCCTTCTTTGCTACACAATCCCTCAGTAATCCCTTTCCTCCATTGCTCTTTAGGGTGGGCATAGAAAGGTCCAACCACTAATCCTTGAGATTCTAGCCTTCACTGGGTTTATCAAGCAAACCCAACCTTTGCTCAGTGATTCACAATTGGATTTCTCACAATTATATTCATCAAATAACTCAATCCCGTCACTAGTTTTCTGGGCTATAAAAACTGGGGCTTCCAATGGATTTCGGGGCATCTAATACTCCCAAATTCGCCCCAAGGTTCATATCTATGGATCCCCCATTGGATTTCACTGTCAAATACCAAATCTGGTTTTTCTCCCTGCTAGGAATTCGTTTTTGGATGGAAAAATGATGCTGGGATCTTCCACACTGGAATGGGAATGAGGAAGAAGCAACTCCCATGAGGTAGAGTCACTTGTGGTACAAGAAAATAGATCCCATACCTGCAAATACGAATTTCTGGGTTTCCCATGCTCCATTGAAGCCATGGGATGAAATGTTCAACTACTTCCTTACAACAGAAATAAATTTCATCAAGGAAAATCAAATGGGTTCTCGCAATGACATTCGGCAGCATATGGTTCATCTCCACAGCCCCCTCACCACTCCCTAGTGGATACACATGGCCCCTTCTCATTCTTTGCTCCCATAGGCAGTTTTTGGTATTTCTTTGCAATATTAAATATTTACATCAATTTACAATATCCCATGTCTTAATAGCACATGGGTAACAAAATGTCAAATGCTTGTCCATTTAAAATAAAATACGAACATATACTAGTGGGGCCTTGGCCTTGAGCTCCACGCTAGGGAAATATACATTGCATGTACACAATATTCACATTAAGAACCAATATTTCATAAGGGTCAAAATTGGGGTATTACAAATATCCACCATTTATATAAATTCACATGATTTGTCTATAATTATTTATAATATCCTTCTACTCAATTATTTATAATCAAGATACATATAAACATATGTTTAATATTTGTCTAACAATTATCACAACTATTAACTTAAAATGAATGTACCTAACATCTTTCTAAATGTTAACTCAACTATATATAATAAAATTGTATATAATGGTTATTTCCATTATTTATAACTCTATAAGATACATATTTAAATATGTATATCATGTTTATCTAAAAGTGACCTAAATTGATATATATATAATAATACATACATAATATCCATCACTATATAAAAGTGTAAAAATCTATTATTTGAAAATGGATTTAGAATAACTTAGGCCATATTATATTAGCTAGATATTTAAAATGAATAATAATATTGCTAGGATGAACTTATAATCTCACCTATCATAATTCAATATGATAAGTCAAAACATGGTTCCTTAGTCATTGTCTTTTCTTATGGGTGGTTTTGTTACTTATCGTTTTAGTTGTATTACCATTCTTTTAATCTTCCAGACTTAAACTAAGGCTTATAAACATAACACTAGCTCGAGGTCCACTGGTGGGGCCTTGGCCTTGAGCTCCTCACCATGGCCATTTACAAAATTCATAATTTCATTTACAAGATTAATAACAATAGGGGTCGAATTTGAGGGATGTTACACACTCCACCCCTTAAAGATAACACCGTCCTCGATGTTCAACGGTTTGTCTTTTGCGTCCATTCACTGTCTTTCGCTTACTTTTGTTCTTATGCTTTGGTCATCTTCATATTTTTGGGATTTTCCGTAAGCTCTTTTTACTTATAACCTGCACATTATAGAGATCATACAAGATCTTCCAACGTTCTTTAGTATAACATAAGTATGCAAAATCTCAAAATAGTAGATGTTCATCATTCTTCCTCTTCCTTGAGGAAATATTTTTCTTATTCTAGCATTCATAACATTCATACATGAATATAGGTGATAGTCTAGCTACAAGACAATTTATTATCATTTGTTTATATCATAAAACAATTCTTTTAACAGAACTTTGTAATCACCAAACCTCTTTGTGCTTCAACAATCATGGAGACTTGCGTACCAAATGCTCTTTTGTATTTCAATAATCATGGAGACTTGTATACAAAAACATGAGTCCTTTGCCAAAACTTGGCAGGAGTATTATCTCAGTAAGAACACGTCAGCCTTACTCTGTAACTCAACAGGGATACATATGTCTACTTTCAACAGGGATATGACATTCTTACAATACAACTTAAAACATAGCTTCCCCTTTTTTGAAACACTTTATGTTGGAAGAAAATATTATCTTAACTTTTATTGTAAAGTTTTATATTTGGACAAGTTTCCAAGGATGACTGTAATTTGCACAATATTTTATTATTAAAAACATGAGACAAATACCCAAGGATGCATGTTTACTGAACCACTAAGTAGATGAACTCTGTGTAGAAGCAAGGCACTCAACTTTGTATAACCGGCAATGAATAGAGACTTGCCAAAAACCTCAATCTCCGCACTCAGCAATAGAAACTCTGCACTCAGCAGTGAACAAGGCAGAATTACACCATGATAAAAAACATAGCATATCCCCTCATCGAATCTCTTGGGTGCAAGCAGCAGAAACCCAAGGTAAATTTCCTCGTCAGGAAAAGTGATAAACCTCAGTCCAAAATTCGATTTCTTTATAAAGATGCCTAGGTCTTTAGTGGTCAATTTTCAATAAATGAGCCTCAAGCTCCATTACCATCTTTCAGGGCACTATGACCACAATTCAAGGGAGTTGTCCCATACCAACAGCTAGTTACTTGCCTCATGATGCTGCCATATGTCCATTGCCTTCTACCCCAGATTCCATTCCACCTAGTGGGTCAGTAAACACTCTTTCAACAGTATATAGAATCATAATCAGATCAGAAATTCAAACTTGTTCTTCTGCATTATCAATATTTAACTAAAGGATACTAAATCAGCATGTACAGAATTTTAATGATAATTACTTAAGAGATGAAATAACAAGTAGAACCTGCAAGGGTAGACAATCACCCAAGGATTCTAATAACTTTCAAAATATCATGTGCTCAATCAATCACAATAAGGTTGCGATTCTTCATTCCCAATAATCAAACTCGTACTACTTAATAAGATCTTTTTAAATTCAATGCACGTCAATCTTTTATTAGAAGATAGTCCCTATCAATAGTCTATTTATGAAGAGAATAATTAGATTCTTATGGATTCAAAAATAAGTCTACTTAAAGTCCTAGAAAATACTGCTATACAATAATACATTTTTAGCCTAATTCCTTAACATAACGATAAGAATTTCTGAAATGAAATACAATTATGGTTAAGTAATAAAGTGACGATTTTCCATAAGCAAAATTAATATTAAAAACACTTCATCATTTTATCGCATGAATTCATACATGTCCTTTAAACATATCATGTAACCTAGTCATATCCATTCTAGCTATCAATACTTAGGATAATTAAACTTACTCTAGGTTATATCCTATATGAACTCCATTCTATTGGATCTTATAATAACAATGAAAGAATGACCGTATACACCTTTTTGTTTTAAGCATGCTATCATAATCCTAAGTACAAGGATGCACCTTCTAACTTTTGACTTTTGAGAACTAACTTTTATTTCGAATAATTTAGCTAAATAATTATAACTTTTACCAACAAATGCTCTATCCGATCATCTTCTAAACATTATATGAATCTTGTCGTAACCACTATGCATAGATATTGAAGGTGTTCAAGTGGCTTTGCTAAATCGAATAATTTTACTTCTTCATAGTGTATTAATGAAACTATACTTTTAACTTAATGTTGTCCATAGGTAATAGAATTTGGACAACTAAAATGTGGAATTAAATGATGTTTCTACGAAATTTTCAAATTTATAAATAAGCGGTATGTTCACAACATTTTGCATAACTACAGAAATCATTTCAACAAGTTACCACTTTTCAAAATAATACCATACGACAATATAAGTATTCGTATATAGCAAAAGAAAACTCATAATATAGGAAAACATGCACCTCATTCAAAATTTTGTAAGAAATACAAATGTACTTATCTTTACGCTTTCGGAGAAACTCGAAGTGGTACTTTGAATAATATTACTCCTCGTCCATCCAGTCCATGCATTCAAAATGAAACAAAAACAACTGAGTGATTAGTTTATCAACTTTAATGTTTTACTCAATCCATGTTGAGCCCAATAGGCTCGACTGTTTTAACCTAGTGCTCTGATAACATTTGACACATCCCCAAATTTCATAAAAATTTAAAATTTTTCTAAAGAGCCTAATTACTATCATTTCTATGCGGAAGTACAATTGCAACTAAATTAGATCTTTATTTCGGTTTGAAAATACGCTTAAATGTGGTTATTATTATTTATGTCTATCCTAAATTTAAAAAGTGCATCAACGACATTTAGAGGAATACGAAATCCTATGTCTCACAACATATGTCCTAACCCAAATTTGTGACTTTAGTAAAATTTACTAAACACCCAAATACATTTCCATAACCCAAACAACATATTTATAATGAAATGTTATTTTACTATAATTTTTATTTGCCTTCAAACAATACTTTATAACCTAAAAATGCCTAAACCATATATTCGAACACTCATACTCATCATCAGTTTCCTTCTTAAAAAGATGAACTACACAACTTCTAAATCATACCTTGAGCAAAATAAGAGAATATTAAGACAGTAATATGCTATTTCCTTAAATAAAAGCACGTTTATATAATCCCTACCATTTGATACATTTGCTGTAAGTGTGAGTAATTCTAGAAACAAAAATTGCCAATTAAGATCAATATGAATAATTAATTGCAAGTTATACTTCACCATTATATACTCATGTTTTGATATAATGACAAAACAACACAACATTAAAATGCTTAAACAATTAGGTCATGAATCAATAAGTCATTTACATAAGAAGACAAGTTGCATCAAAAGCAGGCCATTTTTGACGTGGTTCACCCGCATCTTGGGCTACGTCCACAAATGGTTGTTTTAGATTATTTAAATAAAACGAAGAGGTTACACTAACAACAAAGTTGTTGCCAACCACTTTCTTAACTAGCTTCTCTCATAAATAGATTTACTAGCTATCCTTTTCAATCATTAAACAAAGGCACAACAAATAGATCTTACTTTCCTTAAAAGTCATTTGTATTATAACTCAATGTAATATATGTAAACCCATTCTTTTAGTAATGGAGATAAAGGCTAAGGTTCTCATAACCTTAATTGTTAAGTACTTTATAGTCTCATCATAATTTCTTAAATACAAGGGTAAGGTGTCCAACCAAGTTTTTAACTAAGGGAAGATATATATAATATATATTAACCAAGGAACCAACCTTTGCCTTCCTTACCCTCTTTCAATTTTTGTTTCACAACATACTATATTCAAACTCTTTTACCAAGAGAATCATATAATCCAATATATTTATAAAGGTCTATTTATTTATATATGTAAAGAAACCTTCTAACTTTCACACCTTCTTCTAAATTATGGACCTATTCATTTCCGGGTAAACTTATTCCTTAGTCCCTTATTCATTCAATATTTAACCAGATTTAATAACCCAAATCTTTGTGCAATGACAACATTCTGCATATATAAAATCGATTAGAAGGAATATAACATATCAAATAATATATACATATATATGCAAATTAACAAGCATGTAATATATATGTACCGCAAAGCTAACATAGCATGAAAATAATGTTTACGGGGATATAGTATATGTATATATATATTTATATAATTATATATATACCATGGAGTTTAAAATTTCGAAATAAGTGTCTCAGGTAGCTGACCTAAAATCTTATCATATAATGATAACTATCCAAAATAGTGTGAGAAGAGGTCAAGCTTCACTCGTGATGCTGACCTAAACACTCATCCTTTATATAAGAAAGTCAATACTCTCATCTGCAGCGATTACTTGAGGTTGTATCTTGTAAAGAGCCATCAACCCTCCCATCATAGAGGTCCATTAATAACGTTAGCATAAAATACACAGAGAGGGATATCCACTGAATCGATTTATAGCAGCGTTGATATATATATATATTACAAAAGCACCTAATCCCGAATCACACTATTATTAATAAGATATTAATAAATCTTAATAGGGATATGAATATACAAGGAAAACCTCAATCATAGCAGCGAATATAAAAAGTAGATACAGTGGCAACACCAAACAGTAAACAGGGATCAGGGCATCACTAAATAATATACATAGGGATCATCACGAAAATTCTGTGGCAGTAATGAGATATAGCAGAGATTTACCTCTGCAGTGGTTGATACTAAAAATGCGTAGGACAACGATCAACAAATGGATATCTCAGGGTAAACACATTCTATGGAAATATAAATGTTGAGATCATAGATAACAAACAACTCAGGGATTACAGTCCCTTTCCAATGCAAGGTTAACTTCCATGTTGTAATCAAATGTGGCGAAAAACACATCTAGACGATGCCATAACATATGCAGAAATCGGCTTAAAAATATGAAATCAAATGTGTGAAACACATACCTCAGAAGTCGGAAGATGGAAAAATAATCGGGTTAGCAATCAACCTCTGTATAACTCCAAAAAAAACCAGTCATGCTGCTCTTTAAGAAATTTCAGGCTTCGTGTTCTCCATAACCGCGTTTCCTCTTCTTGATACAGGCTCCATCCTGGTATTGATCAATGGCAAAAAGTACCTTCTTTCTTCGCTGTTGCGCTTAAACAAATAATCAAAAACCTCTTGTGATGCTCCATCGCCTGAGTATCTTCTTTCCTCACAACGCCTTCCTAAGTTTTTAACTGGATCATGTTACTCCCTGCAACAGTAAGCAGCAAGCAGCGAGTGTAGAGGCTTGGTCTTGAGAAAGTGACCATTGGTCCAAATCATGCCTCCACCACCGGTGTAGATCCTTTGGAGAAATCGCCCAGTATTAAATTGGGTCGCACGCTCAATGGTTACTGCCCAACGGTACCAGACATACAATATAACCAAGGAAAACAAAATTTAAGGTTTGGCTTCACCGATCATCTCTCTCTCCAAAGCCCACACTGCCAAACCGGACACACAGCTATCGTTTTCATAAATAAATTAACAATATCAAGCAAAGATCATACCGCCCCTCATTCATCCGCTCTCACTATATAAGTAGAAAATGGATCAAAGACCCAACTCTTTCCAAATGTCCACCGAATTCCTACTTCACCAAGTGGAATGAAGGAAAACACCGTTCTAAGCTAATGATGCCAAGTGTTAAATTCGGTTTTAACTGAACTGGCGAGGCCGACCAGGTTCCTCAAAATGAGGCTGGCGATGTAAGGTGCCTAAGTGTCTATGTAGGGAGACAAATGGCGAAAGTCGGTTTTCGGTGTACTTCCATCAATACACACAAATGTATGTGAAAACATGTGGTGGCAACACCTAGAGAAAAGTGTTCAAAACGAGATCGTCTTCCTTCAGATTCAATGCAGAGATATACGAGGGTAACCCTAACTTTATGGTGTGTTTGATCAACAGGTTGTAGGGAAAACAATGGGGAGGTTGAGTTTTAACGTCGAGTGTTTTTGAGGATCTAGTATCATAACAAGTGGCGGCCATTATGAATTCATCTTTCCACTAAGGGGGCATCTTGCTAAAAGCAATCCTTACTATCATCCACCTTGTTTTAGTTAGGCATTAGCCTTTACTTCCACTACCATCGAAACGGTGGAGTGAACCACCTTAGGTGCACACTATATAATTAAACCATATATAATCTGGCACATAGCATATAAACAATTTGTATTTGCATAATTATATACACAACACAGTCATATATAAATTCTGAAATTTTCATTAAACCATCGTATGTATATTAATCAATCATGCGTATATATATTTTAATGCATTTCTTATAATCAGTTATATCTTTAATTATAATCCAAGCTTATTTTAGCTCCGTAATTGTACTATATAAAACCTACAAAATATCATTGTAGTTATGATTTTATATAACTTTAGATAATAGTTATCACAACTAATTTATTGATTTTAAATATAGCTATACAAAATATCCACCCTTTATATAAATACACATGATTTGTCTATAATTATTTTCAATATCCTTCTACTCACTTATTTATAATCAAGATACATATAAACATATGTTTAATATTTGTCTAACAATTATCACAACTATTAACTTAAAAAGGATGTACATAACATCTTTCTAAATGTTAACTCAACTATATATGATAAAATTGTATATAATGGTTATCTCCATTATTTATAACTCTATAAGATACATATTTAAATATGTATATCATGTTTATATAAAAAGGACCTAAATTTATATATATATAATAATATATACATAATATCCATCACTATATAAAAATGTAAAAATCTATCATTTAAAAATGGATTTAGAATTTAACTTAGGCCATATTATCTTAGCTAGATATTTAAAATGAATAATAATATTGCTAAGATGAACTTATATTCTCACCTATCATAATTCAATATGATAAGTCAACACATGGTTCCTTAGTCATTATCTTTTCTTATGGGTGGTTTTGTTACTTATCGTTTTAGTTGTATTACCATTCTTTTAATCTTCCAAACTTAAACTAAGGCTTATAAACATAACACTAGCTCGAGGTACACTGGTGGGGCCTTGGCCTTGAGCTCCTCACCATGGCCATTTACAACATTCATAATTTCATTTACAAGATTAATAACAATAGGGGTCGAATTTGAGGGATGTTACATGGATCCAAAGGTACAACTACAACTCTCAAAATGTAGTGTTTTGACGTCGACGAGAGATGAAGTGCATGATAAGACGAGGGCCTTACCCTAATAACCAAGATCATATTGTAACCAATTGGTGGATGGAAAAAACTGACACAATATTGTTTGTTAAGTGTGGGGCACATAACTTCCTTTGATTGATGTAAACATGGGGAGTGGGGACGGTATATTTCCTTCCAGAATGAGATAGATTGAAAGGAATAGAGACAAATTGTAAATGAAAGGAATTTGATGGAGATGTAAAATGGAGAGTAATGGTAACAAGTCAAAACAAATACTATTGAGGATATTGAGACTCAAATACATCGATCAAAGGTGACCATGGGTTGCTTCCAAAATAATATAGTGTTCCTGCAAAGTAAGGTGATCGAGGAATTGTTTGTACATAAAGAATAATGGAAGGGTCCCCAAAGCTTTAGGTGTGTTGGGGGACCAATTTGATGATGGGTGGAGTCCCCATGGTTTTGAGTGGATCGGGGGACGATTTCCAAGAAGAAGTGGGGGATTTTGTAGATGCAAAGATGGGTGCCCCATGAATCAATGCCATGCAGTGTATGCTTGTGGGATAACTGAATAGAACTTGTTACTCCTAAGGGTGGGGGCCCCATAGGTGTGTTCATGAAGGTGTTGATACAAAGAATATTGCGGAGGTTAAAGTGCTCATGGAGGTATGAGTGGGATTTGTGAATCTTTAACGTAACATCAGCCGAGGAAGATGACGGTGTTTTCTTAGTGGAGTAAATGCACAATTACAAAATGATAAGCTAAGGGGGGATCTTTTCACGTTTTGTCAGGTTCCTCAAACTTGTGGGGGATCGAAATCATGGGTGTCAATTGATGACTAAGATGGAAATGGTGTGCACACCCATGGAGGAACATGATATTCCTAGTTATGATGTTGATGGCATGCCAATACTTGAAATTAGGGCCCTGTGGTTATCAGCGGGAATACTAGTAGATGCATTATAAATAGAGGGTGGATAGTGCCTATATGTCAGTTTCAGAATGATACATGTGGTATGGATCTAGGCACCATTGCTGAAGCATGGAGCCTTGTTCTCATAAAAAAATAGTCTTGATATTGTCTTGGTTGAGATCCTTCACATACGACACACATACCCAAGTGTAGTAAAGAACATAACCAAGGTGTTATCTCCCCAAATAAACGTAGACTAGTCAAGTCATCTAGGTGACAGGAAGTCTTTTATCTTTCTGTTTTTGGTCCACACGTGTCTGAGTTCTAGTCCAGTAGGTATGAGAAGGTAACGAAGTCTAAAAATGATATTTTTGCGTCGGTCTCCTTCCGAAGACAGAGTTTCAGGTTTCAGTAGCTTAGGCGGGCTTGGTTTCGGCTCATTAGCTACCGAAATCCAGGTTTTCGGCTGTTTATGGTGTAAAAAGACAGAACATTCCAACCACCAAAAACGGAAAAAGTTACAGCGTAAAGCGGAGAGATGGTTTTCGGTGGCTTGGGCGAACATGACGGTGTTCATTAGCCACCGACAGGTCAAACATTTTCCGCAGCTCAAGGGGCAAAGCCGAAATCTTCCCTAGCTGCCGAAAGGAAAAATTTATGCCCGCATTCATGAAGCCGTTTCGGGGGTTTAGGCGAACACAATGGTGTTCATTAGCCACCGAAAGCCAAGCATACTTCCCGCAGCTTGCCGTCAACTGGGTTGGGTTGGCTTCGGCCGCTGAAAATAGAAGGCATTAGCGAAAATCATTTTCCGGCGGCATAGCAGGTTTGAATACAAATTATCGGCTGCCGAAAGGGAAGTCACGTCAATTGATGGACATGTCAAATCAAGGGTTTGGGGTCTTGATGCAGGGAACCCATCATAGTTAAGCCGCCGAAAGGGTCATTTCAGCCAAATTCTGATGCACCCCGAGAGCAGTCTGCACGCCACCGCCATGTTTCTGACCAGATGGACCTCTTTCACATCCACTTAACTGCTTTTCTAAAATTTTGTTCCACTGCCACAATCATACCTCAGCCACCATAATTTCACCCTCATGATTACCCACTTTTGCATACCCTCGGAGTTAGCTCCCGAAAGGCCACACCACCTTTCCATTTTCGCCCCCACCATGTCGATTGAGCCCATTTTTCCCTATTCCCTATCGCTCTCTCAGTCCAGGTTTGAGCAGCAAGTGCCACCAAGCAGGTCTTCGATGCCGAAAGGGGGAGGAGTAGTTTTGAGAAAGGAATTAAGTGACACCTGCTACCTGGAGGAACACCCCGAGGTAGGTCAGTTTTTCAAAAATGTTGGTTGCTATAACTTCTGTAAAAAACTTCAGGGTTCTCACCAAAAGGTAGCTGAGGCTTTCGCCCTATCATATGATGGAGAAAAAGCAGTAATCGACAAGGAAGAGTTCCATGTGGACGATGCCCTCATTGCCCAGGTAACAGAATTTCCCACAACCGGGGAGAGCTGGTTTAAAACCATGATTAAGAAGGATTTTGAGTTTAAATCGTATCTGAAACTGGAGCACAGGAGTCAGGTCTGGAAGAAGGACATCCCTATGTCATACCTGGAGGACAATTGGCAGCTGTTATTGAAATCCATCCTAGCCTATATAACCTGTGAGGGCAGGTATAACCGGGTGTTAATCTATCATTTCAGATTGTTGGATCATTTCATGGGAAAAAACCCTCTAAATCTCCCGTTTTACCTCCACAAGAGCCTCACCAAAATGGTTCAACCCTCCAAAATTGCAGGGAGGCTATTCCACCATGGTCTGATCAAATTGTTGGTCTCTGAGTTATTGCAGAGAAAGGGCATGAAATGGACTTTCTTTCTCTTCTAGGGCGGGCTTGAAACCGAATTGCAGCCAGAAGGTGAGAAGAAATCTTCAAACCCCAGGAGTGGAAAACGGAGAAGGAGGGCTCTTCCCCCAAATTTAGTTAAGCCCCTTTCCTCAGCTCCACCGGTGAAGAAAACCAAAAGGAAGCTGACATATGATGATAGGGTTGAGGATGAAGGGATGGTTGCAGAAGAAATTCCTTCGAGAAGTGCAAATCCTTTGAACCTCCCTTACACTGATTCTGAAGAGGAAGGGGAGTTGCAGAAAGTGGAATTTTGATGAGGAGAAAACAGGACAGGTGCCCCAGACAGAAGCCCCAGCCATGATAGAGCAGGAGAATGACTATGTAAAGTTGTCCCCATCTACTTTTATGGAAGAGTGGGGCTTGGACTGTGTAAATTTACCCTCCCCTACACCCGTGGAGGAGAAGAGTCAGGAAGTGGCAGACAGGCCAACCGAAAAGGCGAAGATTTCAGCTTCACAGAGAATCAACTGGCTCCTTCAGCAAGCTTATGAACGCGAGTTCCTCCAGAAGGTTATTAAAGAGAAGAATGAGAGGCTGATAGAGAGGTACAACGAGCTTTACAAATACTTTCATGGATTGACCAAGAAACATGGCAAGATGAGGGGCAGGAACATTAGGCTCGTCAGGGAAAACATCCGATTGAGGAGAAGGGTCGAAGTTTTAGAAGGCAAGGAAGGATCCCAAAGTTCCCAGCCCATGGCACATTCAAACCTAGAGACCTTAGCTGTTGCCTCGATCGACTTGGCAAACCCTCCGACCTCGGCCCAGGAGGAAGAAACATCCAGGTAACATGAAGATGTAAACACAGTTTTGACATTTCTTTTTGCAGTTAAATCTTACATGGTTTTCGGCGGCCTGGGCGAACACCGAAACTGTTCATTAGCTACCGAAACCTGTTCTAGTAGCTTATGGTGTGCAATCAATGTCCTCCCAGATACTGAAAAGGAGATAAGGTTTTCCCGCACCCTAAAAGCATTTCGGTGGTTTAGGCGAAGCGTTATCATGATTCATTAACCACCGAACGTTAGTCTTTCGGTTGCTTGTCACCTTCAAACTCAGTTTTGTTAGCCGTCGAAAATGAAAACAAACGCATGAATATATCAACAGGCAGCAAAAAGTTTTGGTGGTTCCTAGCACCTTGAAGGCATTTTCCAGAAGGCTGACAGGCGTTCAAGTGTACCACAATCACCTCTGTGCGCAGATTGGGAGCGCTGGCAGATTTGACAGTAGAATATTCTCACCTATTTTTGGAAAAAACCCCTACAATTTTCTGCAGAATGGTATTTTTACACCTGCCCCAGCTCCAAGATGCTCGTCTCAAACTGCCAGGCGTGGTGTCACTTACACGGAGCAGTTACTTTGGTCATGATGCGTTACTGCATCTATCATTGGTTGTTTCAGTCATTATTTTTAGTATATTCGATCCATCTGTTGGGGATCTAAAAAACTGTGTAATGGCTATAAAGCCGAGGACTGAAGTAGAATACAGGTTCGATTTTCAGAGATTTTCAGACATTTTGTAAACTCAGATATTTTATGCAATAGCAGTGAAACCAGTTTCTTTTGCTATTAATTGTTCAGTTTTTCCACCTTCTTTCTTTTCTGCACTTGTGTTTGAATGTTACATTCACGCTGTTATGTTTGCTTACATTTGATGACTGTCATCTTATCATTGTACTCACAAGCTTAACTCTGCAAGTGTTCTGTGACTATTATAATCTGCCATTCATATATAAGGTTTTGTGTATGATTCTGCTAATATGATAGTTATTTCTCCATGCAATCACTTATTTTACAACCTCTGAACGCTGGTGGTTGAGAGCCTTGTCTATCTGAGAGCATTAAACATGTTTTGAGTGAAAAAGAGTGTTTGAATCGTCTAACTTGATCCACCCCCTTTTTATTATTCATATTTTGGTCAAGTTACCAGGATCTTTCGACTGCAACCTAGAAAGACTCTTGGAGTGATAACACAAGGTATTGACAATGCATAAATCATATAACCAAAGCAAGGCATATCTGAGGGGTATGCATGTGAAAATAGCATCCTAATGAAACTAGTGGGAATCCGTATTGGTTGTCTTCATGTCAAAGAGATCGAAACGCTGATCGTGGCGGTGTGAATAGTTTTTGAAACGGATCTATGGTTTGTTCATGGGGTCGGTTTGAAGTTGGTGTCGAATGACTATAAATACGGGTGGGGCCCACTTTTCGAAATTATTTGTACTATTCATCGATGACCTCCTAGAGCGTGTTTTGAGTGATTTTGGGAGATCCGTAGAGCCTTTGGATGAGCCGCAATTTCCATGTATGTCGTAACCCTACCTTTGTTAATTTTGTCTGGGTAGAATTAGGGGAAGTGGTCCCCTGTATGGAGAGGGGTTTTCTTTGGCCCTTTTGGGACTACCGCGTGGGATTTTGGGAAAATCCTGCGCTATAGCATGCGATTTTCTAAAAATCGCACACGACTATGACACAATATTTTCTCAAAATCACACACGGTGTAGCACAAGGGCTTAGCAAAGCAAAAATGTACTGTGCGATACAATAATGCTTCAACTATGCGCTCATGTAGCGCATTGGAACATCGTAAATCCAATGCATTGGTGTCATGCTGAAGAACTAGGTTCAACCATGCGAAGCGCGACTTTCCTTGTGATTTTCATGCTACGTGTGGACCTACTTAGGTGAGGTTGCGCTATTTTTAAATTTTGTATAGATTTAGATGTCTAATGGATGTCCATTGTCCTTATGCAGGTGGTTTTCAACTACTCATGGCCCACGTGGGTGTGGTTGAGTGGTGGGAGATAAAGTATGATACTCTCCATTATTTGGTGTTGCGGTACATGCAGGAAACGTAGATACTGCGAGATGCGGGGCTCTTGAAGTTTTTCAAGTTCCCCTTGATGAGATCATCAAACTATCTTCTGTGGAGGATTCTTGACATGTGGGTCCTGGAACAAGGGGTATTCCGAGTGGGTGGGGAAGACCTGATCATTAATGTACAGGACATATACTTCTTGAAAAAATTGAATCAACGGAGAGTGAGAGAACCCTACCCTCCTGAGATGGAGGGAGATACGATCCATGGTCTAGTGGATCAATTTTGTGACGGTGACCATATTGCTATAAATTCTGTTCATATTTTGCTAAGACATCTGAGGGATATTCCTATTCAAGTAGTGGAGACAACTGTGGTACGAGTGTTGGGGTCATCATGCCCCAACCCGATTACGGGAGGTCACCTTTTTCTTGTTGAGAGGGTGTTAGCTAGCCGATTGGTGGCATAGGGTCCTCTACTCTTGCAGGTGATGACCCGACAGATGTCGGATATGCACCTGGGTTGGTTTAGGGCCACTTTCTATTTCAGGAGTGTATTTTGCTCATATTTATTCGAGTTGTATCCTTCCTTGAGGCCAGTTGTAGTAGTGCTACCTAGGGTGCCACAGGAGCCCCGGATGATGTATTGGGGGTAGATCATGCCTCATGTTGGTGGTGGGCCTATGGGGGTTTATTTTACTCCACAGGTTCTGGATGCGTGGGAGGGACGAATTGGCCAGATGGAGAGGTACCCTTGGAGTGGTATGGACTACATGGGAGATCTAGAGCTTCCTCCCCCCATAGGGGATTCGACGCTACATGTACGCTTTATGGTTTGTACTTTGTGATAGTCATAAATATTTGTACATATTTTTATTTATGCACATTTCGATATATGTTTATTAGGAAGTGATGATGGTTCCCCCCTTTGTGATGCATATATTGGTCCAGTATGGAAACCTGGACGAGCACGACCTAGGAGAGACTAACCTGTTGCTAGTGCTGGTCAAGATATTGGTGGAGCTACTGCGGCTAGGGGTGTTTCTTCCAGAGTGGGACCTATTGGAGGAGAAGGTGTTGGTGGATCTGCTACATAGGGAGATGCAAGGGAGTGGGTGGCATTCATTATAGATGATTTGGAGCAGAGGATAGGTGCTATGTCCACCAGGGTTGATGATCGGGGTGTTTCCAATATTGAGGATGAGGAGATGGCCTTGAAATTTCATTTTTTTGTTGACTATGGAACAAAATGGAGATCTATCATGTGTCAGTGTGTAGTGGCGTGCCATGTGGCATGAGAGGTTCATGGGGGTGAATCCCCTCCTCCACGAGAGAGGCCATTGTATGAACCAAATCTAGACACTGCACGAACCAAAGCCAACTCAAGGGTAGATTGTACGGCCGCTAGCCATTATGGGACCCTAGGATCCACCAGTTGGCGAGGAAGCTTGATTTGGTATAGGGACATGAACCCCATTTTGTATATTATTTTGATGAGCCCATGGGAGGCAATTTGTATTTTATGTATCTCCCATAAGGTTGTTTTGTATATGCCTAGAAGGGCCATTTTTTGTACTTGACACACATTTTTCTAGCAATATATATATATACCATTTTTGCAGCACATGATTATGCATCTCTGTGTATGTGATGTATGTATGTTTGTTTTATGTTTCATATATGTTGATGTGATGGATATGTAGTACTGGATACTAGCATATATGTTTGGGCATGGTTTATCGACTTAGGACTTATGATGATGACATGTATGTGTAGGGATAAGTGTAACAAATAGAGATATTTGTGTATGTTTGATATGTATGACTATGCAGTCGAGTTATGTAGTAGGTGCCAATTCAACACCTCATTGGCGATGGAGTCAACGAATGCAATGGTGTTTCTTAGGACATGTGTGAAAGTAATGGTTTCAAACTGTCCAATGAGAAGGTGCACGCATGGAAACTTTCAGAAGAGGATTGGATTGAGGAAACTAAATACATGATTTAACTACGATATGAATAGTTTTGATTCGAGGTGCACTCGTTGATGGTGAATGCCCAGATGGAGGGTATCACTTAATAGACCTATTACGACATCATATTCTGCTTGGTTATTCATAAGTGCCAGACTCTGCTTGTGTGGTGGAGTGCATGGGAGGGGAAATATATTTCCCTAGCAGCGGATGCTAGGTTCTTGGACTATTGACTTGCACCGTCTGTGTATCCTATGTAGATGTCTGATTGGGAGGTCATCTGCATAAAGAAGAAATGGACTTACTTTCTAATTCAAAATAATGTTTTAGATCTACAATCTATGAAATTCCAAATAATTGAGTTGATGATATCAGCATCTACAATCTTAGTTTTGACGTCAGAATTTGGACGGCCATAGTCACAGCGAGATTCAAACACCAAATGAGAAATGTGAATTCAAAGAGCACTGTGTACTACAAGCTGGCCAACCCAATGGAAGAGATGGATTTATATACGGAGCTTCATATTTTTCCATTTTCCACGAGGAAAATCGAAATCGGCAAAACTGTACATCGTTGATATGGCATACCCCATTGCAACAATGATGAGATTTCTTATCCGATTAAGCGCAAGGAAGAGGAACTGAATGAATAAGGCCAAGGCGGGGAATAAATCGTTCTTACATCCAAAATTAAAGCTCTCCTTATGTCTACATCACAACACAGCAAAAGTCATTTTTTCACTGCAAAACTGGTTGGTATGGGATGCCCCTCAATCACCATTTTCTCAAACCATCCCACCACAAGATTATTTTTATAATTTGTTTGTCGTGGTGTCACTATGCATTTCACAACACAAAGAAGCGATTTTTTTGGGAGCATAACACAAGTTTATAATCCTACTAAGAAAAATTTTCATTGTTAATTTCAATTATATGAATGGATTGAAGATTCCATTTTACTCAAAAATTATACTCTAAGATTGTAAATATATAAAAATAACAATTTGAAAAAATAAATATCTCTTTCGATTTTGTTTTTTCAAATTATGTTGTACATATTCTTAGGTTTGTCATTTGAAAGCTAAAACGAAAATAACAAAGTCATGTAACATACAAAGTAGAGAAAAAGAGGTAAACTTTTATAAAATCACACACTTAATATGGTTATAAAAATTCTCACATGTTATTAAAGTACATGCATATTTATTTTACATAAACTAATAACCATGTAAAACTCCTTCACCTTGAAATGTTTTAAAATAATTTGTTTACCTCTAAAACCTTTCTTTAAGAGCATATGAGCCCTTTTTTTGTCTCATCTCCATAGTTAAGGTTCCTATACCCTTCTCCATTGTGTAAAAGCACATAATGGTTTATGTGAATCTAGGATACCACTCCTAGGTGAAAAAACACATGGAGGGAAAGGGTTGTGGTTAGAAACCTTGTTCATAGTGATTGAGGCTTGAAAGTTTCATTTTCCTATGTAAGGAAATTATTTTATTCTTTAACTATTGTCTAGTGTGCTAGACCCATCACTGTTACTAAAAGAATACAATTAATGAAGGTCATATCCCACTCAGAAGCTAAACACCCCATAGAAAGATCCTATGTTTTTCTTCAATGCAACTTTCACGATGCTTGAGCGAAAGAATATTTGTTAAATGCTTAAGGCCCTTGGTAACCTTACTCAACCATTTTCAAGATGCAAAGACTAATTATTCTTTCTAAAAACATCATAATATTCCAAGTGGTAAAATACCCATAATCTAAAGATCCCGAAAACAGGGAATGATTTGTGGCTATAGGTGTTGTTCATGGTGATTGAACCTAAGAAAATTCATTTAGGGAAGAAGCATATTGAGCCATTTAACCATGTTTAAGACTTAGGATCCATTTTTAGTGAACAAAACCTATTCATGGTCCATGTGTCCCACTTAAAAGCCAAGAAATAACTCCTACAAAGGGACTCAATGAAATGAAAAAGAATTATTTACTAACAAATATACAATATAATAAAAACAATAGTTATAAATTCATAAAGGAAAAATTAATATTTGATGGTCATGTTGGTTGAATGGTCATGTCCATTAATTATGACGTTTTACTTCATTAATTATTATTGTTATCATCATCATCATTACAATTATTATATTTATGTTCATTACATGTCCTTCACCTATAGAAATGTTTTGTCATCAAAGCATATTAGGGAAATTTTTTATATCTTGTTCTCCGTGATTCTTTGTTCGTATAGTTTTGGTGGTTGAGATGCAAGATGATATGAACACCTAAGAACTAAGAAAAATTGTTGAATTGTGTAAATTTCTAACCACCCTAATTCAATTTTTGTAGCACTATGTGGTGACAACTTTTATGATATTATGAGAAGCGATAATATTTCACACTTGATCTTCTCTGACACCACAAACTCCAAGAAATGGACTAGCTTTAGAAATCCCAGTCACAAAGCCATACTCAATCACTACAAAACTCTGAACGTTAGAAAATAACACATATTTTTCTGATAGTCTTCGAATGACGAAGATCATCACAGACTACACACTAGAAGATCAACAAGCTTTTGATCATCATAGACTACACACTTGAGATATTTGTTTTTTGTATTCCAGGTCGCAAGAAGCATAGGCACAGAGGATACACATACCTTGACTTGAATACTTACAAGACTCTCAACTCCCAAACTCCGAATACCTGAGTGGGTGGGGGAGGCTTTATTATACAAAATTTATCCAGTAAACCGGTGACACCAAACTAACAAATGAAAGTAAAAGATAAGATTTGATTTTATGGAGTTATATCAAATCGTACCCTTTATCGGATAAGTCATCCGAGCCATGTGAAGGAATCCAAGTACTTGCGGACCCATACTGATAAGAGAATTAAAATTTACACAAGGTGGAACTATTATTAGCATCCACGACGCTTTTACATCATCCGAGCCATGTGAAGGAACCTAAGTACTTGCGGACCTGTACTGACAAGAGAATTGAAATTTACAAGGTGGAACTACTATTAGCGGCCCACGATGCTTTTAAATCAGTCATAGGGATCATATCCTAATAGGAAGATACATCTCTCTTTTCCATCCCCAATATCTAGTATGCCACAAACACAACTAGATCCAACAAATCCATCATCGTAATTGTCATCATCATTGTCAGAGTTAGATGGGATAGAGATTTCAGTATCAGGAAATAAACAATGTGAAAAACATCTTTTTATATCATACCCCATCATAAATTCATTGGGAGAACAACAAAATTCTCCTTCAAAACATGATTCCACTTTGTAATTGAGCACAACTTCTTTGGTATAGTGTCTAATTATCCTTCCATCTTTATCCAGTTGGAGAAACTTCTCTGTCATTTTGATAGGTCGTTCTAAGGGAAAATATTTCCCGCTATTGTGTTTCAATTTGAATTTGAACCACAAATAGTTCTGATGAGCTACAATCATGTCATCCTGGAGATGAAAAATAAAATTATCTCATCTTGTACCCAATATTTTCTAGGACATAACTTATTTCAATTCTTAGGACATTTGTTTTTGTTTTGCGGGGGTGTGGGAGGGTTTAAAGACTCCCCCTAACAAAAAAATTCAAGGCATATTTTAAACCAACCCCCAAACCCCAAAATTTTTAAGAATTGAACTTTTTGTGGCAGTTTGTAAAAACTAACTCCAATTGTTAAATTCTCGTCACTTTTAGGGGGGGGTTAGAAAGACCACCCATAAATATATGTTTCAAGGTAGTTTTCTAAACACCCCCCTAAAAGTCAATAGAATTTGACTTTATGAGATGGTGTTTAATGACCATCACCAAAAGTTCAGTTCTCGTCACTTTTGCGGGGGTTTTAGAAGGACCACCCCTAAATATATTTTCCAGGTATGTTCTCAATATGCATCCTCTCAAAGAATACTAAATGGCCTATTTTTTCTTGTGATCTTGGTCAATACAAAACATTTTATTGATTGACCTAAAAATTTGTTGATTTATTGAAAAATCTAATCAATAAAATGATTTTGATTTAAAAAAACTTGAAAAAACAGCCAAAACCTGCTTCATTCAAGGTTTATGAATGTGTATAGCATCATTTCAGTGCTACGAAAAGATTGATATATTTACATGAGTGTACTTTTGCTTTTATGAGTTTATGAAGGTGTTGGCCCTATGTGCATCTTTCATCTAGAGATACAATGATTCTTTGTGCATGAAGATAAGTAAAATGAAGGCATGGTTTCTCCTATATTTAGTGTGTTGTTTTGAGGACAATTCTTACATGTGTGGGGATCCATTTATTGAGGCCTATATTTATCCAAAGGGTGGGCATTATCATAAGTTTGTTTTTAGTAATTAATAAACTTACCTTGTCATTGTTTTTAGATGGTTCTATTTTTAGGAGTTAGGGAAATTTTATTGAGAGGTTATTCTAGCATGGACAATAACTTTTGTTTTGGAACCTGTTTTTATTTATCTGTACTAATCTTAGTAGTAGGAAGGAACTGGAGTTAAAGCAATTAACACATGGATAATCCACTATCTTTGGAGTCATATCCTAACATGCAAGTAGTGATATTTGGGACCTATCATTAATACTATTTATAGGAATTCGCTTTGGTATTTTATCAACAAGGATTGACATTTTCCTTGTGGCTTCTTATGGATAAACCAAGGTTTGGACAATTAGTACCTTTATCTAACTTGGCTTTATCTATCCCATGAGAGATACCTACTCTATCATGTGATATTCTTGTGAGTCTGTGATAGTTTGAGAACCATGAAGTCGTCTCTAGTTCCTTGGATAAAATCCTAACCTTTCTCCTTGCCATAACTGTTATATGCGTAATAAGACTGAATTCAAGATGTCAGTCATCTAATATTAGAGATGGATATGCTTCGAAAAGAGAGGATGATTTTGGAGAAGGGGTTATGAATCCTATTTAGAGCATCAAAATAATGTGTATCAATGGGGAATGAATATCTCATGTTGTTGGCAGTTGCATACATATAACATTGAAACATATAAAACCATTTTATGCTCATGGTTGAATATTGTATTTTCATAGAATTCTATGGTTTGACTTCTATATGTTATTTTAATTGATTAGCACTCTACTAATTATTACTCCTTTGATCAGATAACATAATTGAGACATGCTAGTATTTTCTCAATTCTATTATTTATATATTTTTAGAAGTAGCGATGATTGGGATGATACACCGGAATACAATCTTTATATATTCCTTGAATTTCTAGGAGATTCTAATGATTGTACTAGTTAAGATTCAGTATGGGTTATAGGTAATATTTCTATAGTGATTGTAGTTCAGCGTCACTATCTAGCTCTACATTGGATTATTTTTCATATATGAGAAATTTTACTTTGAGCCTTAACTTGGTTTCACTGATCTTATATTAAATGAAAGGGAAATTTTCATCTATATCTCTAGATCAAAACCCCTGGAATCCAAACAATATGTCTGGGACTTATTTCCATTTTGAATAAAAAGGTGATTGATAAAGCTTAAACCAATACTAACTCTAAAGCTAATATCTTTGTAAACAATCGAATTTGAGTAATGTGGACCTCGCAAATCATCCAATTTGAGTTACATGGACGCAAACTAGAGGAAGGCATCCAATATATGTAGAAGGATTCTTAGGAAAAATTTAAAAGTTTGTTGAAATTATTGTCCTCTGAATTCCTGTGTAGCTTGATAGGAAACATGGTCGTTAAGGACCATTGGAAGCTAAGAAAGAGATCCACTCATACATTTATTGGCATATTCACATCATTTCTCTATATCACTACAACAAAAATTGACATTGGTGATGGGATAGCTTACCGCGGGCCTTTAATTATTGTCACCAAATTTACTTATGGTGACACACATTAAAGGATCATCGCCATAAGTAGCTTTGGAAACAATCATTAAAGGACCATATCCATAAATAGCTTTAGTGAATAAAACAACGACGTTCCTTCTAAGATCATCACCAATTCATGTTTTCGAACTAGATCCCATTTTTTAAGGAGTGGAGAGAAGATTCAAGAGAATTGAATATGAAAGGAAAAGTTGACTAATAGATTGCTTTTATGACACTAGCAATTAAGAAATGGCCAAGAAGAACTTAATGGTTGGAGAACACAAGTATATAATGTAAATTCTTTGTCTTGAAAAGGGTTTGAGATATATTTTAAGATGTATTGGGGTATCTTCGAAAATTACCTATTAAAAAATATATGTTACGTTGTTAATCCTTCAAGCCTTTTACTAAGTTGCGATTATTGAAATAATTAAATGCTTTTAATTATGATTTTCATGTTAATTGTAATGATAAACATGAATGATTGATCCCTTTTAAAAATTTAAGTGTTCTATATAACATATTCTTCCACTACTACTTTATACGTAACATATTATTGCACAATTATTTGTAACAAACCCATAATACAATAATCCCAATTGCGGAAAATTTTAAAACTTTTACTATATTTTAAGAGGACTAGAATATTCGTGTAACTTTCTTTAATATTTATGAGATACTTAATTATCCGAGTATAAAAGTCGTAATTGCACATACATTCTAATTGTATTAAATCTTGTAAGGTTATAAAAAAAAACAATTCTATTTAATATATATACCGCTTATATATCATTTATTTCTGATATGGATAACTTATATGACAAGTGCATCGCCTTTCTGTCATGCTAAAATATAAACAATCCGGAGTCCAATTATTTTCAATAGACACGAATCACACCCTTTTTATAATTGCAAATAAACTATACTTTCAATATCAATATCAAGATATATATATATATATATATAATAATTCCATAAGTTTCATTTCATTTTGATAGCCTTTCCATCCATTTTAATCCTCCATAAATATCAATTGAATATTTCGTGCATAAGCAACAATGTTGACTGTCGTGCCACATGCCAATCATTAGAAAACCAATCAAACTCTGATACACTATATATCGAGAGGTTAGGTGAACAATACGACGTGATGCTCGAGTTATCCCGGTAATTGTGGGCGGAATTCTCAAGGAAGGAGGTATGGCGTTGGATCTCTTCAGCATGGAAACATTGGAGAGATAACTTGGATAGGGATATGCGACCAACCTACAAGCAACATCTAAACTCCATGCAAACACATCAAACACGCAAACACCAAAAAATGATCCATTCAATTTGCATCATGTAGGCAACACTTAGTAAAATAAACCAACCTTTCCACGGCCTATTTGACCAACATAAGTTCGATTCAACATAACACATTCAATACTACAATCAATTGACAGAGGTTTAGGTAATCCAAGCCCACTGTAACTTTGATGTTGTGAGAGAAATGCATTAAATTATATAAAATCAAGAAATAACATATCTCATTTTTCAATGGGAAAATAAACAGAGTTTAAACAAATATAATGCGGCCAAATTAAATCCATTCGTCAGGGTTAAGAGAACCGATCCACGATGTCTCCAACGCTGTGAGGGAGATACATTAAACTATGTAAAATCAACAACTAACATATCAAATTTTACAATGGGGAAGTGAACAGAGTTTAAATAAATATAGCGTGGCCAGATTGAAAACCACTCGACATAGTTAAGAGATCCAAGCCACTGTAACTCCAACGCTGTGAGGGATTTAAAACCAAATTGCAGAATCAATAATTCTTCCAGTGATGAAGCCCCTTGACAAGAGTTTAAGCGATAATGTGCATAATGAAATTATCTAGATCCATTCAATTTGGTAGGTGCATGATATACTGCATGCGTAGTGTAATTAATAATTCGATCGAGCCGAGGAGTGACACTACGCATAATACATTCATTGCGATCTAGTCCATCGAAAATACATATGTTTTATGGCATGGATAACAGGGTAAAAGGTAAATAAAAATAATGCAGACATTGTGATCCATTCGATCGAATGTACATACTATTCACGGCATGAATAACACAGTTTGTAATATTTACTCAACAGAATAATGGATCTACGATATGATTCGATAAGGGAGGGATAGTAATGTGTAAAACACAAAACAGATTAATGGATCGAATGTACATACGATTCACGGCGTGAATAACACAATTTATAACATTTACTCAACAGATTAATGGATCTACGATCCGATACGATCCAAAAGGGATAGTAATGTGTAAAAAAAAAACGGAATAATGGATCGAGTGTACATACGATTCACGGTGTGAATAACACAGTTTATAATATTTACTCAACATAATAATGGATCTACTATCCGATTCGATCCAAAAGGGATAGTAATGTGTAAAACACAAAAAAATAATGGATCGAATGTACATACGATTCACGGCGTGAATAACAAAGTTTATAACATTTACTCAAAAAAATAATGCATCCTCCTACTCGGCATCAATATGAGCCTCCACTATCTTGCCAGCATTGCCTCCACGTAGGTGCTCAACATATCATGTTTTTTTGTTTTTTGTTTTTGTTTTATGTTTTCCATTGCAGTTTTACATTTAAAAAAAAATTACAATCAATTAAAAAACCAACAAATTGTCATTGCAGATCCAATACACCTAAGAAAATGACAAACAAAACAAAACCATTAGAGGAAACCAATGAAACCGAACCATTAGAAGATAACATCAACATTGGAACAGACAATAAACTTGGTGATGAACCATCTAAAACCCTGAGGATCAATTACACCAAGATTTAAACAAATTAAGGGTATTAAGCGATGAATTGAAGAGCACCAAGGAACCCTCTCAGGTTTTCTTGGCTTGATCATTGCAAAACATCATTGAATCCATCAACATTGCCCACAGTGAGGTCACAAATTTCAACCAATACAGGGCTCGAATGAGGGAGAACTATTCCACTGGGATATCCAAAGAACAAATTAAAGACCTCAACATCACAAAAGCACAATTGTACAGCAAATTCATAGTTCCCATGAAAAGACAACCTCCATATGTGAGTAAGAGATAGGTTTGCATGGACTGGTGTATTTACCATCCATGGAGAGATCAGTGGAGAAAGAGATGGTTTATGGTGTTTGACAGGCCCCCATGAAATAATTTGGAGGTCCCATAGTATTTTCTTAGGAAATTGTGGGCTGAGTTTGAGCTAGGATACCATGTCAATTATTTTGACATCACTGAGTTTCAGGGTGTCGGTCTTGGCTCTGCCCAAGATCGATCTCAGGCCCGTTGCAACCCACTCAGAGGACCTCCTGCACTCAGGAGAGAGCCAAACCCCCCTCCTCACCCACGTGGGTTTGGTAGCAGCCTAGATGAGATTGATGACTCAGTTAGACGTGCCACACGTCATTTGCTTAGACATACCACATTTGTGTCTATGTCTTCACAAATATGGGAGGACATCGATGAGACACACACAGCTGCACGGTCTATGGGTGGTGGCCGGGACATGTCAGGTACAGGTGGAACCCAGGCAAGGCCATCTAGTTCGACCGGAACAACGGCACATCGTTGTTCTCACTGTGGTAATTCTAGCCATGGTCCTACGCAGCAGCATGCCGCGTAGAGCTACATGGACTAGGTTAGCCATTGTTTTATTTAATGTTTGAAAGTATTTATTGTATTTTATTTGATATCATGTTTTTTAATATATTTAACTTTGAATTACAGGTTGTTGACTTTATTTGTTTTAATGTACAGTTATTCAGGGCTGAGCCTCCATCCTCTAGGTGGGAGGACATCGGTTCCTTTGACCTAGACCGAGCCATGGAATCAACAGAGGAGATTGCGGCAACATACACACAAATAAATTCTTTACTTTGAATAATTAGATCCAGTTATGAGTAATTTGTGTTCATTAATGACAAATTAATTAGCACCAAGTAACCATTTTTATATTATCATCGTTTAAAACTAAAACTAAAATGAATAATTCTCGCAAAACATGTCTATCATATTATCATCTGATTTTACAGTTGTGTTTATCATACTCTCTAAATTATTTGAGAGCTATAAATTCATATAATCCAACCAAACAAAAATGAAACCTTATAAAACATGAAAACGTGATGGAGATGTTGATGAGGAGCCTAGGGATGACAATGATGATAAAGATGGTGATGATGATGAAGACGTTGATGATGGTGATGGTGATGAAGATGATGATGATGATGATGACGAAGAAGATGATGATTATGGATATGTTGATGAGGAACCTAGAGATGACAATGATGATGAAGATGTTGATGATGATGATGATGATGATGATGATGATGATGACGAAGACGTTGATGATGATGGTGATGGTGATGAAGATGATGATGATGATGATGGAGAAGATGTTGACGATGGAGATGTTGATGAGGAACCTAGAGATGACAATGATGATGAAGATGGTGATGATGATGAAGATGGTGATGATGATGGTGATGGTGATGAAGATGATGATGATGATGGAGAAGATGATGAGGATGGAGATGTTGATGAGGATGATGGAGAAGATGATGATGATGGAGATGATGATGATGACAGAGAAGATGATGATGATGGAGATGTCGATGAGGAACCTAGAGATGACAATGATGAGGAAGATGTTGATGATGATGGTGATGATGATGAAGACGTTGATGATGATGGTGATGGTGATGAAGATGATGATGATGATGATGGAGATGTTGATGAGGAACCTAGAGATGACAATGATGATGAAGATGGTGATGATGATGAAGACGTTGATGATGATGGTGATGGTGATGACGACGATGATGATGATGATGGAGAAGATGATGATGATGGAGATGTTGATGAGGATGATGGAGAAGATGATGATGATGGAGATGTTGATGATGATAGAGAAGATGATGATGATGTTAATGTTGATGAGGAAGATGATGATGATGGATATGTTGATGATGGCACGCATTTGTATAAATGTGTAGATAAAATTTGGTCAGCATGAAATACTCATGCAAGCCAACATGCACAGAGCATTAATCATGTGAAGATTTCAATTATTGGCAATGGCATTTCGCATTGGAATTCCATTACATCTCCTCCCTTCAAACTAAATTTTTTTACGTTTTGAATTTTTACATTGCCCTTGACACAAAGTTTTAGTGACAAAATAACCCTTCAGCAATGAAGTTAGACTTAAAAAAAATATCATTTAATAATTTTTTTTATTAAAGAATAATTCGTGGAAGTTAATGTTCAACCACATGTAATGCAACAAAACAAAACTTTCAATTTGAACACGTTGCATTAATGGTGTAATTGAAATTGTGACATTCTATTCCAAATGACTTAGCTTTAAAGACCAGATAAATATAGTATGCCCTTTATAGAGGCTATTCATTAAAAAACACATTGCTATTGAGACTGTACTATGATTTCTCCCCTTCCTTAGTCAAAAGAAGATTAATAAGGTTGTTTTTCCAAGGTATAGGATGTTTTGGATTTCTCAACTATTATTGCATGTGAACTTGCATTCGTACCAAGCTATAATAAATCTTTCATGGAAGTGGATTTGTCTATGTGAATAGATAAGTGAAAAGCTTTTAGTAACAAGAACTATAAATTTTAACTTGGAAGTATTGGAAATGTACAAAGTGGGATTGAGAGGCTTGATGGTGATTGTAGTTGTGGGCATGGTATTGGTGGGAATGATGTCGTGATAGTGGGATTAAACATTAAGATGGTGACGCTAAAGCTTGGATCCTAGCCTAGAAACATGAGAGCTTATCCTAAAAACCCTAGTTGGTAGCGTAAACCCTAGTTTGTATTGTAATCACAATGAAACCCTATTATGTAGCCTAAGTTCTAGCCCTAAATTACAATACATATAAAAATTAAATCATTTTAATTGTACATATATATCCATGTGCATACATTTGAATCCAAATCACTATACACATATATGCATAGTATCTCGTCTATGTAGCAACGGTCCATCATCAACTAGAAGACTGTTGTACCTAGCACCGGATACCTAATTTAGAAACCTAATGGTTTGAAAGAAAATGCACCATGAAGATTTTTATATGGTGGATATGCACACCTATGAAAACCTTCTCAATGGATGGAAAACCTAATATTATCATAACATTAATAAAGCTTAGTCCAACATGTAGTAATGCTTACATGTTCTAGTGTTTATGGCACACTAATGGATGCATGCAACTTGATGAGGGTGTATGTGTGACTCCATTGATGTAATGCAAGTCCTAAATGTCTTTAACAAGTGTCTGAGTGTCCAGTAGATGAATTAGGATGTCCTAATACCCCTAAATCCCTTCCAGACAGAATTCGAAGGCATTTTGGGTATTGGGGTAACAAGTTGGTGTGTTGAGGTGGACAGAGCCTCACAAATACACCTCATAGTAGTCATTTATTGTAATCTCAACTATATGTGTTTAAGTCAACTTGTCTACATACTATTAGATCGATATCACATAATGATAAATTAAGGAAGTCCTAATTGTAAATGGTAGTGGATGTGATGGTCATCAAATCAAAGGTGACTATATCCGTGAGTGAGAATTAATGAGATAGCTATACATTGTGCTCAAGGTTGTCCTATTTGTATGGTGACAATTGATTAAGAAATTATTCCATAACTTGATTATTAATTTGTTGCATGATCTTAAGTAGACAAAATGGTCAATATAAATACTAGTGATGGAATTTCATTATGTAGAGTATGGACATTTTGGATCTCATTGTGTAGAGCTATCAAAAATAATGTTGGATATCATTTTAACTTTTTGACAACAATGGACATTTTATATTTTTAAGTATTCTTTTCCCAGTACTTAGGTTCCCAATATATATCTTATGTGCCATGAGGTGTGATTTGTCCATCCATTTATCCCGTTTGTTTTTAGATTAATTCTCACACATGATTTTGTTTCAGTTATCCTATGTTTATAATGTTTTCTTAACATAGAAACCATTACAAGATTTTACATGTGGAAAGATAAACCAAGCTAAACTATGATATCCAACTTCTCTTCTAAGATCTAGGTAAGCTTCAGGTTGATTCACATTATCAACTAATGCATGGACATCATTGGTACCAAAACTTAAGACCACATGCCATGGACAGATAGAAGTAAAAACCAAATCTAGACAACATCACATCATGATACACACAACAAGAGACAACAACATTCGACAACAAGATACTAATATAGACAACATCGATATAGATCACATAACGGAAAATCCATGTACATCAAGGCGACAAAACTCATCCAAACATATACAATTCCTAGCAAATAGTGGAACATGGTTCCCAATGTACATACAATGGAAACTCGTGCCCTATAGAAAATGTGACAAGTCATGCTGTAGATCCAAAATACATGGCAACTCATGCCGTATATACAAAGTACATGGAAATTGGTGCACAAAATTGCCACATCATGGCTAATGTACATAACATGGTGTGTCAAGCATTGTGACCACCCCCATCACTCCCAGGCACATCTCCAAAGTCGATCTTCCTACTCTTCATGCTACCGGTGCCTCAGGTCTTGCTCCGTCTAGGAGTATACCGTCTCTCTGGGCTCTGGAACAAATGATATAAGATACCATCATTTTCAAGCATTTGCAACATTTACCACATTTATAAAACAAATGTAGAATTCGAATATTAAATAAATCACCTCTGATGTGAGTGGGAAACGTGAGGTAGGTGTCCTGGATCTGCGGAGCCTCTCAGCAATTCCATCCTACAACATTTACAACAATCATTTCATTCAAAAGTAATAATTGCGTAAATTAATTTTTGTTAATGCATCAAAATATTTTCATAAATTAGCTTGATTCTCACCATGAACACCTCCGACGATGGACATGGTTGGGATTCTGAGCTAGTAGATCGAGCAGATTGTTGGACAACCATCTCTGATGCAGTCATGGGGGGGGGTGCAGATGTAGTGGCAGCCACTATAGGTGCAACCGCTGGAGATACAGATGAGGATACTGAAAGAGTAGATGCCACAATAGTGGCGGGAAGTGGGGATGATATGGTGGGAGAAGACATGGTGGTATGGGGTGGAGGAGTACGTCATGGATGATGAACCCTTGTCTGTTGTACGATAGAGGGTATTGAATGAAAAGGACTAGGGGGGATGTTGAGGGATAGTGCATGGGAGGGCAGTCCTACATGGAGGGAGGATGATGGACGAATGGGAGGTTGTGGACTAAGAAGGGAAGGTGGAAGGAGGGGGGGGGCGTGGACGAATGTGGGAGGATGGATAGACATGGGGGAGTGGATAAAGTGGGGAGGATGTATATACGAGGGGCGTGGACGAGTGGGGGAGGATGGATGGAGGGGGGAGTATAGCCGAGGAGGGGGGGCTGGATGGAAGGGAGGGGTTGGATGGAGGGAGGGGTCTAGATGGAAGCGAGGGGGGGGACTCATGTGAGAGGGTGGAAACATAGGACTAAAATGGGGACCTGCAGTTGTTGGTGGGACCTACACATACATTTGTAATATCACAATTTAGTAAACAAACAATAAATTAAACCATAGTAAGTCGTACCAATTCAAATTAAAAGCGTGCTTTTAACTACACATTGTACCTGTGTATATGGTGATCTGCTAATCCCACGGGGAGTTCACTAGTGAGGCAATATCATATCACGTCCATTCATATTGGGGATTTGAATACTCTTAAAAACCTCAAAAATATATTGCCCCGTATTAAGGGCTCAAGGGGGGTTTTAATTTGACAAAGTAATATAAATATTGGGGGTTATTTTATTTGGGTGTGCTGAGGAATAACCTTCAAATCATGGGATGGATTCATACCTCCAAATCATGGGCTCAATTCATACCCACCTAAAACTTGAGGACCCTCCATTTTTGTTTGATATTGCTTATGATCCCAAGTTTTGCATAAATCTAATAATAGTGTACCAATGATAATATTGATGTAAGTCTGTTTAGATTATTGGCCTTGAGCAATCCTCATTTAATAGATTATTTAGGCTTGGTTTGAATTGATGTCATATTGTTTTTCATCTTTAAGTTAAGAGATGTAGCTAATTGGGAGTTCCGGACTTGAACAATTGTATTGTATTTTGTGTAGGCATTCAAGTAAAAGATTTAACTCTTCATTTTTGAGGTTGGGGTTTAGGTGGGAATTTAAATTCAATTAAACCTTGCTCCATGGAAACCAAAAAAAGTGAGATCAATCTTTCTTGGCTCACTAGAACCAATAAAATTTAGATCAATGTTTCTTTACTAATTATACCTTTCAACTTTTTGTATTCTTCTTTAATATTTTCACATTGCCATTTAGGAATAGTTGTTAGATTGAGTTATATTTGGCACATTCATAATTGTGATTTCAATTCTTATATGCAAGGCATCCGTCTTAATATTGTATTGAAACTAACATGAATATAGGTGAAAATGTAAATCCTTATTTACATACCCTATGTGTTATCAATACCATGAAATAGTATCATATAAGTTTCACCATATGTGTATCTTTATAACTATTGCATGCTTGAAACCTAATAATGGAGATTTTTCCCTCTCCTATATTAAAGATTATAAAAAAAAACTAGATATAAGCCAAGAAAAGGTAACTAAATTGTTAATTCCCTTGATTGCAAAAACAAATGTAGAGGAAGTGGAGGAAATTCTTTGGATCTTGTGAATGACCCAAATCCACGCTATGCACATGATCATATGGTGTTATTAAAAATTAAAAGGAATTTTTCTATGTGCATTTGGGTTCAAACATCAATGATGTTACTTTTGATAGGAAGGTAGGGGAGTCCATCAACGAAAGGGTTTCAATTTTTCATTTTTATGGAGTTTAATTTATTAAGCTTATAGAAAACATGGGCTCTCTATGGCTATATTTGTATTTACATGATATAAAATTGGTAGATTTGCAGGCTATGGTGTGAAACATCTGCAATTCTCATATTTTCTAAGCATTGCACTAACAATTGGACTATTAGTCTTTTACATTCTTTGTTATGTTGATCTCTTGACTATGTTTCCTTTTACGCATTTTGCCTTCCCCGATAATATTTCGTTGGGTCTTCCACTATCCAGTGCTACAAATTGATCGGTCGCCCCTACAATCCTAGTGGGATCATTATTAGCATTATACTACTATTTTATTTAGCATAGATTGTTTTCTTATACTAAGATGTGTGAGGGATCCTGTTTGTTATAACTTGATAATATGATATAAAGGGGGTGTTAAAAATGGGTTGATAAAAATGGATACCTACAATATCTAGTGAAACTAGGGGTTTTCTTAATTGGAAAGGCATATTGGGAGGGGGGGTCAACAATACAATTTTAGGATGCATTTTCCAATATTTAGTGAAATTAGGGATATTCGTTAATATCGTGTGAACGATCGTGCTATGTAACAAGTTCATTGAGTGAACCCCCCGTGGCTAATCCCTGGCAGGGATGGTTGATCACCGTAGTTAGGGAACACCTGTGGACACCAAAATGCATGCATGTTATGAAGATGTTAAACAAGTCATTATTTAGGCAATCAAGATATTCAAAAACATTGTACGAACTATCAACATGTATGCCATAAATATAAATACTTAAGTAATATAAATGACATAAGTAATAACAATATTGTGTGAGGTACTGAAAATACCTCCGTGTGAGGTGCCGCAATTTCAGTTGCAGCTGCCATTGCTGCATCCAGGTTGGGAGATCCTACATTCTCCCATGTTGGTGTATCATCTTTGAATAACTATACTTTGAAATAATAGTTTAAGTCAAACAAAAATACTTTAAAAATACTTTACAAGTTATCAAGTGATGATTGAAAACACATTAAAAAAATTGCTGACCTAATCCATATAACAACCCTCAATCGGGCTAGGGAAAGTGTGCCCGCAATGGGGACAAAGATGTGACACTGTCCCCATAGAACTGGAATGCCCAGCATGGATACCACCAGTCACGGGCCTATCTTGGCCCTATCGTGAAGGCCCCGCACCTGGATCTCTATCAAGGTCACCCAACCTCTCCAATATAGTTGTTGCTACAAAGGAGGTGTGTTTGAGGAGTCCACGTGCAATATTCCTCATTGCCTCCTCGATCTGATCAAGCTTGTGGGGTAACTGAGGTGGCTTGGGAGAGGGGTTGGGGTCGCACTTAGGAGCTGGTGGCCCTCTCGGTGGGTTCCTCCTGGAAGTAGGTCGATCTTGGGCAGAGCCACGCCCAACACCTTGGAACTCGGCTATGTCAAAATAGTTGACATGTAAACTGAGGAAAAACTCAGCCCACCACTGTCGAAGGAAGTACTTTGGAACCTCCCTATTATTGCAGGGAGGTTTATCGTACACCATGAACCACCTCTGCATCCAATTGTCCCTCCATAGTTGGTAATGACACCAATTCATGCAGACACATGGATTTCTAGTGTTCGGTGGTTCGTTTGTTTTTGGATCGGTGAACGTACTGTATAATTGGGATTTTGTAATGTTCAAATCTTTTATTGCTTCCTTGGAAATGCCCGTGGAGTAATACTCCCGCATCCTAGCTCTAAATTCAATCATGTCGGTCAATTGACGATGTGCATGGATGAGGGAGTCAATTGAGCTCTCAATTGACGTGGCAAGAGACAATCAAAATGGTTCCCCTGAGTTTCTTAGATATCGATTGTGCACTCTCATTTCATTTACATAATGGTTAAGGTCATCTTGTTCAAAATTTTGTTCAGCATTTGGGTTTTATTCACGGTTTTCTTTGGCATTGGGTCCAAGGTTTGGGTTTTCTTGTGTTCCACCGGACTCGGGGTTAACATCTTGTTCACTCATTGTCTCAGTTTACAATCTGCAATTGAAAATTGGTTCATTGTTTTAAAATTTTTGGAATTATTAACAATTAAATAAACAAAAAAAATAAAAAAATTGACACAAAGAATGAATAAAATGAAAAAAAACTCGATATTTACCTATCAATTGATGTGTTGATGAGTTTGTGGGTGAATTTGGGGGGTTTTGGATTTGATTTGGCCTCCTTTGGTCTCTCAATTGACACGCATGCAGGGGTGGAGGTCGCGCTCGGGTCGCTCCCGGGTCCAAATAGTAGAATGGGGCATTCTGCTCTGTTTTTTTATTTTTTATTTTTAACAGGGACACGTGCGCGCCATCGTAGCGCGCATGCACCAGTCACGCACACGCGCCTCGATTTGGTACTGAACCTAGCAGTGCGTGCATGCTGTCTTAGGTGCGTATGCGTAGTTTTTTTTTGCCGCCAGCGCATCCCCGTTGCAACGGATTTGGGGACCATCTTTGTGCGCCCGCCCTTTATTGAGTTGAAGCTGAAAAATAGTAAGAGGTTGAAGCCTCTTATACCAGTTGCAGCTGGTACATTCTGCTGTGTTGGAGCACATATTTTTGAATATTTATTTGACTGTGTTGGAGCATAGAATTCTAAATATAATTTTTGTCACATAAAAATTATTGGTGTCATTGTTGCTTTCAATGATTATGTATTTGAATTGAAATTGCTACTTTAGATCAGTCAATTTAGTGAAATTCAGTTAAGTGACTACAACACCAGTTCACCCCCACCTCTTAGTGTTGTGTGTGTGTTTCTCAAGTAATTCCCACTTCCTTGCGAGAGCCAATTTCTGTAAAAGAATTATTGTAACGAGTAGAGTCTGAATATTTACAATGTTTAGGTCTAAATATTTACAGGCTTGTAGTATTTTACATTATTTTTTATAGGAAAAGGAATGTTGCAAATGATGGCTACCTAAATTGTGGATGCAAACACCTAAAGATAACAAAGTAATGAAACCATACAACTGTCATAAAAATAGCTTTTCTCACAATTTTTCATTTTGCTGCTACATAACAACGCAATTAGGACATCAATATGCAGCATTGTTTGTGATGCAAGGAATAACGGACTTACATCATTATGTCCTTTTTTCCTAAAGTTTAATTAGGTCTTGTTATCGTGGATGTTGATTTGGGTTTCATCGAACTTAACTATAAAATAAATGGGATGTTGTTTTTTCCCAGGGATGATGAACGGGGCCTCAATCACCTTAGAAATTATCATACTTGTTGTTATTTATTGTTCTTTTCACAGCATTATATTCCATAGTTGGAACAAATAATTTTATTTATTTTTAGAACAAGATGCATCTTATGTTCACTATGTGGGTACTATTCTTGCAGACAATGCTTCAACAAGATTCCTTTGGCCAAGAAGCCGAGGGTGGTGGGGTTAACTATTCCACCAAAGTAGTTGAGGGCTTGCACTTAGTCCCAACCGCTTGAAATTACCTGTGTATCTATTAATCCATATTCTCCCAGGGCTTGATCATAATTGAAGTGGTTGGTATCAATATTTTGTAAATATTCTAATTTCTAAAAAAAAATGGATCTTTATGTATTTGTAATTTTTTAAAAACACACTCATATAGAACATGTCGCCCTTTCCCCGTTTCTAAGGTCGACATGTCTCATGTCGGATACTCGTATCCACATTTCCTCTGTGTCTAGCATAATGCCTAGGATCGTGCATCTCAAGTTCACCCAAAGTGCACTAACTAAACTTTTACTCCCTCTAACTTTTGTATTTGCCTATCCCATCCCATCAGATAAATTCCAACCATTGATTCACTGCCACCTATCCTACCTTCGATCTTCTGATTTGACTGCTTCTCCTGACATTAAATCTAACATATTGGCCAGTTTGGATAGATTTCGATGCCAACCATCAAATTTGTTGAGTAATCAATTCCATCATGACATAGCATGATGGAACCATAGACCAGGACTACCTTGTTACCTATTGGACCCTCTTGTTTTATATGCCTATGTAGAGAATATGTGTATAAATTTTATTTACTTATCCTTCTTGGGTCCTTCAAGGATTACAATAAAAGTTTCTTATTTTTTGAGGTTGGAATATTAAAAACATATATGGTGTCAAATTTGATTCTGAAAATTGATGCATATTCTAAATCTTTTCCATTTGCAATTCCAAGAATTGTTCTTTCAAATTTCTTGAATTGCTACTAGTTTTGCAGATGGTCAACCTGTCCTGTATTTAAATGTTGTCCTATAAAGAAACTATTTTCTTGGGAAAGATTAACTGGTGTTGTCATGGGATTTATGGGAAGTTTAGATTGAGACTATTAATACCTTTTAGAATTTCTATTGTTTTACCATTTTCATTTTTTTCTACCAAAGCTTAGCTTGTCGTAGTCTAGGTTGATGCCTATTGGTGTATTTCAAACTTCTAACTTTTCTCTCTCTTTATTAGGAGCATTTGAATGTGTCAATGGAATTTTTTCAATCTTGTCCTCCTAATAACATGTTTTCATAACTCTCGGTTGTTCTTTGAGTGATGCAGGAAGCACAAACAACAAAAGATCAAACAAAGGGACATAAGGTGGAAAAATACCATGTATTTGCAGTGAACATGTTTTATGACTTTGATGGATACATGAAAGTAACAAACGAGTAGATTCCCCCGTAAACAAAGGTCTATACACCTGGGGTAAGAGACATTACCTATCCCTGTGATATTAAAACTATCTGTCAAAGTGAACATGTTCAATTCTATAATAGTCCAAAAACATTTCAAAGTTCTTGAAAATTTCTACATCGAACATTCACTTGAACCAAGGATGTTGGGAGCACAATATATATATATACAAAATTATACATCTGTCTTACATATTATAGAACATAGGAACAACACATTGAATCCAATTTCTTAAATACATACAAAACATCTTGCATGAAAAAGGAATTGAACAATGAAATTGCGCAAAACAGATCTTTGTACTATACTCAAAATTAGAGCATGTTTACAATAATTGCATGATCTAAAACTCCATGTCAAATCCATGAATGCGAAATATACAAAAAGGATCAAAATTGATAAACGTCGAAGTCTTCTACAATCGAAGTTCGAGGTCAATTTCATACTCTTGCCGGGTCACAAGACGTAATTCCAAGTCCATTGGAACCAAGGCCGTGAATTCAGAAACTGGTTGCAAAGGAATAAGTTGCAAAGTAGAAAACGACAATGGTTCAACATGCTGAGGCCGAAGAATAGACAACTCTTTCCAAATATCTTGCTGTTGAAACTCCAAATTGTCAACTCTGCGAATTAAACGATTCAATTTCTTAGAATGACGATGTTGGTAGAGAATTTGATTGTTCTGCATCTGATGTTTCCAAATGTCCATATCATTTTGCAAGCAGGAAAATTCATGTTGCACATTCTCAAGGGAATTGGTCACTTTGCGATGAATGGAGGCCATTGCAATCAAAGGAAGAATAAGCGGCAAGGATCAAATAGCAATAATACACAGAAGAGTAAGAGCAATATGCAAGAAGTATCTAACCAGACATTGCTCGCAGACATCTTATAGAAGCAATTGAAGAATGTTCGCTTGCATGCAATCATTTAATAATAAAGGCATTCAATGACGCACAAGTCAGAAAGGATAGGAGAGTCACCAAAAATAAATTTCGAACTTAATGAAATTTTTTGAAACAGTACGAAAGGAGGAAGTTCAATTCATTACACCTCACGATGAATATTGTTGCCTCAAAGGTTCCAGTACGAAATCAACACATCACTCTTCCCACACGAACTAAGGATCATGAACACTACATTGAAAACATGCCATATATTTTGTATTAGAAAAGTAAAATATCGTCCTAAACTAGTTTGGTTGGAAATTCTAGAAGGATTCATTCTTATATATATATCTTGCAATAAGAATTTAAGTTTGGGTCATTCTTATTTTAAATATATATTATTTGAACTATAGGGGTTATGTAATGTTGATATGATATCTCTTAAAATTGATATGGGTGTTGTCGTAGATACTCTACTTATAATCTTAATATAATTATTGTAGTTATTTCTTTAAAAGAAAAACATATATTTATATGTGCAAATCTTTTTCGAAATGAAAGATAATAAAGTAGCTATTTAATCTCAAGTAAGTGAGTTGGTTATACATCCTCATATTTCATGCTTTTTTTATGTTCTATATAAAAAGGTATTGTTAAAACCTTTAAAACCAATCAAGACTCCCATTCCATATGCTTTGAACCTTTGTAATTCGTCCAACTAATTGGGTGCACCAAAAGGGATTGGCGTATTTTTTTAAGTTTATTTTTTATAAAACACCACAACTATGTCGGATATCTGACTCCCCCTTCCTAGATATCTGACGACGTGGCCATACCACCGACTACAATAGACGTTGGATAACAGAAGTAAGATATCGGACCCTCCATTCCAAGAAATACCGTCGAATATCCAACCCTCCATTCCAAGAAATAAGACGACGCGGCAATAGCACCGATGGAAAAAAAACGGCAAAAAACATCGGGCCTCAGTCATCTTACAATGCAAATCCCGTCGGATATTGGACTTCCACTTCAAAGATATCCGACGACATCGCCATACCACTGACGGATAACAATGTCGGATATCGGACGTCCACCTCCGATATATCTAACACTATTGCCCTACCAACGATGGCTAAAAATAGACCAATTATCGATCATCTTACAATGCTAATCGCATCGTATATGGAACATATTACAATGCAAACCCCTTCGGATATTTGAAAGGTATGTTGTCAGATATCTGACGTCTTTTAAACTGATATTGGTTGGATATCCGACGTCCTATAAACTACCAGTTGTCAGATAGGCGACGGAAATATTAAAAGAGGAGTTGTCAGATATCCGACTTTAAAAGAGGAGTTGTTGGATATCTGACCTAAAGTCAGATATCTGCCCATGTGTCACCGACGTTTAAAAAATAATATGCTTGTGGGATGGTTGACAACATGATGCCTAAAATCAGACATCTATGCCATCGGAGTTTGGGTTCAAAACTACTTGTGTAATAAGTTCTATTCAGTTATCCCACATGCCCATACACTGCATGGAATTGCTTCATCGGGCACCCATCTTTGCATCTGCAAAATCCCTCACTTCATCTTGGAAATAGTCCCCCGATCCACCCAAAAACATGGGAAATCCACCCATCATCAAATTGGTCCCCCGACACACCTAAAGCTTTGGGGACCCCTCCATTATTCTTTATGTACAAACAATTCCTCGATCACCTTACTTTACAAGAACACTATATTCTTTTGGCAGAAACCCATGGTAACTTTTGATCGATGTATTTGAGTCTCAGTATCCTCAACAGTATGTTTTTTTACTGGTTACCATTACTCTCCATTTTACATCTCCATCAAAGTCCTTTCATTTACAGTTTGTCTCCATTTGTTTCAATCTATCTCGTTCGGAAAGGAAATATACCATCCCCACTCACCATTTAATTTACATCGATCAAAGGAATTTATAAGCCCCACAATTATCAAACAATATTATGTCAGGTTTGTCCATCCACCAATTGGTTACAATATGATCTTGGTTATTAGGGTAAGACCCTCGTCTTATCATGCACTTCAGCTCTCGTTGACGTCAAAACACTACATTTTAAGAGTTGTAGTTGTACCTTTGGATCCATTTCAATCACTATAAGGGATCACCTCGAACTTGGTAGGGAGAGTCATTAGTGCTCCCTAACTAAGTGGTTTCCCCTATGCTCGACGTCAACACATCACTGCATCAGGGGTGGACATACTTTTGAAGGTAGCAGTGTTCACATTTGCAAATCATGGTAGCAGTCTATTTGGTCTAGTGAAGTTATCAGGAAGCTTCAAAAGCCATTTTCGGTCCCCCACCCCCATGGGATTACCATGGTCACCAACAATTCTGCTTCTTCAAGCCCACACCTCCTAGGTGTTGTACAGCTTGACCATTGGGAAATACAAAAGTGGTTTGGTATATCTTGGATTTTTATTGGAGTTTGCATTCTCCCCCCATATCTTTTATTTTGATTTTATCCATATTTCTTTGTTTTATGTGAATTGAACTAACAATCTATTGCAGGATCACACTAGTACATTTGGTCAAATTTGCCATGTTTTTGCGTTGTAATTGCCATGCTTTTTTGTCCCTATTTCCACGATATGGGTTTCATTTTTTTGTGGCAGAAGGTTCGTGGATATAGGGACAAAGATTCCCTGTCGTGGCAATATCCATGCTTCACAGTGGCCATGTGTCACCTACACAACACTTCTCAAATCTACCTCAAATTGAAACCTGCCACGCATATTCGTCGCTATATCAACATACCTCCTCTATATGTTTCCACGCAGATGCTAAACCTGCCACGAACATTCGTGTCTATAGAGACGAACTTATAGCGGATGTTTGCTGCTATAGAGACGAATGTTTGTCGAAGGTATAGCAGCTGCGTGGAAACATTTTCTATAGTTCTATGAATGTTCGTCCCAGTATCCATGAATCGATTCACTAACTTCCGTGGCAGGTTCAGCATCTGCGTGGAAACATTTTCTATAGTTCCACAAATGTTCGTCCCAGTATCCATGAAATGATTCACTAACTTTCGTGGCAGGTTCAACATCTGCGTGGAAACATTTTCTATAGTTCCATGAATGTTCGTCAATATATCGACGATACCAGGAGGTGTTAAAAAAAATACTAGACTAAATGGCTCTACTTGAATAATTTTCCAGAAACCATATATCAAGGAGCATCCATTTAAAGGATAATAGAAGTAAGTTTCTCAAAGGACCTTCAGCGTGGATTTCCACATGACTCGCCACTCTCATAATCACTCTCAAAGTTGCTTACGATAAATGAGATAATATTTTGTTCAATTTCTTTGAAGATTTGTTAAATTGGGTGAAATATGCTAATTGAAAGTCTTGATTTGTAATGTAAGGAAAAATTATTCTCATGGTTGTCATGGATATCATATTTGCAAGAAGCTGGGTTTTGGTTGCATGCATCACTATATGGTTCTTTGTTCCTAAAAAATAGATCTACCCTCGCTCAATGGATGAGATGCTTTGATCAAATGCACAGTCAAGGACTCCAACAATTCTGATAACCCACAAACATATACGAAGAATGATGAAGTTGGAATCATGTACTCATCAAAATGGAAAAAGGGGATCAACATCTAAGGATATCCCACCGATACAATACATAATTGTTAAGCAAGATAATAAGGCATCACACTCAGCTGGTGCACCTCCATACACCAAATCACCCTAGCTCCAAGACTCTACAATTTTATTGAATTGAGAATTTCAAAGTTGTACACAAAAGATCATCATTTGCAAAAGTGGTTTTAGCATCTTCATATTTTTAGTAGTCGGACAATTTTCTCAACATGGATGTCGGTAACATGAAATTTCCAGCCTTATATAATTAGTTTCATATTGTTTCATTCTTGTCTCCAGACTTCGTATTTCCACATCCCTTGAAACTATTGTTATCCAATTAATTTTGGCACCAATACATATTGTTCTCTTAGAATTATATAGAGATTGCAGGCTGACTGTATGCCTAATCTTAATGAAAATGTATATAAAATCAATGCCTAGTTCATAATAATCATGATTTTCATATTTGTTTTTAAGAAAACACCAGTTCAACTATACAAGCACTACATTGAAGCCCATTCTTAAAGATCCTCACAAGTAACTTATTGAATACCAATATTATGTAAAGTGTAGTGCATTATATAAAAGGATTTCCTAGATACTAAGTTGGTCTCAACCTTGGTCCACCTACCGCTCCTTTGGTCACCTTGCGGCATTGCCTCACTCTATTGTTCCAATTGTTGTTTAGAATTGGCTTGGATCACTTTTTTCTCCCCAAGTTTGTCCATGAATGTAATTCAGGGAGCATACATAATTTTATTCATGGAAACTGATGAGACCAAGGAGAAATCAATAACCCAAGATTACAGGATATTCTTAGGTTTTAGCGTATATACTATAGATTAGACTTTAGAGCTCTGGCATGGAACCAAAGGATGAAGTGTCTTTGCTTCTTTTTCCAAGGAACAATAGAGCTGCTCAATTTGTTCAGAAGGATATGACATGCTCATCATATTCTTGTGGATATCTTTGGGAAGGAAAACCCCTATAAAAAAAAAAATCTTTATCAAGTCTTGTTAATTTCGACTTGTGCATTTTCCATATGCTATCATAGTGGATGGAGATTCCTATGTGGACTTACATCTAGAGGTGAACTTGTCTAATTTGTGTGAAGTAGTTTTAGGTGACTTGATTGCACCTGACAGGTGCGGTGTGTTAGTCATGACATTTATTCAAAAAATTTGATGTTCTACAAGTATAACACTCAAGAGAAAGATTTGCATAAGAGATGAGAAATTCTAGAATTACTTCTGATGATAGGCAATTGATCAAGCTAATATATTGAGTTGGTCATCCTCAATCACAATGGGCACTTCCCTCATTTTGGTAGGCACACATTTTTTCCTTTTGCTGAAGGTGGGAACTTCCCTCATTTTAGCGTGGTTGATTACATTTCAAGTCTTAATTAATGGGTCTATTATGAACACTCTTTATCTCTAGCTGTCTTTTATCCCCACCTTCACTGATCATTCTGTGATCTCTTCTTGGGTTGTTACGGAGAAAAACATCCTATGGCTTGGGGTAGACCACAACAGACAGCTGACTACCAGAAAATAATTCAATTCCCAATGCAATGCTATAAAATTGACAATGCAGAGATAATAGAGAATATAACCAACCTTGATCCGGACATTCGACGTAGATCCCCATTGAGGCTTTCAATTCGTGCACTTGAACCTACAAATTAGTCTTGACAACCAATACATAACAAGTGCATATAACATATGAAAGACATTAACATAATCAATAGCAATGGTCCGTGATATCATAAGTAAATGCAACCCAATGTAATATAAACAACATTCACAACATTAATGGACGGGAATATGAGTATTTCTATTAATAAATAACAAGAAGTACAATGTGATACGACCTCTTGCGGGCAACCAATGTGAACCAAGAACTTGGTCTCTCCACTTGTGCCTCCACCACTTCAATCCTCCATGCAATGGAAAACTCAAACTATAGAAGGAGTTTGGAAGGTGAACATAAGGGGTTCACAACAACAAGGATCAATGAGTGTAGACTCAAGATGCGGAAAAAATCCACTACAGTTATCTTGCTCTCCCTTTCTCCTCCCTTCCATATGCCATAAGAGCTCAATATATAGCCTTCCAAAGGTAAGTGAAAGGACACATCGAAGCGTTACTAGGAAAATGGAGGGCCAAAGGTCACCCTAAGACCGCTTTTTGGGAGTAAAAAGTATTTTTCTAGTGACTTTTACCATTTTACTTGCTACCCGCGGCTATAGTGATGCAGCTCGCTGGTACGCCCGCTAAAGTGATACAACTAGCGTACAGGGAGAAAAAATAGGGAAAACGTGTGTCTGGAGGACATAAAGTACATCTGAGTCAGTAAAATGGATCCTGAGGGCCAAAGAGCTGATCCTCACAAGGTGGAAAATTACGTTGTAACAGATGCCCCCTAATGTGTGAGGTCAGAGAATGATGCTACGATGGCCAAAATACATTATAAATCTCAGAAGTGGAGTGATGGAGACACAAGTGGAAGGAGAAGCTCACTCGTCACAATACAATAATGTGTCTGAATAAATGTCGGTATAGTACAACAATATGATACAATGGCCATGAATATGAAGTACATAGTAAATACATGTCATAAGTGATCATAGCCATGATCCCTCTACAGTAAGATATGGTTCCCTACTGAAAAGGAAACAACTGGTGCAAACTGGAGGTACAAACTGCTGATATCTGAGAGGTGATATCTCAGATGTAAATTCATGATCATAAGTAGCATATTGAATGCCACTATCTCCTGGGGTCTTCTACACAAATCGTCTATGGTGCAAGTCTCATCAAGTGAATAAAGGAGTTGAGGTCGAACCTGATGTGACATCGTCTGATTACCGGTCAATGATGTATACCGTTAACAGACGCGAGATAACCCACCAATAATGAAAATGGGAATCAAGGCATAGAGTACAATCATCAGAGTGTGGATAGATGTGTTGAAGTCGAACACTAAGATGAATCCATCGATCAGGGGACATTGATTTATTCCCAAATCTGTCGATGGCGAGAGAACCTGCCACTAATGACTCCAAGCCTCAAGGTACTCAATCGAAATCTAAGCCTCAACCTCTAGAATAAATGGTTTGAAGTCGACAGAATGAGAGTCTCTAGAAGGAGGGAATTAATGCATCCCCCATCATCTAGCAAGAGGTAACAGCTACGCTGAAAGATTTGGAAGAACTTAGGTGAAATGGACCGACTCAATAAGGATGGCCGACATGCAATAGTCAAGAGATCTGAGGAGTGGACGACTTTGGTTTCAGGACTTCCTTTGAACAAGATCATGAACAGATGGATAGACTGAGGTAGCAGAGACTCCACATAACATTGTGCGATGCAGGAGGCATCAACAAAGGGCTCCATAATGACTGGAAACTTAACCAATCGGTGGAGTAAAATGAATACGAGTACAACTCCTAAGGTCCAACTATAGTCCTGACTCATAATGTATGGAGTGGAATGAATTCTTTGTTCAAAGGAAACACAACGACTACAAACTAGAAGTAGTAACCATAATCCCATCCGGCTTTTTGGAATATTTGATTTTTCGGTCTTTTTCATATTTGGAAAAGCTTGAAAAAGAATAAAATTGCTTATAGTAGAACAATTGAGGGAATGAGTGTCAAATGGCGAGCAGACTAGTCCCAAGCAGTGGAACATACCTATGATCAATGCAAGGAATCATGTGGAGGATGTGGGCACTCAGGGGGTGTTCCATCAGGGTCAAAAGGTCATCAAATTGTGAAAGGAAAATGAAATCTCTACAAGGCTCGACAGGGAAAGTGCTCAGGCACCAGGCTAACAACTGAGTAAGTGGGAGCTGGCACAAGGCTCAAGCAACAAGTAGGATAATGCAATGCAATCACCACTCGATATAAATGGGGGAGTCCTTATGGGTGATGGCCAGCATAAGACAAAGTAGAGTATGAGTCTTTATCGCAAAGTCATGGCGTAACTACAAAGGACTCCCAATCCTAAGGACAAACAACGGCATGGGCACCAAAATGCAAAAAGGGGTTCTAACTAGGGTACCCATGTTCGGAAAGGCCCTACCACCACATAACAACACTTCAATAATAGTGTGAAGGTTTCGTGTCGATTAAGAAGCGGGGTCACACCTAGGATTTATGAAAATGGTCAAAAGGTCAAATGCATAATGCATGTGAAAATGACATCTAACCTATATGCCAGGTGTGAAATATACCTGCCATAGGTGCGAAACGATCAAAAACAACTCTCGCCGAAGAAATCTGGTCAAAAAATGCTACTCCAAGACATTATATTAGTCCAAAACAACTTAAAATGGTAAAAACTATAGACAAGTGGGTTTTTAAAATTATGAATAGTAAGAAAAATTTACAATTTACAATTCATTTTTACTATTCACCCATTTGGAGTTTTGTGGTTAGTTTTCACCTCGAAGTTCAACTACTGATTCTGGGAGCTACGGGCATCCGTTCATCGAGCTGTATGGAGTAGGTTGGTAGTCTCATCCATACCTTTCATTTGAATGTTTTTATTTTTATTTTCAATGGTTGAATTGTTTGTGTGGCCAAGCCCTAAATGGTCACGGCGCTACCCGCGGGCTACAAGTATGTGGGTAGCGGGTAGGGCTAGGTACTCATAGTCAACGCATGCATTGATCGCGGGTACCCGCCTCTGTGAGAAAATTTGCCCACGGGTACAGCTGTGGAGTTAGTTTTTTAAATTAAATTGAATAAATTCTTTGTTTCTCTTCCTCAAGGATGGTGCTAGAATGGAGAGAAAGGGAACATGACCTTGTGGATGAGGCTGTCCGTAATGATTTTCCAACGCAACAAGCTTTACAAGCATGTGGGATTTTTAAATTCTGGAGCATAGGGGGTTTGAGGGCCCAAAACCTATTGCTCCAACGTTTGATAAGCTACTAGGACATAGATGCACAAAAATTCAACTTGGATGGGAAAATAATTTCCTTAGAGGTGGACGATATCTAATTCATTACTGGTTTGTCCTACCGCGGTGAAGTGGCAAGCCTTCGATCTCGTTTTGTGGGTGGTGGGATCACCATCGCTGACTATATTGAGCGGTATTGTGTTCCCAACACTCGGACAGTGGGGAGTCTGGTGCCCATCAGAGCCATAGTCAGTCTGAGCATGAAGGCTATAGTGGCTACCCTATTGCGGAGTATAGGTTCGGCAGCACTTGACCAAGATTCGAGGTCGATGATGTTCTATGCGTCAAAATGCATGCGGCCCATGGTATATGACTGGTGCACAACACTACTGGGGTCCATGAAGACCCAGTTAACGAAGTGCAAGCAAGGGGAAGCAAATAAATTTGGATACGACAGTATCTTATGTAGTTTCTTCTTTGAGCGTGTTCCAGGGCTCAGTCCGAGGGTTGAAATCCCTCCTCATAGTCTCCGTGACCCAGCCCTAACCCGGTGGGAAGACGTCTTGATGCCACAGGGTGGTGGCCGACAGGAATCACCATACACTAAGGAGTTCTTTCACTGGTGGGATCGACAGGTCATAGCTATAGATGACTATCCCTATGGAGGGATAGACTTCCATTAGGATCATGACATCCCGCTTCCACCAGGAGCAGCGTTTGGAGACATTGGTGAGTTACTCTTTTTATGTTTTTGGTGTATTAAATTTTTATGGATTTTTAATTATATGTATGAATGCAAAAATATTTTTGGGGAGAGTATCATCTATTGACATTCTACTGTTTGCTTGCAGACAAGGGTCCCTTGAGACCAGAGGGATTCTCGAGACATCGTCGACGGGGCAGGGGTGGTGAAGTGGTGGGTGCTGCAGCAGATCGTAACTTACAAACTGTGTGGGTCAAACTTACACGGATGACCAACATGGTACCAGGGATAGAGGTGGCAAAGCTACCAGAGGACATGTAGCGCCATGTTGTGGGGGGTACCGAGTTCCTGGGTACGACTACTGCAGCATATAGCAAACGCTGTACACTATTACTATCAGAAGCATCCTGCCGAGGCGATAGCGAGGCCTCCTCATAGGGATTAGATGTCTCAGAGTCCTATTTTTTGTATCAATATGTATATTTTTTAGGGCTACGGGCTCGAGTTTTGTATTATGACACTCCCATTTTTGGACATATTATTTATAAAAAAATATGGTTCTCCAATTCTACTATATGTGTGTATGTACAAATGTATGAATGTATGTTTTATTTGTGTGCTTCATTATGTATGTGACAAATGCCAATCTAAGACATAGTTAGCATATGCATCAGATATATGATTAAAAATTCTTGGAACATGAATGTATGTAATTGAAACAAAATGGCGTTCCAAGTGTCTTATCCGTAAGAATCTCTGTAGTAACGTAGGGTCTCTCACACGGTAACGACCATTCAACTGAGACACAACTAGCTGTGAATCCAAGTGGAGTTCTAAAAACTGGATACCATGTGAAATAGCATCTCGAAGTAGCTCAACTACGGTGCTATACTCAACCACATTGTTAGATGTAGGACCGATACAAGCACCTCTTGAAGACACAACTAGGTGGTCAGGTGAATAAATAACCCAAGCAGTAGAAGCAAGCTGCTGCGTATGATGACTAGCACCATCCGCGAATCCTAAGAACATAGGATATCCCACTGACATATGTCAATCAAATGGAAGCGAATCAACAGACCTGAAAAACCAAAAGAAATCTAAACTATGTACAAAAAAAACTATACAATAGTATACAAAAGTATCAGCTCGAGCTAGAAGCTCAAGTATAATACCGCTTGAGGTAGAGCCCATTTCTAGGCTCCTTTAATACATTCCCCTTATAGTCTTCTAACTCGTAGGCTCCTTTTTCTAGGACATGCCTCACAATGTAAGGACCATGCCACATGGGGTTAAACTTTCCTGCCCCCAGGGGTTCTTTAGCTTGGTCATATAAGAGGACCAAGTCACCTTCAACATATTGCCGACGGACAGACCTATCATACTGAACCTTGATACAACGTTTATTGGCATCTATAGCCATAGTGGCATCTCGACGCTTCTCATCAAGCTGCTCAAGGTGGATCAAACGTTGTTCAATATCCAAAGTATCAGGGAGGATCTCTATAGCTAGTTTCAACGAAGGGATCTCACATTCAATTGGTAAAATGGACTCCACACCGTGTACCATTTGAAACGGTGAGAACCGGGGTGGCAGTCTTTACTGTGGTTCGATACGCCCACAAAGCAGGATATAACATGATATGCCAATTGTTCTTGCTTTGTTGGATGGTATGTTGGAGAATGGTCTTTAAAGACTTATTGACTACTTCAACTTGACCATTCGCTTGGGGATAGTAAGAAGATGAGTGTTCTTGATGAAACCCAAGCTTGAGTGACAAATCCTCCATCATTTTGTTTTGAAAGTGACTTCATGGTCAGTGATAATCTCTTTCGAAATATCGAACCAAGTGATAATTTGATTGAATATGTAGTGGGCTGCTGTAGCACCATCAGCTTTAACAGTAGGCATGGCCTCAACCCATTTGGAAAATTAGTCCACGGCCACTATGATATGGCGATGCCCCCTAGCCGAAGTTGGTTTGCAATCCATGAAATTCACCCCCCACTTGGTGAAGGGACCAACAGTGATGACTGGATGAAGGGGCACTGGATGCGAGCGTACATTTCGAGAAAACACCTGGCAAGGGTGACATCTCTTTACAGCGTTGACACAATCCTTAAAGATCGAAGGCCAAAAGTAACCTACTCGCATGATACGTTGGGTTGTAGCAAGCTCGGATAGGTGACCGCCACACGCCCCAGCACGTAAATCCTTAAGCACACGCTATGCTTCTTCATGAGTCAAGAAACGATGGAGAATAGAATCCTTTCCTCGACGATACAATGTGTCACCTACAATAGTATAATCTTTGGTGTGATATTTCACACGTCGTCGCTCGTCCCATGAATAATGCAAAGGAAACTTCAAAGTTTGGAGATATACAATGACATCCCCATACCAAGGGTCCTCATACGAGATAATTAATACATGCTCATCCACAAAGGAATCCTCATGGACAATATTCTCATCAAGTCGCAGAAGGTCCGACATAAGCTCAACAAGAACCAAGGATTTCACCAATTTTGCCGAAGCAAAATCAAGCTCAAACTCCTGAAGGATCACAATCCAATCATTGTACTTCTCCCCTATAAGATGTCATGATAGCATGAACTGAAATCGATTGATATGCGCTATAACTATGGCTTTCCTAAGCATGATATAGTCCTGTAACCGTTGGACTGCATGAACAGTTGCAAGCGCCAACTTTTCCACATGAGTATATCTTAGCTCAACATCTACTAGATTTTGACTAAGGTAATAGATCACATGCTCGACGAGCACATAATCAACCTGAACTAAGACCATGCCAATCATCTCTTGACACATGGCCACATAAAGTATAAAATCTCTCACGAAGTCGGGTGGACTAAGCAGAGGGGCCGATACCAAATCTTTCTTAAGGGCGTCGAAAGACTGCTGGGCTCGCTCATCCCAGATAAACGATGTGTCTTTCTTCAACAAGCGCACGAAACCTTTGGTAAGATTAGCATAATTCACTACAAATCGGCGTAGAAAAGTAGCTCTCCCTTGGAGGCTCTGAAGTTGTAACAAGTTGCGCGGGGGAGGCAACCGAAGTATTGCCTCAACTTTGAGAGGATCGAATCTGATACCCTCTTTCGAAACTATAAAACCTAGTAGACGACCTGTCCTCACAGCAAAGATGCATTTATTGGGATTCAATCGAATATTGTAGCGCATACATCATTCTGGAATCAAACGGAGGTGCTTGGGGTGGTCCACTCTCTTGCGAGAATGGCCAGCAAGATCATCCAAGAAAACCTACATTATACGTTTAAGGTCGTGAAACGCATAGATCATGGCACACTGAAACGTAGCTCCGGCGTTTTTAAGGCCGAAGGACATTTTTCGGTATGCAAAGGTACCCCAAGGACAAATGAAAGCAGTCTTATGTTGGTCCTCAGGTTTGATTTGAATCTGGCTATACCCCAAAAAGCCGTCCATGAACGAAAAAATTTCACTTCCCGCACAGGAATCCAAGATTTGATCAATGAATGGAGTGGGGAAATTTTCCTTCGGACATGCACGGTTCAGGTCTCTAAAATCAATGCATACTCGGATAGTTTCCTGCTTCTTATCCATAGGAGTGGGATTTGACACCCATTCGGTAAGGGGAACTGGGTAGATGAAACCGACCTTAAGCAGTTTATCCACCTCTGGCTTAATAGTGGCTTCCTTCCTATGGTTAATAGCACGAAGACATTTTCGAACAGGTTTAGCATGAGGATACATTCTAATCTCGTGGTCAAAAATACTGGGGTCTATTCCTGGAATCTCCTCATATGACCAGGCGAAAGATTCCCGAAGTTCTGTAAACAATTCAGTGTAAATGGCAACCTCCTCAGAAGAGAAATCGTCACCGATGTAAACGTTTTCAATATTTTCGGGAGTGCCAAAGATGTTGATTGGTATAGTCGGGGAAATATTATCCATGTTCCCCTCCGCATAAATCCCATGTGAAACCAAAGGAGCCACAGGGTGACCAACCATCTCGGCAAGAGTCATCCTAATCTCTTCTTGCTCAGCGAGATCGAGGTTGGGAAGAAAATTAGAGCGATGATGCATATCCTCCCAAGGTCTCTCACTACCACGCATGGCCTCAATAATAGCTTCATCTGAAGGTAAAGTACCATCAAGGCTATCGTCCGAACAAGAGGCGTTGGCTGCCCAAACTAGTAGCATAACGGGATCTTCCTCATCTGTCCAAGGAGAGGGGAGATCCGACTCTGCAGTGACCTATTGAATATCATGATACGCAAGCTCAGCAGCAGACAGTGGCATAGCCATTCTGATATGCACAATGTCTCCAGACATGGAACTCATGGACGGTAAGGTCCACCGATCATCGAAATATGAGGTCCATAATGTAACATTATGTAATGGAGGAGACCCATTGTCGGAAATGGTTCCAATAAAATTGATGGGTGCAGGAAAATCATAAGATCCCATTAATGAGGGGTACAACCCAACACCCATGTTACCAGTTGTCGGCTGAGAATCTGTAACTTGGAGGACTACTGATCCCGTGGATGTTGTGGAATAAGAACTAACAAAATCCAGCTAGTCAACTGTCACAATCTCGCCTTCGTGTGGAAAGAAAATAAATCTCAATACAGTAGACGCGACTGCTCTCATAGCGTACATCTAATTCTGACCCAGAAGAAGGTTGTAGCCAATGGGCGCATCAACCACCTCGACTTCAATAGGAATGGATTTCCCGCCCAAGCGGACAACAAGGGAAGGAATAATTCCATGTGGATTAAATGACCGACCGTCAAATGCAATGAGAATGGTCCTAGACGTGGATAAGGGAGGAGATCCAAGAGATTTCCAACAAGATAAAGACATCACTGACGCAAAGCACCTTCGTCAACCACCGTTCTCTTGACAAAATTTTGAAGGCACTCCACATGGATTTGAAAAGCCACGTGGTAAGGTAAGCAAGGCTAAACGTCAGTAGTATCAAACTTGATAACGTTGGCGCTACCCCCATCTTGAACTCCTCAAGCACTCAAAAGGGAATACCTTTGAGAAGGACACACCTATAAAACTTCAAGAGCCGATATGGAACACGGAGTTTGACCCAAATCCTCTACAATATAGTTATGGGCGGCTCAAGCATTGGGATTATGCATGGAGCACTTGAGAACACCTTTCGGTATCCGCGGCATAGTAGAGGGCTTCTCGATGTGCAAGGAAGTATCAGGAGGAGGGGGAGGCTCATTCCCCATATTCGATTGTGGTGCTCCATAATCACGTTGGAGAGTAGAAACACTAACCTCCGATTGGACCATATTCACGCATCCATAGCCACTAGTATTGGAAGAAGACGTTGTAGTCTCAGTAGGTCCATAATGAGTAGCGGAAGCATGCAAAGCCATGTTCTGATGATGAGGAAGGGGATATTTTAACATAGCTGGGCTCTGTGCTAGATGCTTCGATGCTTCTTCAATACAAGGACACAAGTGAGTAAGATGATCTTCCCCACAAAGATTGCAAGGGAATTTCACTTTATGTCTAGGCTTACAGTCCCCACCAGCGTTTTCGTCGTCCTAAGGAGGGTTGGAATTCTCTTTTCGAGGGGTATTTCGATTTCTACGATTGTTCCCATTATTTCCACCCTTACGGTTGTTTCTCCCCTTCTTCTTACCACCAGGCTGTTGGTTTCTCGATGGGTTCGTTGATTGCATAGCTTGTACATCAGACGACGGGGTGGAAGTGGACAAGGTGTGAACCTGTCTGGGAGTAGATTGGTTAAGCAACAAATTTTGCATTTGATTAGCAACCAAATCTACAGGTCGAGTACTTGCGGATCCCACAATGCCATCGGCATGTGGTCGAGGAACTGTTTTGGGATCATGTCGTGTTCGCGGTGCATCAGGAATAATGTCGTACAAAATGCCAGACGGAGAATATAATAAATCTAACTGCTGGACTTTTAAGATGGCATGTTCCTCAATCACAATGCCAGACATCGAAACATCCTTATAAATATATGGGAGTAAAGACTTGAGAAATCATTCCAACAAAAAATCTGGAGGAATGTTGGCTTTCACTAACCTCTTCCGTCGACGCCAGTCTTGAACATGGTCAGAAATATGTGTGGCCTTATTTTGGTGGAAGGTAGAAAAAATTTCAGTACCAGTATCATAACGAATCGACAACTGGAAATGGTCCAAGAAAACCAAAGCTATCTCATTGAAACCCCTATAAGTACCCCCAGGAAACTCGACATACCACTTCGCGGCTGCCCCCGCGAGGGTGCGTTGAAATAGTCTCAAACAAACGGAATCGTGATTCAACGAGTTGGATGAGCACCAAAGGTGAAAGGTCGTGACATGGTCACCCGGATCCTCACCACTCTTCCCCTCAAACTTGGGAATGTTCGAAGGGATCTTGGTAGGGACTAGAGTCCAATTAGGATCATCACACATCGGATCATTAGTGAGCTTCGAAAGATCCGGAAGGTTCAATCGAGCAACAAACGAGAGTTGAGGCTGTAAAGCTTGATTGTAAGCTCCCATAAAAGGTTGATTATAAGGGCCCGAAGGATAAGAAGGACCATAGGCTTGACCATGACCATTAAAACATTGATTATACGGACCTGATGGACCATAAGCTTGACCATGGCCATAAGGTTGATAACCTCCTCCAACCTGACCCATATGAGGGTAAGAAGGTATATATGCATTTTGAGCACCGTATTGAGGTGGGTTGTAATGAGAGCCAGCACCGACCATATTATAGTAAGGGTTGCCACCATGATTATGGGGCGTATACGTACTAGTTGGAGCAGGAACCGTGTTGTAATAACCATGATTGTAGGGTATGTTCCCACCCCCTATGTAAGCATTATTAGTAGTGTGAGTAGTCGTGTGGTGACCATGAGGTATATTCCCAATCCCAACATTGGCATTACTATTAGCAGGAATGGTGGCGTTGTGACCATGAGTATAAGGTATATTCCCACCTCCTACATTAGCATTACTAGTAGCGGTAGCAGACGTAAAAGTATATGCTATGTGTCCACCCCTGTTAATGGGAGGAATGTTAACATTCTTAAAAGTGGTCTTAGGTTGTCGTGTATGGGCATGCGTATTATTATATGGATGGCGAGTCGTATTCTGAACAGTGTTCCTATTAGGATGGGTAGTCCTAGGAGACGGCCTTCCTCCAACATTTGCATTGTTAGGAGGGATGTGACCGGTCCCCATACTATGTGTGTGAGTGGAAAATGTGGTGCCCCTGACGAGAGTATTTCCCCCAATGCGTGTAGTGTTGCTAACACCATGACTAGTGCTAGCATGACTACCAAACATAGCAGAAGGATCAACTATGTTGTAACCAGGAATACCAAAAGAGAACGGGGTATCATTGGTCGTAGGACCTGTGTGATCATGTAACTCTGGCATCCCATATCGAAAATCATGTCGATTCAAAGGATCGAATGGGTCGTCCTCGAGTGGATCTGGACCAAACAAACTAGGTTGGGTCTCGGGTGGATCCGGACCAAACAAACTAGGCTGGGTCTCGGGCGTATCACCCCCCCATGCCTCTCTAGGAGTAGGGGTTCTTGAAGTGCGTTCAGTTCCACCCGATGGAGCCGTAGGGATTTCTCTCATGCCAGAATGTGAAGTCATAACATCGATGCAATACCCTTCAAAAGAATCGGAAGAATCGGAGAGGGCCTTCAGGTGTCCCCTATCAATATGGCGTGTAAGCTTGGTAGCTGGTAAACCAACCAACTGATGAGACCGACAGAGAGTAGGACTTCGTGCCACGATACTTATGAAAGATCAATAAATCAAAACGTCTCCTATCGGCCAAACTAACGATCAAAGAATCAAAGAGCACACACCTAGAGAAACTACAACCAAAGGCACACAAACAGAGTGGCTAAATGAGCTCTCAACACTACAGCTGGTATGTCTCGCCTAGGAGAGGCTTGAGACTCCCAAACTATAGCCGGAGGTAACATAATCAGTTATAAAGGCCCCCAGACTTCACTGCGTGCACAGGGTCAAGTCCCTATACAACAGGCAACTGTGTTGTCCGACCTCTATCTGGCTCAAGACACCCGTAGTATAACCACTACGAATACCCTGTGAGATACCTAGGTAAGGCAACTAAGGTCACCACGATATAACCAATGCTCAGGGGGATAGTTTCAGGTGGGATCCGTAGTATGGGTAGGGTAGCTAAGCCCGAAACTCAAGAGGGTCAAATCCCCCAAGAGTCCCCAGATACGAACAAATCCTAGATATATCTCCCACGTTCAGCTAGTATCAGAGGGATATCTCCTCAACCAACCTATCGTGACCTCGTGCTTAACCTTGGTCCAAGTAGATCTTCCTGAGAACACCGATGTATACCATGGATTTCACCACTCCTCGGTCAGACACGTAATGTTTCATCTAGTAGTCTTGGATTGTTAACTCACAATGATCTATTCCAAGTTTCTAAACCTATGCTAGTTGGTGTACCCTATAAATAAAAATCGTTCTAATCAATTTTAAGATTAAGCGTTAATTTTAGTTGGCTGTGATTACTCAAAGGATATGGTCATGAAACTAATTATGTATATGACTCAATAGTATGCACAATCAACAAACTCTAGACTCATCTATCCAATAAAAACAATGCCACTAGAATGACAATCAATCCAACGGTTTCGAAACAAAAAATGCAACTCTTTTATATTTTCAATGTGCAAGCAGATCCTAGAATGAAAGTACAAGCACTCAGATGCAAAATTTAGTACATAAAAGTAAATTTTTTTGTATTTTCATTTATAAGCAAAAGGAAAATGCAAAACTATGTTTTTGTATTTTTCAATATAATGAAATGAAAAATGCAAGCGAAATCTACCTATCTGGTTAAATACATGCAGAGCAGATCACTAAGACAACCCAGCACAACCCAAATAGTGAGACTCAACCAATCTAATGAGCTAAAAAAACAAAAATGGTGGTAAAATAACAAGACTCAAAACAAAGAGAAAGAAGAGCTTCTGGTCATAAACAAGGAATGGAACAGTCAGGAACAAGTCCAAAGAAGACTCAGGAACACTCAGAACCAACCCAGCAACAACCCAAGGCCATAAACCAATCAAAGTCGAAGTTACACGCTACTGTCGAAGGAATAACAGTGGGTACCCGCGGGCTAAAGTGTATACAAAGGCGGGTAGACGCTGGCAAAAAAAGCTTGACCCGAGTACATGGAAAGGTAAATGAGTAGTAAAAGAGCCCAATGACTAAAAAAACCATGTTTTCTATAGGGTATCCTAACGTCCAATAAATGACACAGAGACTCGACACACAACAACTCTAAATAGGGACTAAAGCCTAAAAATCCCCAAAAATGGATGTTCTTCCCAGCAGAGTCGACATTTCTGTTACGAAGAAAAACTTCCTATGGCTTGGGGTAGACCACAACAGACAACTGACTACCAGAAAATAACTCAATTCCCAATGCAATGCTATAAAATTGACAATGCAGAGATAACGGAGAATATAACCAACCTTGATCCAGACGTTCGATGTAGATCCCCGTTGAGGCTTTTAATTCGTGCACTTGAACCTACAAATTAGTCTTGACAGCCAATACACAACAAGCGCATATAATATATGAAATACATTAACATCATCAATAGCAATGGTCTATGATACCATAAGTAAATGTAACCCAATGTAATATAAACAACATTCACAACATTAATGGATGAGAATATGAGTATTTCTATTAATAAATAACAAGAAGTACAATGTGATACGACCTCTTGCCGGCAACCAATCTGAACCAAGAACTGGGTCTCTCCGCTTGTGCCTCCACCACTTCAATCCTCCATGCAATGGCAAACTCAAACTATAGAAGGCGTTTGGAAGGTGAACATAAGGGGTTCACAACAACAAGGATCAATGAGTGTGGACTCAAGATGCGGCAAAAATCCACTAGAGTTATCTTGCTCTCCCTTTCTCGTCCCTTCCATATGCCATAAGAGATCAATATATAGCCTTCCAAAGGTCAGTGAAAGGACACATCGAAGTGTTACTGGGAAAATGGAGGGCCAAAGGTCACCCTAAGACTGCTTTTTGGGAGTAAAAAATAATTTTCTTGTGACTTGTACCAGTTTACTTGCTACCCGCGGGCTATAGTGATGTAGCTCGTGGGTACGCCCGCTAAAGTGATACAGCTAGCGTACGGGGACAAAAAATAGGGAAAAAGTGTGTCTGGAGGACATAAAGTACATCTGAATCTGTTGTAGAAATTTCTCCCTACGGATAGGTAGAAACTCTCTTAGGTTAAAGTAGACTTTAACTGACTCTAAACTAAGACAAAAAGATAACAAATGCTACCTTGAATTCCTAGATCTAAACAAATATCTCAATATTATATTGTTGTAAGAAATGGAAGAGATCTAACTGACCTTCGATTCAATTTATCGTCCTAATGGTCGCTTCAATCTCCAAGTCCTCGCGAATGAACCTGTCATAATAAAACCAAGATACAAGCATATACGATTCTCTAGCAACTTGAAATATGAGTTAAGATCTAAATCTATAAAAGATACAAATCATATGATTGAAATAAGATCAACATACATGATTTGGGAAACAAGACAAGTTATGTTTTATTACTAATTTGAAGTCACTTACAATGGTTGCTTGATATCCAAGCCAACTCCCAGCTCCAAGTGCTTTCTCCTCTAGCTATCTCCACAAAGATTCAAGATCATAAGTTTGATGTCTCCAAGAGTCCTCCCCTTTACTCATGGAAGGCCTCTCTCTTATAGTGTGTAGTAGGGTTAACCAACAAGAGAGAAGGATGGATATTGGGAGTGTTTAGTGGATCAGGCCCACTAATATGAGAAAGCGAGTTAGGATCGAATCAGGGATACCAATCCTCAAAAATCTCTCGAAAATCAAGATCCCACAAGCCATGGCAAAAAGGCTAAAAAAGGAGTACCGTGCCCCTTGAACTGAGCATAGCGCGGTAGTACCGTGTGGCAGAGAATAAGCATAGTGTGGTAGTGGGGACTACCGCTCCCTCAATGCTGAGCAAGGCACGGTAGTGTAGGTATATGAAGTCTCAGGTGGGTTGATTCTTGACAGGATAGGTTTTTCTTCAAAGATCATTCATCATATTTCTCTTCTGGGTGTTTTAAGCATTAGGGGAAGTGTTGTCAACTATTTTTATGGTGACGATGCGACACTGTGAAATATGGAGGTATAACAGATGCCCCCTAAAGTGTGAGGTCAGAAGGGACTAATGGCCGAAAGACTTTACAAATACTGTGCGGAGATAGCATCAAGGAGAGCAACAAGGAGCTGAAACAGAAACAAAAATGTCAGATATACCATCAAGGTGAGCATTCCCATGCTCGAAAACAATTGACTCAAAGCATGGCTGCCGACCAATACATTGTAGATCCGTGAGTACTGAGATGATATAGACTGTAGACAAATCATCGCTACTGTGAACAAGTGTAGATCCATGAGACAGTAATGACACAGCCATGACCAATACAAAAGTGGATCTGTGTGACAATGCAAAGAACATCTCCATCGCAACCTGGATGCAATCAAGGTACAAAGGTGCGCCCAGGGTCTTCTACTCAATTGCAAATGATACGAATCTAGCCATGTGATTACAAGGTGTTGAAGTCGAACATGGTAGAAACCATTTGATTATCGGTCAATGATGTGAACCGTTAACAAATGTGAGGGAAATCATCAATGATGACGATGATCCCCAAGGTATCTGTAGTACATCTCAATGAAATGCAAATGAATAGGTTGATGTCGAGCATTCGAGAAATCGTTCTATCAGAGGTCAATGATGTAAACCTACTGTCGAACATGAGGAAACCTGCCATTGAGGCATGCAGGTACCAAGGTACTAGTGGTTGATTTCTAAGTCCAATTCCCGGATAGTGATTTGGCGTCAACGGGACTAGACTCGTCGAAGGTGGGCCATAATGATTCCCACATCATCGACATGAAATCAGAACGAAAGATAGTATAGGATGATGAAACAATGGAACATGTACTAACACAGCGGAGGTCTGACAAAATGAACGACTCTGAACAATGCAACCCTTTGAACATATAATGGCATGTAACAGGACTTGGCAGCAGGGATTATTGATAGTAGAGGATAGACACCGAACGAGTAGCCTCGTGGCTAGAGAGACGACTCAGGATGATGACCATAACTCAACGAAAATAGATACCCAAAATAGACAAGGGACAGACGCATGCCATGTTCAAAGGTGATGACTGACAAGCTGCCAACAAAATAAACTCTACTTGTTTTCCCATTTTCCCCCAACATGATAGACAAGTACCTCTTTGTTGTTTTTCGAGCTTGAAGAGGATAACAAATGCTCGATATAGCTCATCTCATAGATGAGTCCAATTTCACATGTTTTACGAACCTAAGAAAGGAGGGGTTCGTCCCAAAGTGGGTCCTTCGATGTCAAATTTTAACGAGTCCAAGGAAGGAAAACTCGGTAGTTTTTCACATTTAGAGAGCCTGAAAAACTTAAAGAAGGCTCCAAAGTGTACTTTTTCGTAAATTTAGTCCCTCGATCCCGAAAAAGTGTAAAACAATTCTCGAGAGAACTCTCCCAACCAAAAATTGACTGAGGTATACCTTTCTCGTAAATAGTCTAGACGGGCCGAAAAAGAGGTAACCTATCACCGAATAGACGACCTTTCAAATAATTTTACAAGTGTGAAAGAGACAAGATCACTTGGCAATCTTTTCAATTTTAGGGAGTCTGAAAAGAGCTTAACTATGGACTCCAATGGTCTTTTTCGTAATTTTTTAATTATTCTGGTCCGAAAAAAGAATAAAATACAACCAGGATAATACTTTCCTCATCATTTAACGAGCATGAGTAAAGCTGACTAAGCTCGACACCATTTTACTTAAGTTTGACAAGCACGACATGGGTGTAAAAGCGCTTGGAATATTTTTCAAGTTTTAATCCAGAGCATGAAAAAGATAAAGTAGGCTCGAAATGAAGGTCCAATAATAAATGAATGCCAGTGTGAACATTTTTTAAAGGAGACGTTGTCAACAAATGCTCATGGGACCAGATATTAGTAGTGTGAAATGGGTTTTAATTTAACCAGATAAAATAATGAATAAAAAATAAGTGAAAAATTTATATAAGGAATAGGTAAATATGGAAAGTTACCATTTCACTTGTGCATTTGCCAAAAGAGGAGATTTTACCCATTGAGGAGAAAAAACTTCGAGAGTTCATATCTGGAGATCCGGAGCACCGTTTCAAGAACCGTCTGCACCAGGTAAGAGCTTTCAAGCCCCTCTTTCATTTCATAGATAAATAACTTGATTTCAGTAAGTATAAGTTAATTTTTGGGAAGGCCCTAATGGGAAAATTTCGCTTTCCATAGTACCACGCGGCAGCTGTGTCGTGAAATGCGAAACTATGCAACAGTACCGCGCTGTAGCGTTAAACAGGGGCGCGGTACTGTGCAGTACCGCGCAGTCGTGTTGCCCCCAGGCGTGATAGTGGCAATTTTTAAGATCAAAAAATTGATTTTTCTTTAATTTTTAGCTGAGATCAAGTTATTAAATGATTAATGAACATTTCCTATGACCTTTTGCAGGTGTTTGCAACTTGTTTGGGGAAAAATGGTCAGTTGGAAGGAAAGCGAGCATGAGGCGGATGATTTGCTGGCCGAAAATGACTAAAGAACTGTGACTGCATTGCGGGAATGCGGTTTGTTGAAATTCTTCAAGACCAAAGGTATCCGCAAGCAAGCCAAACTTCTCACCTATATTATTCAAATGTGGGACCCCGACATTCAAGCTTTCCGAGTTGGAGAACACACCCTCAAGATTGAACTCGAGGACATTTATTTCCTCATGGGCCTCTCAAAGAGAGGGGCCTGAGTGAGTTTTACAGGGTTCACGAGCTCGGAGGCGAGCACCGATGCTTTAATTGCTTGTTATTGTCATCAAGGTTCGGGGAAGAAAAGTAGTAAGGTGTTCATCAAATATATTATAGAACTTCCTTTAAAAACCATGTTGTTCACCATCACGCGTGCAACAGGGAGTACGGGTCCCCATCAGGCGTCCCGTACACAGATGAATCTTGCAGTGGATTGCATGGCAGGAACAGTATTCAACTGGTGTGAGGCAGTATTGACCAACCTCAAAGAGCAAGTGAACAAGTGTAGGCTTGGAGAGAACTCTCAATTTGGGTACGGGAGCATTCTGGTCACCTTCTTCTTGGCGAGGGTGCCATTGTTGCGTCCACAGCTGACTATGCCCTCTCATCCACCCACCGAGCCATGGATGGCTCGATGGAGTGAGTATGCGGGACGGATTGGAGGGCCGCAACGTTTGGCTTTCGGTGAGGATTTCTTCTCCTGGCTCAAGGAACAGATTGTGATGATCGATGACTACCCCTATGCAGGGGTGGACTTCCATGAGGACATAGACTTGGCACTGCCGGAAGATGAGGATTAGGACAATTCAGGTTGACCTTCATGAATGTGTTTTTTAATTTTTTTTAGAATGTGTAAAAAATATTTTTAATATATATACATTTGCATGTCACAGTTCGTGGATCACAGAGAGTCGAGACCAGCAGGGTACTTGCTGTTATGCCAAGGTGGTGTTGATCATCGAGACACTCCGGACGAGGAAGAAGATGAAGATGAGGCCGGAGGGGTCCAGGAGATAGAGAGGAACCTACAGGGTTTAACCCATGATGTCCCCATTATGAGGATGGACGACGTCCCTTTTCATCTCCAGCGGCATACCGTAGGTGTTCCTAGGCGTATTGGCCGACTCCTCTGTAGGGTGGCTTAGGCTATAGTGTGTTATCACCAGCAACATGAGGAATCTGAGGAGGAACATGATAGATCTCCCAGATCTCCTTAGATGGTAGCTTTTATCTTTTTGTGGCATGTATACGATATGTAGGCTTTGAGAGCCAAATTTTTGTATGGGACTAGGTCCCAAATTTTGTCTTTAAAACACAACCTTTATGTATTTGAAAAACACTTTTATATACAGTGATATATATATGGACCTACTTTTATGACCTATTTATTTACAATGACTTGTGTGTTCATTTTATGATGTGTTTTTATGTGTGGGAAAGATGCCAATCCAAAATATAATTAGCTAATGAATCAGCTATACAATTGAATTCTCTTGGTATGTGTTGATATGAAATAAAGTTAAAAGATCGTTCCAAGAGGCGTACCCTTCAAAATAAGTGAAGTAGGATAGGATCGCGAACTGTGTAAACATGATTCAGATGAGAAACCACGAGTTGGGAGTCTAGAAAGACTGATAGGGAGTCAATTCCAAGGGAAGCAACCTCCGTCAAGAGTCCAATGACTGCATGGTACTATGCGATATTTTTGGTCGCGGGACCCAAACAATTGGCTCCTGAAGATAGCAACTCGCCAGTGGGAGAATAGATTACCCATGCTGCGGAAGCGAGGTTTCGGGTATGTCGGCTCGTACCGTCGGTGAATCCGAAGTAGGCAGACATCTACGCATAAAAGCACAAGTCAAGGTAAGAATGGATACATGAGGTCCATGTGTGCACACCAAAAAAGATAAGTGAAAACAAGCTAGGTACATTATGTACAAAGAGTATCTCGTGCAGGATAACCCTACGCATAGAAGCGTTTGAGGTACATCCCATTGCGGGGCCGTGCCAATGGTGTGCCATCACAATCGACAAGTTCATAGGCTCCTTTCTCCAAGACACGTTTTACAACGAAGGGGCCGTACCACATAGATTCTAGCTTTCCTTTTCCAAGTTTATCGTGCATTTGATCATATGTGAGTACGAGGTCACCTTCATTAAAAACTCGAGGTTGAACGGAATTTTCATACTGTGCTTTGACGCGTTTTTTATGAGCTTCATTGGCTAAAGTAGTGTCGCGGCGGGTTTCATCTAGCTTGGCTAGGTATAGAAACTATTCCTCTTCGGAAGTGGTGTGGGGAAGTAGCTCTATGGCTATCTTAAGTGATGGAATTTTACATTCAATCGGTAAAATGGCTTCCAGGCCATACACTAGTTGGAATGGTGTAAACCCAGTAGCACGTTTTACTGAGGTTCGGTATGCCCATAGTGTCAAAAACAGAGCTGGGTGCCAGCTGGACTTATGAGTGCCCACAATATGCTGAATCATTCGTTTCAGAACTTTCTTAATGGCTTCAACTTGGCCATTAGCTTGTGGGTAGTATGGGGTTGAGTTTTCATGGCAAAAACCCAACTTGGCACTCAGTTCCTCAATCATATGGTTCCTTAAGTGGGAGCCATGATTGTTCACAATGGATTGTGGGACACAAAATCTAGCTATAATGTGATTGAATATGAATTGTGCTGCTGTTTTGCCGTCCTCAGCATAAGTAGGCATCGCTTCGGCGCATTTTGTGAAATAATCCACAGCTACTATGACATAGCTATGCCCCCCGGCTGAAGTGGCCTTACAGTGCATGAAATCTATGCCCCATTTGGAAAAGGGGCCGATGGCAATAACAGGATGCGAGCGTGTCTTACTATGGAAGAATTGACAAGGTGGACATTTCTTAACCGTTTCAATGCAATCTTTGAAGATCGAGGGCCAGAAATATCCCACTCGCAGTATCTTTTGGGCTGTAGCCATCCTAGAGGGATGACCACCACATGCTCCAGCGTGGCAGTCACTAAGAATGCATTTCACTTCATCTAAAGTCAAACAACATCGAAGAACAATGTCGACACCACGCCAATAAAGGGTATCATTGACTATGAGGTAGTACTTGGCGTGATGTCGGATACGTTGACGTTCATCGCAAGTGAGGTCGGGGAAGAAACGTTGGGTTTGGAGATATAATAAAATATCCCCGTACCATGGGTCGGACGTGCTAATGAGGAACAACGATTCATCAGGAAGAGAATCGATGGGCTTGGTTTGTTCGGTAGCACGGGGCAATGTACAAATCAAATCAGCAAAGACCAAAGACTTCTTAGACTTGGCTTTAGCAAATTCCAAGTCAAACTCTTGTAGGATGACGATCCAATGAGAATATTTTCCCCCGAGCACTTGACGCGTGAGGATATAATATATTGGATTGAAATCTGCTATAACAGTCGTCCGGCGGAGTAGAATGTAATGACGGAACCTCTGGACAGCAAAAACTGTTGCCAGAGCCAGTTTTTCAACATGTGAATAACGAGTTTCGGAATCGAGGAGACTCTTACTAAGATAGTATACCACATGTCCTATGCCGTTATTGTCTTCTTGGACTAGCACCATACCGATGGTGGAAATCAAAGCTGCGAGATAAAGAATGTAGTCCCGTGTGTAATTGGGGGGTTGAATCACAGGATCTTTAGTTAAGGCCGCCTTTAGATTGTCAAAGGAGCATTGGGCTTTGTCATCCCAGATGAAGGGAGTGTTCTTCTTGAGAAGCCTCATATAGCCTTTTGTTATCTCGGAAAAACTACAAATGAAACGGCATAGAAAGTTTGCGTGCCCTTGCAAACTTTGAAGTTCTGGGATGTTCGTGGGGGAAGGAAGGGCTAAAATAGCTTCTACCTTTGCAGGATCTAAGCGTATCCCGCTTTTGGATATTATGAATCCCAAAAGTTTTCCGAATTCAACACAAAAGACACACATATGTGGATTCAAACGGATATTGTAGCGACGACACCTTTCAAAAATGGCACCTAAGCGATCAGGATGGTCTTCCCGGGTCTGAGAATGAGCGGGAAGATCATCAAGATATGGTTCTACAATATGTTTGATATCATGAAATGCGTACGACATCGCCCATTGGAAAGTTGCCCCGGCATTTTTAAGGCCAAAAGGTAACTTTCAATATGCAAAAATCCCCCAAGGGAAGATAAAGGTTGTTTTATGTTGGTCGGCTGGGAGGATATCGATCTGATTATAGCCAGAAAATCCATCCATAAATGAAAAGATGACACTCCCGGCGCAGTTATCAATGATCTGGTCGATGAACAGAGTTGGGTAGTTGTCCTTTGGACAAGCTTTGTTCAAGTCGCAGTAATCGACACGGACTCTAATCGTTCCGTATTTTTTGGCTACAGGAATGATGTTAGATACCCATTCTGTAAATGGGACAGGATAGATAAAACCAACATGCAAAAGTTTTTCAACTTCTACTTTAATAGCGGCTACCTTACGAGGATGGACAAGTCAGATTTTCTGCCGAACAGGTCGGGCACCAGGGAAGGTTGGAATTTCATGGACCACAATCGAGGCGTCTATTCCTGGCATTTCTTCATAACTCCAAGCAAAACAATCGTTAAAGGTTTTAAAGTAGGCAGTATAGAACTCCATTTCGAGGGGAGTGCATGTTTTTCCAATGTGAATGTTTTCCACGATACCAAGCTTCACTGAAATGTCAATGGGAGTGGTTGCCATAAGGTTGGCCAAGTTTCCTTCGGAAAATAATTCATCGAGGGAAGTGGGAAACTTGGTTTGAACCATTCCAAGTGAAGGGATGGATTTTGTATCAGGCTGAAGCGTCTGAATGGTGGGGAATGAAGATCGATGATGAAAATATCCCCAAGGTGGCTCATCACCACACATAACCTCCATAATTGATTCGTCAGTGGGAAAAATCAAAGTGAGAGGATTGATGAGTGGTGAGGATGAATAAGTCTCAAACGAGAGCTGTGCCACAGTGTGATGGGTAGAACAATCGACCCAATCGGTGGCTGACTAGATCGCTTCGTACGCTGCGAGGTTTCCATTCAAAGGCATGGAGTTGCCGTAGTTTTCAGTCTCAGTGGGACTTAGAATCACCCAAGAATCATTGGAAGGGGTGACATTCGATGATATCATGTTGACTGGTTGAACGTGGGACCCCAGCTCGGGGAAAACTCCAATAAGGGAAGAATCCTTCATAAGACCAACACGAACGTCTTGGAACCGGTACCGAGGCTGATCCAATAATGGGACGGTGTTGGCGGAGTTCGGATGAGAGTCTGGGATACAGTAATCAAGCTGATATATGGTGACAATTTTCCCCTCATGAGGAAATTGCACGATCCGGAAGACAGTAGATGCTATGGTGGTCATGGCATAAATCCAGTTCCGACCAAGTAGAAGATTGTAATCCAATGGTGCATCCATGAATTCGATGTGTACGGATACTGTTTTGCCCCCCAGTTCAACACCAATTGCAGGAATGAGTCCATAAGCTTGAAAACTGTGTCCGTCAAATGCCCTGAGAGTGGTGGGAGACGTCGTGACTTCGGGTGAGCCTAAGGCTCTCCAACAATTCAAAGACATGATCGACGTGGAGTCACCTTCATCTAAAACAGTGCGATGGATGCTATTTCCACGGATTTTTGTATGAACCTGGAAGGCTAACTGGTGGGAAAGCTGAGGTTTGGCATACTCCAAGTTAAACATAATAGTGTTTGAAGTATCTGGGTCCACTGCCCCCAGTGCTGAAAGTAAGGTTCTACGCTGCGTAGGGCAGTGTTGAAGAACCTTGAGAGTCGACATGGCACAAGGTGCTTAAGCTAAATCCTCAACAATGTTGTAATTCTAGGCAGCTCACGCATTGGGATTAAATGTCGCCTTTCGTATGGTGCCCTTGGGTGGGTGTAGCACTGTGTCCGTAAGCAGTCTCTCGATATGGAGATGGCCGTTAGGGGGAGGGGTAGGGGTCGGATATTCAATAGGAGACTAGCCTTTGGCTGTCTCTGACTATTTGTTTGAACTTGGAGGGTTCTCATATGTCTTTGAACGAGTGGTTATATGAATCTCCTCATTACTCGTCATCGGGATTTCACAATTTGTGGACGTCTCTCCGCGAGTTGGGTTGCTCTAGTTTCCCCCTTGTGGGGTTTCTTGGGAAACCATCTACTGTTGCTGCTGAGGGAAAGGGTCAGTTAACGCTGCCGGGCGAGAGGATCCTTTAACGAATTTGTTGACTTCATCCTTGTAGGGACAGTCACACATGTAGTGATCATCTTGACAAATGAGGCAGTGAAACTTAGCCTTCCGACGTGGTTTCGGGTCATTGTGGGTGGGTTGTGGCTTGGGATTCTCCTGCTGGTTCTTCTTGGATTTACCATGATTGTTCTTCTTCTTTCCTCCGGATGGTTGTGACGTAGATTGAATTGCGTTCACTTCGGAGGAGACAGCAGGAGAGGGATAATCTTTTGAAGCAGCCTCAGGTAGAGCGGGGGAAGCAGAATCTTGTTGCCTCGTCGAGTTGGTGGCAGGTTGGGCCTTGACTAAACCGACAATACCATCAATGGGGGGTTCAATGGCAGGTTTCGTTGGATCAGTGGTAACGCGAGCGGCGTGGGGAAGAAGTTCATGTAAAGTGTCGGACTGGGTATATACCAAATCCATGTATTGGGATGCCGAGATGGCTTATTCCTCCATGACCGGCCCACGCATAGCGATATCCCTGGCTATGGGAGGCAAGAAGGACTTTGTGAACCAATCAACGAGTAGCTAATCCGGAATGGGTGCCTTGATTAGCCTGCGGCATCGACGCCACTCATGGATGTGATCCGAAATGTGCGTAGAAGTGGTTTGACACAACGAGGTTAACAGTTCTGTTCCAATCTCATACCGGATGGGGAGCTGGAAATGGGTCAGAAACCGCATAGCCAAGGTGTTGAAATCATGGAAAGAGTGTTGTGGCAACTCGATGTACCATTTTGCTTTCGTGCCGGTAAGTGTACACTGGAAGAGCCGTAATCGAATGGAATCATCCATCAATGAGTTGGATGAACACCAAAGATGGAAGGTCATCACATGGTTCTTGGGGTCTTCCCCGAGCTTAGCATCGAACTTAGGAATGTCCGATGGAAGTTTGGCTAGAATGGTGGCCAGTGAGGTTCATGCCATATAGGATCGTTAATGAGCCTCGACAAATCGAGTAAATCTAGCATGGCCAAAAAGTGAAGTTGAAAATTGGTCTGTGGGTATGAGTAATAACTGTATGGTGGAGAGAAACCTGGGGGGCCTTGCATATCATATTGCTGCGTGTTATATCCATATGTGTTTCCCGCAGGGTATTGCTGGAAGTTCTGGGGGTAGTAGGCCATCTGGTTAACCGGTTGTGTGTTGGAAGTCATTATCTGATTAGGAATCACGGTGGTAACCACTTGTGTGTTGGAAGTCATTATCTGATTAGGAATCACGGTGGTAATCGATTGTGGGAGATTCTGCTGAGTGGGGATGGTAGGTATGGTACCCTGGGGTTGTTGTATGCCAGGAATGGTTGCTGCTCCTGGTTGGGGAAAGGTTCCCTGGAGTTGTTGTGTTCCAGGAATGTTACCACTACTTTGAGTAAGTGGAGGGTTTCCCGTAGCAGGGTTGGGGGGTGGCTGCGACAGTGGTGTCCATGGAATGTTGGTTCCCCCTTGATGAAGATGTGGGAATTGAAGGGATGGGTTCCATGGAGTTGTTGTAGCCGAAGGATAGGGGAGGCCGAAATTCAAGTTAGGGGGAATCTGATATTGCCCCCCAGCTTGGTTCTAGTTTCCAAATAATGAGTACCCCTCGCTCTGTGGGATTTGAGATCCCCAAGAAGGAAGCATGCTTGATGAGGGATGTTGAAGATGAGGCCCGGTTGGGAAACCGGTATAAGGTTGTCCACTGCCAAGTGTGTTGTACATACCATACTGAGCAGATGCTGCTGGTTGGGAGGGTTGTTGGATGGTGTCGATGGGTTTCCCTCCAGCAGATGGGTTGGATGGCCCTATAGGAGGAGGTTTTTGACTAGGAACAGGGTTCCCAACAAAGGATTGTCCTCCAGTAGGTTGGGTTGATGGCCCAGTGGGAGGCGGTTGGTGACTAGGAGCGGGGTTTCCAACAAAGGATTGTCCTCCAGTAGGCTGGGTTGATGACCCGCCAGGAGGGGTTTGGTTGTTGGGATTGGGGATCGCGGCAGTCGGTTGTCCACCTCCTGAAAGGGTGTAGATAGTGGCCGAAGGTGAACCTCCGGTCAATATGGATAATCCAGTGGTATGACTTGGTGTTATTCCAACACTAGCAAGGTAAGATAGAGTCGATTGGCCAACGGCGCTAAAGGTATCGATTTGTGGAGGGGGTCTTCCATATGTGACGGGCAGGGACGGAGAAAAAACTGGGTTATCCCTCATAGAATGTGCGCCAAACATGGGTGATGGCAGCAAATGTGGGGAATTTAACCGAGGGGTATCGGGGGTTTTGTCCATAGCGTGTTCAACAATAGGAGGACCATCGAAGACTGGGTCCGGGTTCGTATCCTGCAAAAGGTTTTCGAGGTCCGACGGGAACAAAGGTATAGTAACGTCTGAAGGTCCAAAGCCGTCTGCATAGGAGTGATGAAACTTTGTGCTAGACGGAATGTTGGGATCTCGATAGTTGGGAGGACGGGTAACAGGGGGATATCTAGAAGCCGTCAAGAGAATTTCCTCTGTATCACGTTTGAACTGTGCCGATGCTAACGGGGAATTAGCTAGACTAACCATACTAGACTGAATGGAGGCCATGATCTCATGTCCCGAAGGGAGGTTGGGGAGAGATACAGTACGAGGTATGTTGCTAGAAGAACCGGTTTCCTATGGATGAACACTGGATGGCACGGTGGTAATAGGCGGAGGCTCCTCCTGTGAAGTGATAAAGCCAAAGTCAGGTTCAAAAGGTGTATCAGGAAGTTGGGTTTCTTTGATAACTTTGACGTACCCGCACGGGACTGGAATCAAGCTAGATATATCCTGGTCGGATCCTTCGTTGGTGCCAACAGATCCTTCCGTGTCATCGTAGAAAGTTTCTGGTGGAAGGGAAGTGTGGACATCGGGGAGGAGGATGGCCTCTGGTCTAGTATCTTGGGTTGTGCTAGATTCAACCGCTGTAATGTTGTCCACTGTGGTGTATATATCTGGAATAACAGTGGGTGAAGTGACAGTGAGAGTCTCAGATGTACTAGTGGTTGCAGAAACTGCAAGAGGTTCTGAGACCGTGCTGTGACTAACAGTTACAGGTGAAACTAAAGATGTAGTGCGTATTGGCAGCGGAATGTTCCCTTGACCAGCACCGCGGCTAGGAGGGGCGAGAATACGTGATGCAGGTGGACCGGAGGTCCGTGGCGGTGGTGGTGGTGGAGGGATTTTTCCCTGTACTCTTCGTGATCTCCGTCGTGGTTCTGACATAATGGCAGGAATATGAAGTCCAGGGGTAGTCTCGTAACAAGGAACTCAAAAAACTCTAATGCAGTCGAGTGTGCAAAAGAGGAGCTAGAAAAATCAAGGCTCGTAGGCCAAAAAAAAGCAAGCTCTAAAATCTATACTGAGACCGGCATCTCAGTAAGCGAGCTGAGAAAAACAATGGCCAGAATACCAACAAGCATCACTAAAAGAAAAATGACCCTCTACTAAGTTGAGATAACAAGCAAACTCCTAACTAAGAGCTGGAGACCTCAACAAGTTGTATCCTTCGCAAGGTGATGAAATCCAAGTCGAACAATACAACGTGAGAGACCAATATGAGAAGGATATCCCTCTACCGAAAGGGATCCTGGGTAAAAGAGCCCTAGTAGAAAAGTCACTAAGCTACCTCGTTCATGACACGTTGGAAAGGGTTTTCGACGCTTCCGCCTTATCACCCTTGCATTACTATGAATACAAGGAAGACAATGATCGATGTTGCCTTAGGGCTAAGTGGAGTGCGGCGTTCCACAGAGTCCATCCGGTTCTCGATCTCGCGGCGGTTTAACCCCTAAAAGTGAAAAACAATCAGGAGGCCCCTCCACAAACTGGTCTATGACCATGTCAATAAATACTAGAGGATTTTAGTTCCCTACAGGACAAAAAATATGTCTCAGATGAAAATGACAAGGGGGAATTATTTTGATGCCTATCCCCGGTGTCCTACCTAAATACCAAATTCTTTTGATTTCCTCAAGTGAGGTTAATGTTGGTTTAGTTAGGGAGATTAATTTTAGTGGTTGTATTACTCAATCGGGTAAATGGATGTGAAACTTGGTGGTGTTGTGACTACCCAAACCATGCAAGTGAAAATGAATCGAAATAAGCCTTGTATTCAATGAAACTAGCTATGGAAGAGAGAGAGTTCTTCGATCATAAATGCATGAAACTTTCACAATCAATTAAAAACCACTTGAAAACAAAAAAAAATTGTTTTCTTTTTCTAAGTAAAGCCAAACTAAAATAAACACTTCTTTCCAATTCACTGATCTTGCAACTAGAATGCTTCAAAAAATGAGAATTTATGTGGCAAATTGAATGGTTCACTTCCTAATGCACAATGATACTGCTAGATCATTTCAATCCAAACAACACAAATGTTCTCCAATGATAATTTTCGATATAAGTTTGAATAACAATAATGGAAACAATGTGATTATGAAAGATACACAATCCAGTAAAAAGAGGATAGTAGTAACAGTTTGGTTGTGATGAGAAGATCAAGCCAATGCAATTAGACTGAAGGGGTGACCCAATGTGAAAATAATGCCATTAACTCATAAAATAATCAATTTCACAAGAGAAATAAACAAACCACCAAGACTGTGCAATGAACAAGACAGTAATAAGCAACAGAAAACAGCAAACTAAAGCAGAGAAAATAAAAAATGACTCAGGAAACCAAACAGGCAAGAAAAATTGAAAAAATGCAGACACTACCACGTGGCAGAAACAGGCTAGAGCACGGTACTGGTAAACTACCACTCTGGTAAGAGTGCTGGGTACGCGGTACTACCGCGCTGTAGACAGTAGTGGGGGCACGGTACTATTGCAAAGGATGGAAAAACGAAACTTTTGAAAAGGAGATTGAATTTTTCAGGGTTGCTGCAGACCCAGAGGACTCACTGATCACAGAGGGAGGAAAGATGTAGAGAGGAGGGGTGAATAAAGGTCAAAGAGACCAAAATTCAGTACTGGTTTGAAGAGAAAGAAGAATCACAATAAAAAATGACTGAAAGTGAGATGAATCATTCAAATGGGGTTCAAACCAGTGGAGTCGCCAGTTTTTGTTGTAGAAATTTCTCCCTACGGATAGGCAGAAACTCTCTTAGGTTAAAGTAGACTTTAACTGACTCTAAACTAAGACAAAAAGATAAAAAATGCTACCTTGAATTCCTAGATCTAAACAAATATCTCAATATTATATTGCTATAAGAAATGGAAGAGATCTAACTGACCTTCGATTCAATTGCTCGTCCTAATGGTCGCTTCAATCTCCAAGTCCTCGCGAATGAACCTGTCAGAATAAAACCAAGATACAAGCATATACGATTCTCTAGCAACTTGAAATATGAGTTAAGATCTAAATTTATAAAAGATACAAATCATATGATTGAAACAAGATCAACATACATGATTTGGGAAACAAGACAAGTTATGTTTTATTACTAACTTGAAGTCACTTACAATGGTTGCTTGATATCCAAGCCAAATCCCAACTCCAAGTGCTTTCTCCTCTAGCTATCTCCACAAAGATTCAAGATCATAAGTTTGATGTCTCCAAGAGTCCTCCCCTTTGCTCATGGAAGACCTCTCTCTTATAGTGTGTAGTAGGGTTAACCAATAAGAGAGAAGGATGGATCTTGGGAGTGTTTAGTGGATCAGGCCCACTAATCTGAGAAAGTGAGTTAGGATCGAATCAGGGATACCAATCCTCGAAAATCAAGATCCCACAAGCCATGGAAAAAAGGCTAAAAAAGGAGTATCGCGCCCCTTGAACTGAGCATAGCGCGGTAGTACCGCGTGGTAGAGAATAAGCATAGCACGGTAGTGGGGACTACCGCTCCCTCAATGCTGAGAAAGGCGCGGTAGTGTATGTATATGAAGTCTCAGGTGGGTTGATTCTTGACAGGATAGGTTTGTCTTCAAGGATCATTCATCATATTTCTCTTATGGGTGTTTTAAGCATTAGGGGAAGTGTTGTCAACTATTTTTATGGTGACGATGCGACACTGTGAAATATGGAGGTATAACAGAGTCAGTGAAATGGATCATGAGGGCCAAAGAGTGCTAATTCTCACAGGGTGGAAAATTACATTGTAACATGGGTTGCTATGTTCCAACCTCATTTGGAACCTAACTCCTTATTGATGCCAGTCAATTCTATTCTATTTGACCACTCATATGATCAGATTTATGCACATAACCTTAAAACCAAACTTCTGAGCATTTATGAAACCCAAAATATGTGGAAATAGATCACCCTTCTTTTAGGCTATTTGGTCAACAACGTCAAATACATTCCTCCATTCTATACACACCTCTTGTCCCCATATATCATATTTCTGCTACCCTCAAAGCTCTTGTGATATAATTAATTCTGGCACCAATCCATGTTGTTATGTTGTAGACTTATATGTGTAATCTTAACTAGAATGTTTATAAAATCCATGCCTGGTTCATAATGTTCATCATTTTGAGGTTTTCATAAGAAAATACCAGTTCAACTGTACAAGCATCACATTGAATCCCATTCTTAAAGATCCTCACAAGTACATTACTGAATGGTCACTAATATCATGTAAAGTGTAATACATTATATAAAAGGATCACATAGTTGCTAAGCTGGTCTAAGCCTTGGTCCATCTCCAGCCCCTGTGGACACCCTGCTGCATTGGTTTACTCTACCTTCCCAATTGCAGTTTGGAATTGTTTCCAATCACTTTTTTTCCTCCCTAAGTTTCTCCATGAATGTAATTCACGGAGCATACACAATTTTTTTGCTGGAAACTCATGAGACCAAGGACAAGTCACTAACCAAAGATTACAGGATATTTTTAGGGTTTAGTGTATAGATTAGATGTCTCACATCGAACCAAAGAATGAAATATTGTAGCTTGCTTTCCCAAGGAACAGGCGAGCCGTTCCATTCACATTGAAGCATCTGACATGTTCAACATATTCTTGTGGATATCTTTGGGAAGGAAAACCCCTTCAAAGAAACTCTTTATTGTATGGACGGAGACTTCCACCTGCTTATTCTCCATATGCCATCCCTATGGATGAAGACTCCTACGTGGACGTACAACGTGAAATGATTGACTTCTATGCTTTGGGTGTTGTCCTTCTAGGTGACTTGAATGCACAAGTGAGCTGTAGTGTGCCAGTCATGACATTTATTCATAATTTGAGATTGTACAAGTTTAAAAATCAGGATAAGGATTTGTATAGGAGATGAACCAATTCTACAATTACTTCCTATGATAGGCATCTAAGCAAGCTAATATATTGGGTTGGTCATCCTCAATGGCATTAGGCAGTTCACTTGTTTCGGTGAGCACACATGTTTACCTTTTGCTGAAGGTATTGGTGTGAATGATTACATTTTGAGTCTTTCTATTCAATCTATTCTGAACATTATTGGTCTCCAAGTGTCCACTACCCCCACACCCTTCAATTACCACACTGTGATCTCTTTTTGTATCATCGTGATCCAATCTCGTTTTGGAACCTGGCTCCTTAACCATGTCGGTCAATTTCTATTCTTTTTTACCACTCATATGATGAGATTTATGCAACCAACCTTAAAACAAAACTCCTGAGCATTTATGAAACTCAAAATCATATGGAAAGAGATCTTCCTTTCTTGTAATCTACTTGGTACACAACCATTGATACATTTTTCCATTCTATACACACTTATTGTCTCCAGACTTGGCATTTCTTCAACCCTCAAAACTCTTGGTATGATATAGATTACAAAGACCTCCATAGATTAACCAAGTATATTTTCTCTTACAGAACCTTGAAAGATAAGCTAGCCTAAAATGTTTATCGTATGCAGCATGGGTGGCAAGTGCAGAACATAAAAAAGCAGAAGAACTAGGTGCTAAAGCAGGGTGCAACCCATCCACTTTCAGTATGCAAAAAAAGGTGCCAAGCAGGAGTGGTTAGTACATTTTTCATGTATAATGAAATTTCCCAATCGCCATCGAAACTCCAACTTTTGGTAACCACCAGAATTTCTAAAGCTTGCAATTTGTAAAAGACCACAATGCCGAGATTGTTCATAAAAGACCACAATTTGATATTAATGAAGTAGTGAATACTCAACAGTGTAGAATAAGTCCTGTAGGTGACTGTTAATGTCTCCTTCAATCAGCAGCTACTAAATAAACCAATATATTGCATTCCTTATTTCCCCAAGTTACCCTCAGCACCCAAAATAACCAAAGGAAACATTACTGGTGTATATGGTTAGCTTACCACTTATAATGTTTTTTTCAATACAACAATTGAAAAAAGAAGACTCTATCCCATGAAATCAATACTTAAGGAAATCAATTTTATGGTATTGTGCACTAGAAAAAATTTCGTTCATGGAATCATTTGCATAAGGGAATGAAGGAAATTAAAAATCTGTAATTGACTATGCCAAGCTGGCCCATCATCTTTATTTTCTTTCTCAGATTCTTACAACTTAAGGAAATCAACATCTTAAACATTGTGATATCGTAATCGTTACCCGTGTTTACACAGGAATCATAAGATCAAGAAACTAACAAACAAGGGATATATGGTTAATCACCTAACACCCCAAATGATACCCAAGTTGTTTAGACTGATAATATGGACAACTCTCATCCCTAGATGCAAATTTGAAACCAAGCTCTTAAGAATTGGAAAAAGAATGCATTATCATTTTCCAAATAAGCAAAGATGATCTAAGTCTACCTAACAGATGATCACTAAGTTTCACATGCATACTTACCTCTTGTAACCAAGAACTGCAAATGTACAACCAGTAAGTTCTTAACATAGGCTCTTTGGTATATTCATAACTACCGTATCAACAGATTATAATGAGTTACATTGACAAGCAAACTAAAACGATAAACTAATATTCAGTAACATGTAATAAAATAAACATATATATCATATAACAAAAAGAGATATATAGTTGAAGATACCAACCTAGGTGTAAAACCATTCTTGAAAATATACTCAGAAGTGTTACTTTCAGAAAAGACTGTTTGTGCCTCGGAGAGGCCAGTCTTCTCTAGGAACCAGCTGACCCTACAAGAGGGTGTGTACAAAACAGAGAGAGAGAAATGACTGGAGTTGATTAGGTCAATGATAGTCAAGCACAGTACATAACTCAACATAAATAAACTCACAAAAATTATAAACTTCAACCAAGTCTCAGCACAAGAGAAGTGACTATCAACACACCACAACTGATCATAGGTGATCAAAGTCAAGTACTCTATAAGACCAGAAATTCAACAAGGTGGTATAAAAAAATGGAGGGTAAATGACCACATTAACCACAGGTCAAAGACAAGGTACAACAAGTCCAATAATAACTCAATCAAGGTGGGGAAGGTACAACAAGTATTTAATAACTCAATCAGTAACAGGTAATAAAATAAACATATTGATCATATAACAATAAGAGAGGTATAGTTGAAGATGTAACAGGTAATAAAATAAACATATTGATCATATAACAATAAGAGAGGTATATTTGAAGATCTCCATGTCAACATTAAACCAAAAGTAAAATCTGAAGTGTGGGTACAAATATAAACAATGGTCATAAAATAAGAAAATATAAACAATGGTCATAACATAGGTGTGGGTAGTAGAAGACCCATGACCCTTAGAACCAAGGGTATGCTCCAAATGTGGCCAAACAACCATAGTACTCTATAAGAGCAAAACTTCAACAAGGTGGTTTTAAAAAAGTTACTCGAGGGTAAATGACCCCATTAAACACAAGTGAAAGATAAGGTACCACAAGACCAATCATAGCTCAATCAAGGTGGGGAAGGTACAACAAGTCATATCTCTCTCAAATGTACAGCCATTCCATATAACCTGAAAGTTCATCATCACAGTATAAGGAAGGTTGGTGGGATGCCAAATAAAAATATCCCTCATTTCTCTCTATGCAATCCTGATAGAATCATATAACAGATAAGTACCTTGTACTATAGAAAATAAAAGCCACCTGTGTTACCTTTCAATTTAGGAATATGGTCTACAAAAGCAAAATTTCATCACAATTACCATCCAAATTTCTGACTAGTGCTAAAGCAACAGTAAAAGATTTTATAACATAATTTTGATCTCTATCAACTTCAGCACTCCTCTGTGGTCCCTATGCTGAAGTTGGTCCTCGAGATGTAATGGGTAGTAATCAAATTATAACATATGCAGCAGCAATAAATAAGCAATGAAAAAAGAGAATACAAATTGATTAGTCTTTCTTGTACTCAGACAACATTTTTGTTCAGATCTTATCCTTTCAAGGGACAAGTCACCAACAGAACATGAAAGTACCTCGAGAGAGGAAACGTTAAGTACATACCTCAAACAGGTTAACACAATCCACATGATACTACAACAATTTAGCACACATATGAAAGAAAGGTACAATAACATAACAATTCTACAGCTGCATGATAAAACGGTACTATTTTTGAATAGCGCTAAAGTAATAGTAAAACATTTTATAACATAAATTTCAACTCTTTCAATAACAGGTAATAAAATAAACATATTGATCATATAACAATAAGAGAGGTATAGTTGAAGATCTCCACGTCAACATTTAACCAAAAATCAGATATGAAGTGTGGTACTATTTCTAAATGGTGCTAAAGCAACACTAAAATATTTTACAACATAAATTTGATCTCTATCAACTTCAACACTCCTCCGTGGTCCCTGTGCTGAAGTTGGTCCTCGAGATGTAATGGGCAGTAATCAAACTATAAAGAGTGACGATGATCGAAGTCATGATGAACATATCTAATATATCTAATATAAAGAGAATCAATGTTTCAGACTAATATATCTACATCCAGCACATACAAGACTGATGGTGTGTGAGAAAACACAAAATTTGAATATTAAAATACATAATAATTAACAAGCATACAATGACTTGTGATGACATTTAAATTTAAAATTCTAATTCTAAGAAAATAAAAGATATAACTGTGAAAATTCCTAAGAGCATCACATAAAAGATAACTACCTCGTAACGATACCAAATAAAAGTTATCTATGTTACATACTAATAATGTTTCATACTAACAACATCAATATCCATCAAAATACAAGTCATGATTTTATGTCGCATCTACTTTTTCATTGATTTCTGTTTTTTTGCATTGAAAAAACTTGCGAGTACGGTATCACAATCATCAATTGGCGCAGTATTTACTGCGATATCTCATATTATTGTTTGTGTTTCCATGCCCTCATTTATGCCACTTCTTGTACATTGTTGAGCAGGGCGTGGAGGCAATTTTGAAGGGGTGTGAACTGCAACAACGGAAATGAGCATATATATATGACGTTGAATTATTATTGAAATAAATATTTCATTACTTTGATTAAAATTACAATATTTCTCTTTACCAGTATCTGTAGATGTGACAACTGGGGTGTTAATTGGAGGTCTAGTTGCTTCCTCTTGCAGTTCATGCTACTGAGCTACATGCTCTTCCATTGAAAGAAGAAAATTTATAAGTATACGTCAGGAAATATATATATCTAATCACAGTAGATATTTCTATTTCCAAAGCATACATACCAGAATGGAAACTATGCTCCACACTGTCATGGGACATGTTCACCCCAACATCAACTGGTAATTGTTGAGTATTGCTAGATTCACTGCTACGGTTGCATTGTTGCTTAAAAAAAAACATAAATGTTTAGTTATGGGTGATATAATCAGAACTGAATAGAGTTTAATCGAATTCACAATTTGGTTCCTTATTTGTTGTCACTGGTCGTGTACTATTTATAAATCCAGGAATGTTTCCGGACGCTTTTGGTCTCCCATCAATATACATAGTCACCCCTTTGTTTTTATTGTTTTCTGCTAGTTGAATATAGTTCACGGCAACTCCGTATCTCCGCATACTTCGAGTATATTGGACCAAGATCAACCAGTTATTGTATCTATATAGTGGTCCTACATACTCCATCAATTTAGTTACAGTGCCATAGCTTACCTTTATTCCATCCATGGAAAATAGCCCCAATCCATGTAAGGATGAAGGAGCGATGCGATACATCCTCCCATTGATGAGGAAGTCTATGTCCACTTGAGGTAGCATATTAGGTACCCATCGTTGCACTAGATTTTTATACCTCAATGGAAAATCAATGTCTCCTATGCTCTTAGCATCATAATTACACGACCCACCGTTCGCAATAAAATATTTCATGCGTCTAGGAAATCTTTTCCTTATCTTTTAAGATCTAGTTGATATAGAACCGGTAGATCTAGTACAACTCATCTCACTTTCAACCTCTCTGAGTATATCTTCATCATCACTTGAGGAAGATAGATATGACAGATACCTATTTGGCGGTACCTACACTCGCGAAAACAACAATAAACAAGACGGTGCTTTCTTTCTTCTTTGAAAGTACACATTTACTTCCCTCAAATCTGAGGCTTAGGAGGGACATGCCGAACCCTATTGGGTGTAGTGTTACAAATCTCACCTGAAGTGTTTGATTTAAAAAAAAACAAATAATAAATTTCAATCAAGAATGAGCGTATCCATCAACCAAGTAGGAGGACCAAACCAGAAAAATGTCAACTTGAGAGTATTATGGTGAACAACTAGAAATGAATTTATATTAACAAGGGAAATTAACAACAACGACTTAGTTAAGGGAGATTGACATTTATTAACTCTCCACAATATCTCAATAATTCAATTGGACAGGTGTACACTTCAATATACTTTAATAAGAAGGTGTGCACATCAATATACTTCAATATACATTTCATTTAATAAGCAAGTACTGAAATTAAATAGCAAGACAGAAATTAAACACAGTTTTCATATCTTTCAATTTTTCATCTTTAGCACTCCCAAGCCTGGGTAAGAGTATCAGCATATGAGGTTAAGTTCGGATCAGCATAGGTCATTGTTCAGCGGTCATTGATCATGTAGCCCACTAAGACATAATCACAAAACTATGTCAAGCAAACGTGGGTGAGGGTACCATGACCAAAATAAAAAAATGGTACAAGTTAAAAAGATGATAATGGGTGTTATGACCGAACTCCCTTTGTACCAAAGGTTGTACCACAACTAAAGTACCCAAAAGAACAAAGCAATAAGCTAAAGAATAACTTAAGGTGGGTAAGTGACCCTAATAATCACAAGTCAGCTACGTGGGCATCATCTCTTGCTAGTTGACTAGTGGGCTAACTTTGGGGTTTTGGAACTATTTCATGTTATAGAATTGGATAACATCAGTTATTGAGGACTTTGAATTGAGTGTACCAAGTCTGATTTCCTCCCGAATGTTGTTATTTAATTATTTATCCTAATGGTATCAATGACCTCTTTAATAGACTGTTATTAAGGTTTCTATGCCTCCGAATAACTACAAAATATGCCAAATAAGGGGAGTACTCTAGTCTCCCAAGCAAGCAAACAACTGAAGGATGCCACCTCAGCACCTAATAGTGAAAATCCTAGAGGTCATTGATATAATTAGGATAAATAATTAAATAACAACGTTCTGGACCAATGTGTTAGTTGCAATTAAATGTGTGGGGAATGTTATGTAAGACCCTCAAACAACCCTTATACACCACATGTGCTTTATGCAAACATTCAAATCCTTGACAATTTAAGCCTTAACTTAAGTGAAATCAACAACAGATATAAGTGTTGGAAACAACCAAACCATGACTACAATGATAGCTGAAAATATAATGTGCAATAAGACAATTTTGAAAATTCAAAAACACCATGCATACAAAGAAGAAATGAAGTCCATGTTCATAGCCTCATGATGAATAGGATTGTCATTGATGACAACATAAAAGTAACTAACCATTCGGGAAAACATCTAAAAAAATTTATGACTTTCAAAAGTAAGATCTAAAAGTTTTTATGACTTTCTTTTCAATCTTTATGACAATTTGAATGGACATGCCCCACTCATAGCCAAATACTTTTGAGATATTTACAACTCATCGGAGTATGGGGGACCATATAATTCTGGAAAGACATTGGATTCAGTATCCCATGCCTTTGAATAAACAGACCTCAGGACCATGCGTATATTCTGATGCATGTGGACATCTATGTGGGTTTTGACAAGCCAATGTTGTTGTTTTTTAATGTAGTACCCAAGTATTTGAGCCTCAGTAAGCTTTGTCTACAAAATATCTTTGACATGTTCGAGAGATTCTCCAACTTCCCATTTTAGATTATAAATAACAATTGGTTCTAATGCTTTCAGGTTGATGCTGAATGACCGCCACCAGTCTCTCATCCAAGCAGGGACGTAGAATGCAGGATCCTCATGGATATGTGTAATTTGAAGTCCAAACATTAGCATGGTATAATATGTTCTATCTGTATTTTCTTTTCTCAAGAATTTCCACCACAATTTTTTATATTTTTCATAAGTGTATGTAGTACTTGGAAACCATAGACTAGCATCTTGACGTGGCCATGCTTCCAAAGAACGTATCCGGTTAATACAGTAGTATTGTTGTTCTAGTTGTAGCCCGGGGTGAGGTGTAGAGCCCTACGTCAAGATTAAGTTAAGATCTTGGTAGAGGTGTGTTAACCAATTGCTTGCATCAACTGCATCAACCAATTGGTTGCATCATACTGGATCCCATAGGAATTCTTATGAGTTCTGGCACTAGTCTAATAAAAGCATTAGATCCCTATAAGTTAGCATCTAATACTTCAGCATGTCTCAACTCCCACCTAGGTTTCCATTTTTGCATATAATCCAACCAACTCATATTATCATCAATAGTATAGGTATGATTTTTTCCTCCAGTCCAAGCAGAGATTTTCATGTTTACTTGTGGGTTATGGGCCCACTGGATTCGGCTTTGACCTTCTACGCTCTCTTGCCTCGTGCTCGCTTGCACTAGGCTCGCTTGTTTCAGGTTCGCTTGTTAAAAATTAACAGCATTCTTCTGTGTCAAATATTCTCTTATTAGTAACAATTGTGGTACTTTGGTGCAAATGTTTTTCCTAACTCATTGTTTCTCCATATTGTGTGCCTAGTGGCACCTCTCTATGTTAATGCACAAATCAACCTCTTCTTGGTTTGTGGTTCCAGTTGGCCTTGTTTTGGGCCTTGTAGTGGTTCTCCAATGTCATGGCCATAGACATTGTCACATTAAAACACCTTAGAATGTCATGGCCATAGTCATTGACCATGGTGATGTGCTCTATAGAGAAAAAACCATAGAAAATCATGCATTAGAACAACTCCATTAGAAGTAAATCTGCCTTTTTGTCTTTAAGACTAATGTTAAAATCCTTGACAATTTAAGCCTTAACTTAAGTGAAATCAACAAGAGATAGAAGTGTTGGAAACAACCAAACCATGACTAACACCCAATAAATAGTGTGCAACTATAAATAGTGAAGGACGACCATAACATGGGATCCTAATAAGTCAATTTTGATAATTCGAAAACACCATGCATACAAAGAAGAAATGAAGTCCATGTTCATAGTCTCATGATGAATAGGATTGTCATTTGCGACAACATTAATGACAAAGAACATTGATTGACAAACCAATGCCAAGTCTTTCGAAGGATGATGACAACATTGGAGAAGACATGTCGATCGACTAATTTTCATGATCTCCCTAATATTTGCCTCTAACAGGTCTTTGAAAAGGGATTTGAAATTAATTTTTCGAGCCTCATCTTTGTCCATGATAGTTGTAAGCATTGATAATCCATCAACATCTAAATAACACGAGCTCTAGTATTTTAATACAATAATTAAAAAATTAACAACTTTGTGACCTAGGCACAAAATGTTACATATTATGCGTTGAAATTGCATTCTAGTAATGAATTTCCTACTGATACTGGACCTACTTCTGCTTACAATATGACTTTGGGTGCCTTAAATACTAGAAGTGAAAAGATTGTGTCCGTAGACATTGATAGTGACAAGAGAGCATCTCTGTATATTGATGGTGACATGAGTGATCTTGCACTTGAAGTTCACAAAGTTCCATCTTCTAATTTAGAGTTTTCATCTAATAATGGATTTTCGGCTAATACCAGACCCACTTCAGTTTACAGTCTCCCTCCAGGTGCTGAAATTACTACTAGAAGTAACAAGAGAGAATTTGTAGATGTTGATGGAGAGAAGAGTGTTGTAGATGCTAAGAATGACAAGAGTTTGCTTTTGCAGACATAATGCACACATGATGAAGTTCATGAATTTCCATCATCTGGAATTGCATGCTAATAATGAATTTCCTGCTGAAACTGGGGCTATGGTATCTTACAGTCTTCCTATGGGTGTTGAACCTACTATTAGAAATGAAGAATTAGCATCTGTAGATGTTGATGTTGAGAATAGTGCTTTCATAGATGTTCAGCTGGTTGATGTTGGGGATTATGATTACATATAGACTAGTGGGGAGACTCTGGTCCAAGGAAATCAACCTACAATAATTGTTGACATATCAGAGATAGGGTTTTCCCTCAATAATCAGTAACAAAGCACAAAGCCATATGGAATATACCATGAATTCATAATCGTTCCAAATATCCAACATATCATTCACCATATGCTGAAATTACTAATTATAATACTTGTAACATAACCAGTTACATACCAGTAATGGTAAACAAAGCATAACCTGTAAACAAAGATTAACTAGTACCAGGACAAAGCATAACTAGCAACAAAGGACCAAGCATAACCTGTAAACTGACTCATTGCCATATCGAATTAACCACCTCATCCATAATCAATTCATAATTGGAACAATTATCCAATACAAATATCAATAGTTGGATGAGGACGATACCACACACTAAGAAACATAAGCCCAATGCATAATTGTTATGGCACCTCCCTAATAACATAGCATAAACCCTACCAAAGCATAACGAGTAACAAAGGACCAAACATAACCTGTAAAAATACTCATTTCCGTATCGAATTTACAACTGCATTCATAATCAATTCATGATTGGACATATCTCCAACACAAATATCAATAGTTGGCAGAGGACGATACCATGCACTAATTAGCAGAAACCCGGTGCAAAATTTTATCGAACCTCCCTCATAAGAAAGAAAAAATCCTACCAAAGCACTCACAATAACAAAGGACCAAGCATAACCTATAAAACTACTCGTTGCCATATGGAATTTACCACCACATTCATAGTCAATTCATGATTGGACTACATCTCCAACACAAATATCTATAGTTGGCAGTAGATGATACCACACACTAAGCAACTGAAACCAGGTACAGAATTGTTATGCCACCTCCTTCATAACACAAGAAAAACCCTACCTCAACAAAAACCCTACCTTGACAAATACTTACAACAAAATACTTAGAAATTAAAACAAGGGACAACCCCTAACTCTGCAAATACATTGCAAATCTCCTTCTAGCAATACCATATGGGCTTTCATAGGGATTGAGGGAAAAACCCTATCTCATCAATCAACACAAGCAACCATTTAGGGTCTACCAATACTAGCTCTATCTCCAACATTGTGTTTTAGACAAATTTGAGTTCCATTACTGCAAAACCACCTAATTCGCACCCAAAAATGCAGAGATTCTACTCAATAGAGGAGGGTTTCAACTTACGGTTTCCATTGAGGGTCTACGAGGATATGCAGACACGGCCGAAGCGGGTGCCCCAAAGAAACCAAATTCAATAGCCCTCGTAGAAATTTCATAGTGAAATTTTCATAGTGAGGGTCTGCGGGGATATGCAAACACGGCCGGAGAGGGTGCCCCAAAGAAACCAACTTCAATAGCCCTCGTAGCAATAGCACAGTGAAGGAGGACACATAATTGTAGCCGGTTGCATGCAGGGGGTGTTGTCGAACCAGAGGAACAGAGTGTTTTGGCCAAGCTCGATAGAGACAGGTATGATGTTTCAGTTATGTTTTGTTTGATGTTTAAAAAATTATAATATCATATTAATTAAATTATAATATAAATTAATTAAATTATAATATAAATTAATTAAATTATAATATATATATTTTAAATAATAATATAATATTAATTAACTAATAATATAATATAATAATTATAATATTGTATTAATTAAATTATAATATAAATTAATTAAATTAGAATATATATATTTTAAATAATGATATAATAGGACTTTGTGTGTGTGCTAATTGTGTTGATGGTTCTAAAATAGTCATTGCAACATTGCAACACAAACAATGCTCAAGAGTGCTTTTGTTAGGGTAGAATTAGACAAGTGTTGGTGACCTATTATGTGGCACAATTACTTATATCAGAGGCATTTTTGGTATGGAACTCACCCTTCTATGATATAGACATGGTTCACTACCAATGTAGGCACAAATATTGCATTATGCCGGATTTGTTAGGGGTTTAACAAGGCCTACGGTGGTGTGAGAAAGGGGTTGTCAAGGCTCAACATGTATTATAAGGAATTCTAGATCTAGTGGAATCATTGGTAGGAGGAATGCAATTGGAAATTATGGGCAGAGAACCATGCCATGGATGAAGGTACTATGAAAATGGTATCACAAATGTTGAAGCTGAGGGAATTATTGGATAGGGAATTCACCACCTTAATATTGGTTGCTAGTTCACAATATTTATAATCAAATACTCAACTAGGAGCTTTGAAATCCTTAGTAATTAGAAAAAGTATGGCTCGCTTACACTCCCATGAGAGTTAGTATTTTGAAGAGGCCATGGAGAAGCCAAAACATATATTCACTAAATATGTCGAGAATAAAAATACATTAGAAATACAATTCATGAGACACAAAGGAAGAACATGGAACACATGAGTAGGTTGAACGAAAAAGCTAGACGTTATAGAAAGAAGAAATAGATAGAAACAAAAAGGCTATTAACACAAAAGTTGAAAAGAACATAAGTTAATAAGGATCAACTAATTCGGAAATACTAGAAAAAGACAAGTCAATTGAATTTGGAACTAATAAAGACCATAGGATCCATGAAGGAAAAGGTCATGAAAAATTGTCTTTTGAACCTGTGACGAAGGATAATAAAGTGCCTACAAAAAAAAGAATCAATGGATTGAGGGAGTGAAAGAAGGAAATAAAGAGAATTCGAATCTTTAGACCATCAAGTTGATACAATATTCAATGGAGGGGGATCCCATACAACCTACACCTATTGAATAGGAGAAGGTACTAACTAAAGATGAAGATGGCGGTGGATATTTAAGAGGAGAAGTGAAGACAAAATAGGTTAACAAAAGAAGTATAAAAGAAAATGAAATGAAATTAAGGAGAGTAGGGTTTCATCTTCGGGTCAAACAAATATGAGATAGTTCAATAATGAAGAACTCTATAACTTCTTCGCTAAACAAGTTCAAAGACCAAAGAGATAAAATTGTATATGGGAGATAAGATTATTACTCAAGTTTTGTGTTTTTCCATCAAAATGTGTGTGAGATTTTCAACAAGGAAAAAGTTGAGAAACTACGCTAGTTTGTAGAAGAGGACAACCATTGTTTTCTCTGTAATTTTTTGATATAAGGTACAATGGGACAAGATAAAATTAGCTAGCCCCATTTGCGAATGAAAACCTTCAAATTTTCTTTCAAAAATGAAGTATGGTGTAATTTACTAACAATTAGCAAATTCAAAGTGCCGAAATCTTGTCAATAAGAATATTCCAAAGCTATTGAGGACCAAAAACCTCCCATTGGTAATGTGTGATCCAAATTGGATGCTCAAAGAGTTGAAATGGTAGAGGTTAATTATCTAGTTATTGCATTCTTAAGAATCATTGTTTATTTACATGCTTGAATCCTATATTCATGCCTTGAGAGAAGCTCATGAATGCCTTTAAATTAGCTAAGACAAAGAAAACATACATAATTTTAGTCACACAAAGGTATGGACAAAAAACATGGAAGCTTTTATTCCAGGATCTACACAAAGAATGGGTACATGGTGGGAATAATGGACTAAGGAATGGTATTCGTATATTTTATTGTGTTGAGATAAGTGCTAACTCCACATTCCTTAACAAAGGCCATGCAACATAAGGAATCCAAAGGCTCACATGCACATATTATGTAGTATATATAGCTCGACCTTCGTCTATATTGCAACGAAAAGTGAAACCTAGACATTTCATCGATATAGGGACGAAATTTCATGGAACATTAAACATCGTGGATATTGCCACAGTTTTTCAGCCCTATGTAAAGAAAAAGAAAAATAAAATCATTTTTTTAACCCACGAATGACATGGAAATATTGTGTGGAACAATCCGCCCATATGTAATAGTGTCACTTGGAGGAAAACCACCCAAACAACATAGGGGATCCAAGGACTGGGGCCTTGCTACAGTCTACAAGGCCTAACCTCTTACCAAGTGGAAGAGTGCACACTTGTGCAATTTTTTCCACAACATAGGGGTTAATTTTGGTGTATTAATTGTGTAGTTTAATTAAATTTCAAAACTTAGGATAGTGTGTAATTCATAAATTATAAATACTTTATTATTATTTAATAGTGTGATGAGTGGATATGCTTAGGAGGCCCTGGAGGGTGCATATGAAATCTAGTGGACCCTCTAAGCTGTCTTCCACAATGGAAAATGGAAGAAAAGCAGATAAAATCAATAAATCCACTAAAAATCTAGAAGGCGGCCTAAAAGAAGGAAAGCACATAAAAGAAAAAAGTAGTATAAAAGAAGGAAAGCACATAAAAGAGAAAAGTAGCAGAAAAGTAGGAAAAGCACTGGAAAATCAGGAAATCAGAGAAAATAAAGGAAAAGCTGGATGTTTACAAAAGAAGGAAAAGCAGGCCAAAGCAGAAAAGCAAGAAAGCAAGGAAAAAGAAAGACAAAATATGCAAGTCCAAAATTAATCAATGAGGGCACATGGATGAGGTTGATGGCACACATTTATTGTATCTTGAATCCAATTAATATTATAAAAGAAGGAGGATCACACCTACTCACATATTTTTCCAATTTGAGTTTTGCATTGAGAGCTCTGCGCTTCTCAAGACTTGGGAAATGTGGCCGTAGACATAGTTGGGAGATGTGCCCCTTTTGTTTGATCATTATAGTTGAATATTCATCTAGGACATGAGAAGTAAGGATTTAACCTTTCTCATTGAGGATACTTGTAGCTCCATTCCAGTTCCATTCATGTGCTATCTTGTTCAGTGTTGAAGATTCCATCTTTTGGAGCATTTTCTACAGTGTTTTTTCTTGCTTATGTTATTAGAGGTTGATTTTGACCCCATGGGTACTTGTTGATACATCTGAAGATTTGTAATGTAAATGATACTCTCTAATATTTAATATATTGTTGTGGCTTTCTGTTCTACAAACTAACCTTTCATATATTCATGAATGTTTGTACATATGCTCATTATAGTGACAAATTTGACTAGTTTTAAAGAATTTTGTATTCAAATGACTTCCATGACTCCAAATATATGTCTATAAGTTGTTGTAGTAATAAGAAACCTTATAGGACCCATATCACCCTTCAGACCATAAATTTCTGACCCTTATAGGTCATTCAAATTGAGTTGGAAATCCACCAATTGGGCAATCCAAAAACTAGTTTTATGTTCCTATCTTCCAAACTGATTCCAGTTGAGTATAATTGCGAATATCATGGTTTTTGTATCTATTTGGGAGTATTTGTAGGCCATACAATTCCATATATTCACCAGAATCCATCTGGTTCCACATAAGTCCTAGGGATATTGCCTCAGAGTCTTTAGCTTTTCCAAAGGGCCATCCCAAGAGTGATGCACCCAAAGAATGTGCATATTTCAAATTTGGGAGTTTTTTTAGGATGTTGTAGGTTTTCCTTGAGCTTTAGTAGGTCCTAAAATCTATCTTAGGAAAATTTGGGAGAGGCTTGAGGTGTTTGGGGTTTTATTTTTGAATTCTAGTCAAACTAGTTAGTTCTTTTGTATCCACCCCACCCACTGTGTGTTTAAATTTTTAAATATTTGAGTTAGTGTGCCTATAATTGGTTTGGGTACATTACAAATTGAATTGGGGTGGTTAGAACTTTACACAATTCAACGATTTTTCTCAGTTCTTAGGTGTTCATATAATTTTACATCTCAACCACCTATACGAATAAAGGATCACGAAGAAGAAGATATAAGAAATTTCCCTTATATTCTTTGATGACAAAGCATTTCTATAGGTGAAGGATATGTAATGAACATAAATATATCGTAATGATGATGATGATAACAATAATAATTAATGAAGTAACACATCATAATTAAGGGACTTGACCTAACTAAAGGACATGACCATTTAACCAACATGACCATCAAATATTAATTTTTTCTTTATGAATTTTTAACTATTGTTTTTATTATATTGGATATTTGTTAGTAAATAAACTTTTTTCATTTCATTGAGTCCTTTTGTAGGGGTTCTTTCCCAGCCTTTGAGTGGGACACATGGACCATGAATAGGTATCGTGCACTAGAAATGGATCTTAAGTCCTAAACATGGTTAAATGGCTCAATCTTCTTCTACTCTAAATGAATTTCCTTAGGTTCAATCGCCATGAATAAAACCTATAGCCACAAAACATTCCCTCTTTTGGGGATATTTATACTATGGGTGGTTTTCCACATAGGATATTATGATTTTTTAGCAAGACTAGTCTTGGGGTCTTGAAAATGCTTGAGTAAGGTTACCAAGGGTCTTAATCATTTAGAAAAGATTCTTTGGCTCTTGAGAATCATGAAAGTTGAATTGAAACACCACCGTAGGGTATTTCTATGGGATATTTAGCATCTAAGTGGGATATGACCTTCATTAATATCCTTTTAGTAGTAGTAATGGGTCTAGAACCCTAAACAATAGTCAAAACATAAAATAATGGCCTTACATATGAAAATGAAACCTCCAAGCCTCAATCACTGTGAATAAAGTCTCCAAACCACAACCCTTCCCCTCAATGTGTTCTTTCACCTTGAAGTGGTATCATATTTTCCTAGAAACCATTATGTGCTTTTACACAAGGGAGATGGTTATAGGAACCTTAGCTATGGCTCCAAAAAATCAATGCCCTCAAAGACTCCATTTTTTACTTCTAGTCATAACCAATGAATTTGAAAACCAAAAACAAAATTCTCAAATGACAACGGTGGTAAAAGCACAAAAAACACATGAGGAAGAATTGCTCAGTCCAGGGAACTATTTTCCAGACCCAAACTGATAGATGAGTAATTAATTGGTCTTCAATTTGTGATTGATATCTTTCCCAATAAGTAATCCCCATTATCTTAAATTGCAAGGTGACTGAAACATGAAAATTCATACCCATGCCTTCCCTATCTCAAGTCAACAACTGCTTCAACTACTTCCCTCTTGGAAGAATTAAATGATTGTGGTGCATAAGTCAGTTGGGTAGTCGATGGCTCATAAATTCTCTCTTGGACACTTTCCTTCCATTTATTGGCTTTATGGGTTTTAATACATCCCTCCCTAAGCTTGGGAAAATCATGCCCCATGCTCTTGTTTCCTTGCACAATCAATTGTGGGTTTTCTTTATTAATGCCACGCACATTCACATCACAATTACAATTCTATTATGCTTGACCAATATATGGTCCACTAAACCACATTTAGTTTCTTATATATATATATATATATATATATATCCATGGTAGGGACTTTTCCTTGAGCTCCTCACCATGTTCATTGCAGTGATATACGATATTATATCATTTACTTAGCATATGAAAAGGGGTCAAGACTAATGATAGTATAATATATAAGCTTTATAAATATCAAGGAAGTTATAACATTTCATTGATATCTAAGCTTTATAAATATCTAATCTTCATGTGCAGTAGCTTCAGCCCACCAAAATTTAGATGTCCAAATCTGAAGTGCCATAACCAGGATTAATCCTTTATTTCTGTATGAAACACAGGTTGCAATGCGCTGTCTTTTTCTTCAACTATGCAGTGAATGTGTGTATCTTTACTTTCTGCTTTGAACGTCACTTCAGAATTTTCATTCTGACTTCCATGAACAACTTGAGTTGTTTTTCCTTTTATGTTCGACCTTATCCTCAAAGGAAACAAGCGATTGCTTGTCATCGACACTTTGGCAATTAACCGATTGCTTGGATATATGTCTTTAATCACACAATGCTTTCCTATCATGTGAACTCTATAACCTTTTTCCATCAGCTGTCCTATGCTCATCAAATTATGCTTCAAACCTTGAACATAATAAACATCAGGCATAAATTTCTCCTCCCTCTATTTGGTTAGAATATCAACAGTACCCTTTCCCAAAATAGTAACTTGAACTGATTTATCTAGACTAGAAAATAGATTTATATTACTAGTCATATGATTTCTACAGACTGAGTCTAAATACCATATGTCATTTGGACTTTCTTGAACAACATTGCATTCAAGTGGAGATGCACATGCTAAGAACAATGAGTTGTTCGGAGTGCTGCTATTGCTTGATTGAGTTTCACCTTGCTTTCCTTGGTCATACTGATTCTTCCTGCATTCATATGCGAAGTGTCCAAACCTCTTACAGAAATGAAATTGAATTTTTTATTTATCATACCTTTGTCCACTTGAGTAAGTGGGAGTTTGATTCTGACCTCTTCCAGTGACATGCGCAGGGCTACTGCTGCAACCTCCTCTGAATGAACTTTGTCCTCTGCCTCTTCCATGGCTTATGGATGACTGTGCTGCGAATGCACCTTCGAGTGATGTATCTGAACCACTGATTCTATGTTCATGATTGAGTAATGAGGCTTGCAACTCATCAATAGTAAATATGGAAAGGTCTTTGTTTTCCTCCAGGGTCACAACTAAGGATTCAAATTTCTTTGGAAGAACTCTAAGAACTTTTTCAACAGCCCTTTGGTCACCTAAAGTTTATCCATGATACTTTATTTGATTAACCAAACCAATAACACGAGTATAGAATGAGTCTACAAACTCTGTATTTTTCATTGATAGATATTCAAAATCTCTTCTAAGAATTTGTAGTTTGACAGTCTTTACCTTGTTCAAACCTTGATATGAAGTTTCCAGTGTGTCCCACGCTTCCTTAGCTGACTGCGTTGCTGCTACTCTTGGGAGTATGGATTCATGTGTTTCTTGATGTATGTGGAACAACGCCTTTCCATCTTTCTTCCTCTGTTCCTTCAAGACATCCTTCTTAGCTTGTGTGAGATTGTTGTATGCTGCTAGATCTGCTGGTTCTACATAGCCATGCTAGACTATTTCCCATACATCTTGACCTCTAAACAATGCTTTCATTGTTAGAGAGAAATATTCATAATTTTTACCAGAAAATATTGGAGTTTTCAAATTACCCAAGGTGGAAGCCATTCTTGATCACTTTTCCCTTTTTGTAAATACAGTTTCTACTTTCCGTAAACCAGGTTGTGATACCAGATCAAGGGAAAAGGGGGGCAACCTGCGCAGTTTAAAGGAATTGACCTGCATGGTAAATAAATACTTTTCTTTTCTTTGCGTTAGGACCTGTGCTCTACTTAGCAAATACTCTGCTCTTAATTATTTTTGTGAATACTTTTCTTCACAAGTCACATGCAAGGAAATTACCTGCGTAATTCCACTTTTTACTGCGCGCAGGTTAACTATGCATTTCTACTTTTACTGCGTGGTGATTACCTACGCATTTCGACTTTCTACTACGCAAGTGAACTTTGTTGCGCAACTCTCTATCCTTGCGGAACTGGAATTCACAAAATACTTTGCGGAATACTTTACTTTGCATGAGCTTCGCACTTCATACAAATTACTTTTACATAAGCTCCTTTTAACTTTACAAAGGTTAACTGTGTACAAGTTACCTTCGCATACATATTTAGCTGTGCACAACCCAATCTTAAACAAACTTTGAATAAATGTATTTCATACAAAAACATAAGAACCGAAACTTATGTAGAATTTACTGCGCAGTTAAGCTAGGCCTTTTACCACCCTGAAATACTTGGAATCTTGATTTGATTTACAAATCGTAAATGTAAACAACATTTACACAGGTCAATATGATGTAGATGTGCGGGATGCATAAACCAACATTCTTGAGAATGAATACATAAAACTAAATACTTATATATTACCACTGTAAAACAAAGTAACTTTGTCACACTTACAGAGAGATGAGTTTTACTTCAATCTTTCACCATTTTACACAGAGCTTGGGCTCTTCGTGGGCTCTTCATACATTTCACAGGTCTTTTATTCTTCTCTTCACTCCTACACTTCTATTCTCTATCTCTCATCTCTTACAGAGCTTGAGCTCCTTACACATCTCTCTTGTTAATCTTCTGAGAGTATTTTCATTTATACACTAACTTGGATTTGGCTTCTCCTCGAAGCAATAGGGTTTCATTAAAGACTGTAATAAATTCTACCTAAGAATTCTTGATATGCATAATATTAAGGCAGTCATAAAAATACTAATTTGACGTGCGCTGGATTGGCTGCAAACTGATTGACTGACTTTTGACATTGCAGACTGACTAAGTGTCTGACAGAGCCGGCACATATCAGATACGCTATCAGCTCATTAATTACAATATTTCCAACAAGAATATGTATGCATCGATTTATGTGACCCCAATATGATTGGATGTATAGATATACAAATACATATACTCAACATTTCATGCGATCTCCATATAGTCTGATCGTTGGTTTACTGGTATTAAACATGTAGTTTCCATGCATCTTATTGTTGATTGAAAGTTTTGTTGTTTGGGAGACGCGACCAGTATTGATTACCACCTTATACTATATAAGCATTTGCTTGGCGTTTCTAAATGAAAGGAAAATCCCTTGTTGGATCGGTATAGTCTATGTTTTTGTTTCTATGTATATACATATTTATGGAAAAGATGGCCCATGAGAGAAGTGGAATGCACTTTCATGATGGGTTTGATTGGTATATACAAAGATTCTAGGGATCTCTCCTTAGAATTTCTTTTAAAGTGAAAACTTATTTTTTAGTTGAAAGATCTTGGAGTTTGGTTATTCTTCTCTAATGGATTTATTTCCAACTCGGGGGTGGCCTCACCATGGAATAAATATATCGGATAGAGAGTCAAATGGATCGAAGGAAAATTGTGGCCAAACCTTCAGTGGCCTTCTACTTTCTCATTTAAGTATTTTCATTTTGCATAGTTTTGGAAAAAGGTCAAGTTCATAAATGTAAATATTGTCATGAAATTACCTTTGATTGGTTGTACTCACTTACATTGATGTTGTGTTATATTGGTTGCATTAATGATTTGTGTTATGGTGGCATATTTCATATTTAGGTGATTCATGAGATTAGCCAAATGATAATGGGATTTATATATATATATGTTCACCATGAGTTGCGTGTTACCCAATGTTCATTCATATGTGTGGATGTGATAATGAGATGATTGAAATAAATAATGCATGATAATAGCAACATCTTTATTTGGTTTATGAGGTTTGCATAAGGATACATGTGTGATTTACCTTATAAAGATATGCATTTATATTTGATTGATTAAATGCCATTAACATGATGATTGTCTATGGGTTATGTAATTGTTGTACATCCTTTTGTATCATGATATTGATGAACTTAAAGTGTCATGCTTTCATAGGATTGATCATAATAAGTTGCTCGAAAGATTTATAAAGATGTAGTCCATTGATGTTGAATTAAATGGTTTGATTATATGTGTGCCAAAATGATTCTTTGTTGATGAATGCTCTTTATTTTGTGCTTGATTAATCCTTTGGATCATAGCGTAATAGCTTCATGGCATTAATGGATTCCATGACACGATAATAATGCTCTTTACTCATGTAATATTTTAATGTTACTCAACAATTTTATTATTTCTAATTTGTCAAATTCCAGTTATGAGTGTGTTTATGGTTATGTTGAGTGGATAAGGTCATAGTCGTATGAGTCCATCGGATTTATATAAGTATTCTTATTATTGAATCATTATTGTGAAAAGAGGTAAAAGATTCATATTAGCATATTCATATCGGGATTGAGAGTCATATGGTACAAATTATCTATATTTTCTTTATTGTATGTAATCCTTATGTATGGTACTCATCAAGTGTCGAGTTTAATGATGCATGATTTATGTGTTAAATATGATAAAAGTGTTATGACCTTGTGTAAATTATGGAAAATAAATAAAAGGGTTATGACAATGCTAAGAATTGAGTTATTGCTTATTTAGATAATGTTGGTAAAATATAGGATGGATAATTGAGTAAATAGTTGAGAAGAAAAGATGGTAATACAAATGGTGCTGAGAAATAGTTGCATGAAGCTTATATGAAAGTTTAGTAGATGTGAATTGTTATGCTAATATAATGTTGGAGTCTTACTAATAGATTATATGGGGATTATACTATATTACTATTAAAGGGGATGGTATACATAAATAAAAGCTCAAGGTAGATGATCGACTTCATGAAAATATAATCCTAAATAGGAAGGTTATGATTGTATGTTCAAGGAAAGTGCTCTAAATGGTCAAAAAATAATTCATGATTAGAAGTCAAGTAGGACGTTATTTATTCTTCAATATTATATTTGGGAGAGCACAAACACATTCGGTCTACAGGTAATTGATAATTAATATATTTGTTTCTTGGATAAGGGAAAGGAAAAATGTAACACCTCATTTCCTCAAAAACATATTAGAGGAATTTGGGTGCGTTTCAAAGTGGTATCAGAGCTAAAGTTGCAGCACTCAGACCTATTTGGGCTCAACATGATCTAAGAAAGTATGTAATTTGTTGAATTAACAAATTGATTTTGTTTTGTATGCAAAAGTGGAATAAGAGTGAGTCCCTCTTCAATATATCCAAGAGGTAACCAATGGGAATGGAAGATGGAAGTAGTTTATTGCAATGCCAAAAACATTTCATTGGATTTAAGACTGGAAGTCTACAAGTAAGTACTTTTCATTCTGTTTGATTTATGAAGCATTAAGTTTATATACCCAATAATGGAGTCGGGTTAAAAATATATTCCACAAGGAGTATATATGTTGTTCTAGAATTATTTCTATATATACAATTGTAGAGAAACGAGTTTAGTCGATAAGAGCATAATTTTACATCTCTTATTATGAATCTGCAAGTTAAGGATTTGAATCAGTGAATAAAGTAGCCACCATAACTTAGCACTGATGGAAGGGCTGTAAAATGTTTAGGTTGATAAAATCCATTGGAAAACATAAGCTATGAGATGGGAACAATAAATGTTTATGTGCTAACATTGCATAATTATGTTCATGATTTATGATTGATGAAAATAAAAATAGGATGTTGATTATAATCCATTTTTCTCATAATTGAATCACTCAAGATTGAGTGATGAGTTTGTTATTCTATGTGTTTGGTTATAGGATTGTATGAAAGCTAAAAGTAAATGTTTAGAACAAGGTTTCTTAAAGGTCAGTCGTATCATGAAAATTTGCACGGACAAGTGGATTTTGGTAGACTGAATATATATATATATATATTTACATTACTTGTTGACAGCGAAAGCATTATACATATTATGCATAAATATTGTGAATAGAAATCATATTGTAAAGGTTTGAACAAAGTGAAAATTAAATCACTAAAGCATATAATATATTTATGAGTAATAGGTGATACATAAATAAGTGAACCTATTGTTGATGAATTGATGATGTGATGTTGCGACTAACTATCCTATCTGTGAAGTTGTAACAGATTCAAAGGACTTGGTGATGGAAATGAAGCCACAATGAGAACCAAGTTTATGTGTCGTAAGTAGAAAAATACTGTGATTGATAGTGAACGTGAACCAAAAATAATATGATCATTATTAATGAGTCATAAAACGGAGAAGGACAATATCAAAAAAAAAAAGAGACCAAGTGGTGAAATTGATGATCCAACTCTACTATGCTAAAAAAAACTCTTGAAGTCAAGCAAGAGAGCTTGAGTGGAAAATAAAATAATTTCCTGGACTCAAGCAAGAGAGCAGTTGAGTGGAAAATAAAAATAAAAATTCATGGACTCAAGCAAGGGAGATTGAGTGGAAGAGAGAAAGAGTCGGTGATCATCAATGGCAAGACCTAGGCGCACAAATTAAAAATAACATCTGGAAGACATGACGTTGTTTGATGTTTCTTTTTGAGAAGGAAACTTTTTGACTAGCAATATAAAGAGGAGTAATCTCAAAAGATTAAAGCCCGTAAGACCACACATAAATTGGTGGAAGATCTCAAGAGAGAGTTCTGTGTTAAGCAAAGTGTCGTTGAAGTCCCAAAACTCAACAGATATTTTTCTATTCAACAAGGTGTTGTTGAATTCTTTCATCTCCATGCTATAACAATGGAACATAGGGTAAGAGCTGCCAAGTAAATGGGCTATTAGCTTCCCTAATGTTTAAGTATTGTGTATTCAAATAATACTATTTTAATGCAAAAATTATCCCAAGACGAGGATGAATGTCAAAGTTTGAGGTTTGTTTCCTGAAAGTATATGATATAATGTTGCTAACTTGTGAATGAAGGGTACTCTTATCGCAAGTTAAGGACTAGCCAAGAGTCTGAAAGTTGGAAGGAAGGGATGTCCTCCCAAAAGATAAGTAAATTTATATTTTACGTATGCATTCTTTTGATTGATATTGAAAAATAAACATGTATTATGTTGCCTTATGGTGATAAGAGCACAAATTTCAACAAAAAGGACTGGAAGATGTTCCATGAATAAAAAACAATAGTGTGTTGCAAAAGAACTTATTGCTTACATTCTTATTTGAATTGAAAATAATTGTATGTTTATGTTATACTGAACAAATTTGGAAAAACTTGTATGGTTGTTTAAAAGTGTAGGTTTTGAAAGGAAGAGGAAAAATAACATCCTGTAGGAAGTGTAGAAATTCAAAGGTGATTAAAAGTTGAAGATGAGGAAATAAAAGATTTCCAACAGCAAGGACGGTGTTATCCTTAAGGGGGGAAGGATGTAACATCCCCATTTTACCCCTACTCTTTGTAATTGAAAATGTAACTATATACTTGCTTATGGTGAGGAGCTCAAGGCCAAGGCCCCACCAGTAAACCTTGTAAATTATGCTATGTATTTACTAAGTTGTAATGATTTATTATAGACCTAGGAGACTGAAGTTTATGACGCAATTGAACGACGAGGAAATGAATCCAACTAGGGTGGAGATGCCTCGAGAATCTAACTTATGATAACTGGGGTCATCATTGTACCTATGGTACTTAAATGAATGAGTCATCTATCTTTCCATTTGACAAGAATCCAATACTTATAAATAGGAGCTTACTATTTATCCTATCCGTTGTGAGACAAACCGTCCCCCACGTGAGAAGGAAAAGGGATTGGTACTCGCTTATGAGTAGTAAGCAAGCTACCATGGAAGGTTTGTTCGAAGAGTCTAAAATAAAGCTATTACTACAATATTTATTGATCTTGGATTCAAAAGCATCTCTGAAGTATTAATATAAAATAAAAGCATAATATATATATATATATATATATATATATATATATATATATATGAGTGGAGGCTCCGAAGATGGACCGAAGCGGAGGGAACAGGCGCGTTGTTATACCTCAATATTACACATTACGTATTAGTGTCGCATCCTTGCATTACCGACCTAAACGACAGTTTCCCTTAAAGATCATCTGAACATATAGAGTGAAAACCATTGACTGAACATTGAAAGCAAAACCTTTTTCTGCCATCTGTCAACCCAACTTAGCCCTGTTTGCAAGCACTACTGCTCTCTGCACATCTACAGGGGCGCGGTAGTCAGCACTACCATGCGTTGTTCCTTCTCTAGGGCGCGGTACTACCGCCTTATGATCAGTTATAGGGGCGCGGTAGTCTGAAATTAGCCTTTTTGCCTTGGATTTTGGGATTTCGACCTTCGAGGAGATTTTGTTGGGATTACCATCTTTGGTTTGATCCTAACTCCTTATTTGTTTAGCTAGCCTGATCCACTAAACCCTCCATAGATCCACATTTCTCTCTTGTTGGTTAATATTCCCACATGCTATAAGAGAGAGGCCTTCCATGATCCAAAGGGAGGACTTTTGGGGCATCAAACCTATGATCTTTAGACTTCTGCAGAGATATCTAGAGGAAGCACTTGGAGCTAGACGATTGGCTTGGATATCAAGCAACCTTTGTAAGCACTCTTCAAGTTTGTAATATAAGACAACTTGTCTTGTTTTTCCCATTTCATGTGTATTGTATAAATCTTTGATATGAAATGTATCTAGTTTAGATTTGAACTTAACCTTTGCTTCAAAGTATTTGGAAGATCGCATGCTTGTCCTTTGTTTGATTTCAATAGGTTCTACATTAGAGCTTCGGGATCAAGAGCTAGAAGCGGGACAAACGTCGAATTGGAAGGTGAGTTACGTCTTTCATCTCTTTTGAATGCATTTAATCTTGTTATGAAGATTAGTTCAGGAACTCAAGGTAGAATTTGTTTCCTTTTTGTATTAGCATAGAGTTAGTCCATCATGCTTTATCCTAAGAGAGTTTCTACCTATCCGTAGGGAGAAATATCTACAACAAAAACTGGCGACTCCGCTGGGGACTTGAATCCATTTTCTTTGCTTGTGAAGTTTGATTTCACTCATTGATTGTAAGAATTGGGTTCTTTCATCCTCATTCACTTCCTTGTTCTCTGCATTAGACTTCTGTTACAGATCAGTAAGTCCTCTAGGTTGGCAAACCCTTGAAAAGTTAAAATATTTTCTCAAAATTTTGCTTCTTTCCCCCTGTTCACACACTACCGCACCCCCGTAACTGCCCACAGAGCGGTAGTACCACACCTTAACGACTGTCTAGCGCGCGGTAGGATATTAGTACCATGCCTTAACGACTGTCTAGCACGTGGTAGCCTATCAGTACCGCGCCTTAACCACTGTCTAGAGCGCGGTAGTCTATCAGTACTGCTCCCTAGTTGCCTGAAGGCCCGCGGTAGTTCCTGGAAAGTGTTTTTATTTGGTTTGTTTGGTTATTTTTGGGTCTTTTCAAGATTTGGATCCATGTTGGCCCTTTGAGTAAACACTAGTGTTTCGCTTGCATGAATCGTGCATCCTACAGTCATTTTGACCCATATTAAGGTTTTGAGATCATTTTTTTTTATTTGGTGTGTTTGGATTGCTTAGCATCTTATTTCCTTTACATCCTATCTAATGATTGTTGGGAAAGATTGATTCCTTGTCTCCACTTTAGTCCAAAGAAAAGCTTGGTTTTGTCACTCTTTTGCTATATTCACAAAACTGGAAAAAATATATGTTCTTCTTGCTTTAATTTGATCATTTGCAATTCTTGGTCTCAAATTCATAAGAAGAAGAAAGGCTTGTTTCAGATTCGTGTACATTCGATTTAAAGATAGAATTGTTGAGTGCTTTTCTTTGTCCTCCATCTAATTGGAAACATTTGTAGAATCTTTCTTTCCATAGCTTGGATGTGTCTTTTTCAAGTGTGAAAATATAGGAAATGGATTAGAATCATTACGTTTGGTGTTCATATGAAGAACTTTTTCATTACTTTGGGTTAGTCTTGGGTGCATATTTTACTTCTTTCTATCATTTTGAAAAGAAATAAAATTGCATGTGCATTGGGTTGTGCATATTGGGAATGGAAAGAATTCTTCCTTACTTTAGCTAGTGTTCATCGAATAGAAAGGTTCATTTCGATTCATTCTCACTTGCATGGTTTGGGTCGTCACAACATCACCAAGTTTCACGTCCATTTACCCGATTGAGTAATACAACCACTAAAATTAATCTCCCTAACTAAACCAACATTAACCTCACTTGAGGAAATAAAAGAATTTGGTAGTTAGGTAGGACACCGGGGATAGGCATCAAAATAATTCCCCCTTGTCATTATCATCTGAGGCATATTTGTTGTCCTCTAGGGTACAAAAATCCTCTAGTATTTGTTGACACGGTCATACACCAGTTTGTGGAGGGGCCTCCTGACTGTTTTAAACTTTCAGGGGTTAAACCGCCGCGAGATCGAGAACCGGATGGACTCTGTGGAATGCCGCACTCCACTTAGCCCTAAGGCAACATCGATCATTGTCTTCCTTGTATTCATAGTAATGCAAGGGTGATAAGGCATAAGCGCCAAAAACCTTTTCCAACGTGTCATGAACGAGGTAGCTTAGTGACTTTTCTTCTAGGGATCTTTACCCGGGATCCCTTTCCATAGAGGGATATCCTTCCACTATTGGTCTCTCATTTTGTATTGTTCGACTTGGATTTCATCACCTTGCGAAGGATACAATTTGTTGAGGTCTCCAGCTCTTAGTTAGGAGGTTTTGCTTGCTATCTTGTAGAGGGTCTTTTTCTTTATAGGGCTGTTTGTTGGCATTCTGGCCGTTTTGTTGTATAGCTCGCTTACTGCGGCAGGGGTCTCAGTATAGTTTTTTGAGCTTGCTCTTTTGGCCTATGAGCCTTGTCTTTTCCTAGCTACCCTTTCGCACGCTCAGTTGCCTAAGGGTTTTTGAATTATTTTTAACAAGACTTCGTCCACATCACTTAGTTTTGTTTCATGAAGAATCTACCTCCATGCACCCATGCTCCTTCTGGGACTACCAATCTGGAGACCCCTTTTCAAGGGGTACCTTTTACTTTTCCTCCAGTTGGAGATATTGGTCCTCCCTTTATTGCCACATTAAATCTTCCTGGATTAACCATAGGATTACCAGTATGGTTATTCAATCTAGTGATTTTGATTGTACCCAATGTTTCAAATGTTAACTCTCCACCACGAGAGAGTCAATCCCAAACTAATCCTTCCCCTTCTTCGTCAGATGAATCTTCTTCCGTTCCTTCTTCCTCACCTGATCAAAGCAATAGTGTTAGTAATCTGGTGGATAAGAAGAAGAAGGATAATAAAGAGACCAAGCGTAAACCAATTGCCTCTAATGGAACTCATTCTACGAAAACACCCCATAAACCCAAGTTCCCTTTCAAACTTTGCAAGGGTTATCACCTTCTCAAGGATTGCCCTGGTCTTTCCCGTGTGTCAGAAGTGTGGTCTAAAAACCCCAAACCAATTGTATTGTCAACCTCTAACCATCATGTTGATAACACTCCCTCAACCAGTGACCCCTTGGTGAAGGTTCGGAAGGGTAAAGTCCTATATCCCTGTTTGATATGCAAGGGTATGCACTGTACTTTCCTTTATCCAAGCATGGATGAAGCTTCACGGTGGTTGGAAGATATTACTAGTTCTCGACCAGTGCTTCCAACAAACGATAGTAAGTTGTCCCTTGACCCCCCGCTGGTTGACCAAGTGATCAATTCAATTTCATCTGCATTTGATCCCACTCTCCCTTCCGAGAGTGAAGTGATTGAGTCACTGCCATCTCCACTTGATCCCGCTCTTCCATTTGAGAAAGTCCGGACTGAAGCGGTCACCTTGACACAATATTCGTCTCATTCTTATCTTCCAAGCAAGAGTGAATTGGAAACCGCTGATGTTTTCCTTATCAATTCAAAATGTCCTCGGCAAGGGGAAACCCTGTCCATTTCCGCAGGACCCCCTCCAAGTACTGAGGTTATTTCCTTTGATTGGAATGGTCTAACAGAATCTCATCTTCCTTTGAGTGTTCCTTTTCAGATATCTGTAGGAGTTTCCGATAAAGAAATTTTTCGTACGATAGTTGATGAAGGAGCTTCTGTTAGTATTCTATCCTCAACTACTTGGCAAGCCTTAGGTTCTCCTCGGCTTGTGCCCGTCACTAACCAGATACTGGCTTTCAATAGAAGGCCTATTGGACCTTTAGGTTCCCTTCCTCAGTTACCTATCACTTTGGGCGGGAAAACGGTCTGTATTGATGTCATGGTTGTCCAAGGTCCCTTATATTTTAATCTACTCCTTGGACATGATTACGTCTATGCAATGAAGGTTGTAGTGTCCTCACTCTTTTGAGTGATGTATTTTCCCCATCATGGAAATGTTGTGACCATCGATCAGCTTTCCTTTGTGACACCCACTCATCGCATGAATCCAAGTCACCAGACTTCCTTAAATGTTCTACATGTTTTAGTGGTTTCTTCCCCCTAAGGGGGGGACATTGGAGCAAAGTTCTATTCCAATGTCAATCTCGTTAAAAAATGAAACCATTTTCTCAAGCATAATTTACTTTTGGTTTTAAGATTGTGTAAAAATGAAACCAACCATCATTTCAGGCATAATTTACTTTTGGTTTTAAGCTTGTGTAAAAATGAAACCAACCATCATCCTAAGCATAGTTTACTTTTGGTTTTAAGCTTGTGTAAAAATGAAACCAACCATCATTTTGAGCAGAGTTCCCTTTATGTGTCAAGCTCATTAAAAAATAAAACATGTCACCATGAGCATAGTTCCCTTTCTATGTCAAGCTCGTTGAAAAATGAAATAGGTTCCTACGAGCATAGTTTATTCTCTGTTTCAAGCTAGTTAAAAAATGAAACCGACCCTCAAGCACAGTTTACCATTGGTTTTGAGCTTGTGTAAAAATGAAATCAATCCCAAGCATAGTTTACTTTCAGTTTCAAGCTTGCGTAAAAATGAAACTACCTTCGAGCATAATTTCTTTCTATTTTAAGCTCGTTAAAAAATAAAAAGGACCCTTTCAAGCATTGTTATTATCTATTTTCAAGCTTGTGTAAAAATGAAATAGATCTCCCTTCCATTTGTTTGAGTCTCTTGCTAGAGTTAGGATTTGAACCTTCATTTCATCTGCATGGGTCACTTGGTCCTGGTTCTCCCTACCCCCCCTGGTGAACACATTCGGATTAGTAGCCAGGATTTTTGGGTAAGGAAGAAGAGTAGTCAGACGAAACGAAGCTTGGGGGGCATGTTTAGCCACTAGCAATCATGCTGGGGGCATTTACCAACCTCTGGTCATCATGTTGGGAAGGAACCTATCAATGGGCCTTAACTATGAGCAAATTTTACCATTGGCTTCAAGCTCATTGAAAAATGAAACCAGTAGTCTGAGCAAATTTCTACTCTTGTGTCAAGCTCGTTAAAAAATGAAACATATCCTTTCCCTTTGAGTCGAGTCTCCTCGTAGACTTAGTACCTGAACCTTCTTTTCACTCGCCTATACCTTAGGCGAATGAAATGAAGCTTGGGGGCATGTATTCAACCACTGGAAGTCATGTTGAAGTCAACTCAATTGCCTCTCCACACCACGTTGGATCTAAGTCACTTACTTCTAGCAATCATGCCGGGGGCATGTACCAACCTTTAGATTTCATGACGGGAAGAAGTTCACCATTGGGAACATCATGAGCATACTTTCCTTTTTAGGTTTCGAGCTCATTAAACCATGTAAATTATCCTGAGCATAGTTCATTTTCTGTTACAAGCTTGTTAAAAAATGAAGCAGACATAATGAGCATTCTTCCAACCTATCTTCGAGCTCGTTAAAAACAATAAGATGGTGTTGGAGCTTACTTTTCACTTTTTTCGCGCTCTGGTTAAAACATGAAAAGTGGTTTGAGCTTACTTTTCCTTTTTTGTGCTCTAGATCCAAACATGAAAAATATTCCGAGTGCTTTTGATACCATTATCATGCTCGTTAAACAATTGGAGTAAAAAGGTGTGTTTAACGAGTATAGGTTTATCACTTTATCCAGCCTCGCTAGACTATTTACAGAAAAGGAACTGTGCCGAGTTTACTTTTCCTTTGTCGTACTCGGTCATCAACCATGACAAAGTTGTACATGGAGTCCTCTTTAAGCTCTTTTCAGACTCCTAAAATAGGAAAATATGGCCAAGTGAAATTGATTCGTTCACGCTTGTAAAATGATTTAAATGATCATCTCCCTAGTGATAGTTTACCCCTTTTTCGGACTAGGGGGCACTACTTACGAAAAAGGAATACTCCAGCCAATCATGACTAGAAGAGTCCTCTCCCGCGTTGTTTTACCCTTTTTCGGGCGATGAGGCTAACTCTACGAAAAATAACCATTGGAGTCTTCTTTAGTTCTTTTTCAGACTCTCTAAACATGAAATTACGATCGAGTTTTCCTTCCTTGGACTCGTTAAAATTTAACATCGAAGGGCCCACTTTGGGACGAACATCTCCTTTCTCAAGTTTGAAAAACATGTGAGATTGGACTCATCTATGAGATGAGCTATACCGAGCATCTTTTATCCTCCTCAAGCTCGTAAAACAACAAAGAGGTACTTGTCCATCATGTCGGGGGAAAATGGGAAAATGAGTCAAGTTTACCTTGTTGGCAGCTTGTGAGTCGTCACCTTTGAACATGGCATGCATCCTCACCTTGTCTGTTTTGGGTAGTCAGTCTTGCTGATAGTGTCATCACTATGATCATGCGTCCTCATTATTGCTATGAGTTCACACTTCCTGTGGTTTTGTCTGTTCAAGTAGTCCCTGCTGCCAAGCTCTATTTCATGTCGTTATATGTTCAAAGGGTTATTACCTTGAGTCCACCTCCACTTCATGTCAAACCTTCCCTTTGTGTCAATACATATTCTATTGTTTCATCGGTCCATACTATCTCTCGTTCTGATTTCGTGTCAGTGATGTGGGAATCATTATGGCCCACCTTCGACGAGTCTATTCCTATCGACACCAAATCACTATCCAGGAATTAGGCTTAGGAGTCAACCACTAGTACCTTGGTACCTGCATGCCTCAATGGCAGGTTTCCTCGTGTTCGATAGTAGGTTTTCATCATTGACCTCTGATTGAATGATCTCTTGGATGCTCGACATCAACTCCTTTATTCGCATTTCGTTGAGATGTACTATAGATACCTTGGGGATCATTGTCATTATTGGTGATTTCCCTCTCATTTGTTAACGGTTCACATCATTGACCGGTAATCAAATGGTTTCTACCATGTTCGAATTCAACACCTTGTAATCACATGGCTAGATTCGTATCGTTTGCAATCGGGTAGAAGACCCTGGACACCCTTTTGTATTTTGATTACGTCCAGGTTGCAATGGAGATTTTTTCTGTATTGTCACACAGATCCACTTTTGTATTGGTCGTGGCTGTGTCATTACTATCTCGTGGATCTATGCTTGTTCATAGTAGCCATGATTTGTCTACAGTCTATATCATCTCAGTACTCATGGATCTGCAATGTATTGGTCGACAGCCATGCTTTGAGTCATTTGTTTTCGAGCATGGGAATGCCCGCCTCGGTGGTCTATCTGACATTTTGTTTCTATTTCAGCTCCTTGTTGCTCCCCTCGATGCTATCTCCGAACCATATTTGTAAATTCTTTCGGCCATCAGTCTCTTCTGACCTCACACTTTAGGGGGAATCTATTATACTTCAATATTACACATTACGTATTAGTGTTGCATCCTTGCATTACCGACCTAAACGACAGTTTCCCTTAAAGATCATCTGAACATCCAGAGTGAAAACCATTGACTGAACACTAAAAGCAAAACCTTTTTCTGCCATCTATCAACCCAACTTAGCCATGTTTGCAAGCACTACCGCTCTCTGCACATCTACAGGGGCGCGGTAGTCAGCACTACCGCGCATTGATCCTTCTCTGGGGCGCGGTACTGCCACATTATGCTCAGTTATAGGGGCGCGGTAGTCTGAAATTAGCCTTTTTGCCTTGGATTTTGGGATTTCGACCTTCGAGGACATTTTGTTGGGATTACCATCTTTGGTTCAATCCTAACTCCTTTGTTTAGCTGGCCTGATCCACTAAACCCTCCATAGATCCACACTTCTCTCTTGTTGGTTAATCTTCCCACATGCTATAAGAGAGAGGCCTTCCATGAGCCAAAGGGAGGACTTTTGGGGCATCAAACCTATGATCTTCAGACTTCTGCAGAGATAGCTAGAGGAAGCACTTGGAGTTGGACGATTGGCTTGGATATCAAGAAACCTTTGTAAGAACTCTTCAAGTTTGTAATATAAGATAACTTGTCTTGTTTTTCCCATTTCATGTGTATTGTATAAATCTTTGATATGAAATGTATCTAGTTTAGATTTGAACTTAACCTTTGCTTCAAAGTATTTGGAATATCGCATGCTTGTCCTTTGTTTGATTTCAACAGGTTCTACATTGGAGCTTCGGGATCAAGAGCTAGAAGCGGGACAAACGTCGAATTGGAAGGTGAGTTACGTCTTTCATCTCTTCTGAATGCATTTAATCTTGTTGTGAAGATTAGTTCAGGAACTTAAGGTAGAATTTGTTTCCTTTTTGTCTTAGCATAGAGTCAGTGCATCCTGCTTTATCCTAAGAGAGTTTCTACCTATTCGTAGGGAGAAATATCTACAACACGCATTTTTGCAAAGGTCGGGATTTAATTTTTGGGTCGCAGATCAGGATGGCACATAGGTGTTTGATAGTCGTAGAGCCAGAGTAGGAGCTGGAGGACAGTACGTGCGAAGGGTGGTTACCACGTGCAAAGGATCGACTCATCGGAGGATCAATGTTCCCTCAGTCACCCATATGGCGCACTGATGGTTCTGGATTTAATGGTTTTAACTTCTGATTAGGCCTCCCACACACTCGCAGAGCTAACACAATGTTTACAGATGAAGTGGATTATGAACCGGATAGGAAGGACGTACCCATTTTCTGCACGGAAGATGAGGTACATTGCACTATGGATTTTTGGGATAACCAAGTTATAACATCGCCTCACTTAGACGATGTCCATCCATGCGTCAGCATGGGTAATCATAATGAAACTTCAAGGTTGCAGTATGTCATCCCACACAAACCATCCATCATAGCTAAACCAGATAAATCCAAGGAAATTCGATCTAAGAAAATCATTGTCGAGCTCACAGTTGGGAAAGACATTCCCATTGAACAGATCCCCGATTATCTGAATTTGGCATTGATTGGGAGGTTTTGTGGTAAGACTCCAAGCAAAGACTCGCTTCTGCGTTGGATGGAGTCCAATTGGGCAGATAGTTGGGGCTACACCCCCGAGTTCTACATTCTCCCGCGAGGTTGGTTCCTTACTAAATTGAGAGAGAAGGAGGATGGTTCAAATCTCCTTAATAGACAATGGAAATGGGGTCCGTCTGAACTAATTATAAAAAAGTGGAGGGTGGAATTTAACCACAAAAAAGAACCGCACAATCTCCAGCAAGTATGGGTTACTCTACCCGGTCTACCTCTGGTTTTTTGGCAGAAGCCGATTTTGGAATATATTGGCAATAAGATTGGCAAGTTCATATCTCTGGAAAAGGATTGGGAAGTTAAAATAGATCGTCGATGTGCAAGAATCTTAGTTGAGATAGACACCATAAATGGACTCTACAAAGATTAAGTAATTGAAATGCATGGTAGTAAATGGAAACAATGTCTAGATTATTGGAAGCTACCTTTTCGCTGCTTCGCTTGTCACAATGTAGGCCATCTACAGAAGAACTATCCTTTTAGCAAAGAAACCCCCAAGACTAAAAAAGTGTGGGTAAAAAAATATTCATCCTCGCCAGTCACGGGGATCAAGTACAGGACGTCGACTGATGAAGAATTGCACGTTGCGGTTGTTAGTCTGGTCACATCCAAAGCTGAAGGTTTTATATCTAGCGTCCCATAAGAGAAGTTGATACAAAAGGATGATGACAATGGCACACTCATAGGAAGTACTATACAGTCTCCAGAGAAGGTTTATGGTGCTGCATTTTCAAACGGTCCTCAGCATAATCAGTCGGCCTCTTCGCACACCAAAGGTACTAATTTTTTTACATCCTTAATTAAACCTATTTAACTATTCACATCAGAATTTTCCTCCCACTCACCGGGTAAAACTTTAAAATCACCTCCAATTGCCCCTTAAGCCTCAAGTTTCTAAACCGTCAACTATTTTATCTCAGTTGGATAAGAAAAGAGGTTGTAATTTAAGATCCAAAAAATTACTTCCGTTAGAAGATGAGGAGGTGTCGACATGTATTTCAATCGGAGGTCTAGCCCTAAACTCCATTCAAAAATCAAGGGTTGGTAGAAAAAAACTATTATCGAAGGCCCAAAGACAGGTGGTTTTGGATGTAAAATAGGGACGACAAGCAATACTAAATCGGTCTCTTAGAGTGAAAATGGCTCCAATTAGGGGTCCTTGATGCTTCTCCTCTCCTTTAACATAAGGGGGATAGGGGAGACCTCCAAAAATACCTCTCTTAAAAGGCTGATAGCCATACAGAAACCTACAGTTTTGATGATCCAAAAAACAATAATGGAAGGGAAGAAAGTTGAGGAGGTGGTCAACGAATGCGTTAAGGACTGGAATTCGGCAAGCATTGATGTGGACGGGCACTCAGGTAGTGTTGTAACGGCATAGAGCCCAAAAATAAATATGATTTCGATAACGCGATATGGCTATGTACTAGGTACCCTTTTGGAAGATAAGGAGACTAGTTTAAGCTTCATAGTTATGAACGTTTACGACCCTTTCTACAATAGAAAATCCTTCTAGGAAACCTTGGACCTCTCAGGAGCATTGAATCAACCAAACTTAATTATTGGAGGAGATCTAAATCTAACCCTTTCCTTAAGGTATATTTGGGGCAAAAACGCTAGAGGTGATGCGTTGAGCTCTTTCTTTGGATATCTCTTCGAACAGAAAGGTCTGGTGGATATTTCTCTAGTAAAGATGGAGCCTACTTGGAGGAAAAAACGGGGAGGTGACCAAGCAATCTCCAAGATATTGGACCATTTCATGCTCTCCGAAAATCTTCTCAATGATCAATTGATAGTTCAATCAACGATTGAGACAGGAGGAAACTCAGATCATAGGCCAATTTGCTTGAGATTAAAGATCCCTGAGAAAAATCCCCCTCCCCCTTTCAAATTCAATCCTTTATGGTTTTCTAAGGAGGATTATAAGACTTTGATTCTAGAAGCATGGAATCCTTTGACGGAAGCCTCGAATCACTCGATGATGCAACAATTTCATGACAACATGGTACTAATGAAAAAAAATTCCAAAGACTGGGACAAAAAACACAAACTCCGCCATCAAGAGGAACTTCTAAGTGTAGAAGAAAAACTTGAGGAATTATTTGGCAGAAACTCGGAAGGGGTTTTCACATTAGAGGAAACTGAAAACTTAAAGTAGTTGGAAAAGGAAAAAGATTCACTGCTGCTCAAAGAGGAGCAATTGTGGAGACTCAAAAGTAGGGCTCTTTGGATGAAAGAAGGCGGCCAAAATACTAAATTCTTTCATATACATGCATCCCATTGAAAGAATATTAATACAATTCACAAAATCAGAACAGGGCAAGGTAACTTGGCTAGGACCTTCACAGAGAAGGCAAAAGCTGTAGTGGACCACTTCCACCAAATTTTCAATGAGTCTGAAGGTTTCCCAATTTTAGAAATTATGGAGTTTATTAGTCTATTCCCCAGACTAATAACTAACGAAATGAATGAAGAACTTACCAAAGAAGTCACATAAGCAGAAATCCAGTCAGTTTTGATTTCCTTTCAAAAAGGAAAAAGTATCGGTCCAGATGGCTTCACACTGGAATTTTTCCTAAGATTTTATGAAAAAATTAAAGATGATCTCTTGGTAGTGGTGAAGGAATCTCAGAGTGCTGGGAAATTTCTGGGGAGTTTCAATTCAACATTCATAACTTTGATACCCAAAACCCAAAAGCCTAAGACGTTTGACGATTTCAAACCAATTTCATGCTGTAATGATTTATAAAATCATAGCGAAGGTCATTGCCATAAGACTCAAACCTATCCTGAGTGAAATCGTAATAGAAGAACAATTTGGATTCCTCAATAATAGACAAATACATGACGCAGTATCTCTAACGTAGGAAGCCATCCACAATATTAAGAAAGATAAACAGACTGCATTTGCATTTAAACTAGATCTCTCTAAAGCATACGATCGAGTCAATTGGACTTTTGTCAGACTGCTATTGATTCAGATTGGAATGGATGTAGATATGGTTGACTAGATTATGGGGTATATTCAATCCACTTCATTCGCAGTACTAATCAATGGAACTCCCTCTAGCTTTTTTCGTCCCACTAAAGGGCTCAGGAAAGGGTTTCCCCTATCACCTTTCATCTTCCTCCTTATCGTTGACGCTCTTAGTCGTCTCATTCACAATGCCAGAAGAGAAGGCATGATAGAAGGGGAAGAAGTCTCCAGTATTGAAGCCATCACCCATACTTTTTTTGTAAATGACGTTCTTCTGTTCGGTAAGGGCTCTGAACAAAACCTCGGAGCTTATGCATCCCTTCTCGACAAATACAAGCAGGAAACAGGAATGATGATAAACATCAGGAAATCCATCCTGAACCACAACAAGTTCTCTGTAGATTTGATCTAGAAGGCAGAAGAGATTTTACCATTCCCATCTAATCCTCTCTCTGATGGATTCAAGAATCTTGACTTCCTTCTTAAACCCAACAACTATGCTTTTCAAGATTGGGTTTGGCTGTATAAGAAAGTTGAAGCCAGAATTTTAACTTGGTCTAATCGCTTCTTATCGAGGGGAGGGAGATTAGTTCTCCTTAAGGAAGTATTGAAAATTATCCCAATCTATTGGGCATCCATTGCTTACATTCCAAAAGGAATTCTCACCAAGTTAAGAAAGAAATGCTTTTCATTTTTATAGACAGCTAGCAAACAATCCGATGGGATTCCCCTAGCCAAGTGGACTGCCATATCACTTCCAAAAGAGATGGGAGGTTGGGGACTAAAAAATTTACCCCTTTTATGCAAAGCCCTGGAAACAAAGACCTTATGGAGACTAGCTCAAAATCATGACTCTCTTTGGGGAAGGGTTCTAAGCTCCAAATATTGTCCCAATTCCTCCATTACTGAATGGTTTAGGACCCTAAACAAAACCCATAAAAATGGTTTGGAAGAATGGAAAATAAGGGTTTTGGCCTTCCCTCTAGTAGGAAATTGGACTATGTGGAGAGCGGGTAATGGTAAGAGTATCAGATTAGGTGAAGATCCATGAGTCAGAGTAGGAGAAAACTATATTCTCTCTAGGATGTTGCTGTCAAAATTGAAATCTTGAAGTTTGTACAAGCTAGCTGACGCGCAACCCCAGCATCCCCAGATAAGAGGAGGTGAAGGATAGAAGAATGCACATACCTTAATTTTAAGTGGAGCAGAGTCAGAAGAATGGGGTAACTATGTAAATAGACTGGTCTTAAGTTTCGTCCACTTGGACGAGGAAGAATAGGACAGGTTGATATGGACCAAAAATGAAGTCAATGGTCACTATTCGACCAAGAAAGGATACGAGACAGACATTCAGGATCAGTTTGACAGAGATAAGTGCTGGTGGTGGAACAATCTGTGGAAAACTAATAGTCCCTTAAAGACCATTTTAACCTTCTGGCTAGCAATGAACAACAAACTCTTAACCTAGGAGAATTTGAAGAAACGTGGATTTCAAGGTCCTAGTTACTGTTTTATGTGCAAGTCAAGCGAGGATCACTCTGCTCATCTTTTTGATGCTTGTCCATATGCAGGAGCCGTATGGACCACCGCAACTAAAACCTTTTCCCAAGATAGCCAGATCACAAATTCAGATTATACCGTGGAGCAGCAAGCAAAGAACTGGTGGCGGCATATGTTAGTTTTTCAGAATTTAATTCATTCTAATCTAGGATCTTAACTAAAAGAACAACATGTACAACATATCAATCATAAGAGACAAGAGACAAGAGACACAAAACATTTCACCGGGGAAAACCAAGAAGGTGAAAAACCCCGCAACTTCCTCAGAGATAGAATAAGCACCAATACAAAGATCACAAAGATCAAACCCAAGAGATAGATATCTTCAGCAGCATACTCCTCGTCCACTTGTGCAGACTCCTCCTCTCTCTCACTAATGCAAAGTGAGTGAATAATAGAATGTGTAAAATGAGAGAGACACACTCTCTATTTATACACTAACTTTCACTTGACCTTTACTCAACTAGGTAAACCCCAACTTAACCACTTAACATAATGCTGACTGGGCCGACCCCTCTAGGGTGGTATAATAACACTTTGACCCACATGACTCATACAGGGACGACCCCATCAAGGTGGTCTAATAACCCATCAAGTCAAGTTACGACACTTAAAATATAACTTGTGACACGTGCAAGTACAATTGACGACACTTCCAATCGGAGGAATAATACATCTTCGTTGGGGATATAATAAAGTACAAATACAATATACAAGTGAATATATTCCGAAGTTACAAATACATTAACACTCCCTCTTAACTAGGAAGGTATTCTCTAGACACAAGTCATCAATACATATAGGCACAAGTCTTCAATTTTGGAGCTGGATCATCATCATTGGATCACGGAGCATCATCATCACTGTTGCTATACTAGTCATCTCGATCACTGGTGCTATATCTCAATTCTTCTCGTCATAAGAAGTTCTACAGAGCCAACCCTTTTTCATGCTGGATGTAGGCCCACCACCAGTAGGTCTTCATTAACACTGGCCATCCTATCGAATCCTCAAGACTAATTACGTCCGTCACAAAACCTTAAAAGAGTGTCTTGCTTCCTTTAAGAACTCTAAAGAGAATCCCAGGACTGATTACGAGCTTACTGATCAACCTTTCAAATCTCCAGGACTGATTACATGTGACCCCCACCACAAAACCTTAAAAGAGTGTCTTACTTCCTGGAAGAACTCTAAAGAGCATCCCAAGACTGATTACGAGCTTACCGCTCAACCTATTGGATCTCCAGGACTGATTATATGTGGTTAGGAAAAACCTTTAAAGAGTGTCTTACTTCCTGCAAGAACTCTAAAGAGCATCCTAGGACTAATTATGAGCTTACTGCTCAACCTATCAGATCTCCAGGACTGATTACATGCCTCTAGTAGCAAAACCTCGAAAGAGCATCCTAGGACTGATTACGAGCTTACCACTCAACCTATCGGATCTCCCAAGATCTTTCTATGCTACATGCACAACTTGTCCATGGCCACAGAGTATCATCCTGATACTCATGATCATACTGATCATATCATCTCATCGTCCACGAAGCACAACCCAGATGCACATACACAGCACTTACACCACCGACATGGGAGAACACATCTACCACCATTCAGGGGAGGATCCAGCCCTTACTTTTTCACCGTGGGAGAACACATCTACACCTTTGTGAAAAATGGCTTCAGCCCTTACATCTTCACTGTGGGAGAACACATCTGCACCTTGTGAAGAATGGCTTCAACCCTTACATCTTTACCGTGGGAGAACACATCTACACCTTGTAAAGAATGGCTCCAGCCCTTACATCTTTACCATGGGAGAACACATCTACACCTTGTAAAGAATGGCTCCAACAATTACATCACGACCTTGGGAGAACACATCTACACCATGTCTGGAAATCCCATGTGCATCTGTGTCTTCGGAACTCATCACACATAATCTAACTGATTATGCAATGCATCTACCTGATACATATCATCACATATGATCGTCCTGATGATGATCATAGCATCGTCTTGATGCATATCATCCAGAGTATCGTCTTGATACTCATCACACATGATCATCCTGATCATCGTCACTGCATTGTCCTGATGCATATACATATACATGATCCAACTGATCATACAAAGCATCCACCGGATGCATATACATATAGATGATCCAATTGATCATACAAAGCATCCACCTGATGCATATACATATACATGATCTAACTGATCATACAAAGCATCCAACTGATGCATATACATATACATGATCCAACTGATCATACAAAGCATCCAACTGATGCATATCCAAAGCAGTAACTGGAGCATCGTCCTGATGCTCATCACACAATGCTTACATCCACAGCCATGGGAAGGATCCTCCTCTCACCATGCTTGGAATGGCTCTTGCAAATGTGTCCCATCACTTCTTCCTCGAAGAATATTCAATTTGAAGAACACCAAGCCTCTCTTTAAAGTACTCAAACTTCACTTTGGCTAGTGGTTTCGTCAACACATCTACAACTTGCTCATCCATCGCAACATACAGGAGCTTCACTGCTCCTCTCTGCACCATATCCTTGATATAGTGATATTTAATCTCGATGTGCTTCGACCTATCATGGAACACTGGGTTCTCTGAAAACTTCACACAACTTTGGTTGTCACAATAGATATAGGTAGCATCCAACGGGAGATCAAATAACTCAAACAGTAGCTTCCTCGGCCATAGTGCCTCACAACTAGCTGAACAAGTTGTGACATACTCTACTTCGGTTGTACTCAGTGCTACGTAGTACTGCTTCCTGATAAACCAAGAGGTCACACCTGATCCCATACTGAAGCAGCACCCCGAAGTGCTCTTCCTATCTACAGCACTGCCTGCCCAATCTGAATCAACATAACCCTGTAGGTTAAACTTTTGATTCACGTCATACTTGAGCCCATAATCAACCGTACCCTTCAGGTACCTCAGAATATGCTTTACAGCAATCAGGTGAACATGTCTAGCATCCATCATGAACTGGATCAAAGTGTTAACCACAAAGAAAATATCTAGTCTCGTGTTCGTCAGGTACATCAAGGACCCAATCATCTGATGATACACCATGACATCAACCGACTCTGATGAATAATCACTCAATAGCTTCAGGTTCGATGCCATAGGTGTGGCCATGGCCTTGCAGTCCATCATCCCGAACCGCTTCAGGATCTCTATTGCATACTTCCCTTGTCCAAGGAAGATTCCATCTACACTCTGCCACACCTCCATACCTAGAAAGTAATGCATCATTCCCAAGTCCTTCATCTCGAACTCGACAACAAGCTTCCTCTTCATGTCGACAATCAATCCATCTGGTGTATCTTCCACTTCATCACTTGCCTGGTATTTCTCTATGTTGCCATCTGCAACATGCTTGATCTTATAGATCCACATGGAAGTCACAACAGACTTCCCTTCTAGTCTCGGGACCACATCCCAGACATCATTCTTCATGATCAACTGGTATTCCTTGATCATGGAATTCTTCCATTAAGCATCCTAGATCCTGGGAACTTCAGATTCTTCAATATCTTCAATAGATAGTTTTCTTTGAAATTCGTTTGCTGGAACAAATGTTGTAGTCCTTCTTCTATAGGTGATTGTACATGATCTTTCCTACAAGTCAAATTCAATTGCATGATTAGAAATTTCTCATAGATTTCAGAACAAATTCTTACACATAAAGATATATGTCATATAGTCATGCAATTATCTTAGCCAATGCTTCAATACAACATTTATCCATATCCCGTAACTTTGTAGATGCCTTCCATCTCTACCAGAACATTGTTAAGAGTGTGCACAACTCCCAACATGTTAGCAAAGAGGTTTCATTCTAGATAAGTAGCAATGGAATGTTGTACAGCGCCATAAGAGACTTACCCATTACATGCATATTAGTAGTATACTGTTCATTAATGCAATTATTCTAATATGCATAATACACAAACTAAATCTAGGAACATCAGTATGTACATGACTGGACAACATTATTTAAGTAAGCATATGACAATTCAAATACTTATCTTTGTTTAGATGTGGGTGGAATCCCTCTCAATCTTTGCTTCCTTGCAGGAACTACTGGAGTGTGCTCCCTCTTGATCTTTACTTCCTGGATTATTTGCCCTTGAACTTATATCCATCCTGGACCACTATGCATTCTTAAGTGTGCACTAGTGTCATCATTGTGTCATCCTCAAGATCTCATACATGATCATACATTCATTAGTATAATCTCAATACTATCAAAACATTATGATTCTAAATAATCTTAAATATGTATGGCCATGATCATTTCATACATAGGTAATAAGCATTAGTATTCAATGTTTCAGGAAAGACTTCTTTTACTCATGCATAATCTTATTTGATCATAAGACTCTTCTGGTTAGTCATATCATCAATCAAAGTAAGAAACATAACATGCATAAACCCTTGATTACTTAAACTTCTAACGTTCATTATCATTCATACAAAAGTATAATATCCTAACACAAGGTAGGATTCTAGCTTGATATAGATAAAACATACCTATATCTCTTCAAGTCATACCTATCGGGATTGCTTGTAGCCTTCTTATTTAGGCCTTAGCCTCATCTCCCTCTGAAACTGGAACTTCTTCACTTATGTAGGTGTCCAATTCATTCTCTTCTAGGATTAACCCAATCCACTTTGATTTGCTGAGACTGGATCTCGAGCTGGATTAGGGTTTGTTAGAGAAACCCTAAAAATTCAAACTTTGAATTTCAAACTTCTGAATGGATGAAAATATGTGCCTTGTTGAGCTGATCAAGCTGGTATACTTCAATTTTGAAATCTCCAAAATTTGACCACTCAAAATTGCCTTTTAAACTTCTGGATATTCTAGACAGGATCCCAAACTAGGGTTCGATAAAGCTCGGTCTTCTACCCATCCAAAAAGTTCGATCTTTTGTTCTAAGCTTCGATTTTTCTGAGGAGCTTCCAGTCGTGGTCACAGATTTCAAAAATTCCAACTTTTGTAGAAGCCCTAATTTTCCACCTTTCCGATCAAAATCCCGAACTAGGGTTTGATCAAGCCCGACCTTCTGCCCAACCAAAAAATTCGATATTGGTCTCTAAATTTTGATTTTTCTGAGGAGCATTCAGCCGTGGTCTCTGATTGAAAAATTCTCAACTTTCTCTGAAACCCTAAATTCCTGCAGCATTGATAAGCCAACAATGAAGGTGCTCATAATCCAATTCTGTTTTGACAGAAATATGCACCTAATTATTTCTAGTGCATATATGAAATTATGAAACTACAAGCTCTTAAAACTTGGCCTGTGGTAGATTGACATGTCTTCTTTCCAACCCCACACGTCTGACCTCAATTGGATTCTCTGAGAGAGATTTATACCAAGTGTCACAATGTGACCTGTTTATGGGATTAAACAGTAGAGCGTACTTGTACAGAGTGCCACATGTCAATGGTTCAACTTCGGCCTCTGAAAAACTTAGCTGAGAACCTACAGTCCGTTGTCTTACTATCGCTTTTTACAGAATTTCATTTGGAGCTTCCTAGCCCAAGTTGTGACCTTTTTTCCTAGGTCACTTGTTTATGACTGAGATCTGGAAGAGGCAGAAACCCTAACTTGTACAGATCATACATCACAAAGTACAACGAATCAGATGATGTGCTTCAGAAACAGGGTACTTGGGGATGTTATCTACGGCCTGTAGAAGTTTCAGCACATGAACCTTCGCAAAATTGGATTTATAGCCAAAGTTCCATGATGACTGGTTTTGCTGTATCAAGCCCTAGCTTCCAATTTGTCGCAAGTGCAACAAGTCTCATAAATGCCATACCATGCCTTCCTTCAAGCTAGCTCTGATACCATGTTATTTTTTCAGAATTTAATTGATTCTTATCTAGGATCTTAACTGAAAGAAAAACATGTACAACATATCAAGCATAAGAGACAAGAGACACAAAACATTTCACCGGAGAAAACCAAGAAGGTGAAAAACCCCGCAACTTCCTCAGAGATAGAATAAGCACCAATACAAAGATCACAAAGATCAAACCCAAGAGATAGATATCTTCAGCAGCATACTCCTCGTCCACTTGTGCAGACTCCTCCTCTCTCTCACTAATGCGAAGTGAGCGAATAATAGAATGTGTAAAATGAGAGAGACACACTCTCTATTTATACACTAACTTTCACTTGACCTTTACTCAACTAGGCCGGCCCCAACTTAACCACTTAACATAATGCTGACTGGGATGACCCCTCTAGGTTGGTCTAATAACCCTTTGAACCACATGACTCATACGGGGCCGACCCCATCAAGGTGGTCTAATAACCCATCAAGTATAAGTTACGGCACTTACAATATAACTTGTGACACATGCAAGTACAACTGACGACACTTCCAATCGGAGGAATAATACATCTCCATTGGGGATACAATAAAGTACAAATACAATATACAAGTGAATATCTTCCGAATTTAAAAATACATTAATAGCATACAGGGGTATGTTGCTTTGATGCTTTCCATGTACTCTTTGTATTCAACATTTGGGAAGCCTGCAACAGAGATATTTTTAAAAATCAGTGGACGCTAGTTGACATCACTTCCATTCTGCTGATACAGAAAACACAGTAATTGAAGTGGGTTCCCATACAAATCAAAGGACGAGTGATTTTTGATCTAGAGATAGATAAAACCCAACCTTGGGCGTTCTTTGATGGGGTAAGCCAAGGGGATCCACAGATAGGAGGAGCAGGAAGCATCATTCACCTTTCAGAGACTAGGAAAATCACGATAAAACTTGCTCTAGGACAAGCCACGAACACCAAAGCTGAGCTTTCTGCATTATGGACAGTTCTCAGAATTGCTAGGGATAGACAGATCCCAAAACTACACATCTTTGGCGATTCAAAAACAGTGATCGACTGGGTTAACGAGGATTGCATTATCAGAGCGCCACATCTTCTTAATCTAGTAAAATAAATTCAAGCCCTGAAGCCCTCTTTCAAATCAATCTCCTTCTCTCACGTATATAGAGAGAAAAACTCCGAATTCGATACCCTTTCAAAGCAGGCTCTAACAATCTAGCCCGGAATCATAGAAGGAGAGGATATTTTCAATGGTCACATGGTCAGATTCGCCATTCCTTTATAGATAGTCTGTCTCTCAAGAAACAAAACCTTTTTGCAGTTTTCAAGCTCATAAGGATTTTGAAGATGGGTACAGAATTTCATAAAAACATCAAGGAACGCGAAAGGCAGAAGAGGCCCACATTTTTGCAGATGAATAATGTTAAAAG